>QLTV01001698.1:13105907-13141156 GCA_003457575.1 Thermophis baileyi
AAACTCTGACTCTGCCTCTGCCTCCCAGCAATTTGCCTCCTTGCAGTTAGTTTCACTTTCAGTTTTAGCACATGCGGCCTGCCTGCAGCCTGAATCAGCTGATGTTTGGGAAGCTGATAATCAGTTGCTTGGCTTAACAGGCTCTGTTCTGTTTGCTGGAAGGAGGTAAATTGCTGGGAGGCAGAGGCCAAAGGGTGGGGGTGGCTGGGTGGGGCTGCATTCGGTGTATAAGACGCACCCAAGTTTTCATCCTCTTTTTGGGAGTAAAAAGGTGCCTCTTATACTCCGAAAAATACGGTATTTATAGAAAGAGGACTAGAAGGCATAACTATATGTTTTCATTTCCTTTTTTCTGTTTTATATACATTTATTGTATTGAACAATTATAATTTACACACACATATAGAGTCTGTGTGTGTGTGTGTGTGAGAGAGCGAGAGAGAGAGAAAGAAAGAAATGCAATCGAATGGAACGGAAGGGAGATCAGCAAGGTTTCTCTTCCCCACCCCGAAAGAAAGAAAGAAAGGGTAAATTACCCTGTATTTAACTAGAGGGAAGAAACAAGTTCTTTTTAAAAAATTAATTTAAATGGAACAATTTTAAAAAATGCCCCCCTCCCCCATGTTTGCAGCAAATTAAAGGATAAGGTGCAATATAAGCAAAAATGAAAGTGAATTGTGTGATATTGCTACTTATCTTTCCTGAAGTGTATTTGTTTTTTTTCTTCAGGATGGCTCTTCTTTAAACTGTACTGGCATCTTAGTTTTTCAGATTTGTACACGAATTTTTCAGTACATACAGTACACACATAGGGTTCAGTACGCATTCAGATGCCTCTAATGCTGTTCAGAGTACCTTAGTTATATTGAAGGAGGAAGACAATGTCCTGAATAGTCTGTTGGAGGAGCTAATGCTCTGCGTTTCCGTTACTGACAAAGTGGATAAGGAAGGAGGAAGAATAAACACGGTGGGGGGGGAAATGCAGGCGTTAGTGAAATTTGATTTTTCTCCAGGTAGCTGCTCTTTGATTTTGTTGCTGTCAGTTTTTTAAAGAATCTTTTTGAAGAGTTTGGCTAGGCAATGTAAATGGCATTTCTGCAGTTTGCTGTTCATCAATGAATCGCTCTGACCTCTTTCCCTTAATTTTATATCTATTTTAATTGACAAATAGTAGAGCAGTGTACATGAATTCTGGTACTTCAGTTTCTCAATTTGTTGATAGTTTTGAATTTTCTTTGCAAGTTCCAGCTTGATAAGGAGTTTAGTTAATTTAAAGCCTTGAAGTGCTTGATAATCTACTTTGTTTTGGACTTTTGCAATATAGTTTCCTACCCATGTGAAATCAATCAACATTGCATTGCTCATTTTGGATTCAGATGATTATTATTTGCAAATAATTAGACAACTCAAGGCTGGATCAGGCTCAGCATGTCTAATCCATTCATATTCCCCTAGTGAGAAATTCCCAAGCAGCATATGAAAGTAACAACAACAACAACAAAAAAAAGGCAGCCATCAATAATGCAAAAATTAGCCTAGAAAAATCTTCTTTTGGAAACTGCCCTACCAAAAATGTTGTAGTCAGTTCAAAACTCTCAAGAGCAGTTTCTTTGCTGAAAAAAAACAAAACAACTTTTTCATGAGGGTCCAATTGTTTTGATTTCCTGTATTATTTTCAGTTTTCTTTCCTGTGGTATCTGACTGGCTTGTTTCTGGTTTATTTTAAAAAATAAATAAATAACCAGTACAAACCATAGCTTAATGCGTTATGTTAATGCATCTGTTATCACTGAACAATCACACTATATTTCATTAGGGCAGGTTTTCAAAGTCGGAGAAATACTCAAATATATTTAAACATTCTTGGATTGGGAGGTTCCCCTCTTAGTCACTCAAGTCCTGGTCACTTCCAGAATGGATTACTGTAACATGCTGTACATGGGGCTGCCCTGAAGAGTACCTGGAAGCTGCAGCTGATACAAAATGCAATAGTGTGGACAGTTATGTTGTGTGCTCCATGATCAGTGCATATTACACCGCTGCTCCATAAGCTGCATCGGTTGCCAGTTTGCTTCTAGGTTTAATTCAAGATGCTGGCAATGACCTATAAAGCCCTACATAGCATGAAGCCAAGTTGTGGGACTTTCTTTCCCTGGTTACATCTACTTGTCTCATCAGAGCTGGCAGGAGAGGCGTTTTATGGGTCCCATCAGGACCAGGGAATGTCATCTGATAGGACCCAGGAGAAGAACATTTTCTGCACCAGCAACCACCCTGAGATTAAACTGACCTTGACCTACTGGCGCTTTGGAAGGCTCTTAAGGCATGGTTTTGTCATCGGGCCTGGCGATCCAGGGGTGGTTTGGAACTGTTAGCTGGGTTATATTGTTAGTTATTGTATGGATGATACTTCCTTGCAAACTAAATTTTTTAACTATTTTCATTGGTTTTTAATGGTTTTAATTTTAGTTGTTTATTTGGGTCTATTTATTGTGTACGGTTTTTAAGGATGTGTGCTGCCCAGATCACGTATGTGTGAGATGAATGGCTAAATAAATAGTGTGTTGTATTTCAGAAATTAACTTCTGAATCTTGTTAAACACTATTATCTCTGGGTCTAATGTGATTCTAAGTAAGGGCTATTAGATTAATTATAGATCATTGTATTTTTTATTTCTCATCAGGGACGTGTAGTTGCCTGAGGCCCTCACCGTTATGGATGCATCTCATTTCAGTTCAGCTTCTCAACAATTATATCTATAAGTAAGGACTTGAATTGTGCTTATGTTGTCGCCATAGCACTCTAATCTGCTACAATCATACATAGGCAGTTTGGTGCCTAGTCTTATTTGGCAGTCTTCCATTTAATGAAACTTACCAAATGTAATCACTGCCCATCTCCTGTCCTTTTGGAACATTTCCTCCATGAATGTTGTTTAGTCTGCTGTCGATTTTGAATGAGGGGAAGACAGATGCCAATTAAAAGCAAGAGCAGTGCTGAAAAATAATGGTATCAGCTGTCCATTAACTAAGCTCATCAGGGGTAATCACTGCACATCAAGTCCCAGAACTGGCACAGTGAATAGAGAATAGAAAAATACTCTTAATTCTGGGTAGCTTAAGCAATATTGGAAGTTCTAGATTTTGAATACCTCCAACTAACAGATCTGCTGGATGAAGGTTTTTTTTAAAAAAATACTACATTCATGTTTTTGTGGCTTCTGTAAATCAGTTGATTTTGTCTGTAATTCTATGTGCCGTACTCTTCTGGTAGATAGCCTCGTTGAACTTGGTAGCATTTTTGAGCAGTGTCAGGGTTCCAAATAACACCCCCAGCAGAAGTAAAACTCCAAGGCAGGCATTCTCCTCAAAGTTCCATTTTATTAGAGATGTCATATTGGCACATCTGAGAAAACTCGAATCTGAAAGGCCTCCGGGTTTTCCCCACCCAAATCAATATCAAAGTCCCTTCCCCTGCACCCACATATCCATCACATGGTCCAATCATGTCCCTGTCCCAACTGGAGTTGCTTCCCAGTCACGCCTCTCCAGGTGCAGGCTGAACGTCCTTGACTGCCAGGGAAAATAATGTTGTTATGGCTATACATCTCACCCTGTCTCCATCCACCCACCTCCCGTTTCCCACAGCATGCCCATCCACCAAGTGTGGCAGCCCTGGAGATCCAAAGTAAAGGTGGCCTCCAGGGCTGACATGGAACAGACCATATCTTGGATATCACGCCTAGAACTATCAAGAAAATAGAAAATAAATCCTATGAAGTAATATTCTAACCTAACCTAACCTAACCTAACCTAATCTAATCTGTCACTTGGTGTTTGAATTACAGATAATCTTTAATTTAACAACCATTCAGTTAATGACCATTTGAAGTTACAACAGCACTGCAAAGAAGTGACTTATGACTGTTTTTCACACTTATACAACTGTTGCAGCATCCCAATGTTCATGTGATCAAAACTTGGCCACTTGGCCACTGACAAGTATTTATGAGTTTCAGTTAATGACCATTTGAAGTTACAACAGCACTGCAAAGAAGTGACTTATGACTGTTTTTCACACTTATACAACTGTTGCAGCATCCCAATGTTCATGTGATCAAAACTTGGCCACTTGGCCACTGACAAGTATTTATGAGTATTGCAGTGTCTCAGGGTTATGCGATCACCTCTTGCAACCTTCTGACAAGCAAAGTCAATGGGGAAGCCAGATTCACATAATAGCTGTGTTATTAACAATTGCCATGATTCATTTAACAACTGTAGCAAGAAAGGCCATAAAAGGGGGCAAAACTCACTTAACTGTCTCATTTAGCAGTGAAAAGTTTTGCGCTCAATTGTGTCGTAGACCAAGGACTACCTGTATTGACCATGACTTCTGACTATTAGCTGGCGTTCTTTTCTATCGGTTCTACTGTACGTATGACCTTTTACTGCTATTTGCTCTATGTGGGACTGCTTTGAAGACTACCCAGAAACTTCCGTTTACTGGCTAATCACAGTATCATCATATAGAAACATTGTTATTGGAGTATATGGGTTAGTCGTTTTATTTCTGAATGCAATTGAAGCGGCTGGTTATTGCTTACAAAGCTCTGTATTGCTTGGGGTTTACATATCGTGGAGACAATTGCAAATTCTGCCTGTGTAACTTGGATAAAAATAAAGAGTGCCTCCTGAAAGTCCCTTCCTATCAGGAGGTCCAACGAAGGGTGCACGCAAGAGGCAGGCATTCTGAGTGTTAGTTCTCCTCTTTTAGAACAACCCAGGCAAGAATGGCCTTGCTTTCATGGCCATAAGGAGATTTGCTAAGACCTGGAGGTTAAAGAGACTGAAGTAAAATCCATGCCAAATGTGAAGATGTTGCTTGATATTGTTGTGAGATGTTATCTTGGTTTTGTGTTATGGTTTTATTCTGAATTCTTTTCTATTTTGTTATTGTTGTTATTATATTGTGGAGCATTTTTGGTATATTGCCTATAATCTTTGCATTGCGACAGGATATAAATCTTAGAAATACACTAAAATTTGCCCAGTCACAGAATCATAATGTTGGAAAGGCCAGATGCAGGAAGACAAAATGCAGAAGGCACATGGCTTTATTTTCTATATAAATCTTGTTTAACAACCACACGGTTTAGATACCGTGTTTCCCCGAAAATAAGACCCTGTCTTATATTTTTTTGAACCCTGAAATAAGCGCTTGGCCTTATTGCCATGCACTCAAAAGCCCAATTGGGCTCATTATCAGGGGATGTCTTATTTTGGGGAAAACAGGGTAGAATATCTATTCCAGGGAATGTGTCTTTGGCTGGCTTGCTTTGATTAAAACACAGTTCTTGTCTTTCTGTTAGATGTTATTTTTCAAGCATATCTTCTGTTCCAACTTTTGGCACCTATACCACAATGCTGCCAGCTTGTCCCTACATTTCTTTCTCATTCCTACAAAAAGAAAAAAGATAGAAGAAGCAGTTACCTTGGCAGTAATGCTTGAAGCCAAGGTCTTGGCCTTTGTTTAGCTTTTCACACTTAAATTTGCATGCTGTGCCCCAGAGATGCATTAATGAGGGAAACTGGTAGGTTTCTACAAGGCAGGCCTTTAATGTGAAGTGTGTCCTGCAACCCACGAAAGGTGGAGTAGGGAGAAACAGCTGGGAATTGCTAATTGCAGCTTTATACAGAAAGCAAGCAAATTGTTGGCAATGTCATGGAAAACCAGGCAGGTGCTAGAAAAGTCAGTATGGGGGACTTTGATTAATCAAAGCAAAGATGAGTAAGAAACATCAGTGGGATGTGTGGTGGCATAGATGCACCAAGTTTGGGGAATTGCAGTTGAGAAAAATAGGAAAGAGGAATGGATAGTATGGCAGGAAAGAGGGAACCATGGATGGGAAAACCAGAGACAGTGGCAGGCCAGAGTTTTCTTGTGGCTGATGAAAATTGCAAGTTGCCTTGGTGAGGTGGAAGGGAAAGGGAAAAAAAATGAATAGAGAAGCTGGAGAAGTGGAGAAGCCACAGAAGAGAATACCATCCCCTTTTCCACCTCTCAAAGCATAGTGCCAGCAAAGTTGCTTTGTTCCTAATTCTATGTTTCTGCTATTCCAACATGTAGCGGTAGGTCTTCTCTACACATTTTGCATGTGATACTCATGCTTAGGCTTTTTATTATCTTAGTTTTATAATGTTCAGAGATATCTGGGTTGACAATGGAGAAGTTTAATGAAGTGGGCTCTGAGAATATTGTCTTTGGCTGGGCTTGTTATGGGCATATGGTATAGTTTCAACAGTTTTTGGTAAAAGCAAAATGTGTTTGAAGCCTAACTGGACAGCTGCCTCCTCTTACTTCCATAAACATAATGGAAGCAACTTAGGGTGGAAAAACACCATGCTCATTAAGAGTTTCAATTTGTTAATTTTCTGGGTTTGATGAGAAACAGATGCTGATTTTCAAGAGATATCTAAATAGATTCTCCTAAGAGTGCTTTTATAGTCAGAGTTGTAAATTGTAAAAATAGTTCAGAATGAACCAAAACTTAACTATACATTCTATCTTAAATGCAAAGACATGTTTTTACAAATATATATTTTTTAAAAATAATTTGAATAGGCTACTTGATAAAATTGGGTTCATAATGGAAGATTCACATGGCACAAATACATGGTATGCTGACTTCCAGGGAAGAAATGGATGATGGATGATGGCTCCATGCAAGGTGGAGCCGATGAACGCAGCAGAATAAAGAGCTGGTGAATAGACCTGCTCCTTGATAATTCCTTCCTGGACAAGGAGAGGACTTGAGATTGTCCACAAGTGCTCCTTATGAGGAGACTGCAAGACAGTGGTCTCTTGTGGGTTGAGAGCTCTCAGAGATGAGAGAATAGGCGTCTCGCTCAACCTGCAGTTGCACCTTTGAAAGGACACTAACTCCCTCCATGGTAGCAGCAACACAATTAAACCAACCACTTGATCAGCTCTATTTCCATTTGTGGTCCCCGGGTCCGCTGACAAAACTACATCTTTTAGAAAAGCAACAAAGTAGTGGCCAATTATACTTTTGGTGAAATGATATTCACCATAGAGAAGAAGCCACCAACAGGAAGGTCTTTTTTCGGGGTCCCACAATAGATTAACCCTAATAAATGTTAGCTATTAGGAATAGCTATTGGATCAGCAAGTTTGACAGCAACAGATGAGTTTCCTTCAATCCTTAGTAAAGAAGTTTTAAATACAAGTTTAAGGACTAAAAACAACAACAAATGCACAGTATGCTCAGAGGAATAATAAAGCAAGAAGGATTGAACTATATGAAGCTTTTAAGTATAAATGCAACAATTTCTGCAGACCTCTGTTTATGATGTTCAGCCAGATACAGTTGGTTCTAAATGAAGCTGAAAACATTGGTACAGAAGTCTGTAGAATTCAGCTTATTTGCATATTATGCCAAACGTCTACTGCTGTTCTAAAAGTATAGCCTTTGAATGAAATGCTCGGCGAATTGCTGTCTGAATAAAATAAATCGTTTTGTTTATTTTTATGTTCACAATGCTAACATACAGAACCCTGGAAAAATCAGACTAATACAAAGCATAAAATAGATTTAATAATGCTGGCTTATTTTAGTTTTGCTGTGGAAAGGAACAAATCCTCTTTTCTCATGCAGTTCATTATCTTGTACATGTTTTGAGCTATGCGCTGTAGTATTAGTGGATTGAAAGGTAGCAATCATACTAATCACTTTGGAACTCAAAAAATTGCTTCACTGTAACAAAACTGGAGAATATGAGAACTTCATTGCTGAATGCATGGTTAATATGTGCATATGTGGATGCCAGTTGTTAAAACTGACATTCTGTTTTCTAATCTGATACCACTTGGGATTTTCTAAATCATTGCACTTAACCTTTCATCAGATTTGTTGCATGAGCTGGAACAAGGAGAAAACCACCTCTTCAGTAACTAAGCAATTCAGAAATTAGACATTTTAAAGATGTTCCAAAAAGGTTTATTACAACATTGTGTTCTCCCTTTATACACCTCTGCCTTTGTGTGTGGATTACACTATTACAAAACATGTACTTCTACATGTGTTCTTATTATGTACAGTTGATGGGATGAATTTTATGGTTTCAATCTTCATTCTGAAGCTTTATACCATTTATACTGTATACATAATTCTGATATTTGGAGAAGTTGTTTAAAATACTCTACATCCAAAGAAATAATGACTGCAACATTTCCATGTATGAAAAAGTCTGTTCTTAATGCTGGTTTTGGGTGGTCAATACTTAGACTGAAATGTGATTATTTTAGATGTTTTGGTCCATATACAGAGTGAAATTGGGTTATTTGTTCTGAATATGACCAAAATGTTTTGAGAAGAAGGCCTATTGGAAATGCCATGTTGGAAGCCGCTTCCTTACTGCTGAGAGCATTGTAAGAAGAAATGGTTGCACAGGCCAATGGTAGCAGTGGTTGATGGGACAGAGGGAAGGAAGGGAGAATACTGTGAATATGGGTTGACACCCCGGTCATGGGGAAGTGGAAGAGACACAGAGTGACACATTTCATCGTTCTGCTTGATCCAAATGATCATTCTGGGGTCTCTTCAGATCAGGGGTGGGTTCCAACTTACCTTGCTGCCGGTTTGCTCCCTACTGCGCCTCGTGGGCGCGCTGTGCGCGCGCATGCGCTATAACAAAAAATCCAGAGAAAAAACCAAAGCCGAAAAAAAGATGGCGACCGCATGCACAGTGCCGGAAGTCGGCTTCTGTGCATGCTCAGAAGGAAAATAAATAAATAAATAATTTTAAAAAAAAGATGGCGGCCCCCATGGACCGGCACCGACCGATCCGGTTCGGTGACGTCATTGTGATGTCACCAGTGGGCTGCTACTGGTTCGGGAGAACCGGGAGGAACCCACCCCTGCTTCAGATTTTGTTTCAGCCAAATTGTGGTCAGAGTAAAGATTCAGCAAAATTGCTGGGACACAATTTTTTTTTTTTTTTGGTTTTGAAACAAAATATATTTTACATGTCATGCACATCCACAATTGCATTCCAATAAAGTGGTAAAGTCATAGTTTGTACATGACAAGCGATCTTTGCAGCTTTGATCAACATGAACTGGGATGTTGAAATGATCCTGGTTCATAAAATAGGATTTGGTTAGTTTATTTGGTCTAAATAATTGCCATTCATTGTTCAGCATGACACAAGATGGTGCTGTGCTAAGTATAACTAAATAAAAGCCTCAGCAAGTGAAAGTGTGTGTACATCAAGCTTGCTGTTACTCAATTATATTAGACTGCTACTTTTTATAATTTTCATGCATGTCTTCCTTTTTAACCCTTAATATCTTTTTTAATCATATAATTTTCACACTTCTATAGAGTTAATCGAGTTATTTATTCAGGTACAGTTGCCTTAAAAGAATTGTCAATGAATATTAAAAATACAACAATTATTTTAGCTTCCAGAAACTGAAAAGCTGAATATGGCAGACAAGCTAATCAATGTAACTCCTGCAATTGGTATCAATGAACTGAAAAATAGTATCTTCTATAAGGTAAGCGAACAGATGGCAGCCGTGATGATAAGTTACAATTCTCCATCGTTCTCTTCCTGGTTTTACTGTTTTTCTATTCAAAAGAGCAGTGTTGTTATTTCATATACCAGTTCTTTCTTTTTGTGTAAAATATGGGTGATTGATTTACAGGTAGTCCTCAAGTTATAACAGCAAATGGGACTGAAATTTCCATGGCTAAGCAAGGATGTTGAAAAGCTCAACATCATTAGATCATATTTCTTAGTGATAGCAATCCCTGCAGTCTTTGTTGCCATCATTAGCCAAATTCTGCCAGTCATTAGCTGAGAACCCACCCCACTTGCTTGGATTGTTTGTGGGAATGTAACAATTCCAAAGTGATGACACATTTAACTCCGCCCTCCAGCCTTCTCTTCTACATAAATGGTCATAAGTCAAGGACTACCTGTTTCGATCTATATCCTAATACTACAGTACACTACCAATGTTAAGGAATTGTGCAGAGTAACCTCTGGGCCCTGAAGGTTTTTGTCTTAATCAGCAGACAAAGAGTTCTTTACTATCACAGATAGTTAGCTACCCACAGAGCTTACTTTTAGACACGAAGTCACTCAGCAATGAATCAGCAAAAGAGAGAGAGCTAACCATGTTCTCTAGCTCCCTCTTATGGCCGTTACTGCCAGTCAGAATGCACCAATGCATTTAAAGCCATATTACATATATACATTAAACAGTGATTTGTGGCTTGTTTATATTAACCAACCCAACCGTTTGGACAGAGTCCTAACAACCAGTATCTATGCAAATAAGTGGATGAATATTTTTCCAGGGTGAAAGTACAATGTCGGGCTATTGAAATGTAACTTACATGTAAGAAAGAGCTGCAGTTTGTCTGAAGAAGCATTTGCTGAAACTTGAACTTACAAGTACTACTTCAGATCTGCTTCACAGAGCTAATTAATATATTCAACAAGGCCATGTGTCCTACTTCAGGAAGCACTCTTGATTGCTCTGAGTTCTAGAAATAATTTAGAAATAATTTTAATATCTGAAAATAACAGAAACTTTTCTTTGGTTATACTTCGGCTCCCATATATAGATTTACTGATAATGTGCTTTTGTGATATGATCCTACCCTCCTAGACATTGTGTGTAATCTCCCAACCAGAGTCATGTAGCCATCTTCATTGGTCTCTATTTGTCTCAGGAGAGATTGTCAGAAGTTGAGAGAAACGTACTCCAATAAAACAGCAGGAGACCACTGAACAATAAACAGAGCATTTAATGAAGGAATAACTTTTGCAAAAGGACTTAGCCTGGGCCCAAGAGACCCAAGATAAGCAACATGTACATCTGCATACATGGCTTAAATACATTTCTTACATTTCAGAAAAACAACTTTCTCACCCCTCCTACTCAATTGACAATCCATGTTATATAACATTTTGGCATCATATCGGATGGTTTCCCGACATGGAAATCCCCTGATACTTTACTTATAACAATTGCACTTTCCTTTCCAATGTCAGCCTGTCCTAGCTGTAACATCCTTTCCTGTCCAATGTCAGTCTGTCCTGGCTGCAATGTTAAGTACTTTGTTATGTTCCTTTATATGTCGTACATGACGTCTTATCTTGTCTTACAGATGTCCTAGTGATTATACAATATAATGTGTCATACAATATGGCTGCACCCCTGCTCACTTATTACAGGAATAATTTACCATTTCTCTCAGAAGTAATGTGTACTAAAACAATGCGGTCCATTTTGATGCATTTGCATGATAATCCACATATTTAGTTTTAAATATATATCTTTTGTGAAATGAAAGTATCTGATCAGCAATTTGCAATCATGTCAATTTACATAGAAATTCATGCAGTTGTATAATACGTACCTTGTGACATCTAGATGTTCTTAATTTAGTTTTCCCTAACCCAGGGCATATCAGGACTGGTGTGCCTAGAATTTCCAGTTAGCATGGCTGATAAAGTTAGTTTCAACATATCCAGTGGAAACTAGACTGTGGTTTCACATCACATGGTTTGAAATCAAAATTTTCTTTCCTGGTTTTTTAAAATGGGTTTGTTTTAAATCTCCAGATGTTTTGGACTGCAGGACCCATCACTCATACTCAAAAAAGTCAAATGACATACTGGCTGGCTGGTGCTAGGTGATTAGCCAACACTAGGCTGGATAAAAGGAATTTATTGTAGTTTTAAATAGCATTTTGTATAATAGATTGAAATAAAATTGTAGTCTATTCTTTTATAGATCATACTTTTTTTTTTAAACAGGTCCCTTTCTGTGATGCGGTGGATTTAGTTCGTGTAAGAAAAGTTTACTTGCTTGGTGGATATGCCTATGTTCCTCAACAGGATTTTGTTACCATTGTCCTCAACAGTTACAGAACCAAACTATCAAAAGCTCTAGCAGTATGTATTTTTTTTCTTCCTAATTTGCTGTATTCTCTGACTTTTTTTCTGTTCACAGGTATCAGCTTTGTATCCAGTCAGGAAAAGACTGATTTCAGTTGGGTAGATTTAGCTTACAGCATTGAAGTATTTTAAGCTTAGAAATTATAGTCATGTGAAAAAGTTTTACTGTATTGTGGGATCCTTAATGCTCTCTGAACTGGTTTATTTTCTTGCAGGTATTTTATTATCCAACTAGGTAACAACAACAGTGCTAGAAGCGGGTGGGGTTTGCTCTCTGTTTATATACTAATGGCTTTCTCTGTCCACATTGCTGGGAGTATTCTTGGTAGTTCTTTGATTAGGCTGTTGTTCACTGTTTGATTGTTTGTCTGTTGTTAATCCTGTAATAATCTCTGCTTATCTGGGTATAGATTGCTGGCAAGGAGCAGTTTTGGTCTTTTTAGTTTTTTTATTGTCTCTTTTGAATGGTAGGCAGATGTTGCTTATCTCTGTGTACCTGTTGATGGCTGATTTTTGTCTGCGTGCAAGGCTTCTTTAGCATTTTTGGACTTAGCTGGGTCTAGGATGCTCACAGTTTCCCAGTTGAAATTAAGGTTAAGTCAGGGGTGGGTTCCACTTACCTTCCCCACCGGTTCGCATTGCGATGTTTTGCGCGCGCTTGCTCGCGTGCACGCATTCCAATTTTGCTTCCACACATGCTCAGTAGCTGCAATCAGCCCGAAACACAGCTGAGGAGCTGATCAGCTGTGCTTCGGGCGAAGGAATAAAGGTCAGTATAAACCCAGGGGCAAGCGGGAGGGCCCTTTTTCAAGCAGCAGAACAGGAAAAACCTCCCAAACAGTAAAAAATTCACAAAAAATTCCAAAAAAAAAAGATGGCGGCACATGCACAGTGCCGGGTACTCGGCTTCTGCGCATGCGCAGAAGAAAAAAAATAGTGGCCCTTTTTCAAGCAGCAGAACAGGAAAAACCTTCCAAACAGTAAAAAATGCACAAAAAATTCCAAAAAAAAAAGATGGCGGCGCCCATGGACCGGCACTGACCGAACTGGATCCGTGACGTCACCAGTGGGTCGCTAACGGTTCGGGCGATCCAGTCCGAACCGGGAGGAACCCACCCCTGGGTTAAGTCTGTCTGTGTGTTGTGCAGTTAAGAAGTACAGGTAGTCCTCGACTTACAACAGTTCCTTTAGTGACAATTTGAGTTACAACGCCATTGAAAAAAGTGACTTATGACCATTTTTCACACTTACGATCTTTGCAGCATCCCCATAGTCATATGATCAAAATTCAGACACTTAGCAACTGACTCATATTTATGATGGTTACATGTGATCCCCTTTTGTGACCTTCTGACAAGCAAAGTCAACGAGGAAGTCAAATTCACTTAACAACCAAGCGACTAACTTAACAACTGCAGTGATTCACTTAACGACTGTGCCAAGACAGGTTGTAAAATAGGGCAAAACTAACTTAACAAATGTCTCGCTTAGCAGCAGAAATTTTTGGCTCAATTGTGGTCGTAAGTTGAGGACTATCTGTACTAATCATAACTTCTGACAACGAGTTCAGTTGTGGGTTGCTACCGGATTGGCCCGGTTCGGGTGAACTGGTGGCGGCGGGAGGCTCTGCCCACCCGCCCGGATGTCATCACAGACGTTCTGCGCATGCGCAGAAGGTTCTGCGCATGCGCCGAAGGGTCGTGTGTGTGCTCCCGTTCCCGAACCGGTAGCAAAGGTAAGTGAAACCCACCACTGAACGAGTTGGTGTTCTTTCCTATTGGTTCTACTGTATGTATGAACCATTCTGTATATAGAACAACTGGTTTAGGATGATCTGTGCCCAGTTGCTATTTTTAACATGGGTCCATGTTGTACAGTACAAAATGGCATTGTTTTCATCCAGGTAGGAGTGAGGGTGTGGAGGAGAGGAGAACAGGGAAAAAGCCATTGGTAATGGAGTGGAAATGGGAAAGGAAGGTGCTGGGGAGATGGCGGTTAATGGGATACGTCTCAGTTGTTGCAAACCGTTGAAGAGCCCCCAGCAGCAAAACACTGATTTAGAAGAACTTCTGGAACAGAATGGTTTGTTCCAAGTTGAAGACACAACATTTTTCTCATTTTTATGCACACTTATAATAAACTCTTTATTCTTATTATATGCCACTTCCATTTTACTGTACACTCTATAATTATATATAATTATAACAGCCCTTCTGTGAATGGTAGCCTTAATATTCACGGTCACTTTTTATAACTTTTAATGCCAACCGGTTCATTTTTGTTCCAGCCAGCTTTGTAAAACTTTGAAATGAAAGTATAAAAACTGTGGTGGTATCTTGAACCTGAAGTATTATTATTAAGCACCCTATTATTTTTGCTGATGGAATAAATCTTTGTCATTGGGAAATGATCTATCCTTCCTAAACTCTTAATTAACATCTTTATACTGTAATAAGCTTTAGGTGGCCAGAATTATGGAATGCGGGAGCAAGTTCGTTAAATTTGTATTATTAATGAGATGAAGAATGATGTGAATAGGGCACTCATCATGCACAATTCTACAACCACCCTGTCAGTTAAATGCCAGGCAGTATCAGGTTGCATCTTTTCTCGGTCATGGGGTTTATGGCATATATTCAGGAGATTTCCCCACTCTTTCATTTTCTGAATGGGACAAAGCTGTGTTCTTTTAAAACTAGAGGCAGAAGGAGGTATGGAGCAAGAGGTTTTTGTGCCGAGTTAAGAAAAAAAGTGGAGAGTATCTTCAGCCCAATTGCTCTGATAAGTGGATGGGATTACTGTATACCACAAAGCCATGAAAGGTCCATGGCAAAAAAAAAGCAAACAAAAAAACAAAACCCAGAGAACTTTGTTATAGTACAGTGATGGCTAACCTTTTTGGTGCCGAATGCCAAAAGCGTGCGCGCCATAATGCAATGTGCGCGTGATCCCTGCCCCCGTGCATGCATGTGTGACCCCCCCATGTGTGCCCCACGCATGCGTGCACAACCCCCCTGTGTACACCCCGCCCCGCACACATGTGCGCAACCCCCCACGCATGTGCGTGCATCTCGAGTATGCGCCTTGCCCCCCGCGCATGTGCGGCAGAGACCCGAAAACCAGCTGGCTGGTGGGAGGCACGCGCGCATGCGTGGCAGAGCTGAGCTGGAGCGACGGCTCGTGTGCCCGCAGAGGGCTCTGCGTGCCACAGGTTCGCCATCACGGTTATAGTACTATATTGAAGTAACTTCTAAGAAAGAGATAACTGCTCTAGTTAGAGATTGTGTTGTTTTAATATCTTTTGTCTTTATACTTTAGAAGTCTTATTCTCTCTTATTCTTTCTTCTCTGTACAAGTAGGGCATTATGTGTAATTTTAGATTGAGTTCAAGGTTTATTTTTCCACTTTTTAATTTCTTGGAAGCTGATATTTAAGATGAAAGCCATCATTCTCCCATGGTCATTAATTATAGTGGATGAATAGTGTCTTATGGTCTACTGGGAACATTGTATCAATTTTTGTAAATTGGGCTTCCTATATTATATTTCTTCAGTTCCTTTTTTTAAAAAAAGTTTGATTTTTACCTCTTGCCAGATTTATTTGTCCCCTACTGGGAGAGAAACCCCTGAAACCCCTAATCACATTCTAGGCTACAAGTCCAGGAGATTTTCCAGAATGGGTGGTATGACAGAGAATTACCAAGATGCCTCACTAGGATATGAGATAGATCCAGGATGTGTAGATAGATCTACACATCTAGAGGTAGATTCCAGAGATAGATCCAGGATGTGTACAGGACTTCTGGGAGAGGAAGTACCATTCCTTTGGTGAGAATTATTATTATTTTATCTTGTCTTTATTTGTTAGTTCAAGGCAGCATACGTAATGCTCCCTATTTTCCGCACAACAACCACCCAGGGAAGTGGGTTGGGTTGTGAGAGAGTAAGTGGTCCAAAGTCACACAAAACCAGATTTCTTGCCTAAAGGAGGGCTAGTAGAACTCATTGTGTTCTGATTTCTAGACCAGCACCTTAACCACTACACCAAATTGGCTCTGATTCAAAAGGTGTTATGATTTTAATTAACAGATCTTCTAAACTGTTTATTGAAAAACGTAGAAAAGACTGCATTTTAACCCTTGTCAGATTAGGTAACTTTCTTGGATTCATCTCATATTCCTGAGAAAAAAAATATGCATTTCCCCCCTAACATCTGTATATTAAGTGTGTTACATTACATGTCTCAATTTAATTTAGTGCTATTTAGTCTTCTAAGTTGGAATTCCAGTTGGAATATACTTTCTTTTTCTTTGCACATAGGAATTCTTTTTGGCTAGATTATTTCCTGATGCCATTTGATATTCTAAAATTAAAGTATGTCATATGAATGCCAATACAATTCATGCTTTTGTGAAGCTTATTGCTTTATGTGATTCAAATGTGAATACAGTCAAGAACCACTTAAAGACTGGATGTTTGCTAAGTTAAACAGATGGAACCAGAAATGGCAGGTCCCCCCCCCCAAAAGCAGAAATTCAGTTATGCCATCTCTGATAATGCCCAATTATAGCATACATATAAATAGAAATAACTGTTAGCTAAAGTTAAATTTTTAAGGGAGGCTTTGTCTTTTAACTGATACAGATCTTTGGTGCCTGTTAGGTATGAATTTTACAAGCTGCATATTTTCTCATTAAGGAGATTCTGGGAAAAGGGAAAGAAATCAAATAAGACCCTGATTTCCACAGTTAAATAAATTAAACAATTTAATATTGTGCCATTTATTCAGGAAACAAATGACATTTTGTATGGGATTCAAAATTTATTACGGTAATTAAGGTTTTTGTTTTTAATTTTATTCTAAGTTGTATAATACTAAAATAGATTAGACTTGATGTCACTGAATCTCAGAAATAATCTAGAATTACAAGTACAATAATTCGGACCTTATGCTATGTTCTAATTTCTTAATTTATCTCTGTAAAAGAAGAAAAGATCATGTCAGGGAGACTGGCTGAGCCAGAGGGAGGAGTCAAGTGGGGAATTAGTCTGGAATTGTTATGTAGGCATGAGAGGACAAGGTTCAACTCCCCCTCCCCTTGAATGCCATTGAACCTTATTTAGGCTGGCCCAGGTGCAAATTGCCAGTCTGGGAAGATTCCTGTGAAATAGGCATGAGCAACCCCCCCCCCGCTTTCAGCCCATTTAGTCGTCTTTCATATATTTGTTTTATAATTATATCCTCATTCCTTCTGGCTATATGGACAAATCACCTCAATGTAATCCTTTCATATTGGTCACTTGCTTTTCTATTCAATCCACATTTATTTAGCACCTGTTAATTCCTGACTCTTTCCCACCTTGTTTTAACACACGTGCTGCTTAAGAAGCTCCTTCCTACTGCATTCAACTTATTACAAGTAGTCCTTGAATTATGACCATTTAAACACTGCCCCCTGTTTATCATCACTGGGCTGTAAGAATAGGTGAGGTTGTGGCATACAGCAAATGGTATTTGTTCGTAAGTTACAAAAATTCACCTAAGGATATGGCTTAGAAAACTTTTAAAAAAAAAAAATTAAAATAAATCTCCATAGGAAACAATGGGAAATCCTTCACCCAAAAATATTTTTAAATTATTTTAGATAATTTAGATCAAGAGTGTCAAACTCGATTGCGTCACGTGTCGTATCGTTACGTATCACGACGTTTTTTGCCTTTGTGGAGCCGGGTGGGCGTGGCTTGCACGTGACGCATCCGGCCCACGGGCCACCAGTTTGACAGGCCTGATTTAGATTATTAGCATCTGTAATGAAAAGGAAAAAAAAACCCAGCCCTGTCTACCATAATAGAAAAACCAGAGGTGTTTTCAGTTTCTTAATATAAATCTTCTGGGTCACTGCAGAATATTCTCTGGATAACAAAAGAGAATATTCAATGAATGTTCTTCTGAATTTTATTTTCAGTTAGTACATCATCTCAGATTAGGGGTGGGTTCCAACTTACCTCGCTGCCGGTTCGCTCCCTCCGGTGCCGCGTGAGCGCGCCTCGTGGGCACGCCTCGTGGGCGCGCACGCGCAGTAACAAAAAATCCCCCCCCCAAAAAAACCCCAAAGCCGAAAAAAAGATGGTGACCACATGCACAGTGCCTGAAGTCGGCTTCTGCGCATGCTCAGAAGGAAAAAATAAATAAATAAAAAATTCAAAATAAATAAATAAAAAAAAATTCAAAAAAAAATTCAAAAAAAAGATGGCGGCCCCCACAGACCGGCACCGACCGATCCGGTTCGGTGACATCATCGTGACGTCACCAGCAGGCCGCTACCGGTTCGGGAGAACCGGTCCAAACCGGGAGGAACCCACCCCTGATCTCAGTGCAGCTTCCTGATTGTTTTGATTTTTTTTTTAAATGCCCCTGGCTAGTTTCATATAGGCTCTGCTTTTTTTTTGTACAGTTTGCCTGCCAAGCGTAACGGCATCTATATCGTTCTTGCTGATGTTTTTCCTTGCAGATTGGAGTGGCTTTGTCTACAAGCAGAAATGGGGGGGGGGAGTGAAAAGGAAGCTACTGGTTCTTGATTGCACGAATAGCATTAACAGTAGAAGAAGAGCTGAGATCAAGCTTAGGGTGGACATGCCCAGTAAAACCAAACAAAGCAAGAGTTTAAGAAGAGGTATATTACTTTTGCAAAATTAGTCACACCTATGGGTGCACATTCATACATAGCCTTCACATTGCTTATCTGCAGAATGGAGAGCGGAACAAGCTGCTAGAAGTCACCTACTCTTAAAACTCTTAACTTTGACTTAACAAAAGCTTTGTTTTGTTTTAAAGTAATTTACCTGATAGGCTAGCAGTTGTACAATTGTGAGCCATCTACTGTCCATCTTAACTGCTTTCCTCTTTAACATTCCCCACCCCTATTACGCATCCAGCCTAAATTAATAGCAGCAAAGTCAGGACTAGGCTAGGCTTTCCTGCTAGGCTGGAAAAGGTCTAGAAAATTAAAGTCCATTTACTTGTTACAAAACTATAGCCAAACAAGTTGGAGCACTTAAAACAGCACCCCTCAAAACAGTGAAACTTTGTTTGATGTTTTAAATCACAACACTTTATTCCATGCTCAGAAAACTCATCATGTCTTCTATGAGGTTAGAATATTGAGGTTGAAACATTTTGCACATTTGTCTATTATTTCTGTTCAGAAAGTCACGTTTCCACATTGCTTTGCTTGACATACAGTTGCCTCCAAATATGAACAGATTGTATACAAAATTGTCTTGTTCTGATGGAGAAGATATTTGTTGCTAGGAAACATAAGAACATTGAAATAGTTTCTTGGGTTCTTGCAAAACCTTTGGCAGTTTGATTCATCAACTTTGTACTTGAAAATTGTAGAAAACTTTCACACATTTTCACTTCAATTTTTTTTAATATGGTGTCCAAATGCAAAAAACATTTAGTATGGTATATCTCCTGCAATCTATAGTTGCTAAAGTATAAAATACAATTTTACATATTTTGATAAATGGATCTGAAGTTGGATTTTATTAAAGGCAGCTAAATTCATAGAACTTTTTTTCAGAGTGAGGCCAGGGCAGTTTGTGTTCTGATTATCCAGTCTGCAATTGTATCATGTTGAAGATGATACATTAGAGCAGGAGTGTCATACTGGCGGCCCGTGGGCCGGATGCGTCACGCACAGGCCATGCCCACCCCAGCTCCACGAAGGGGAAAAACGTCACTATACGTCATATAACAGCAACGTGATGCTGCCAGTTTGACACCCATGCAGTAGAGAGCTAATAGAGAAAGAATAAATCAGCGGCCCAAATAAATATGACAATGGTCAACCGTTTATTGGCAAGCTGTAGGATTGAGGATGAATATGTCTTTTACCTCTCAAATAGAAAGAAAAGTTTTAAAAGTAAGAAGCTGTTTCTTTCCCTACCTTGCCAAAAGTCATAGTAGGGCAAGAGAAATATTATCCCATTGCTTGACCTCATAATAATATATTATCCAGAACTTTATAGGTGTTTTTGAAATAAAACAATCATTAACCTTCTGCTCTACACCAGTAGGTTATAAAAAAGATAGCCCAGCCATTGGTAGGACACCATGTTGTCAAGTCCTCTGTCGTCTTCTTGACCTTTTGGCGGAAAGCCAAAATAAATATGTATGTTGCTACTCCCTTCCAAAAAACCAGGGCAGACCCAAGGAAGAGCCGACATTGCACAGGTCAGAAAACATTATTTAAAAAAAAACAACCCCCACACACATTATACAAATGTTACAAGGAAAAATCCTACATCATTAGATATAATACCTTAAAATCAGAGTGGGGTTGGTGTGCTAGTATTCCAACAAATCCTAAGATCCACGTGTACAAAATATAGAGTTAGAATTAAGAGATTCTAAAGCTTGGGATTTGTTCTGAGTACCAGAACTGAACAGTTCTCAGTCTTCTCAGTCAAAAATTGACTGCTTATCAAAACTGATTTCTACATTTCAACAGTATCATTTGGGGCTGCTGAGCAGGAGGTAGGTCATTTTATTGCTGCTGTTGTCAAATACTTGAAAATTGAATTAATCTATTGTAAATAATCCAGATATCTACCAGAGGAACTAGATCTGTTTCTAATGTCTTATTATTATCTGGTAGTGTATATCTGTATCCATTATTATGTTTACTAATCCATACAGCAGTCAAGATCACTTTATTTTTTAATACTTCAATATATGCCAGACTCCAAGCAAGTTGCTAATGAATGGAATACAAATATGCTATCATAATTTTGCTAAACAGATATTGTTTGCTATCAGCAGCATCAAGATTTGTTATTCATAGATTTTATGTGCTGAAATATATATGTAATAGCAGCTTTGCATGAGCAGCATACCCTAATATTTCAGAAAATGACTTAGTAGCTCTTCTGATTGGTATCTTTATTAATGCAGTGAATCTCAGTAACTTTACCTTAAAGCAGGGGTGTCAAACTTGATTTCATTGAGGGCCACATCAGGGTTGTGTTTTACCTCAGGGGGCCGGGGTGGGCATGGCCAGCTCGGCATCACTCGTGTCGGGCGCCTGTGGTAGCCAAAGCGCTCTGCCAACGAAAACGGAGCTCGGAGGGCCCTCCCGAGCTCTGTTTTCGCTGGCAGAAGCCCTGTGGGCCAGTCCTTCGCTGTTTCCAGGGTGGCCCCGTGGGCCAGATCCAAGCACCCCACGGGCCAGATTCGGCCCACGGGCCTTGAGTTTGACACCCTTGCCTTAAAGTGTATTTTTCTTAAGTCAACTGAAAAAAGTTATTTTCTAGAAACTTTAAATCTGATCTTCCTTCTTTGCTTTCTTCCTCCCTGTCAGGGAAAGTTCCAGGAGGAAAAGATTTTTTAAAATATAATTTTATTGAAAGTCTTAAAAACAAAGATAAAAGCTCATAGAAACTAACGCAGAGTAAGATAGAAAAAAATGGAAAAGAAATTGAGGAGAGAGAGCAAGAAAGAAAAAGATAAAACGATGTGTCTTCCAATCTTCTCTATAGCAGTTTTAAGTACAAATATAAATTTACCTCTTTCTTTAAAATCACATTGTGACTCTTTTTCTTCTATAATCTATTAACATCATAAATCAAAAGTTCATTTTTTTGTTTTATGCAAAAAGTATAAAGGGGTTTTCAGTCAGCAATAAACACAGATTTTGTTCTTTCTCTAATCAGACAAGACAATTGGGTCATGTTAGCAAGTTCTATCTTTTAAGCATTCCTCCATTGAAGGTATTGACAAATCTTTCCATCTTTGTGCGTTCAATAATGTCACTGCGGTTATATACAACAACTAAGTTTCATGTCTTTTTTCCAATTGTTTGTCCATAAGTCCCAAGCAGAAGAATTCTAGTGTCAATTGTATATTAATCTTTAAAACCTCGGAATCAGTATATGGATTTAAATCCAAAAGTTCCAGCTTTTTTGCACATCCACCAAGCATCATAAAAAGTAGACAATTTCTATCTTTTTTTTTTGCACATTTCTAGCTTTTTTGCATATCCACATCCACTTTTTTGCACATCTACCAAGCATCATAACATCTATATGATGCTTGGTGGATGTTCAAAAAAGCTGTAGATCACAACTCTTCTTGTTCATAGTTCCAACAGAAATTAGAAGTGCCTTTATGCATTCTAAACAATTACTCTTGTGTCATATACCAACAGTATATAATTTATAAAAGTTCTCTTTAAGATTATAACATAGTATAATTTTTAATTCTTTCAACCATATACTTTCCTTTGTTCTAACTGTGTATTATAACCAACATATGTTTATCTTTTGCTTGTTTTTCTTCTGTTTCAAATTTCAATAAAAGTTTATACCGTTTGGCAATCACACGTTCATCATTTGTACACAATTCTGTTTCAAAATCTGTCCTTTGTCTACTTTACAAAAACCCTTTTGTCTACTTGAAAACTTTTTGATAACAGTAAATAAGAAAGCCATTGGCAGCCATAACCCTCCATCACCAACAAAATACTCTTGATTGTATTTTGTATACCCCTTGATCAAATTCTAGCATCTCATGATATGTTAACTATTTGTATTTGCCCATTATCTCTCATTTAGAGAATGCTTCTTGTGCTGAGAACCACAAGGTATTTTCAAACACAACTTGAAGAAGATGATTTTTTAAAATGATGATCTCAGAGAGGAATGGGGAATATAAATGGCTATTAGGAAATATACACATTCTATTTCATTTCAAAAATCTCAGACAAAACAGTTTCAGAGTCTCTGATCTTAGAGCTTCGAAGTTGAAAGGCTTAATATTTTTTCCTCATGGAATAATACTTCCATGCTTTTTGTCAAGGATTTGCACTCCCCCCCCCCAAACTATTTAGCTCTGTAAACACCATCTATCATTGTAGCTTTTGCCAGTAAATTCTATTTGGAATTGAGAGTAGGGGTATGCAATTTTGTGCAGATGGTGTTCAATAATATTTGATCACCTGAAGTTTCAAACTGTGAAGAAGAAGGCTTTGTGTTTTGGCTTTAATATCTGAAAATTATGATTAATGAGGGTCTTGTCACTTGAGATTTGTTTCAGGTACTGAATTCTGAGTGTTAACCCAAAGTAATTCGCTGTAACATAAATGGATGATTTTTATAATATGCATATACAAGGTTATAAGGTAATAACTTTGACACTGCAGTATAAAACATGATTAAAATGACTTTGTCCTCTGGATGCTTCATGCTGAAGCGCAATAGAGAAGTGCTTTCATTTTAGTATAATTTCATTTAATGTCTTCCTATTGTTATGGTGCCATTTATTATTTTTTCTCTCTCCATTTCTGGTAGTAAACAGCAGTTCGAATTTGTTAGGCCATGGTGGAAGTTCAAGGCACTTGCAGTGTTTTTTAAAATTTCTAAACAATTTCAGTCACTGTACAATGAAGTACATCAATATTATACCTTGCAAGGCCATTGTATGAGATACAATATGCTAAGTGCCCATGCTAAAACAAAGTCAGACTAGATACAAGGGACCCATTGAGCAGGCAATTGAAATGAACTATACATGAGGAATACAGTACTGGTAATTTCTACTTCCTTAAAGACTTTCCTTTCAGTTTGGAGTCCTTTGCCAAGTATTAGCTAAGTTTCAGATTAAGATCTTGCTTTGTGGATATCTTCCTTCCTTCTCCTAGCTTTCTCCTATACACAGAGAATAATGGTTCAGGTAGGATATTTATTGTACATTTTGACAGAATTGGAACTGATTGGTCCTTCTGATGATTTGGAGTTCCGTGTTGATTCTGAATTAAGTGTACAGTGTTATTATTCAAATTACTTCAGGTAATCCCCAGCCAGTAGCAGCACCCAGCCAGACCTCAGAAATTTAAAATAAAGAACTAAGCAGCACTGGACTTGAATAATTGGATAGAAGACCACCAGGAAATTTAAGGCTTGTAGGTGACATTCTGAAATCATAAAGTAACCCAGGTGAAGGCAGTAGAAAACTACTTACATATGCTTAGTTAGCAAACTATTTTGTCTGCATGCTCAATAAGAATTTTATGTGAGACAGTTTTAAATTTTAGGAACAGAAATTGTAGCAGCAGGTATAGCTATATATGGTATTCAGAAATATAAATATTTTTTGTGAAAATACTAACTTATGATTGTGTATACAATTGTAAGGTAGCTATTTGAGAATTGAGTGCATTATCAATTTGATAATGGTATATGAATCGGTGGATTTGATTTAAATCAAGTCGATTTAAATCACAATTTAAATCATGATTTAAATCACTAGTAAAAAGGCTTGATTAAAATCAACTCGATTTAAATCATAATTTTTAAAGAGCAACTGTCATCTCTGTCCTGCAGCGGCTCCTCCTCTGACCTGCTGTTGACTCACCAACAGTCCCAATATTGCAGAATATATAGCCTCATGCTACATAACTAAGCTCCATTTCATGCTGAATAAACTAAATTATTAATGTATCTTAAATAGAAAACTATCTTTGGGTAGATTTTTACTCCAAAAGCATTTTATTAAAATAAATTCGATAAAAAAAATCTGATTTAAATCAATAAAATCTGATTTAAATAATCGATTTTTATTTTAAAAATCGATTTTTATCCACACTGATATGAATTTGATTTAAGCTTGTCTCTTTGAGGATAATCCATTGTGGCATAAACACTGTAACATTAGGATGGAAGCTACCATGCATGTTCTGAAGTGGAAGAGTATCTTTTTGATTAAGCAAGTGAAATACCTGTTTTGATCACTGGCATTATGGGAATTGCCAACACTGAACCAGAGGTGGGTTCCTCCCGGTTCGGACCAGTTCGCCCGAACCGGTAGCGACCCGCTGGTGACGTCACGATGACATCACGGATCCGGTTCGGTCGGTGCCGGTCCGTGGGCGCCGCCATCCTTTTTTTAAAAAAAAATGAATTTTTTTTAAAAAATTTTTTTCCTTCTGCGCATGCGCAGAAGCCGAGTTTCCGGCACTGCGCATGCGTCGGCATCTTGTTTTTGGCTTTTTTTTAAAAAAATTTTTTTTTACTTTTTTGCACTGCACATGCGCGTGCGTGCAAAGCGTGCGTGCGTGCAAAGTGTGCACGCGCCCACACGGCGCAGCCACACGGCGCGGGAGGAAGCGAACCAGCGGCAAGGTAAGTTAGAACCCACCCCTGCACTGAACTATTTGCATTGCTTTATGGCAACTCAAGTTTGCTTACTTCTGGAGTTGCCAGTAAATTCTCATGTTTAACAAATGTAAGCTGAATGGTAACAAGGTAGAATTAGCTTCCTGTTTGTCTATTTTTCCAGAATGCAAAGATGTTAAATGGATTCTGTAATTCTAAAAGTGGATTTTTAAATGTATCAGATAAGATATGCAGGAAATCCTCAACATACAACAGTTTGCTTAGTGACCATTCAAAGTTATAATGGCACTGAAAAAAGTGACTTACAACCGTTTTTCACACTTACGACTGTTGCAGCATCCCCATGGTCACATGATCAAAATTGGTAACTGACATGTATTTATGACAATTGCAGTGTCCTGGGGTCATGTGATCACCTTTTGCAACTTTCTGACAAGCAAATGAAGCCATATTCACTTAACAGCCTTGTTACTAACTTAACAACTGCAACGATTCACTTAACAATTGTGGCAAGAAAAGTTATAAAATGGGGCAAAACTCACTTAACAAATGTCTCGCTTAACAGCAGAAATTTTGGGCTCAGCGATAGTCATAAGTCGAGGACTATCTATATATTTGAGTTTCTCAAGCTTTGTCAAAGATTCTTATTGCCTTTAGGTATTCCCCTCATTTATAGTTAAAGGAGAAATAAATACGATAGGGTGGTTTAGATATTTTGTTAGGCTGCAGACAACAGCGGCAACTTAAAAGAAGTTGTTAACAAATATGTTCCTTGGAACTGTTACATAAACAAGCCATCTGTCGCATACAATCTATAGTAATTCTAATGGTTTCATTTCAGTCAACCATCTATTTTTAACTGGTGGAAATGTTCACAGATGGCAAGCTGTTAAAGAACAAAGTGCTTAGATTTACCACACAATTCTTTTTAGAAAGGCTATCATTGATTTAGCTATAACATTACATTGGTTCCATTTCAAAAACTGAGCTTAACATTAAGCTTCTAATGACTTTCTGAAGTAAAATAACTGAAAATGAGTCTAGCATGTTGTAGTCTGTAGGCTGGTTGATCATAATGCAACAGCAATTCTAATAAACTAGAGACTTCAAAACTTCTTTAACTCACATGGAACAACTGAAGGAATTATAGAGATTACTTGGCTATTTCCCATACCAAGGCAGGTGAAAATAAAATAAATACTATTTTAGAATATTTCTGAAGAATCTTCATTTTGATATTATTTAAATATGATTTGGAAATTCTGTGAAACCAATTTAAGAAAGATAATCAAGCTAAAAATAGTACACAGAGTTAGAATGTGCTGGCGTGGTAATATGTTTATAAAGAGAATCTTGTTTACAAAAAAAAAAACCACCACATTTGGGAATAAATGGTATAAAAATATCTAAACTCATTGTTTAGATATTTTTATACTATGGTTTAGATTTTTTTTTGTAATTAAAAATACATAGTGCATACTAAGAAGTCATTGGGAACCACAAATCAACAAGATATATAGTCTTGCAAAAATAATTGACAAAATAAATAAACAAGACCTGTATGACAAGGTTAATATCAAATATTTTTGCTCAGAATAGAACAATATACCAAAATTTTATATAAAATTTCAATTTCTTAAAATGTTGCCCTTTTATATAATGACCTTGATTCTTTTAATGTAAGATTGGAAGATATGGAGAGACCCAGTCCATAGAATCACCAAGAGTTGGACATCATGACTGAATGGATAACATTATCACCATCATCTTGATTCTTTGCTTTTTAGTAGTATAATCTGTTGTGTTAGTGATGCTCCCTTTTCCCGTTTAATTTACAGTCTTTGTTTAATCTGTAGTATGTGCGGATTTAATTTCCATTTTCTCACTGTTATAATGATTACTAATTGAGTTTATGCAGCATGTGTGTTGATTAAAATATGCAAAACAGGCCTCCCCTTACTATTTCCTTAATCTTTTGACTTACGTTTCTTAGGTTCAGTTAGTAATGTGCTTCTGGCATACAGAATTTATTTAAATGGATGATCAACAACACTAAAAGCCCCTAAAGTACCTAATATCTAAAATCATCTAGCTGGCTATATTATGAAATATTATTTTCTATTTCTCCGTGGTCTTGATCTATGTAAGCTCATTGATTGTATAGTTGATGCCTCTTGGGATCTTTGAGCAACAGATACATCATATCCTTATGATCCCTCTCAAGCTTTATGACTTTTTGGTGAGACTCCTTTAAGGTGCTACTCCTGATTTTAGTGTATTGTGTTTTTATTTCATTTACCATTGATTTTTATATGTGATTACCTGAAGCTATAAAGCAGGGGTGTCAAACTCATGACGACACGTCGTCACTTGACATATCGCAACTTTCCCCCCCTTCGCTAAACCGGGGGTGGGCATGGCCAGTGTGTGACGCATCTGGTCTGCGGGCTGCAAGTTTGACACCCCTGCTATAAAGGAATTCTCACATTCTCTTTTTCTTAATAGTTGATTTTAAATTTGTAATTCTGGTCTAACTCTACCCCCCCCCTTTAAAGGAAAGGGGCTGATTTATCTAGTTATGTGCACATAAACTACAAGAGCCAGAAGGTGGCCCTGTAAATTTAAATTTCGTTTTTACTCCCTCCTCACTTTCTTCTTGCCAGTAAAGCACACGGGTTGTGGGATTCCTGTCCCTCTCACATGCTGGGGTTAGCAGGGAAGGCACCGGGTAAAGGCATTCTCCTGGAACATAGATGATTATACTAAGAACCAAGTGGCTATACAGGTAGTCCTCAATTTATGACCACAATTGAGCCCAAAATTTCTGTTGCTAAGGAAGACAGTTGTTAAGTGAGTTGTGCCCCATTTTTCAACCTTTCTTGTCACAGCTGTTAAGTGGATAACTGCAGTTAAATTAGTAACACAATTGTTACCTGAATTTGACATTCCCATTGTCAGAAGATCAGACGACCCAGGACACTGCAACCGTCATCAATATGAGCAGTTGCCAAGCGCCTGAATTTTGATCACATGACCATGGAGATGATGCAATGGTTGTAAATGTGAAAAATGGTTATAAATCACTTTTTTCAGTGCCGCTGTAACTTCAAATGAATGAATGATTGTAAATCAAGGAATAAATTAATGATTGTAAATCAAGGACTACTTATACTAAGACAGGAAGGCAAAGCAGGAAATGTAAACCAAAAGGCTTCTGAGAGAGGAGGTCTTCACACGATGGGCTTTATCCTGCCATGACGGTTATAGTTGAAGGCAAAGGTCTTTATCAACAAAAATAAATGTTTCACGCACCGGTGTATAAGACGCACCAAGATTTCGAAGAGGTAAGTAAGAAATTTTTTTTTGTCCTCCCTGGCCCCCAGGAGCACTCTGCAGGCCTCCCAAACCCTCTGCGTGCCCCGTTTTTCACAAAAATGGGTGAAAAACGGGCCCGTTTTTGCAAAAAACGGGGCACGCAGAGGGTTTGGGAGGCCTGCAGAGTGCTCTTGGGGGCTGGGGGAAGGCAAAAACACCCCCGTTTTTTGCCTGTTTTTCGCAAAAACTGTTTTTGCCTTCCCCCAGCCCCCAGAAGCACTCTGCAGGCCTCTCAAACCCTCTGTGCGCCCCGTTTTTGTGAAAAATGGGCCAATTTTTTTGCAAAAATGGGACGCAGGGGCAGGGCTTCGGGAGACCAAAAATGGCTGTATTCGGTGTATAAGACACACCAACATTTCCACCCTCTTTTAGGGGGGGGAAATGTGCGTCTTATACTCCAAAAAATACGGTAGATGAACATGAACAAACCATCATTAAAATCCAGCTAACATTGCTCAGTAGGAAACTAGGTTCTTGGTTTGGAGTTCAGCTTGCTTTGCATAATTATAATCATTAGCTGATATCATTCCTAAGCTGGATAGTATTCACCAGAGTCACCCATGCCTGACTTATATTCCTGACTGCAAAATTGTGAGGGGTATCTTTTTAGGAGGGGCTGCAAGCTTCAGCTAATAGAAGTGTTTTTTTGCTGATTGGTACAAATATTGTAATGTATTACATGCACGTTAGAAAGTTGTACCCCCGATGTCACTTATTTTCCTGGCACAATTTAAGTTTCCGTTTTTGACCTTAAAGGCAAAAGTGGCTGATATTTAATTATGTTAGGCAGAGTGTATTTCAGTACGAGCTTGTCTGGATATTAAATCCTCTTAAAAATGCACTCACTTTCCAAGTTTTATTTGTCTAGCACACAGGAGAGAGCCTTTTATGGAAAATATGGAATGGGTGACCTTTTTGTTTTTAGGAAAGGATTTAAAACCTGCTTTTTAACCAGACCTTTTCAGTTTCATTTAGTTGATGTGATTTTAACTGTTTTATCAATTTTTTAAAATCAAAATTGTGTTTATAGCATTTAATTAATACGGTATTGCTAGTGGCTTCATTTGCATATAAAGTGATTTGTTTAATTTTGATTTAGCTTGATGTGTGAATCTAGCTATTATGGTTTCTAAATTAAGCTCTATGGCAAATGTTTTCGGTTTATAGCACACTTAGTAATTTTTTTCGTAGGGCCCTTAGGCTAAAACTGTGAACCACCTCAAGCGAATACTTCGTGCATTGTCCGACAGATGTTGGGTATTGCTGTGTTTCCTTCAAAAATGTGAAATATCCCACAGTGCCCCAGTGAGCTTGCTGCAGCACCCTGGAGCACCACAGCACAGTTTGGAAACGTTGCTCTGTAACAGAACATCTTTTGCGAGTCAGGTTATTGAACCTATCATAAAAATAAATGAAACTTGTGGTTATTACCTTAAGATTTAATATCTCGAGGTATTAAAAACTCACTGGGCCAAATGGAGTGGATGAAGCAGCACTCAAGGATATAAAATATATATTTAAACCCTCAGCTTTATAAACCTGTCCAGAACATGTCATTGTGTATAATAGATTCTTTCTGAATAAATACCGTGTTTCCCCGAAAATAAGACCCTGTCTTATATTTTTTTGAACCCTGAAATAAGCGCTTGGCCTTATTGCCATGCACTCAAAAGCCCGATTGGGCTTATTATCAGGGGATGTCTTATTTTGGGGAAAACAGGGTATGTGTAAGAATATGCTGGAGAACTTGAATGAACAGGAAATAGATTGTTACAGGTTTTCAATAAAAACGTTGTTTATGCAGCATTCCCCTTCATCTGCAATAACACCAGAACATAAAGACAATAGGCTGGATAAGACCAAGGGCTTTATATATACATTGCACAAACAAATTACTGGAAATTTCCCCAACACATATATACAAGCACATTACTTTGGCATCCAGACTATCCTCCAAACCTAGCTGGTGTACCTGGGACTGGAAAACAAGTATATTGTTAAATATTATTTTAAATTTAAAATATGTTGCAAGAATTTCACTCTTGCATTCCAGGGGACCACTGGTGGATGCTACTGGATGCAGTCTCCAAAGCCTATCTAGTCCATTCCCCCCACCCCCCAGTAACCCTCCTCTCTTTTATATTCTGCAGCCCTGAGATGCACAGCATATCAATGAATGCTATAATGAATGACTTAATTTTTGCACCAATGGCATAAAAATTGTGAAACAAACAAAAATGTATTAATATTTGTCACACTATATTACTTTGATATCTATTTTAAATTATCACTCTTTTGATGTTTAATTTAAAATATCTGTACTGAAGCAGTGAAATTAAGAGGCAATTCCTATCTTGGTTGGACTACCACTCTTACTTTTTTGACGAGAGAAATGGCCTTAATGTATCCTTGCACATGAGACAAATTGCTTGCTGGCTCATAATAATTATTTCTTGAACTATATCAAGTGAGTTACCACTTTAGCCAGTCTCATAAGTTGCAGAGAAAGACAGAATTACATCTCTGATTTCCAAGTACATGTCTCCTTAATTTGTAGCTATAGCATTATTTCACTGAAGTTCCTGAGTAAGGAATTCAACTAGCTTTTCGAAAATTTGAAACAACGCTTTCATCTTTGTGCTGATTGCCAGCCTGAACGGTCCTTTTGGTTCCTCAGAACCAGAGTATTCCAGCAGAGAAAACTTAATTGGGTTTTTCTTTTCATAATCCTTATCCTTTGTGCTTCTCAAGATATTTTTATAATAATATGCACAATAATGTAAATATGAAGATATTCACAAAGTTTGGTGTCTTTCCTTGATCATAATCAGATATGGCAAATGATGATGGATCCCTGGGAAGTCTGAGCTATCTAAAAACAGTAAGAGAAATGTGTCTGATATGTATCAATCATATCTCTAATGAAAATTTTCATAGCAATGTTTCCTAAGTTGAGCAATTCCCAGTCTTCTCAGCAAATGGCTGTGCTGGCTTTGGAATTCTGGGACTTCAAGTTAATAGATCTGGTATCTGCCCAGGTTGGAAAACACTGTTGTATGGGAACTTATCAGTTCTGGGAGGAGAACATTAGATGCTGTTAGGGAAAAGATAGATATTGTGTATCTAATGTATTTTTCAATGCACCTTCTTGATTCTTCTGAATCATACGAGCCCAAATTTAAAGTATATTGTTAAATATTACTTTATATTTAAAGTATGGTGCAAAGTAATGGCACGGAATGTTGGAAAGCAGGATGACAACTCAAGTGAGGTAAAGATGAAAAAATACATTATTATTTTTAGTTAATAATGAATCTGAGATTGACATCATACTTGAAAAATCTAAACCCTCATTAGAAATAGTTCCATATCCTTTCTTTGAGAGAAAAATGATTAAAAGTATTCAAAAACTAAGAGGTTTTTTTAATGTTACATCTACTGCTATAATAGTTTATTTATTAAAATATCACCACCATTGTATACTTTTAGAATGACAATGGATTTAGAATTATAGTGTGGTTAACGAAAAAGTATTCTGTAATAAGATTCAGTGTCTGTCTCTTTCCTTTTGTGTTCTTTTTGGTTTATTAGTAATCTGGCCATTATACATTCCGGTTCTTGAATTGTTTAAGTATGTTGCTATTGCTGAGTTTTAAAAAATGGTGCTGATTAAATGAATTGTAAACCAGGCATGCAATTGGTATCTTTTATCTGATATTTAATGGAAAGAAAATGTTAATTCAGGGTAATGAAAAAGACCTCCAAGTATTGTGGGTGAATAGACCATTAGGTTAATTAAAATGAGGATACGTATCACTGCTGTAGTGGAACTATCATTTTGAGGGAGACAGTTTCATTTAGTGGCTGAATAGTGAAATTCAGGATGCCTTCCTCCTGAGCTGGATTCACGACATACAAGACCAAGATAAGTGGCAAGGGCAATTCAAATTTCTATTCATTTACTTTTACCTGCCTACCATTACTTGTCAGTCTTGACTGCTTGTCACATAAAGGTGAAGATTTATTCAGTCTTATTTAAATCTATTAAATGCAAATTGTGATACTTCACTGTCCATCACACAGGCAGTTTCAGAACAAAGGTGTTCATTGTGACAAACCGCATACAAGAAATTCCTGAACCTATTTTAATTATTATACTTGCAGTTTCCATCTCTCTAGATGGAAGCTTTTAAAAAAAAAAGACTACGGTAAAGACATTTGTGCAATAGAACATACTGAATCTGTATCTAATGATTGCTTAGTTTTCTAAACCTACTTACATTTACTACATACGAAGAGGAAAAAATATGTATTCTGTCATGCTTAAAATAATGATTAGTTTTGGTACTTGGGCTAGAAACAACCAGATTAAATTGTTAAATTTCAAAATAAGACAATATGCATTAGTAACAATTTACTTTCTTTGAAATGACAGCTTGTTATCTTGGCTTAGTAAGAATCTTCCCATTTATCCTTGCTTCCTAAAATAAAATATGCTTTTCATCAATGTATTTTGAACACGCCAACATTTAAAACTTTTTTCTTGGCTTGAAAATTCTATTTGTCAAATATTTGAAGTTTTTTTTAAAAAAACAACAACAACCCAGAAGTAAATGATATTGCCCTTGCAGAATTTTAGATATATATGTTTCCATCAACAGCACATTGCTGATCTCAAGAAAGCAAAGCAGGTTCAGACTGGATTGATATTTAAATACCGTGTTTCCCTGAAAATAAGACAGGGTCTTATTTTTTTTGACCCCCCAAAATATGGCCTTTGCCTTATTATTGGGGGGGGAAGTATTATTTTGGGGGTTGCAGTAGGCGGCGAGCGTGGGACTGGATGTCCCGTCGCCGCTGCCTCCCCTCCCTGTTCTTCGCGCCGGCCGAGAGGCTGGCCCGCCGCCGCCTCGTGGAGCAGGACTCTGCAAGGCTTGTTGTGCCGTTGCACGCATGAACTGCAGGACTGCCGCGAGCTTCATCATACCGGCACGGCTGGCGTCTTGCCGCTCGCGGCTGTGCAGGTATGTCGAACCTCACGGTAGTGCTGCCATTCGTGCATGCAATGGCACAACAAGCCTTGCAGAGTCCTGCTCCACGAGGCAGCGGCAGTGGCACGACGAGTCTCATAAAGACTCATTTCTGGCAGGTGGGACGTGTTGGGCTGCAAGATGCGCGTCCTACATGACACTTGTAGCTCCATCGCGTTCCTCACCATTGTGTCCAGGGAAGAACGTTGTAAAAGAAAACTTCTCGCAAGTTCAATCAAACTTCTCGAACTCGCGAGAAGTTTTCTTTTACAAAGAGCTTCTCTGGACACAACAGCGGAATGCGACAGAACTACAAGTCTCAGGTAGGATGTGCATCTCGCGGTCGGCCCTTATTATCGGGGGGGGGCTTATTATTTTCGGGGTGCAGGAGGCGGGCCGGGTCGTGAGACGCGCATCTTACTGGAGTCTGGCAGCGCCGTGGCATCTCTCGGTCGGTCTGTGCAGGGAAACACCTTGCACAGTACAGAAAAACTTCTCGCGAGTGCGAGCAATTAACAACTTCTCGCAGCGAGAAGTTTTTCTGTACTGTGCAAGGTGTTTCCCTGCACAGACCGGCCGAGAGACACCACGGAGCTGTCAGACTCTGGTAAGATGTGCGTCTCGCGGTGGGGTGTAATTTGGGGGTGGCAGGTCGGGCGGGGGATGGGGCGGGCCGCCTGCCACCCCCAAATTGCATCCCTAAAGGGGGCGGGTGGCTAAGCAAGGGGCAGGAGCCATGCCATGCCTGGCGAGGGGGGGAGAGAAGAGGCGGCAAGGGGAGCCATGTCTCGCTCCACGCGTCTCGCTTCTCCCCCATCCCACCTGCCACCCCTCGATAAAGAGACGGGGAAGGAAAGCAGCTAGGCTGCTGTTGCCATTGGGTTGGGGTGGGACGTGTTGGGCTGCGAGATGTGCATCTTACCTTCCCAGCTCCGTCGCGTTCCTCGCCGTTGTGTCCAGGGAAGCACGCTGTAATAAAAAAACCTCATGAGTTCGAGAAGTTTGATTGAACTCGTGAGGGTTTTTTATTACAACGTGCTTCCCTGGACACAACGGCGAGGAAGGCAACAGAGCTGGAAAGGTAAGACACGCATCTCGCAGCCCAACGCGTCCCACCCTGACCCAATGGCAACAGCAGCCTGGCTGCTTCCCTTCCCCGCCGTCTCTTTATCGAGAGGGGTGGCAGGCAGCTACCGGCCTCTTATCGCTCGGTTGGTGAGTGGCGCTCTGCCCGACCGGAGGGGGGGTTGTCCGCTGGGTGGGCACTACGTGGCAAGAGGTGCCGGGCGGCTGCTCTCTTGCGAGTGGGGCGGGAGTTTGCAGGCAAGGGGGATGGATGGGAGGCGGGCAAGCGCCAAAAACACTGGGGGGAGAGAGAACAGAGAGGCAGCTCCCGATCAGCTCAGCTGATCCGCGGGTCAGGTTTAAGGGGCCCAGCTGCCACTAGCTGACTGGGGAAGGGCTGCCTCCTGTGCTGCCCACGCCCACCCCTTCACTAGGGCTTATTTTCAGGGGAGGGCGTATATTTATGCCCACACCAAAAATCAGGCTTGGCCTTAGTTTTGGGACATGTCGTATTTTTGGGGAAACACGGTATATATATATATAATACCATGTTTCCCCTAAAATAAGGCCCTGTCTTATATTTTTCTGAACCCTGAAGTAAGCA
>QLTV01001698.1:13163094-13174179 GCA_003457575.1 Thermophis baileyi
CATTCCATTCCATTCCTCTCTCTCTCTCTCACTCTCTCACTCTCTCTCTCTCTCTCTCTCTCTCTCTCCCTCCCCCCCTCTCTCTCTGTCTGTCTCTCTCTCCCCCCCCCCCTCTCTCCCCCCCCCCCCCCCTCCCTCTGTCTCTCTCTCCTCTCCTTCCTGTATCTATGTCTCTCTCTCTCCCTGTATCTCTCTCTGTGTATCTTTCTCTCCCCCTCTCCCTCTCTATCTCCCCCTCTCTCTGTATCTCTCTCTGTGTATCTCTCTCTCCCCCTCTCCTCTCTCTGTATCTCTCTCTCCGTGTCTCTCTCTGTCTCTCTCTCTCCCCCTCTCCCCCCCCTCTCTCTCTCCCCCTCTGTATCTCTCTCTGTCTCTCTATCTCCCCCCCTCTCTGTGTGTCTCTCTCTGTCTCTGTGTGTGTGTGTGTGTGTGTGTGTGTGTATCTCTGTATCTCTCTCTATCTGTGTCTGTGTCTCTTCTCACTCTCTTGGAAAGCCCAGCAAGCTCTCCTTGGGGCTCTTTGCTACTACTTTTCTTTCTTCTTTTTGGAAATCCGGGCTGGTTGAGGAATGAGCGCAAACCGCAGCGGAGGCTTCCCTTCGGGCGACCCTCCTTCTCTCGCGACCCCCTGGCCGACTGTGGCGGGGATGGGTGTGTGCGCACGAACGGGGAGACCCTCAAGTGAGCGGCTGCCCGCCTCGCACGCGCCTTTGCTGCATTTTGGCCAAGCCCGCCCGCTTGCTTAAGGAGGATCTCCCAGCTCGTGCGCACACTCCCGGCCCCGCTATAGCCAGCCAGGGGGTCACGAGAGGAGGAGGAGAAGGGAAGTCTCCGCTGCAGTTCACGCTCATTCCTCAGCCAGCCTGGATTTCCAAAAAGAAGAAAGAAAAGCAGTAGCGAAGAGCCCCAAGGAGAGCTCGCCAGCTTGGCCCAGCCTTGGCTTTCCTGACCCCCAGGGTGAGCGTGTGTGGTTCGGTGGGGCCAGCCCCCTTTTCCCACTGCCCTGAGCTTCTTAAAGCCGCGTCTGGGCGCTGTGGGCCCATCCCCCTTTCCATCGTCCCCTCCTCCCGGATCCCATTCCCACCCCACCAGCCCTTGTGTTAGCGAAGCCGGCGTCGGTCGCGGCCAGGTCGGGCCAGTGTCTCGGGGCGGAGAGCAGGTTGCGCATCTCCCCAAGCGACCGAGGCACGCCCTGCACCAACAAGGGCCGGAAGAAGCTCCAGTAAGAGTGAGGTGCCGGAGAATCAGCCCCGGCCGCTTCTCCATCCCCCGCCGTCGCCCTTATCTTCTCAGGCCAGGCGAGGAGTGACCGGGAGGGAAGGGGCCAGCCAATGATGGGACAGGGAGCCGCAGCAGAGGGCCCAAAGAGCCGCAAGCGGCTCCGGAGCCGCGGGTTGCCGACACCCGATCTATACAAGAAACACAAACCATGAGTAATAACCCTACCATTATTGTAAGGTTACAGTAACAAAACTTGCATGTCGGACTCTTCTTCTGGACTCCCAAAGTCATTCTCACATACCATTATAGTGGGACTGTTCTTTAAGGAACTTGTAGCTTACAAGTTGTACAACTTATAGCTTGGCAAGTTGTAGCCAATCGCAGATATTATCCTACCATTTCAAGGATAACTATCAAATTGTATTGGTCTTCCTGACTTAGAATCTCTAATTCTCCCTGCTTATTTCCAATACTCAGTGCATTATATAGAAATATTCAAGGCTTTGAGTGGCAGTACCTACAGACTTTTCTGTTGTAATTTCCTGAGAAACTCTTGGCTTCCAGGTTCTCTCTTTATGTTTGAATTACCTGATCTTAATCCTGAGTTGCATGTTCCCCTCTGAGTTTTTGCTACCTTGGCCCTTTTGTTCTCTTGTGAGGCTCTTCTGATGAGACTGCCCGACACTTCCTCGTCATCATAAGATGTAGCCCATCTCTTCCCAGGAGTCCTTTATGAAGTGTAACCCATTGTCATTTGATCCAAATCCTCCTTAGTGACACCATCTATGTAGTCTGTTTCTGCTGACTATATTTAACTCTCTGCCATCTTTTTTAAGAATCTTCCTTAACACCAGGTTGTTGCTTAACTATTTACTCTGAGAAGTATTTAAACATTTGACAAGTTTTAATACTCTTCCTGAATTAAAGTAAGTCAAGTTTCCACCAACTGCTTCTTCTGAAAAAACTCAACCAGAAAACTCAGTAGCAAAGAAATGGTATCGAATGACAAGAAAACAATTTCCCTATTCTTTGTATACTGTATGTGTTGAAAGTTATTCATAATTTCCTGAAGTGAAATATTTGTGCATTCTATATTATACTGCCAAATTTCATTGCTATCCATTGACTAAAGTCATATTTTCTTTGAAATTTTATTAATGTATGTTTTTCAAGCTTATAATGGTGTAATTTTACTTTAATTATGTTAAAGAAAGAGTCTGGTATGAAAATTTAAAACCCATCAGTTTTCCTTAACTTGAATAATGAAACTAAGTAATGTCTGTTGCTAATAAATGCTATATCAAAATGCGTCTTCTAATGCACCATATGGAAACTGTTATTTAAAAAAGAAAACCTTTCTATCAGAATCAATTACATGTGCATGTAGAATTCTTCCAGCTTGTGAAAGTCAGAGGCACATCTCTTCTGAATAATTACTAGGAAGTGTGATGGGAGTTATATTTTAGATGTTGAATTGATTAGTCCTTAATAGAAACAAAAATCCAATTCTACCGAACATTTAAATCATGGCACGATTTTCAATCTTAAAAAACTAAAAAATATAATTTACACCCTAGCTTTTCTTTTACTACTTCTACAGAAATCTTAAATTATGAGCTGCCAAACAAATGTCCAACTTCTCAGAAAGTTAAAATCGGATGGCAATGAGTTTACAATTTTGTTTGCAGAGATATTGATAATAGCTTATCATTTGGCTACTTGAACATCATTAACTCTAGTAGTAGAAAAGGGTGTTCCTAGAAGAAATCTCCATTTCTAGTTAATTCCAGAGATGTATAACATTTGGATTTAAGTCTATAATTTGGAGAGGGATTACAGGAAACACTCTTCTGATAAGTGACAATCTTTATAACGCAACCTTTCGGAGTATTTTTAGTTTATTGTAGCAGGCAAAATAGAGTTATTTTCAAAATATAATATCTATGCACCTGAAATCTCAGTAATTGTTTGCTACTTTTCAATCACTTCTAGTTTGCTAACTCAACAGCTGCTGAAGCATGTTCTTTTCTCATACCTAGTGATTTTGGTAATTGCAATAAAAATTGGTTGATTCAAGTTTTATCAGTAGCACTAGGCTCCTTTATTCAATAGTTCCAATTGTACTGTATTAAATAGTACCAACATTCTCTTTCTCCAGTTTTATAAGAGGTGGTAGCAAAATAATAACTGAGACTTTATCTTTCCTTCTGATCCTTTACTCTCATTCCTTTATTCATCTCTCTTCACTTTTTCCCACCCTTTTCTTACAGGGATGGTAGACAATTGCCTTTCTCTTTTGGTTCTCCTCGCTTCTTAGAAACATGCTTATTTATATCCTTTGTGGAAAAAGCCTTCACTTGATCCTTCTGTTTGTACTAACTTCTGTCCAACTCTGAGCAGATCTGAATGACTATCTGCCTAGTAGTTAAAATATTCCTTGGAGCAGCCCTGCAGATGATCCTGTGCTTGTCTCTCCCTAGCAAATCATCCTAAATAGGACTGCTGAACAACAGTTGGGGAAGAAGATAAGGGCAGAGAAGTAACTACATTTTGCTGTCCCTTATCACCACATGCCACTTTGAATATGAGAAGTTGTTTAATAAATTCTTGCCTATTAATTTGAATGTACAGGTGTTTATCCTATTACATGCCATAGGCCTTTTCATTTAGGATATCCTTTTTATAATGTGATAGTATAATTAATTGTAGTGTTTGGAGCATTAGTCATTTAATCCTGTACTTGTACGCACTTAGAGCCAGTCTGATGTCGTGGTTGAATTGCTGGATTGGAAAGCAGGACACCCTAAGGGCATTTCAGTTCTATTAGCATTCCTAATTCAGTTCTGTTAACTTCCTAACAATGAGGACAATTAACCAGTGGAATAACTTGCTGTCAGAAGTTGTGGGTGCTTCATCACTGGAGGTTTTTAAGAAAAGACTGGACAGTCACCTATCCCCATTTGTCTGAAATGGTATATGGTCTCCTGCTTGAGCAGGGGGGGGGGTTGGACTAGAAGAACTCCAACTCCCTTCCAGCTCTATTCTGATTGATTGACCTTATTGGCTTCTCTCTAGAACCCACGTGCTTTATATATCCCTGTTTCAGTCTCTGCTAATGCAGAAGTGCTATTCAGACTCTCTGCCTTTACTCCGCTGGATAATCAACAGTAGTGGTCTTTTTTGCCCTCACAGCGCAGCACAGAACCCCTCAGAACTCACAGCTTCTTTGGTTGCTCTCCTCTCTTTCTCTTATGGAACTCCTCTGACAAACTCCGTTAACCTGTTTTGTTTTGTTTTGGGGGGAAGACTGTTCTTTAAAATCTGGTGAAAGTCTGTGAATTATTTACCATTGGCTCATAAGATGCGGGATGATCTTCACTAGTGTGGCCATTGCTACACCACTACACCTCAAGGTTCCTCACTCTCTATGAAGAAAGAATCAAATCAGAGTACTTACTATATACTATGCTGAATTGTATTCAAAAGGATAGTTAAAAGCATACTTGTTGGAAATACCGTATTTTTCGGACTATAAGACGCACCGGTGTATAAGACGCACCAAGATTTTGAAGAGGTAAGTAAGAAAAAAAAAGTTTTTGTCCTCCCCGGCCCCCAGGAGCACTCTGCACGCCTCCCAAACCTTCTGCCGCCCCATTTTTTGTAAAAATGGGTGAAAAATGGGCCCATTTTTGCAAAAAATGGGGCGCGCAGAGGATTTGGGAGGCCTGCAGAGTGCCTCTGGGTGCTGGGGGAAGGCAAAAACGCCATTTTTGCGGAAAATGGGCGAAAAATGGGCCTTTTTTGCAAAAACAGCTTATTTATATCAATTTATATAAAAACAACGTTTTTGCCTCCCAAACCCTCTGTGCACCCCGTTTTTCGCAAAAACGGGCCAATTTTTTGCAAAAATGGGATGCGGGACGGGGCTTCGGGAGGCCAGAAATGGCTGTATTCGGTGTATAAGACCAACATTTCCACCCTCTTAGGGGAGAAAAAGGTGCGTCTTATACTCCAAAAAATGCGGTAAGTTGTGTGTTTGTGTGTGTGTGTTTCTGAGTAAACGTTCTCAGGATTGTGCTACAAGAGACATGGAACCTCTGAAGACCATCATGCTTTCCAAAATTGGAGGTAGAAGTTAACTGCTTTCAGCCTGAAGTAGCCTGGTTGTTCGAATTCTCTTGCCCATATATGGAACATTTTTACCTTTCAGAGTTGTTTGGAGTTCCCAAAATAATTAAGTTGGAAGATACATTCAAGATGCTAATACTTTTTTCTTGCCACACCTCATTGTTTTTCTTTTTAGTCTCTGTGTACAGGTCTGTCTATGTGCAAAGAACCATTTGGAAATAGTCCATTGCTGAAACTTGGGTTGGAATCCCCTTCCTCCTCAGTGTGTAGGCAACTGACTAGTTTATTTTATTTATTTATTTATTTTATTTCATCAAGCATGTATTAGATAATAGATATAAGTATAAACATAACTATGAATACATGAAATGGATACGAATAAAAGGGAACTGAATAGAGTTCCTATCTTCCATTTAAGCTCTTCTAGTTATTGCATTAGTAGCATTATAAAGAACTTTTCTCCACTTTCTTTCAGCCAATAGTGACAAAATGGTGGAAATGATTTTGACTTGATTGAAAGATGGATGTGGGGAGAAATGGCAGGCAGAAACAGACTTTTTGTACAGTTTTTGTTTTAAATTTATTTATTTAAATGTGTGTGCCTTTTGCATCAGGTGCTTGTTGGGAAAACATAAATCAGAATAGACTGTAAGACTGAAATCTTCATAGTGTTGCTTTAAACCAGGTGTTTCCAACCTTTTGGCTTGCCTGGGCCGCCTTGAGTGAAGAGGAATTGTCTTCATAGAACATAGAAAAGATATAATATAGTTAATGTATATAAATTACATAACAATGTTAAAAGTTTACAGTTTTATGGGCCACATTACTGTCTGTCCAGGGCCACATGTGTTCCACAGACCACAGTTGGACACAACTGGTTTAAATCCTAATGGAACGTGAATCTTTAAAAGTCATAGGCTCTTAAATTTTGTAATTTAAGGAAGGCCAAGATATTTATCTTCTCTGCCATTAATGCTTTTCTTTGGAACAGTAATCCCATGTATATAATATATACATAAATATATAACATAAATATATTATAAATATATAATATATTAATCCCATGAATATAATGCCCACTCTCCGGGGCTTCCAGAAGTTTCTTACTAGATGGCTCTCTTCCTAGGCATGGGGGTAGTTGTTTGCAAAACTCTGTCATGTTTTTTATTGCTTTAGTTGCTTTTTAGTTGTGTTTTGTTGTCATGTAATTTTTTAGTTGCATGTTTTGTTGTTGTAAACCACTCAGAATCTTTTGGAATGGGAAGCCATAAACATAATTATAACAATAAATATCTACTAGAAAATACTTTGAAATAAATACAAGCTTTTTATATTATTTAGGAACTTAACTTAATCACCACAGTTACAAAATGAGCTAATTGAAAAAAATATGCCATTTGTTACTCATAACAAGAGCTTCTTTTTAGAGTTTGAAAGACTGTTTTCAAGTAAACTGGTTTCCTTCTGTTTCCTTTGATTTTTTTTTAGTAACTCCTTTTAAAGACAGCATGGAGGGGAAAAAATACCCTGTAATTCTATTTTTTTGTAAGCAAAGTCCTACAGAAATTATCGAGTGAAACTCTCTTTCTGCCAAGTGCTCGATAACATAGATTCAAATTTGTTGTACTTTCGAATTCTTCTACTTGTAAAACTTTTAACAGTTATGACGACTCGAAGCATCAATATTTCATCCTTCACTGTAACTAAAATTGCATACACTGTATACCCTCTCTCAGTTGTAAAACATCTGCTATTTATTGTTTGTTTTCACTCTTCAGTTTGATAAAGGATATGCTTACAGCATCCGGCATAACTATGGAAAAGAAGGCAAGAGAACGGATTATACTCCATATAGCTGCATGAAAATTATCCTGTCCAATCTCCCAGGCCAAGGGGATTATCATGGTGAGTGCTTCTTCCTGATAGGCAGCTTTAGAAGCCAATGGATTGGTTGGCTGTATTAGTGGCAGAAGTTGGATTTGTGGCTTAAGGCAGCCTTTGCTGTCAAGTCGAGTATGCAGGCTCCTCTTCTGACAATTTGTTTTATTATTGAACCAGGTCAGACAAAAGAGGTCTGTGCTCTGCTGAGCCTTGCTGTGTTTCTTCTTTTGCTTGTTTTCATCCCTACAATGTTTCAAAGCAACAAGTGCCTTGGCACTTTTTCTTTGCCAGCAAACTGTCAAAGAGCTATAAATCATTTGATTTTTTTTTTCAGAAACCAGACACTCTCCGGAATCTATGGGATGTTGTAAATCTAATGATTCATTGTCTCTAGAATGAAACGGGGAGTACTGTAATAACATTTCCACAAATTACATACAATCAGGTTTTCTTCCAAATGTTTAGTTTTTCCTTTAAGAGACTCCTTTTCCTCTGAACACTGCGAAGTCACTTGCCAATTACAGTGAATTGTTTACTTTGTCCTTTATTTCTTCCCAGTCATTTAAATCCAATACCCCAGAGCAGGGGTGTCACACTTGCGGCCTGCAGACTGGATGCATCACGTGCTGGCCCCGTCCAGTTTGGCAAAGGGGGAAAAAAGTCCCGATACATCACGTGACGACGCCGTGATGACGCGGGTTTGACACCCCTTCCCTAGAGTATAGGCCTAGGTGCCTAGAAAATTGTATTAAGAAGAAGATATATTGATAAATGTGTTTTTTTTCTTTTATAAAATGGGTAAATAACAATAATCTAATTTCTTCCTCATTTTTTCTATGTTCCTCAGTGTCATTTAGGCTTGATTGTAGAATTAGAATGCCACCCATACTGTTTAGGATATATATTTATAGGACTAAAGAGACAGAGAGCCAGTTTGTGCTTAAGGTACCAAGTTAGAAACTAGGAACCCATGAGTTCTAGTCCCACAACCAGCGGGATGATTTTGCACCAGTCATTCTCTGTCAGCCCTAGGAAGCAAGCAATGGTAAACCACTTCTGAAAAATCTTGCCAAGAAAACTACAAGGACTTTCCAGGCAATTACCAGGAATCAATAGTATTAAAGTATTAAAGGAGAGCCACTTTGGTCTAGCAATTAAAACACCAGACTAGATACTGGGAGACTGTGAATTCTAGTCCCGCCTTAGCCATGAAAGCCAGCTGGGTGACCTTGGGCCAGTCACTTTCTCTCAGCCCAACCCATCTTACGTGGTTGTTGTTGTGGGGAAAATAAGAGAAGGAATATGAAGGTGGTAATCATATCAACCTTGGATATGTTTAGCATCTTCAGTTATTTGTAAAAATAATAAAGCTGGGATACGTACATACAGACATACAGTACATACATACAAATGTATGATAAGGTACTTTCATCTATATTTGTAAGTTGTGTGCAACCAATGATGTCTACAGATTTCACTAGCAATAATTAATTTGATTATAAATCATTTATCATTTAAGCTGTGATACTTGATTTTTAAGTCAGTGTAGACAATCCCAGTGAAATGAATGAAATGAAAGATTGTTGGGCACCAAGTTTAACTACTGTTAGCTAGTCCTCTATGTTAACGTGTTTCTTTCCACTCAGTAATAGTACACATATTTTGAATTATTTGTAAACTGCTGCAGTTTCTTCTGGTGATATAATTACTGTTTTATATGTATAATCTTTCATGCCCGTTGCAGCCTTGACCTACTGAATTATGTATTTTGAGCTCTCAGAATAGCCTTTCCTAACCTGAAACATTCCAGTTTGGCCAGAACTACTTTCAAATATCAGTGCCAGCATGTTGGTTGAGAATTGTGTCAGGTTAAAGGCCAAGATTACTAAAGAACCACAAATACTCACGCTGAACAGACCTTGTTGAAAAGTTCGCACACAGGGGTAGTTATTTTTCTGTATTTTATAATCTGGTAGATAATAAATAAGCACTGTTTTCTAGATTCTCAGGTGCTTTGCTATGCCAATTTATGAATAATATTTACTCCCCTTTTTCTTTTCGTTAGGATGTCCATTTCGCCACAGTGACCCAGAGCTGCTGAAGCAGAAGCTTCAGTCGTATAAAATACCTCCTTCTGGAATCAGTCAGGTACAGAATCTATTCTTCTGATACTCTGGTAATGAGGCATCAGAAATATATTTTTAGTTTTATTTCATAATTATGGACAATGAATGCCATTGTCTCTTAAATCATAGCATACAACTTGTTATGATGTTCTCACCTACTTGATAGACATGTGCATGCTTTTAAAAACACCCTTAGTGGGCTCTCTTGTGGTCTTCAAATCCTTCCTTCCCTGTTAAAACCTGTAAAATTGCAGACAAGAACCACAGAAATAGTCATCAAGTAATATTTGTGATGCTTTTAACATTCCCATTTAAATGGAAAGGCAGGGTCTAACTTACGCTTTGTATGTGGGTATGTGGGTATATATCAGTGTTGGCGAACCTTTTCGGCACTGAGTGGCCAGCTGGTCTTCGCGTGTGCATGCTTGCCAGAAACTGGAAGACCAGGTGGCTGGTGCACATGCGCATGCCGGAAACCGGAAGAGCAGTCGCCCGGCATGCACATGCGCACCGGGCAGCTGCTCTTCCAGTTTCTGGCGCTCCTGCACACGTGAAGACCAACTGGCCAGCGCGCCAGAACCCGGAAGAGCAACGCGTGATGGCTCGCGTGCCCGGAGAGATGGCTCTGAGTGCCACTTCCGGCACGCGTGCCATAGTTTCACCATCACGGGTATATACTGTACAGACATACATGCAAACCTAACGCCTATATTTTAAAAATACATTAAAAAAAAGGTTTCTGATTCTGAATTTGAAAGAAATTATCTACATTTTGAGTAACTATAGTGTTTTTTTTTCAAAGTTCAAATTTATCACAGTCTGGTGCTGGTTAGGGTTAGGGTAGTCACCTCAGAATCTAGTCACTTCAGAAAACCTTTCATTTAGGACAGTCATTGAGACATCTTGCCTTTCATTGTACTTATTTATTTATTAAACTTATATGCCACCCATCTCACCTGGAGGCCACTTGAGATGGCTTACAGTCAATAAAGGATCAATATAAAATATTAACATAATAAATAGTAACGTTAAATTTGGTTTAAAATTGACAAAGATGAGGAGGAAGGAGGGAGGAAGTGGGGTCTAATGTTCATCAATTAACCATCTCCAGAATGACCGTTGGGACCCTAGGCCAGTTGGAAAAGCCAGGCCTTTCAGAAGGCTAAGAGGGTGACTGTAGATCTCACCTGGGGGTGGGGCATGATGTTTCAGAGGGTATGAGCCACAGCAGAAAAGGCTCTTCTGGAGCTTGCCAGCCAAAATTCCTTGAATGATTGGGTCTGGAGTATACCTCTTCTGCCAGCATGGGTGGGATGGGCCAATCCCATTGAGGTGAGATGGTTCCTCAGATAATGTGAACCCATGCCGTGAAGAGCTTTAAAGGTAAGAACCAACATCTTCAACTTGACCCAGAGGCAAACTGGCAACCAGTGCAGCTTTACCTCATGAATTGCTTATCTTATTAAAAAAAAGTATTTTAAAGCATCTTTTAAAAATATTAATAGCAACTGAAATGAAAAGCAAAATGCTGTGGACCCAGAAAATTTCCTTTTTACCAGGAAACATCCAAATGCTATGTTTCTTTCACCTTAAAAGAATTCCCCAGTTGCACAGAAATTAAATTGGGACATGATCAGATGTTGCAATTCTTTCTATCATCTATCTATCTATCTATCTATCTATCTATCTATCTATCTATCTATCTATCTATCTATCTATCTATCTATCT
>QLTV01001698.1:13174266-13189046 GCA_003457575.1 Thermophis baileyi
ATCTATCTATCTATCTATCTATCTATCTATCTATCATCACCTTTATATAGCTGCTCATCTTATAATCAATTCTGGGTGGCTGTATGATAATCTAATATATGTGAAGCAAAGGCGAAGAATTTTTCATATAAAGAAGAAGTTTTTCAGAAGAAGTTTTTCAGGTACATTTGCTAGAACTAAACCAGCCTTGTACATATAAGCCTTCAGGGCTAAGTGAACTGAAGACTGACTTCTCACTGTAGATGAAAACCTACGTCTAAAATTAAACCAAGGATTCCATTCAATTCCCTATTCATTATCACAAATGTTTAGTCAGTGAAGTCCGTGTCATCCCAGCACCCAAATCTAGTTTTGCTTGCTGAAACTGAGAGCAAAATGGCTCAATGTTTTAGATTTACGTTTTATTCAAGAGTAAGGGTGCAAAAGGGAGCAAAAAACTCAGGGAAGCCTCTAGCTCACATTTCTACCCTCTAACTTCCAGGCTATTTTGAGGGGCTGATTTTGTTCTGTTTTGTATGTATGCTTCTGCGGTTTTAAAAGTGGGAATGAGGAAAAATAGACTTCTATTCCCGCTCATTTTTGTTTTGTCAAAATATAGCCAGTGGGCCATTTCTGGTAGGAAATTTTGTTTCATGTTTGAAACAAGACACATTTTCCATTTCTTGCAATGCCCTATCAACGTATGTTTGAAGTATAAGTAGCCAGTTTTTCACTCCTTTAAATTCACCCCTTATATGAGGCAAGACATTATATATTTTCACATTCTTCATTGTGGTATGAATGAGAAAATGTAGTTTGTTTTGCATTATATCTGTCTTCTGCCTTCCCCCCAGCAACTCAGAATGGCTTCTATAATACCTGTCAGCTTTTCCCCACAATCAGATTTCAAGATCCTATGAAAGAGAATGGGTTAGAAATACTGAGTCAGAAGTTCTCAGTGAAATTCCATAAGTAAAATCCTGGGGAAGTCCGCGAAGCAGGGGCCTCGGGCTCAGTATTTTCCCCCTAATGAGATTGACTGGAAGTGGTCCTGTAATATGATTCTTCCCACTCTCAAACCCCTGAGCCAGCCCAGAATGATACCATGATTGAAGATATCAAAAGTTGCTAAGAGAGCAATGAAGGCTAGGATGGACATACTACCCCATTCCAAACCTACCACACAGTAATTGACAAGTGTGATAATTGCTGTCTCTAACTGGATCTAACTTAAAGGGGTCCAAATAACCTCCAGGGCCCTCTGGAGCTGCAAACCAACCACCTTCTCAAAGGGAAGCCTGGCTGAAAACTGTCCATTTCTGTTGGGTCTAGTGATTGTCCCTCGAAGAGAAAGAAGATGGTCACTATTTTTAGAGCAAGTGATATCACTCCTCCTGCAAACAGGCATTAACCACCAAATGGGCTCAACTACATGTCATGCATCAGTAATTCTTAACTAACCAGGAGGGTCAAGGATCTAGAATATGCATGGCTGAACTCGTAAGTCCTAGGACAATGTGCACTTCATTGGGACCTTCAGGTTCAAACTGTGCCCAGAAATCAGCCTAGACTATGCACTTGTGCAACAGTTCTGTGTAAATCTGCACCACTTTATGTAATGTACTGTTTCTTACAAAATAAATACTAATAAAGTTGAAAGGCTGTCTAAATAAACATGATTTCATAAATGCAGCTAGTCCTGGGGGAATAACACCAGTTAGGACCGGGATTGCCATCACGAAGCAATGTCGTTGTAAAGCATGATGGCACATGACTGCATTGCTTAGCGATAGCAATTCCTGGTAGCCCCAGTTAACAACTCTAGGCTGTTATGGGGGAAAGAGGTGGGAACCCAGATAAGGAGCGCAGAGTGCTGTAGGGATGGGAGAAGCTGAGGAAGGAGGACTGGTGTGGGCTGTGCATTACTTGGAAGCTGGGGAGGGCCAATGCTGGCCATGCATGAATTGTAGGAGACTGGGGGAGAGGTTTGGAGAACTATTGCTGGCCACACATAGGAGGGCTGGTGCAGGCTGCATGTGCAGAGTGCCTGGGAAGATCAGGGGAGGCTGCATGCAATTGGGGTTGCTGTAGGTGGGAGAAAAAGTGAGAGTGATTTGCTCTAACCAATTGCAACCTTTCCTGCCGGCTTCCCCGTTGACTTGGGAAAGCCAACAGGGAAGGTTGCAAATGACAATCATGTGACTGTGACTCCCTACAACTTAGAATAGCGAACTAGATACTGATGTATGTGGATCGTGATCACATGACTGCAGGGATGCTGTGATGTCTGGAACTTTGAGGACGGGTTGTATGTCCATTTTTTCAGCACTACCATAACTTTGAATGGTCACTGAACAAAAGGCTGTAAGTTGAGGACCACCTGGATGGTGTTAAATAATTCCATTTACAAAGTTAATTTCTATTGTCTTATTTTGAACGTATCAGTTGCAGTGTTATATGGTGAAGAAGATTGGGAGAATGTACTAGATTCTTAATAGTTGAACAAATGTTGCTTCTTCTCTATAGTATAGAATAATATACTGGTAGTTTTTTTATGATAATGGGCAAGAGAAGTTCTAACCTTTTGTGGCATTTCCTCTGATTACCTTGAGAATGCGAAGGCAGAAATGCATTGTTTTTGTTTGGTTTCTTTCCAACTGAAAAATTAGGATTTTAAAAAATAAAGTGAAATCACTCAATGATATAAATAGAGATATTCCTATCAATTTTCAGTGTTGGATGTTAAAAATAAAATGCCTAGAGAAAGCAGATGGCAGATTTGGCTAGGCAAAGAAATGAATGTCTTTGTAAAACCCTTAAAGAACAAGCTGAGTTACACTGGGGTAGGGAGAAACTGACCTGGAACTACAAAAATGTCTCTAAATATGTTACAGTTGCTGCACTTCAATCACATTTCAAGTCACCTTTCAAATAAAAATGAAGGTTAGAAGTAGATAAAATGCAGCAAGCCTTTATTGAAAGATTGAGACTTTAGGAATAAAAGTAACTATTTTATTTGAAAAATGCTCCATACTGACCTTGAGTAAATGAAGAGATCAATGATTGTAAAGCTAAAGGAAGCTAACCGTGCTAAGCTTATATGTAGCAGAATAGCCCATCATCTGATTTCATTGATAGGATCCAGAGAAGAGTGGGCAATAAACTGTAATAAGTGTTCCTGCTTCATACACCCATTGCCTGGTTAAAGCAGTCCTTCAGGTCAGAGCATTTTCAGTAACGGGTACTGTGTTTCCCCGAAAATAAGACCCTCTCTTATATTTTTTTGAACCCTGAAATAAGCGCTTGGCCTTATTGCCATGCACTCAAAAGCCTGATTGGGCTTATTATCAGGGGATGTCTTATTTTGGGGGAAACAGGGTAGTAGTGGGCTTCTGAAAGTGTGTGTAATATCTTTTGGGTCAAAATCAATACATCTGTATTCTTATGGAACGCCACATGAATGTATCCACACATGCACACAGTGTCAGTACACATTGTCCTATGCCTCACTAATTATTTTTTTTAAAAATTCTCCTCTTGTAGATTGGAGAGAAAGGGATTACAAGAGAGTAAGCAGGCACACAATGGAGAAAACACAGCAGCTTGCACTTCATACTCAGAGCTGCTAGCTCCAGCATGTTACTTTTAATTCCCCTTTGTATGCTTGCTTACTCCCTTGTAATTCTTTCCTCTCCAATGAATGCAAATGCAAACATTAATTCCCTTGCTAATTATCCCAGTGCCAGGGTAAGTATTCCAAAATACAGGGGAGTGGGGGAGAAAGGAAAACTGAAGTAAAATCATAAGCACCGTTGACTCTTATGATTTTCCACCTAGCAATTACTTTGCTTAACAACTGAGTTGCTGGTTCCAATTGTGGTCACTAAACAAGGATTACCTGTATTTTTTCTCACCTTTTATTTGACAAAATCTGTTTTATATTGCTGTTAGAAATATATAGAGTTCTTGACTTCCCTTGCTGATTATATTTCTTCCAGAAGCCAAAGCAATATGGAGATTAAAGTAAAATTGGTCTGCAAAGTTTTTAACTTAGCTATCAGGTAGGAACTATGTTTTCCCTCAGAGATGCAACAGCTTTATATGAGAGTGGCTACACACAGTGATTGAATAAAAGCGTGATCCAGAAAGTGCTTCTTGGAATGTTGTTTTCATGGGTCATTTGCCAAATCTTTCCGTTGATTGCAGGATTAGTTCATTTAACGCAACAGCATAAATACCTGCACACTTTATAGAGTTCCCAGGTTCATCACCGCAGTTTCAACAAAATGGGACCTTTTAAAGCAGAAGTACCCATATTTTTCTATATGGACTTTAGCAAGATATAAGAGATCACGTGAAACCATGTTTGTGTGAAAAAATAAATAAGCATCATGGGCATTGGAATGAATCCCAGTCTACACCATAAACACCATACCAGATTTATGGTTCATTTGATAACTCTAAATCCTGCTAAGATCCACATAGAAAAATACGAATATTTGTGCTCGAAAGGATCTGGAATGCTCATTTCTAGAACACAAAGTACCATCAGAATTGGCACACTCTAGAAGAAAATGAGACAACAGGCACAGTTCCAGGAGAAAAATCAAGTGTTCTAGTAAACATCAGAACATTCTGTTACTAGACTGTGAAATTCTGTACGGTCCTGTGATTCAGATTTAACTGCCTGTAGGCTACTCAGAAAGTTGCCAGAATATTGTCCATCTTTTACTGTAAGCCAAGGAAGTTTTCTATATATGTTAGATCTATGATACAATATTATAAAATCTTCTTGGTTGGGTATCATTGTAAATTAGTTTGAGGCTCTATTTGCAAAATGCATAACTATATATAATTTTTTTCAAAACTGCTACCGTGCCAAGCTTGAGATTCTTTTGGCTGATTGACTTGTTTTTCACATTGTACTTAACAGGCGGTGACAGCAAAGGCAGATATTTAATCAGTTTTGCTTGTAACAGCAAAACAGACCCAGTAAGCACTTCTCTGGCAGCAGTGTGGTTTGATATATTCAGCAAATATTATTTGTACATCTGTCAATAACTATAAGGCAGTCTCCATAATGAGGACAGCAGGGATTTGTGCTGGAGTTTATTGCCACTCTTGACTTTAAAAGGTCAGCCTCTCAGAAAAAGGGTTAGAAATTTGCATTCCTCAAAAATGTTCTTTCTACTGAAGCTATCTCTCAGTTACAGCAGTTTTCTATGGCTGATAAGCAGCACATATAAAAAGAATAATTATAGATCAGCAGAGAGAAAAAAATGACATGCAACTTAAATTTTAAAACGCCATTGCATTCTGCTGATAAGAATGAGTGCTTTTGCTGGACAGAAGCGATTACAAGGTAGAATTGGGAAGCAAATTGTATTTACAAGAGATAGAAAAATGTTTCTAGTAGGAGTTCAAAACAGACAATTTCTTTTCTTGTTCGGGGAACTGCTGCTTAGAAACAACTTACTTTGAGGGCTGATGTTTTCAAGGAGCGAAACACATGGCTTTCCGCTACTTCTTTTCCAAATTACTACAGTTTCTTAGTTGGTATCACAGTCCCATTGTGCTACCCACGCATGAAAAAGGCTCTGTGTGAGGAGTGACCACACATGTTGAGTAATTTGTTTCAGTTGGTCACATGTAAACATGTATTTGCAATCATAGAAATATTTTTGAAATAGATATCCAGGAAATAAGTATTCCAAATATAATAGCCACATTTTTTCTAAATTTTGATTTGAGTTTGAGACTTTTTTAGAAGCACTGAAGTACATATGTCAATTCTGTCATGCTTTCTAAAGATGTGTTCTATTTACAGACTGGAATTGGGGTAAGTGTGTGTGTGTGTGTGTGTGTGTATGTATTTTAATCGGTTGAATTTCTTTTTTAGATTTTGGACTTGGTGAAAGGTATGCATTATCAGCTGGCCTGCCAAAAATACTTCGAACTGACTCATGATGTAAGTACTTATTTCACTGTCGTGTTTGGGAATCACACTGAAGCCTCTAGAAAAACCAGGAAACTTCTGTTCACAGTCATTGCCAGTGCCACCTCTTATTAGTTATACTGAGCTAATGATTAAATAGCAGATATCTTTGATTCCATGTAACAATTAACACTTGGTAATTATAAACATAGCTTCTCTGCTTTTCTCCTCCTAGAGAAAGGTGTATGGATCCTTGGATGTGTGGATTCTAGTGTTTTTGAAACTCAGAGACTGGAATCTGAAAGAGATCTAATCTCTGCAGCTTCTATAGGTTCCTCCGCTCCAATCTCTGATTGTGCTCTACAGTCTCTTAGACCAGTGTTTCTTAACTTCAGCAATTTTAGGAGGTGTGGATTTCAACTTCCAGAATTTCCTAGTCATTTGAGAATTTTATATACTGTATTTTTCGGACTATAAGACGCACCGGAGTATAAGACACACCAAGATTTCGAAGAGGTAAACTAGAAGAAAAAAGTTTTGCCCTCCCCAGCCCCCAGGAGCACTCTGCAAGCCTTCCAAACCCTCTCTTCTGCCTGTTTTTAGCGAAAATGGGATGCACGGGGCAGGGTTTCGGGAGGCCAAAAATGGCTGTATTCGGTGTATAAGATGCACCAACATTTCCACCCTCTTGGGGGGGGAAGTGCGTTTTATACTCCGAAAAGTATGGTAATCTGTTATATTTTACAGGGAAAGGAACCCTGGATGAATGATATAGCCAGCAAACACAGCTTTGTATTCAACCCAAGCAGGGGTAAAATGCTCCCGGTTTGCTCTTACCTGTCGGTCGCCGTAGAGCCAGTCGCCAAGGTAGCGTGAGGCGCCACCCACCTGCCCGGATGCCACCTGGACGCCGCCATTTGGGTTCTTTTACCCTCTGCGCATGCGCAAAGTGTTTTGTGCATTCGCAGAGGGTAAAAGAACTCAAATGGCGGCGTCCAGGCGGGTGGGCGGCGCCTCACGCTACCTTGGCGACTGGCTCTACGGCGACCGACAGGTAAGAGCGAACCGGGAGCATTTCACCCCTGAACCCAAGGCAATGATAAAATTATGTCTTCTAGGCCAGTGCTGCTATGCTTTGTACCTCGTGTACAATTTATCCATCTTTTAAATCCGAATAAAAGCAAATCATCACGTGCATAATATAGCCTCGTTGCCATCATACTATGGAGCTATAAAAGATGGCAGCGGAAGACAGAAAACCACTCTCTGGGTAGTGGTTTATAATGCTTTGATGTACTTCAAATGTTGCTTTTCACTCTATTCCACAAACATGTTAGAAGGCAAATTTCAGCTTTTGATTTGTATTACAATACTTTAATACGATCACATACCTAGAATATATAATGCAAAAGGCCAAGTTTATTATTTTCAAAGGGCATTTTTAATTGCCAAATTGTTTACATGCTATATATTATCTAAAATTGAATTCTAACCTTCAGTTTTCAGTTTTCTCTTTAGTTTTGGTACATAGGATTAACTCTAGTTGTTATTATTGCTTTGTTTTCATGGTTTGGACACATCTCCTATGGAATACTATTCTGTAGCCTTCTTCAGGATCTTCTCTTGCAGTTGAAATATTCTTTTAGCGTACTAAAATGCCATGTTGTAGAAAGAGGGAAGAACACTGATGGAGTCATGTCAGCAGCTACTAATGGATAGACATTTGGCCTGGGGCATTAGGGTGCCAGAATCTCACATACAAAGGGAAAATATTCTAACAGGAAGGCTTGTTTGACCTTCTTAGGACTCTGCTTCTCAAAGTATGAACAGAAACAATTGTACACAATTAAGATGTATTAAGGGGCCTTTTGAGCACAGAGGATCAGCAGTGCATCTTTACTTTGTGGAAGTTCTACTTGATAAGAACTTAAAAACTCTGCTGGATCCAATTGCAAAAATTCCAAAGTTCAGTATTTTGTTTATTGGGAAGACCACAAGCAGGGCAAAAGAATTGTAGCCCTGAACTGCTTGATCCTGTCTGATAAAAGGGAAGTGGCTATTATTCACACAATCACACTCCTGTGCATTGCTTATTCGTAGTGAGCATCTTTGGGTATTACGGTATTAGCCTTGTTCTTGACTATTGTCCGCTTCTTGTTGATTCTGGTATTTGCATCTGGATTTGAACTTTGGTCGATTCTTATTCATAGGAGTAAATGAAAGTTCTCTTCCAACAATGTTGAGTGAAAATATTTGTGAATACAGGTTAAATTCTAAACAAAGTATTAAAAGAATAAAGCATGTGTATTCTTTTTAAAAATGCAAATTGGTACAGTATTTGAAAATATATTGAGGAAGGGGAAGTGATTATAGTCGCATGAGCTTCAAATTGAATTTACTTTTAGGTGTCAAACATCAAATTCAGTTTTAGATCCAAAAACAATGAAACTATAAGCAAGAAAGCTTGAAGCAGTAATTGTGTGTGTGTGTGTGTGTGTGTGTGTGTGTTTTCCCTTTGGTATTATAACAGCCCAACATCATTGGGTGCTAACTTTCTGCATGTGAGTTACATATCTCTTTTGGGCATCCAGGCAGGGGGTGTGAGGATGAATTCTTAAGGCAGTAAATGTCTGATGGAGGGAGGAATTAGTCCTGCGTTGTTGTTTTTTAAAAAAGAAGCAGTGAAGAGGGAATCTTTCAATCCTGCCACATGGGTAAAGTTCAGACCAGGCTCTTTTCTCCTCTTTGGAGGGAAGACAATTGAGAATGTGGTTGCAAATCAGCTATATATATTAGAGGATTCTAGAAGACATGAATTATTTAGATCACTTTCAGTTGTGTTACATTCCTGGGTATGGAACATAAAAAAGCTTTCATTGTTCTGGTGGGTGACTTTAGTTCAAACCCGAATGCGTGCATTGCTCCTCTGTTGTCCTGCTAGCCCCCTCAGCAACATTGACTGTGACTTCCTTCTCTGCCACTTGCAATGATCTGGGGCTGGGGATTCTCTTCTTTCATGGTTCCACTCTAACGTCCATAATTCCCATCAGTAATTGTGTGTGTGTGTGTGTGTGTGTGTGTGTGTTTTCCCATTGGTATTATAACAGCCCAACATCATTAAAATGAGATAAAACAATGACATAAAGATATAACCGGCTTATGGCATAGACACATTCACAGTTGCAACATAATACATGATCAGTGAAAAAAGTTCTAGCTATTGTAGTGAAAGTGGGGAGTTTCAGTGTGGGTTCTTTGTCATTGGTTATTGACCTAATGTGCTTTTTGACCCTCAGAGATCACAGAATATCTGATTACATTAAAAAAAATAATATTAAAACAGAAATGCATGCATTTTTTAATAACGTGTTTCTATGTAATTCCTGTGGAATTCAGTCAGACTTCCTCCTCGAGCAGCACATGAAGGATTGCAGCTTAAACAGCTTATTTACAGTAGAGACCTAATCATGATTGTTGGCTCTGAGCATTATTTCCCAAATGAGTTTGTATGGAGCCCTGGGGTTCCACAAGAGATTATTGTGTTGTTGTTGTTTTAAAACTTCTGCGTTCTGTAAAATCCTAGGAAAGTTGGTATTTTTATGCGCTTCAGCTCAGCTGCTGGTCCCCATTTTTGCTAGGATTTCCACAAAAGATAATTACAAAAAAATCTTTTTTGAACCTTCACACATAGTTGCCAAGCTAGTTGGAGACAAGATAATTTTTATGCAGTGATTGACTGAGATCTGAAAATTATTTTAAGGTTTCTGCTGGAGTAAAAAGCTTGAGAAAGGCTGCTCTATAGCTCTATGGTGTCCTGTCTTCCTCAGCGGCCATTAATTCTAGTAAGCTAAGAAAGGAAAGAATCAAATATGGAGTCCTGTAGGACTAGACTACTGCTAGAACATAAGGGGAAGACTGAATGCCTGATGACTGTATTGCCAGTCGAGACAAATAATTGTTTTCCTCACATATGATATGGATACGTTTCCACTTCTTTCTTGTCTCAATTATTTGTTTGCCTTAACTGATAAACTTATGCATTTACACCCACACTAATGGATTCTTGTGCTTGAATGCCTCTTAAATGCTTTGCTATCATGAATGATTTGGCTGAGCCAATATTCTTAGTAAATATAATGTGTGTCGAAATATGTTAGTAAGCTGTCAGAACCATTAGGTTATAAACAGTAATAATTAGAGCAGTTGCCATTAAATTTGGCAACGCACATATCCATGATTATAAGGAAACTGCCAGTTTTAATGTAGCTTTCACAAGCATAATGCATTTGATATTGTGCTAACTGTTGCCTTTCTAATGATTTATAAAGAAGAAACACTGATTTGCTTTTCAGTTTTTCTGGTGGTCAAACCTCAGCTTCTTGGTTGATCAAATAATATGCTTGAGAAAGTGTATAAATAAGAAATCATTCCATATGGCCTTTGTGTAATAACAGCTTGCCTCATTATCACCTGCCATTCTGCAACTTCTTGATTAAAGCCGTAAGATCACACAGGTTCAACATAACGGGTTCAGCTTTTTTTTTTTTAAAGCCCCGTGGTATAATACCAAAAGAATTCCAAGTTTTACATGAAGGGTACAATTCAGATTGAACAGAATCTGTAAAAATGTTTAGCTTTAGAAGATGAAACACAAGGTGTGCGAGGTAGAGGAAGCTGCTTTTAATCTAATGTCCTTTTATTGCTGTGTCAGTCTATATTAGAAGGTTTGGGGGAGAGGGGTTACTTTGCTTTTTCTGTTTTTTAAGTATAGACAATGTTTTTGGTTTTAGTTTCCTTTAGTAGCAGTAGAAGATTAGTTTCTATTTAAGTGACTCTTTAGGCATTTCTTTGGCATAAATTACTATTTCAACCAAAAAGAATAATTACAGTTAGATTTTTTTACAACATCCCCCCACATACAGACATATGTATTATAAATGTAGATTTTTAGAATGCAATTTAAAAAAATCATATACATATGCCTATCCCATAAATCAGGGGTCCCCAACTCCCAGTCCGTGGACCGGCACGGATCTGCAGCATGCCAGAAAATGGGCTGCACAAACAAGCAAAGCCTCATCCACGGGATGCAGGCAGCACACGAAACCACGCCCCCTCCGGTCCGCGGAAAAACCTCTCCACGGTGCCACAAAAAAGGCAGAGTCTATGCTAGGGATTATTAGAAAAGGTTTAGGAAACCAAGTCCAATGCCATTATACAAAGCTCTTGTACATCTACATCTTGGTAATTTTGTTTGCCAAGTTTGAAAAAAGAATTGGAAAAAATGCAGAAAAGGGTTATCTAAATGATCAGAAGACATGAACCCCTTTTCATAAAAGAAAAGGCTAGAATTTTGGGACTCTTCGCTTAAAAAATGAGAGATTGAGAGGAGACATGATCAAGATATATAAAATTATGTTTGAGTGATTGATTATGTGCCATCAAGTTTTTTTCAACTTGAAGGAGCAAGTGGAGAAGGGAAAGGAGGCAGGAGCACTAGGTTTTTTCTGATATGCTGCCTTAAGTTGATCAAAAATAAAGGCAGGTAAAAACTGAAGAAATAACCAAGAGGCATCTGGTCGGCTACTATGAAAAACACAATTCTGAACTAAGATGAGTCTTGGCCTGATCCTATAGGGCAGTGATGGCGAACCTTTTTTGGCTTGGGTGCCAAAAGGGTGTGCACGCGTGCGATAGCGCGCGCGCGCGTGCCCACACCCATAATGCAATGCCCCCCCCACGCATGCGCACAACCCCCGCGCTGCCCCCCCCGCACATGCTCACAGGTCTCACTGAAGTCTCCGGACTTCCGGTAGGCTCATTGGGCTGTTTTCGCTCTCCCCAAGGTTTCAGGAAAGCCTCCTGAAGCCTGGGGAGAGTGAAAAACGGCCAAATGGGCCAAACGGAAGTTCAGAAACGAACTTCCGGTTGGCCCGTGGGCCGTTTTTCGCCGTCTCCAGGGTTCAGGAGGCTTTTCTGAAGCTTGGGGAGAGCGAAAACGGCTGAAAAGAAGGCCGAAAATCTGCTGGCCAGCGCACACATGCGCACTGGAGCTGACATAGGGCAACGCCTCGCGTGCCCTCAGATATGGCTCCGCGTGCCACCTGTGGCACGCGTGCCATAGGTTCGCCATCACTGCTATAGGGCTAATTTTTAGTTCTTTTTCATTCTCTTCAATTTAAAAATTACTTCTCATTTACAAGCATGTTGTAATAGCTACATTTATTTTTGAAAATCATGTCCTTGAATTAAAACACCTAAGGTTTTCTTTATGGTGAATAATACAGTAAGGATTTGTTAGTAACAAACTCTGACTTTGAAGGCTCTAGACTAAGACCTGTCTAGTTGCTTGTTTCTCTCTAGAAGTAAAAGATTGACAGTTGGACATTAAGGCAGCGGAAAGGGCATCTTGGATTTAATTGTGCATCCATGCGATGGGTTGCCTGTTATGTTGGATTCAGAATCAGCTAGAAATTATAAATCCAAGGGATTTGGTTTGTTCCAAAGTGGGGGGGGGGGGAAAGTCGATACACAACAATTTACAAAGTTGCCAAGAGCAATACCAGGAAAAGAACTGACAAAATCTTCAATTTGTTTAGTAGCCAAAGGGATTTGCTCCTTTCAAATCCTTTTTACCAGTTACAGGAACCTTCTTTTTCATCTGCTTCTTCTAGGGAGAAAAGAGGCATTTCCCCCCCCCCCCCAAATCATACAGGACTGTAAATTAAAAACCAGCAAACAAGTATCTTAACAAGAGTCACAAGAAACTGAATATACAACCAGGGAATGTGGTTTAGCTTTGTTGCTGCTGCTTGTATACCTGATCAAATAATCTGTAAAAACAGAAAAGCAAGAAATGAATTGTGCAGCCCATATGTTTGTCTGCCATTTTAATCTTTAGTTTTGTTCTGATTTGCAGTAAAATATGCTGATTTGCATGTCTCAAAATATGCTTTGACTCTTAAGTTGTCTCTCTCAAATAGTGACTCTTTAAGAAATAACTATTTCAAGGAGGCCAGAAAAACAATAGTTTATGAATGCAGTAAGATTTACTCTTTCTCTCTTTTTGCCTGATATGTACCCCAGTACTGCTTTGGAAAATCCTAAAATCGCAGATTGGTCTACTACTACGTCCATACCACTGATAGAAAGACATGGTTTAATCCAATTATAGTATTTAGCCAAACTATCCTTTGAAATGGAATTGTTGTAACATTTCAACAATGTTGTAAAGTCAGTGTGCATTCTAAAGAAAACTTACATGCAGTATGGTTTTCACGAATAGATGTTTGGCAAAAATTACCATTAAAAATAATAGAAGAAATAATTTCACCTAGATTTTCATAGCACCTGTATATAAGTGGGTTTTTAGATTCTAGCTATCTTTTTTAAAAAAGAATATTTGTGGGGAGGACACAGGGAAAAGAAGATGCTGAAAATTGTATTCTTTCATTCAAGCTAATTTAATTTTACCCTAAAACTTTACAGAATATAATAACTGAACATGCTCCCCCCCTTTTTTTTTTCTATACAGGTCAAAGAAATTGGTTTTTCTCTGAGCCATCCCAATCAGTACTTTATAGAAAGTCAGCAGCTATTTGGCAGCACCAAAGAAATAAAAAAAGATGAAAGGCAGCTTGAAAGCTCCCAGCTGAAACCCAGCGGCCGGACACGGGCAGATATACCTACGACTTCCTCTTTAAGTACAACAGAAGAAATGGAACTGGAGGGACTTGAGGATTACTTTGCTGAAGATTAAACAATTCCATCACTTTTCCGTTTACTTCCTGTTATCTTCCTATATTGCAAAGCGGTGCTGTGTGAATGACGTATAAAGACATTGTAAATGTGCGGAGTTGTGTTCTACATAGAAAGTGTGGAACAGTACTGTGATATAAAAAGTTTTGAAAAACAGACATTTTCTTGTAAGCACAAAAATCAGTTGCAAGATTGAGCAATAAAATGGTTCATGTCACATTTCTGTTTCCATGGGCAAATGCTAGAATTGTAGGCTTTCCATCATACAGTGTTGCCCTATTTCATTCTCTCCAAGTCTTTTTCCTTGATAGAACTGGTTTTGAAATATAGAGAAATGCGGATATATATAATGCAGTTTAGGTCATTCCTGCAAGATCTATTGTATCATAAACAATTCATGATTACTTTATGAATTCCTCCTAAAATGCAAAATCTTCTTGCTGTGATTTCAAGCGGCAAAGCCTGTTTCAAAAGGAAACAAGATTTTAAAGGCATGTTGTTAAACTTACGTAATAAAGCCTGTACAATTAAAAAGGAGTAGCTTTATACCTACTTCTAAGATTCCAACCATGATCCCTCTTTGCAAGAAAGTTGTCTTTGTGAAACATGAAGACAAAAAACAGAAACATCAATGAACTGGGTACATTAGAAGTAGAGCTATGCACTAATATAGATAAGGGTGTTTGGGAAACCTGGTATAATTATGAAAATCAGACATTTTAAAATGTATTTTACATCTTTGCAAAAGACTACATATTTACGATGCAAGTTCCCATTTCAAGATTGATCAGTTTTGGCACTTTACATTAAGAGTACCAAATCAAATAAATGAAATTAGTTTTACATAATCAAGAGTGAATGAATGAATGAATGAATGAATGAAATCTCATTAAAATTACCTTGAAGGAAAGTAGTAAATGCCGCCTAAGGTTCAATCTTGTAACCACTTACATTGGAGGAAACCCCATTAACTTGATGGAATTAATTTTTTTATTAGCTACGTCTGTGATAGCTGTAAGATCTCAGGTATGCAACTTTCTTAAAAGGTGGCGGGCTTTTTTTTTGGTGCAGGAACTTAAAAATCTTTGCTACTGAATAAATAAATTAT
>QLTV01001698.1:13190126-13210000 GCA_003457575.1 Thermophis baileyi
ACACCCTGAAACTTACTTCATAATTGAGCAGCTATATCCGGATACAGAATAAATTGGGGGAGATTTAAACCAATATAAAGCAATATAAAATGTTTCTTTGCAGCACTGAAACCTTCATTGTAAGGAATCTTTTCCAAGCAGGGGCCATATACCTTTCCTTTGGAAACTGGAGTGTCTTCCAAAATTCAGATAATAGAGCAGCGTTTTTGAAAAATTGCAGCGAAAACCACAGCACTGAGTTTTCTAGGACTAATAAAAGCATGAAGTATCCATTATAATGGGAGGAATAGTGCCGGTTAAATACGGTAGGTTGTGCTTTTGTAGTTGCATATTCACAGAAACCCTTTTCTTGCAGCACAAAATCTATGTTGCATTTGTTTCTGCTAAACCTCAGTGCCCCATTAAAGTCCAATTCTCCAAAACATCACTTATTATTTCTGGTTCTCTCCACCTATTCCTTCCCGAGTGAAACTAAAAACCTTCCTTTTCAAGAATGTTGTTTTTTTTAAAGGTTCCTGATGGCTGACCATTTCTTAGAAAGGCTTGTTGCTTGAATTACTGAACGTGAAATGGGAAGAGGTGGAATGATAAAGGCTGTCATATTTTCAGCTTTGCTGTTGGCAAATTGCCTCGGTTTAGAAAAACCTTTTGGCATTGGCTGTGCCTCTCATAAGCATCTCAATAGGAAAGCTGCTGCAAATGGAATCGGTGTAACCTTTTATTGGGGCTCTTAATATTTCATGCCTGTGCACTGTTACCTGAAGGTGATGTCCTAGAACAGGACAGTCCAGGATCTATTGCTCTCGAGCAGACAAGTTTGACACATCTTTCTTACAACAAATATGGAGCGGTTGGTGAGTAATGCTAGGCTGCTTCGGAACAAATTTGGAACAAAGAAACAATGCTTGTGTGCCCCACTCCGGCCCAAGGTAAAATATTGTCTGGAATAAATTCCTAGCTGCTATGACACCAGATTAAAAAAAAAAAAGATGGTCAGGACATTAATAGTCGTGTTTGCTATTTTCATTGATTCAACATTTTGAAAATGCCAATCATTTCAAAACAAGAATCGATCTATCCATTACAGAAATCTCGTTCCTGCCCTTTAAGCAAGTGCCTGTCCTTGTAAACCTTTCATGTAAAAACCAATTTTTTGGGGGAAAAAAAGTTAAATCTTACAGACAACGTAGAAAAACAACCGTGCTGTAAAAGAACAACCTGAAATGTAAAGGGATAAAGCAATTAGATCGAATGGTTAAATCGGGGAAAAATAATCTTTTTGCAATGGGACCTGAAGTAGCTTTCCTCGCACGCGTTTCACTAATTTTGGTGTTGCCACTCATGTAGCTATTCCCTCTATCTGATAATGAGAACACTGTTGGGATTTATAGCAGAGATATTTTAGAAACTGAAAATATAGAATTAAAAAGCACAGGTAGTCCGACTTACAACAATTCTTTTAGTGATCATAATGACTTTTGACTAGTTTTCATACTTCACGACTACTGCAGCATCCCCATGGTCACATGATCAAAATTCAGATACTTAGCAACTGGCATGTATTTATGACAGTTGAATTGTCCTGGGGTCATGTGATCATCATCTGTAACCTTCCCAGTCGGCTTCCGACAAGCAAAGTGAAGCTGGGAGAAGCCAGTTAATGACCGAATGATTCACTTAACTGCAGTGAATCCACTTAAGAGCTGTAGCAAGAAAGATTATAAAATGGGGCAAAACCCACTTAGTAACCGTCTTGCTTAGCAATGGAAATTTTGGGCTCAGTTGTGGTCATAAGTCGAGAACTATCTATACTAAAATTTCATTTTAATTCTCACTCAAACAGGCAGAGTGAAGTGACTATCATATATAATCTCTTAACATAGGGCTGAGTTCAATTCCTGGTGGCTTCACAGGTATGTTCATGAATTTATCCTGGCAACCGTATGTAAGTATTATATCTCTATCTTCTTCTAGAGCAGGGGTGTCAAACTCAAGGCCGGATTTGGCCTGCGGGGTGCTTAAATCTGGCCCACAGGGCCGGCTTGGAAATATCAAAGGACCGGCCCACAGTGCCTCTGGCGGGTAAAACGGGCCACGTGCGGGCCCCCCGCACCTCATTTTCACCCTCCATGGCCTCCTGCAACACTCTGCTGGCCGAAAACGCCCCCCCCCCGGCCTGCAGAGAACTACAATGCTGATCCGGCCCTCAAAGAAATCCAGTTTGACACCCCTGTTCTAGGGTATCTTTTCAATTTCCAAGACTAGCCTTTAACCCTGGCTGTCCCCATCCAAGTTATGATCCCGCTTCACTTTTCAAGATCACCCAAGGTCAACTTGGTGATGCTATGTAGCCAGTTAGTTCCTGCATTAATAATACTTTTGGTGGGTCATAAAATATCATACTATTTTTTAATAATGTATTTTTATTCAGGTAAGTATCGCCATATTTCTAGATCTTATATACTTTTGTTCCCTGTACACCTAAGATCCAATTTAGAATTAGAGAATTTTGAAGCCAGGAGTTTTGTTTCTAATCCCAAAACTAATTAATGGTTCTCGTACCTTTTTCATTTCAGGACTGTAATTTGGAGACAGAATCATATTACAGTTGCTGTTTTTAGACAATTTACTAGTAGATCTCAGAAGACTTTCTGCCTGCTGCTGTTATAGCTGTAAACAAAGCACTGTAATATCTACATTTATACATTAGACTGCAATTCTTACACTACATTATTAAGTTTTATTATGCAATGAGCAGAGGAACTTTTTCCACTGCCTTTCCTTAGCAGGCTTTTACAGCTTAGCTACCTTTCAGGAGTCTGCAAATCACAGAAAATTTGAATCAATTTTACCAGCTGAGCCTGCCGAGAATTATAATTTAGCAGGATACAGGGAGGCATAGATTACCTTCCCTTCTCCTAGAATTTTAATATAGAAATGTAACTCTATCTCGAGTCCTAGAAAATTACTGTGTCGGGGGAAAAAAGCCCACTAGAAAAGCAGGGTTTTGTTTTTAATTTAATTTTTAAAATTAAATTTATTTTTTTAATTTTTTAAAACACTAGCTAATTTAAAAATAATCCACGTTATTCATTCATTCTTTATTTATTTATTTATTTATAATGTGTTTTGAGACAAATGTTGCCTTTAAAACCAAATTGCTTCAGTAAAAAAAAAAAGGCATCAGGCTTATAGACTGACACACAAGGTAAGACATATCAGAGGAAGGGAACTGAAGATAAAAAGGACAATGAAGAAATTAGTTTTCAAAACTAGAACAGAGCGGTGAGCCATAAACTGCCTTAAAAAGAACAGCAGCAGCAGCAAAAATTTAGACTGATTTTTCCTTGCTACTCCTTCCTACTTGAGTAGTAAGTCAGAGACTTTGGTCTCAGGTCTGTTGAATGAAGCCAGAGTCTCCCAGGACAATTTTCAAGCCTGATGTTCTATTTAGCAAGGAGAAAGGATGAGGTTTTAATGTTTTAATGAGCTAATTCAACTGCTGTACCCAGAATGGGTTCTAGCCTCACACCAAAGCCAATACAGACCACCAATACAGAGAAATGGCTTTTCCAGCTTCTTTTATTGGAGTACTCCAGCAAAAGGGTCTCAGCAGCTAAAGGAGCCAAGACCTCGAACAACGCACAAGCACAAATTGTACAGTTATGATTAAGAAAGTTAACACCCTAACAATCACACATTGGGTTCTTTGACACATGTTTCTTTTGACTAGATTTTTCTACTTTACCCTCCTTCATACATCGCATGTTTATGTTAATAAGCTTTCTTATCAAAAGAGGTGTATCTTTTACTATTATAATAAGCTAGAGGTTACCAAAGTTTACATATCTACATGCCTTAGCTAGCATCCTTCTAGCACAGGGGTGTCAAACTCAGATTTTGAAGCCAGATATGTCATGTGCTGGCCACGCCCATGCCCAGTTTAGCAAAAAGGAAAAAAGTCACGATACATCACATGACACCACCATGACGATGCGAGTTTGACATCCCTGTTCTAGAATGTCCTTCTGACTTATAACTTTCTTGTTGCTAGGCAGTAGTGCCCCACCATTTGTTAATTGATCGCAGCTGCAACTTTCTGGCTCAGCAATTCCTTTAACAAAGTTTCCTAATTCCAATCCGAGTCCTTCACAACCTTCCCCAAGTTAATACTCTTCAGAAGTTCTAGAGTGGGATGTATACTTTCCATTGGCTGAAAGATTAACTGAAATTTGGGTGAAATGTGGAGGAGTTTAAAGTAGGTAAGTAAAAGTTACCATTTTGCATCTAAAAATCCTCCTACGGCTTCTATTTTTATCCCTACTTACTCAGGGTTCTGAAGGCCACGTTAATATAAGTTGACTTATTTGACTGATTTTTTAATCTATAATGTGTCAAAAATACAGATAGTTTTGTACACAACATATTTAATGTTCCTAAAAATAAAAAAAAATGAAATTGAAAATGAAAACCGTATGTGGCAGTAAGTGGGATATAACTCCCAAGAAATGTGCTGGTGCATTGGTGTTGTGCATGTTGATGGATGCCAGAGGAAACTTTGAGAGTTTAACATGAGGCTGACTGGGAGCATTGTCAAGCCTCCCTCCAGGAAAGAATTTAAATCAGATCGGTACTAAAGTGGCTCATTTAGATTGGTGCCTGCATTGGGCTAAATTGTGATTTAATTGTTTGATCGATCTCTGTGAACACTCTAAGCCAAAACCAAATAAGCTGCATCCTGGCCTGATAAAAAGTTTTAACTAGTGTCAGTCTAGAACAGGGGTGTCAAACTCACGTTGTCACAGCGTCGTCACGTGACATATCGGGACTTTTTTCCCCCTTCAATAAACTGGGTGTGGGCGTGGCCAGCATGTGACGCATCTGGCCCGCGGGCTGGGAGTTTGACAGTCCTGGTCTAGAAGGTTGCTTGAGAAAAAGCCTGTAACCAAAGAGGCTTTTACTGAAAGAAAAGCTTACTTTAAGCTTTTAAATAAACTTAGTGACAAAATATGCAGCCCACCTGTTCAGAGGCAGTTATATGTACAATTGATCTAACACAGAAAGAACCAAGCTTAAAACTTCCATGAAATCAATTATATTTCAGAAACTTGCACAAACCCAACTTTTCTTAAAAGTTTTCCCCATCCGACTCATAATAAATGCTCAATTTTTAAAGGATAGGAAAGTCTCTTCTCAAATTGTTTGCTGAGCCCTTTGTTAATTTAGCCTAGAAAATAATAGGATGCTTTTATGGTTTTTTTTCCCCCCAGTGTGTTCAGTCTAGATCCCTTTGCTGGAAAGAGTTTGCACAGTGTGTAATTTGCACTGCATTTATCATCATCCATCCTCCTTTTAAAATAAAAGCCGCAGGCACTTTGATGAATGGAAGAGAGAGGTAGCCAATTTTGCTTTACTTTTGAAATGAATGGCATTGTTTGTTGTCCTCTGTTAAGGTACTGTTTTGTAGCTTATAACAGCAATTGCTTTCGGTCTTGACCTGAAATTGTTCACTATATTGCTCCAAGCTCCTACTGTGATACTGGAGAGAATCTTGCTTGGTGACTAAATGGGGAAGATAGGTGCAGGAACACAGCATGCGAAGGAGGAGGGGGCTTTCTACTTCACATGCCATGTTGTGTTTGGTCTCCCAATGGCCTCCTGGTCTTGTTACAGAAAACATTCTTGCTGACTCTAGACTGAGCATAAGACTGTGTTAACATCTCTGTCTCTGTGTATAAGGGAATATTGGAAAAACTCTTCCCAGCTCTTTGTCTCTTCCAAGTCATTCCCTAGGCAATTTCCTCCCTGAGGAATCAAAGGTATTGATGTGTCAAGGTGAGTTGCCCTGATGGACACGGGGTACTATGCGCATCAAAGAATAGGTAGAGGAAGAATCCAGAAAGGAAGACCCAGCTGGAGGCGAGCAGAACCAAGGGAGAGATCTGCAGGGTGGACTGGCTGGTGCAAAGCCTGCAGCTCTGGAGGGAAGGCAGCAAGGATCGCCTGATAAAAGGGCTGGAATCCAAGAAGCCCAGCCCAAGAGTTATTTTTCTCACTTCTCATCTCTCCTTCCAGGCTACAAGTGACTTTCATCAGTGAAAGTACTGAGAATCAATGCATGGAGGAAAACAGTGAAACCGCCAAGAAACTCTTAAAAAGCCCCATTTGGAATTGACTATGTAAAACAGTGTATGTATATTTTGCTAAGGCAAGGCTACTCTGTTGGAAATACATACAATTATCTATCTGAAGGTTCCACAGGAACACATACCATAATTTAAAGGAGAAAAGTGTGTGTGTGTGTGTGTGTGTGTATAAAGGTCCTGTCTTTTTCTCACCCTCTGATCTCTCTCTCTCTCTCTCTCTCTCTCTCTCTCTCTCATGGGGGTGGGGAAGAGAAATCTCGCTGAATCCCACTCACTCACGCACACACTCACACACACACACACACACACACACACACACATCTTTTATCCACTAGGAATAAGGTTACCTTTAGGAAGCTGCTAGCATGGGTGGGAGGTATCTGATGTCAGGCAGTGATTAGGACTGTGCCATTCACTCTTGGCCAGTAGGTGACCTGAAATCCTTGGGAATTCCCTTCAGGTGTGTTGGAGGACAGCTTCCAGACTGAGGAAGGCTGGGATCAAGTGACCATCATTGTTGGGAATATCAGCATACACAAATTTGTTTCAATTTGGGAATGAGTATTTGACAAAGAGGGACTTTCAATTTTACATGAGAAAGGAGCAAGAAACTTTCTATTCACACATTCTACTAAGTACCAAAATTAACAAAACAATAAACACTTTCAAGCCTTTTTTGGCTGTTAATAAGCAGGAGGGGGGGGGAAGACTACACTAGAGAATTGCGCCTAGAACTTGACAATGTAAACTTGTGCATTTCCCCTCCCCCCACTGGGATTTTAATTTAGGATTTTTTTTTTAAGAATGTAATTTCAGTATGGACTTATAGAAAGTTTTTGACTCTGTTTTTGACTCATTGAAAAGATATGCACATGAAAATGGTTAGAGGGGGACTCTTTGTGTACAACTTCTTGGGAGTTTTGTTTGGGACTAATGCTGCTTTGCTTTGCCTGTTGTTTTCCTTGCAATATCTTGTCAGGAATCTGCATCTCCAATAGTAGAGAATATCTGTAGCTCAGAATTGAACTATGGGGTCCTTGGTGCTCTCTGAGCTTGGTTGTTTGCTTGCAGATGCTTGATGACCCAACCAGATAGCTTCATCAACACTAGTTGGGTCGTGAAACATTTCCAAGCAAACCACCAAGCTCACAGAGAACGCCACAGAACTGAATCCTTCATGTTAGCTTTTTATCTTAAAGAACTTGCTCAAAAGGGGTCCCTGCCCAAGCTTTATTAACCCTTCTGATTTTGCCTTGCCAATTACAAGTTATTTCACACGGTTTAGACATTTGTAAACCTCACTCTCGCTGGAGTTCTCCAGAAGAAGGTGAGGATGGTGATGGAGTTTGCATAAAAGAAGTGTCTCTCAGCAAACTAATTCCTGTTGTAGTTTTCACCCCATCATTAGGCCTCAAGCAACTTTAAAGAAGAAAATATTTTGTTTCCAAGCATTATGCTTTGGAATGGTATAGTGTCCTACTTTACAACGATTTATTTAAAGGACTGTCCATTTGAAATTCAGTTTTAAGTATAAAAAATCATAAGAAAGGGCAGCAGGTGGTATGAAATCGCCTATCAACAGTTGATAATACCTGACTGAGTAGGCAGACAAGGTAATCTGCCGCCATCTTCTCTGGTATAGTGAAATATATTGGCATTTCTATACAGGTTCATAATTATTTCAAGTCTATACCAATATACGTAAATTATGTGCATATTTTATGCCGATCTATATCCATTTTTTTCTAATTTGGGGTAATGTACTAATGCATTAATGGTCCCTCCTATGCACATCCATTTACACACATTAATGTTTTTTTTAATATTTAAAAAATATGTAAAATATTTTTTTCAGAATTGCTTAACAGTAATAATAAGAACAACATTATTCCAGAGTAATAATTTGAAAATTTCCAGTTTCTGAAAACTGGAGAAAACAAAGGATTATTTATGATAGCATAGCATTAGCAATAGGCATTCTTTTACATGACACAATACTGGAATACACTCTCCAAAAACCCCTGTAGAAATCTTTGGATTTAAAATACATTGGTTTGTAGCAGAAAAAAACTTCTAAGATCATTTAATAAGATAAGAAGATAGGATAATAAGCCACTCAGGGTTGCATGACAGCGAGTTGGGTGGCAAATCAATCAATCAATGAATCAATTTACCTTAAGAAAAACTTCCCGGAGTCTCATAAGAGTCTACAATCCAGAGAATTGGCTGTTCTGCATTTCTATCTGTTGGCTAGATAAATATGACACCTACCCAAGTGATTTAGTTTTGGGAAAAATTTAATTCCTGGAATCCACTGTGAAAATATGTTCTAAACCTCCCGCAGTATGACATTGATGCATATTAGAAGAAAAATGGATCAGACTTAGTATCAGGTGTTCTAAAAACAGTTCTTAATTCTTCCCCAACCTCTAGTAATGCAACTAATTATTGGGAAAAAACATTGAAGCTTAGTCACAATACTGTAGTATGGACAGATTCAATAATTCCAATATTTGGGTGTGTGTGCATGTATGTGAATATATAGGCAGTTCTCAACTTACAATCATTCATTTAGTGGTGGTTCAAAGTTGCAACAGCACTGGAAAAAGTAACTTATGACCAATTTTCACACAACGTTGCAACATCCCCATGGTCACATGATCAAAATTCGGGTGCTTGGTAACTGGCATGTATTTATGACAATTACACTGTCCTGGGGTCATGTGATCACCATTTGTAACCTTCCCAGCTGGCTTCCGACAAGCAAAGTCAATGGGGGAAACCAGATTTGCTTAACGACTGCATAATTCACTTAACAACTGTAGTGATTTACTTAACAACTGGCAAAATCTTATAAAATGAGATGCAACTCTCTTAACAACTGCTTCACTTCACAGTGTAAATTTTGGGCTCAGTTGTGATTGTAAGTTTAGGACGACCTGTACATATTTTTAAAGACAGGAAGGAAGAATATATCATATCAACTGTTGGGAAGACCTTGACTTCTGATGGTTTGAAATGAAGTTCTTTAATGTTTTTCAAATGATTCCAGTTTAACATCCGCCTTTGAAAGTGGAAGATAAGATAGATCAGCTCCACATTAAATGCTTTTTCTAGGCCAATGTGTAATTTAAGGGGCTGTGGGAAGCTAATAGCTTTACAGAATGGCCTACTTTTGAAATAGGCAAGCAATTCTATTCCTTATGTTAAAATTACAGTATTTTATAAGACAAAATAAAACGGAATTTCTCCACTACGGTGTTTATTTATTGAAGCTCTGAAAGCTTCAAACCAAGTGAAATGTGAGATCTAATATTTGCAAATTGCTTCAAAATGAAAATGAGGCAATCGACCTCTGATCCCTGGAACATTTCTGTATTACTATTATTATGTCCAACTGGGTGCTGTTTGGAAAAATGGGTAGTTAGAGGTGGGCATTCAAGATTTTTATATGCAGGGAAGGTAGTAGAAAGAGATTTCCTTTTCTTTTTTTGTTTTTCTGCTCACTAATACTTCGTGATAAGAAAGGTGTAACAGTACTATAAAAATACTTAGGAGGGAAGTTCAGTGAGGACAGATTTCCTTATTGGATAGAATAGAATATTCTTTATTGGCCAAGTGTGATTGGACACACAAGGAATTTGTCTCCGATGCATAAACTCTCAGTGTACATACAAGCAACAAAGTAATAAATTCTCACCTTTATATAAATGCTAGGACTGTGCAGTATTTCAGATTAAATCGAAAACAGATGCTTCAGTACATGCTTCAGAATAAATGTCACATTTGTCTGTTACTCATTAAGAATAAATGTTGCACATTTGTCTGTTACTCATCTGCTTCCAGAATCACTGCACAATCATAGAAAGTGATATAACTGTTTTAATGAGTCACAAGTAGCTTTATTCCCATTCTTGCATTTTTTTGAAATTTGCAAATGCCAATTTTTTTCCTGCTTAGTCAGATGATATAAATATATGCAAAATTCCACTCTAGCTAGATTCATCCATAGTTTTGGTGCACAATAATTATCCACTGTTTGATCTAGTCTCCCAGCCTCCTTTGTCTTCACTGACTAGAGGGTAATTTACTTTTCAGGATGTATAATGTATAATGAAGAAAGAGTTAAGTCTTATTATGTTCAGAAAGATCAATTTTTCAAACTTTCCTAATAAGAATACTAGCTGCAGTATTTTTCAATATCCAGCTTTCCAGGCTTCTCTTGTCAGCAAGGGTTTCTTGCTGCAGAAGTGCTCTCGCAATTCTGAATGTTTCCATCATAGGTATGGAAGTGTATGCAGCTCTTCTTGTTTGGTTTTGGGTTTCTTGATTAAAAATATTTCCAAGAACCACTTCAATAGTGCCCTGCATTTCTGCATTATTGCAATGTTAGTTCTAGTTTGGGGGAAAATAAGTTTTCTTTATTATATTTTTATTTTCTTCTTTCCTCCCCTCAAAAAAGCAGCAGAAGGCAATAAATATGCATGTAATATTTCTAGGAAATAAGTTGGGCTGAGAGAATTTCACTGGTACTAGGAAATCTAGGGAGCTTCCTAGTTAAAATGAGGATTTATCAGTCTTATGTCAGCCCTCTAATCTGTATGTCACACGGCTTCAATAAGCTCCTTTGCACAGACATCAATTTTTCAGGCAAGTGACAGAAGTTTCTTATTTTATTTAGGATAGTGTACTTTGTACATAGTAGAATTCAGCCCCAGAATTCTTTTTTTAAATTTTTTTTTATTTTTCTCCACATATACATCCATACATATACCGCAATTCATAACAAGATATACATAGTTATACATTACTATTCAATAAACCATAAACCAACATCCTAATTTGCACCTTTTGTATTTTTATTGCCCATCTGTTTTCCCCCCTTATGTCATGTCACAGCCCCAGAATTCTCAGCATCGCTATTATTACTGTGCATGTGAGTGTGTGTTTTAAATTAATTCCTTCTCTTTCAAAATATTAATATGGGGTGGTTTTGCTGCACATATTTCCTATACAATCCATAACCAACTGACAATATTTAAGATTGTAAGAGGTGAAATGAAGCATTGACAAGGTTAAGGAGTATTTCAATATATTGCACATTAGGAAAATAAATGCTAACTGTCTTAGGCACCCATTTGTAATAGAGTCTATATTGTTGATGAGGTTTAAATGCTTAATTCAGGTATTGACCAAGCATTATACAAATTACTGTGAGTTCTCAAGATGGATTTGTTTCCTTAACGTTTCCAGAAATGAATATATAATGTATACTCGCAGTTTATGTAACATATTGTTGCTATTGAGAGAATGAGTTACACTTTGAAATTCAGATCCAAACTAGATTAGTTATATGTACAGGTGTATAGTTTGTGCATATATAAGGAGAAACAGTGCCCACGTTAGGGCAAATAATTATCTGATCTCCATAGGATAGCCCTATCAGAAGTACAGTTTTTGTTGTTAGCATTTCAGTTGATAGGAAGGAGTTATATATAGATAGTCCTTGACTTACAATCACAATTGAGCCCGAAATTTCTGTTGTTAAACCAGTTAGACAGTTGTTAAGTGAGTTTTGCTCCCATGTTATGACCACATTTGTTAAGTGAATCATTGCAGTTGTTAAGTTAGTAACCTGGTTATTAAGTGAATCTGGCTTCCCCAGTGACTTTGCTCATCAGAAGGCTGCAAAAGGTGATCACATGACCCCGGGACACTGCAACCGTCATAAATACAGGCCAATTGCCAAGCGTCTACATTTTGATCATGTGACCATGAGGATGCTGCAACAGTTGTAAGTGTGAAAAACAGTCATGAGTCACATGTTTTCAGTGCCATTGTAACTTCAAATAGTAGTACTAAACAAATAGTAGTAAGTCAAGGATTACCTGTAAGTCTGTAAGTCATATATGATAACTAGTTTTCAGAATATCAGAATATTCTGATATTCAGTTTTCAGCTGGATATCAGAAATATCCAGCTGATATCTTTAAAAGTTATAGGGTTTAATAGACCATGTTGTTTAAGCCAATCATAGTAAGTACTGTAAGTAAGCTCTTGCTCTGGTAACATTATGTTTCTGCAGATTCCCACGGTGATGTTTCCATTTCATCCCCAGCCCATGAGCGAGACAGACTTAAGTTGTCCTGAGTTTCTTTGGTGTTAAGATAGCCCATTTCTCCCTATTCCAACATTATCTAAAAGCAGGCACAAGAGGTATAAAATATGCTACTCATGGTTGCTTGGAAAAAATTGGGTGACCTACAGTGGCAGGGAACAGGGGCAGTAAAGGCTCAATGGGGATTGCAATGGGGACAGCAAATTTCCTGCCAATATTGTTTCTGCTAAGTCCAGCATGAGTGGAGAACATTTTAGCTCAGGAGTGGAAAAGGTCACAAGTCAAGACAGAGGGCTTCTGATGAACAAGGCCGGATCAGAAAGGACCTGCGATAGTGCCTAGTGAGCCATGTTACGTGAAAGTTTGTAGAAGAAGGACTATAGAAAGAAGTTATGCCCGCAAAATCAGAACATGGTAGACCATGTTCTATCTATCTCAATGAAGAGTTTTAGCTCACAGAAGCACGTTGCTGTGCCTTAATCTGATGAAGCATCTCCTTGAAGCAGCATTCTGTCTTGAGGCAGCCCAACACATGTGATTTACTCCATCCTTGCAAGGTAAGGCAGATCAGCCTCCCACTGTTTGCTGTAGATTTGACAGAAGTGGCTTCTGTGAATATGCAGCCCCCTAACCGCTATGTACAGCTATTTAAATTGGGGTTTCGAAGCATCTGCACAGGCCTTGTTGGTGGTCCCAATTATAAGTTGCTACCGTGTTGCCTTCTCCTCTGGAAAAGCAGCCTTGTCTAGGGCTGCGCGATTGTTCAGTTTTGAGATTCTGTGAGGATGGAAAAATGAAGGATCTCTCATGTCTTCACCATGGGCGTCGGGATGATGGCAAGACTGGCTGGGTCTGAACAGGGACTGATGGCCTTTATCTTGAAAAACTAACCTGAGCTCTCTTTTGTCAGATGCTTCTGGTTCATGCTGAAAAGTCCATGGGCCAGAGGTTGTGACTTCCTTCCCTGAAGCAACTTGTGTGAAATATCCATATTCAAGAAAGGGGAAAATATTCCCTTGTTAGTATTCAGGCACACAGGCTACATTCTGATAGACTGCTTTCCAGGTGAATTATTTTAATATCTGTGCCCTATATTTTCCTGGAAAATGTAATTTTGCCTCAGCAGGGTAGCACGTCTTGTACTCTGGCAAAGTTTTGTGGGAACATCAATACCGTACTTTGACAGAGTGTTCTTCAGTCTGAAAATCAACTCCCAGCTGGAAGAGACAGCAATAAAAGAACAACTTCTTTATTCACTTTTACTAAAAAAAATTATTTTTAAAAGTCCTTGCACAGAGCAGTGTTTTCCTCTCTACATAAAATTGTAAGACTTTTCAATCCTCACCAAAATTTAAAGTATAAATATACATATATTAAAATATATACATTTAAGTATATATCTAGGTTGCTTGCTTCAGGCGAACTGTAATGAACTGAATTTAGAGAGACTTCTATGGTTATGTTTTCTCCTATGCTATGCACAAGGCTGGGGTTTTTTTTTTCCTGCTGAATTTGTTAACCTCCATACATAGGCATCATCACATCCTGAAGACAGGTAGACTTCGTTACTGGATTATGGCAGCCAGAATATTTGTCTGGCTGTTTCACTGGTTATTTTTAGTCTTGTTTCTGTACAAGAAGATGGTGCTCTCTTTTATCTCACACAACCAAGATTTTGCATTCATTGGCAAAATAAGCCTTCAGATTGTCAGGAAGTACGGACCAACCCATACATGCAGAAATCCACCATTATACTAAATGCTTAGGACCATATTTGTTTAATTGCTTTTCTTTTTTTAAAAAACCATGAATGTGTTTTTTTTAAATATCCACTGAAATACATTAAAGCCAAAGCACCATTTTCTTTGTTGATATTTTGAAGCAGAAAATGTATGAAAACTGTAGGGTAAGAAATCAGCTTAACATAATTTTCAAAAGAAATGTTTTGCCAACTCCAAAAAAGGTATTCCAAATCTGGATCCCATTATCCTATCAATTTTGTGCTATCTGCCACTGCACCCCTTGAAACCCTGAAAAGGCTATTTAAAAAAAAAACCCAGGCACACCTGCTCTCAGGATGGATCAATGGATGAAAACCAATCAAGGAGAGAAGCAACCTAGAACTAAGCAGAAATTTCCTGACAGAACAATTAATCAGTGGAACAACTTGCCTCCAGAAGTTGGTGCTCCAACACTGGAAGTTTTTAAGAGATTGGACAATCATTTGTCTGAAATGGTATAGGGCTTCCTGCTTGAGCAGGGGGTTGGACAGGAAGAACTCCAAGGTCCCTTCCAACTATCCCATCCCATCCCATCCCTGTCTGAGAATGCTGTAATAGGAGTGGGAGAACTTTAGTGCTGCAGGAAAGTACCAACTAACTTTTATTACTTGACCACCATTAGCTGACAACCTGCCATTTAGGTGAACTGTAACTCCGGTCATTCTCACTTCCTTCTCTTGCAATCATGTGAGTATGGCTGGCTGATTAGTCTTTCCTGCCCAGGACCACCAGAAAAGTTTATGTACTTAAGGGCAAAGACCCCCAGTCCATGGTCTATTGATCTAGTGTGACTGATTAAATCTACAGCATTCCCCAAATACTCCAAGTGGAAAATTTTCTAGTAATACATTTTGAGTGAAATTGTAATGGGATATAATCATTACAGTAAGATGAACAAAGCATTCATATTAGTTTATCCTTAAATCTATAGAAAAAGGCCTGCGCTGAAGGAACATCTGTTTTCTACTGAACCAGACTGACGTTTAGTTCAGTCCCATCTCTACTGACTGGCAAATGCTACTCAGTCTATCTGGAAGAATTTCCAGCTCTCCTCAAGGGAATTTTAGCATGTAATACATCAACTTTACCACTTAATGTCTGTTAACCTTACTACAATTGCAATATGTGGGATATATGACCCCCAGCAAGACCAAAGTGGGAACTTTACGTTGAAAAGAATGACTCAGGATGAATTCACTATTTTTTTCTGGTTTATAGGACAAAAAATTACAAGTAATATCCCATACCCTGCAGTGAAATTTTGAGGAAAAGTTACCACATATTGCCTTGGGTCTATTTCTTGATTTGTTTGTTTTGTAATAATATTTTCATCCTCACTTTTGACCTAAAATGCAAATAATTGAACTTGTATTTTCCCTATGTTTTAAAATTTGAAGTATCCTAGTGTGAATCTTCCACAAACTTCTCTCTCTCCAGATGTATGGACTTCAACTCCCAGGATCCTCAGCAAAGCCCATTATCTATATTATCTATGGTGTCAACCCTGGCGCCATCTTGGAACGTCTTCAGGGTTGCCACAGCGAGGCTGGATAGAGCTGTGGGAAAGGGAGGGGGAGTAGAGATAGCTGTGAAACATGTAGCCAAAATAACATTCTCCTGGGAGCCAAGGACAGTCTCACCAGCACCTGGCAGGGCGTGGATGGGAGTCATCCAGGTCTGGGACTGTGACCTGATTGGGGCTATGTGATGGTTGTGTGTAGTGGGGGGAAGAGCTTTGGATTTTGAATTGGGTGGGGAGCTTCAGAGTCAGGTTTTCACCAGCTGTGCCAATATGACATGCCTAATAAATCTATAATTTGAGGAACCCTCTGGCCTTGGAGTTTTGATTTAATCTGGGCTGTTATTTGGAACTGTGACAATCTATGATATTCTGGGAATTCAAGTCTATAATCTGAAGTTTGTAGGAAGGTTTTTTTAATATATATTTATTAATTTAAAAAAATAGCATTCTACTAGAATTTTTGCATAAAAATACATGTGTCCTTATAATTCTCTCCTTGCAATGCTAGATAGAGAGGGTGGTTTGATTTTTTTTTTGATGTTTGAAAAATTATTATAAATTTGCTTATTTGAGCCATCTGTCTGATAATAACCTTAGTTTGACTTAACCACCACAATAAAGAATTGCACATTTGCATACAGTTGTATTTATTTTAATGTTTAGAGGAACAGCTATGATGAAGTTGCTTTCCATAATTGCAATTAATCTTTCTTCAGTTTAATGGATCCATTTCTTACTATAGTTGCTTCATAGTTTAAGTCTGAAAAAGTGGTAGCATGACATTAATTTAAATAAAATAAACAGTTTGCAAAAAAAGAAGCAGCAGCTGTGGCTAATGAGCTTAAATAAATTTAGCCATGACTTTAAATCAGGTTACATTCTAGCTTAAGAGATCAAGTTTTCTGGTGTATTAATTTTCTGATTTGTGGACTCTGGTTCCCATCATCTAATCCAGGGATGTCAAATTCAAGGCCCGGGGCTGGATCCGACCCATGGGGTGCTTAGATCTGGCCCGTGGGGCTGCCCTGGAAACAGCGAAAGACTGGCCCACAGTGCCTCTGCCAGGGAAAACAGACCTTGGGAGGGCCGCGTGCGGCCCTCCCGAGCTCCATTTTTGCTGGCAGAGGGTTGCAGGAGGCCGTGGCAATCAAAAATGGAGCTCAGGAGCCCGTTTTCTCTGGCAGAGCGCTCGAGCCACCACAGGTGCCCCCGACATGAGTGATGTCGAACTGGCCATGCCCACCCTGGCCACACCCACTCCGGCCCCTCAAGGTCAAATACAACCCTGATGCGGCCCTCAATGAAATCGAGTTTGACACCCCTGATCTAATCCATATTGATGGTGTGAGCTGGTAAAACTATGTAGCACGTTGGATTCACAGACTAAAAAGTCTTTTTCACATGTATAGGTACATTCTGGATTACCTGAAGCATAGCCTTTTTCAAAAGTGTTTAACTGTCCAATTTGAGCAGATTGGGCCTACTGCAGATCCAAAGAATCTCGGCTAGCGGGAACAAGAAAATGGGCCTTTTCTGCGCTGGCCCCTGCTCTGTAGAATATCCTCCCCTTGGAGATTAGAATGTCTCCAAGCTTGTTGGACTTTCATAAGGCTTTAAAAATACTTGGCTTTGTTCCCAAGTCTAAGGCGCTGAATGCGTTTGAGCCCCACATCCTGGCTTTTCTGTTAACTAGCCAAGTATCTTGGCTGCAGTATATATTTGTTTTGGGTGTTTTTATTGTTTTTAAAATGTTTTTATTGTATATTTTTTGAATTGTAAGCCACCCAAAATAATTGATGGAGATGGGTGGCTATAGAAGTTGAACAAATAAATAAATAAATAAATATGTATACTGCACTTCTCAACTTCATAACACAAACATAATCCCCCCCTCCCATTGAATAGCAGTTGGAGAAGCCAACAGCATGATTCCAGAAAAAGACACAGCTGCTTTAAGAAGCTGCAGATCAGTGCTCTGTGAGTGTCTTTGGAAGCACTTGAAGAGCCCTACTAGTTAAGAATGATGATGCAGTCAAATGTATCAGCAGGATGCAAGATTCTCCATAGACTGGGTAATAGTTGGTCGTACCAAGTAGCCTACTCATGTCCTCATACAATAGCAGCTTTGTATATGAAAAAATACTGTATCAAAGAAAGGGATAAATCTTGAAAAGTTACAGCCAGCTGCAGATTTACTAGCTCATCTAGAACAAGCTGAATATCCAAGTTCCACTTTTAGACACAGGAAGTTCTAAGTACTATAAAGATTAGACTGGGAAAGTGCCAGTGGATTTCCAATTAAGAGCAAGTCTGGCTCATATGTTGCAATATCTGTGTTTTCATTGGCTCCTGTGAATGTTCAAATATATTGAATATTATGCATGTGGGTTTGTGTGAAATGGTGGGCTGCTCTGATGCTCACATACCAGTTTCTATATTTTTGGTTTGTGCTGATGTAGTTAAGCACAGCATGGAAACTTTCTTCCTGGATATACGAGGTTTGCAACAGTGGGAGTTTAGAAGACACAGAGCAAAAACCAGATCTTGACCTCCACCTACATGTCTTCTTTCTATTGGATAAACAGTTTGCTATACTGCTTTCCTATTGGTGGCTGGGTGCTTAGAAGAAAATTCACCAGCTGTGAAAGTGTAATTATGATATGATTAGACAACATGGCCAGCTATCAGCACACTTGTTTCTAGTTCTTAGTGCATAATTTGGGCATAACTGCTCAGAAGAAGTAAACTGTGCCATGTTAAGTGAACCTATGTTCACAGTCTTAATGGTTTCATTTGTCCCACTATACACTTGCACTGGGATGTGGCTTTTTCTGATTTTACACATTTTCCTCTTCTTGGAGTTTGGGAAATCTTTGAATTCAGCTGGTTCTACTCCCAAAGCGCACATGGAGGCATCTCTGTGGAAAACCTGTGTGTTTTTCCTCTGTGTGTGTGTCTCTCCCCAAGGTTGCCTTACCATTTACATGATAAATGAGTGGTGGTGATAGTAATAAATTCCTTTAGCACTTTCCATTCTTGTTGTTGAAATGTGCTTTTGCTATTTATAATTAAGATTAGATACACTATTGCATATCTGCGTATATTTTCTGCTTTAATATTTATACTTGAGTAAAATCTCTCTTGACTCTTGTTGACTTCACAGGTAGAACCATGCAATGCAGCTACTGTATTCTCAAAAATATAGCAGCAGTTGCCTATTTCCAGGATGTTATTTTGATTTTCCACTATATTTTATAGCCATGAGGTTCCTAGACATCCCCATCTAAGAAATAACCAGACCTGACTTGCTTATGTGAAAAAACCCTAAATTCTGGAAATCCTTTTCCCTGTACTGAAAAAAGGACACAGATTTGGATAGTTGTAGTTGAGGACTTCTGTTGCAGCTTGATATATTTATGCTACGATCTTACATGGAGATAATGTGTTAAGAGAAGATTTTCCCTACCAAATTTTTGTAGTTGTCAGTGGGTGACCAGACTGATAGAACAAGCTAAACTCTATTGTGATAGAGACTAGTTTTAGTTTTCAAGACTCCATGCCCAGGAGGGAATTGATATCTTTCTCCTAGCAACAAAAGCCTTTTTAAACAGGATATTGAGATACAAGCTAACATTCTCCTGAGCTGAAAGATTTGTTTGTATGATGATTGAATTATGTCTTTAATTATGTGGTTTAATTGTTTGGGTTAGTATTGTGGGTGCTTTGAGGCACTCATTGGTAGAAAAGAAGGTAGAGATTAATTAAACATTAATTGTATCATTCAGACAGATTTCCTTGTGGCATGTGGATATGCAGGACTTATACTGCTCAGTCAAGAGCTAATTCGGTTCTATAAATGTCTGAGGCTTTTGTGGTGAAAGAAATGTAGTGGCACAAGGATTGGATGGAGTTTCTCTTTGGATATTTATCCAGACAAATGAATGGATACATTTGAACAAATGCCCGGATTATTTATTAATTTATTTATGTAAATTATTTATTTATTTATTTATTTATTTATTTATTTATTTATTTATTTATTTATTTATTTATTTATTTATTTATTTATTTATTTATTTATTATCTATCTATCTATCTATCTATCTATCTATCTATCTATCTATCTATCTATCTATCTATCTATCTATCTATCTATCTATCTATCTATCTATCTATCTATCTCTATCTCTATCTCTATCTCTATCTTTTTTATTTTTTATTTCTCTATCTCTATCTCTATCTCTATCTCTATCTCTATCATCTCTATCTCTACCATCTCTATCTCTATCTATATCTTTATTGCTTTG
>QLTV01001698.1:13210233-13242334 GCA_003457575.1 Thermophis baileyi
TCTTCTTCTTCTTCTTCTTCTTCTTCTTCTTCTTCTTCTTCTTCTTCTTCTTCTTCTTCTTCTTCTTCTTCTTCTCCTCCTCCTCCTCCTCCTCCTCTCCCTCCTCCTCCCCCTCCCCCTCTCCCTCCCTATTACGATATTTCTTTTACAGTCTGAAGACAGTCAAAGACCCTTCTGTCCTCTGAAGAAAAAAGGTTTTGAAATCTTGTCTAGGATCCTGAGAGATTTTCAAATATTCTAACCTCTGCAATTTAGAACTGAACCAGGGTGCTTTACAGGAGAGTAAAAACTGATTTATATTAAATTAGTATGTTGAGGGCACCTAATTGCCATAATTAATCAAGGTTTTTCCCTCACATTCCTTTCAGATCTTCTGTGACCTCTCTATTTAATTTGAGTAGTGGATTGAAATACATCTCCCAGCATCTAGTTCTTTGATGTTACAAAATGCCATTTCCCTTTCCCCTGACAGTCTTCCCTATTTTATTGCTTAGTTGAATATTGATTTGTATTGAGTGCAATCTAGCATTTCTTCATCTTCTTCCCAAGTGTTGGTTGCATGCTGCATACAGTTGGAAGAAGGGAGAGAGAGCTCTAACATTTGCAGCCACTTCTATGGTTGGAAAAGAATTGTCTTCAAGGTGAAATTCAGGTGATAACCTACAATGTCTTTCTATTTTTGACATGTATTCTGATGCTAAGCTTTGCTTTATCAGTTTATACTTATAATTGTTGGAGGGAACGTCCATTTGGGCAAGAGATTTTATTCGTGTGGCTGCCATGTGACCAAAAGGAAAGCTGCCAGGGCTAGCGAAGGGCAAAGCGTAGATTGCATACACAGTCTTCAAAGAGATAGTCCATCCTTTCTAACAGAGAGAGAAGTGCCGCCTCTAAGAAGACAATTGGACTGCAACACAATTTAGTGTTCTTGAAAAGGGGTCTCCAAACTTGGCAAATTTAAGACTTGTGGACTTCAACTCCCAGAATTCCTCAGCCAGCTATGCTGAGATTTCTGTTCCATTCTCCCACTTGGCCACTATTCTATTCCTCCCCACTCAATGGTCACTCATCTTTCTGTGGACCAGTTCAGACCATTGACTGAAGTGTGGGGAGGGGTTCCATAGTGTTGTTTTTCTAACTTTTTCTTTGGGAAAGGGTCTGAGACCTGAAAATATGCATTTTCTGGCTGTAGATGTTGTTCCTTTTGCTACATAAATACCTGCACTAATCTTGTGTTTTAATTAAGTTATCCTTCTTTGTGTATGGGCCTAATTTCCATATAGCATTTTCTTTCAATTGTGACTGTTTTTCTAATCTTAAACGATTCATCTGTCCAACCCCACCTTTATCTCTGAAATATATAGTCAAGGTTGTCCTCGACTTATGACCACAATTGAGCCCCAAATTTCCATTGTTAAGCTTGACATTTGTTAAGTGAGTTTTGCCCCATTTTACAACCTTTCTTGCCTCAGTTGTTAAGTGAACAACTGTATTTGTTAAGTTAGTGACACGGTTGTAAAGTGAATCTGTTCTCCATTGACTTTGCTGTCAGAAGGTCATAAAAGGTGATCACATGACCCTGGGACACTGCCACCATCATAAATACATGCCAGTTGCCAAGTGTCCAAATTTTGATCATGTGACCATGAGGATGCTGCAATGGTTGTGTGAAAACCGGGCATAAGTCACTTTTTTCCGTGCCGTTGTAACTTCGAACGTTTTACTAAACAAATGATCGTAAGTCAAGGACTACCTGTATAAGGCAAGGATTGATATTTTGCCTTACATCAGACGTCTTCAAACTTGGCAACTTTAAGACTTGTGGACTTCAACTCCCAGAATTCTCCAGCCAGCTATTCTGGGAGAATTCTGGGAGTTAAAGTCCACAAGTCTTAAAGTTGCCAAGTTTGGGGACCCCTGCCTTACATTATCTTGTTCCTGGAATCTCCAGAACAATGACTCTAATAAGTATAAGTGATAAAATGTACACCAGTTCCTAAATATCATTCTATTTAAATATGTAATATTTACTCTCCACATTCTCAAATCTTTACCTGAAAGTTTTCTTTGATGACATGTCACCAAGTCATTGTTGACTCTTTGCAATCACATAGACCCAGTATATTCCACCTTGGCAATTTTAAGAGGTGTGGACTTCAACTCCAAAATTCCCTAGCCAGCCATGCTAGGGACCCATGCTGGTTGGGCAATTCTGAGAACTGGAAATCCATACATCTGAAAGTTGTCAAGGTTGAGAAAGACTGACGTAGAGGGTCTTCTTATATTTATAGTTAAGGAAGAAAAGAGTTGGGCCATTCTGGGAATGCTACCCAATTTACAGAACACCTTTTCAAAGATTGCCGAATGAAACACTTTAAAAAAAAAATCCTTGGCATTTTAAGAATCATTCTGATATTTCAAAATATTAGTGCACTTCCTTGATTGTGTTTTTGTTACATCAGGTGTATTCTTCTCTTTGTAGCTTTTTATGTCACTCTGATGCTGATCTAATATTATTTTATATAGTTTAGTATAATTGTATTTTTACGATATATTTCAGCTAGTTATACACTGCCCAGAGAAAATGTTATCCCTTTAGCACATATTTACAAGCTAAGCATTGGTTTTATGAATGGGAAAGCCAGCCAAGAAAGTTTATTTGAAAGATAAATAAAGAAGATTCATTTGAGTGGCTGCTGTAAAGTGCTATAAAAACAAACACATAATGAATGCATTGCTATATAACTGAATCTTACAGCTTAAAACTGTTCCATTTATACCAATGGGTTTTTATTAATATTTAATACTGTTCCCTTTGGTTGACATGAAATCCTGTTTCATTTTAGGCCATAGGTTTGATGTGGAAGTATATAAATGGGTGAATAGGAATCTCCCTTATATTTTTCCTGTCAACATCTCTTGAAGATTTCTAACCTAACATTTTGGTTTAAATAATGGCATCCCACCTATCTCCTAATGTGGCCAAACCTGGCTCACTTAGAGCACCAAAATCATTTTGAAGATACCACATAAATTTATTAGTATGCGTATAATACAGTGTTTTCTGGGCTGCTATCAAAACATTAGCAGCTGCTGAGCAGCATGAGCCAAAGCAAAACTACAGCTTATATATCTTTGACCTATGAGTAGGCTTCACTTAATACAGTAGCCCCAAATGCACCTCAGAATTTTTGTTGCTAAGTGAAGTGATAACTAGGCAAAACATACTGTGACCATGCTGCTTAACAACAGCAATTCCAGCAGTGCAGCTTGTGGTCATTAGATAAGGGCCATACTATTGTTAGAAAAGGACCTTGTGTTTTTCCTGCCCTGCGTGAACGACCAGTTCTATCCTGCTCCCCAGCTGGGCCTGGCAAGTTCCCTTCATCAGACAAGGCTCTAATGCTCTGCCAGGCTTATCTCTGCTTCAATTCCCTCTACCCATCGATATCCCCCATCTCTACCCTTTCAGCCATCCTGCACTCCACCACTGCTGCCTCCCTCTGCCGCACCCACCACTCCTGACTGACCTTCATTACCTCTTTCCTCCTGCTGCTACTGGACTACAAGCCAGGTGCTGGGCAAGGTGTGTGGCCCTGGCATGCATGTGGCAAGCATGGCAGAGTGACCCAGGCTCGTCTGCAAAGGGAGCTTGCTGCAGAGGTGGGTTCCTGCCGGTTCAGATCGGTTCTATAGAACCAGTAGCGGGAATTTCCCCCCGTCGCCGAACCGGCAACGATGGCCGGCTGGACACGCCCCCGAACTGGCTCTCTCGGCGGCGCCATAGGTGGCGCCATCTTGTTTTATGCTTCTGCGCACACGCAGAAGCTGTTTTTTGCTTCTGCGCATGCGCAAAAGCTGGGTTTTTAGCACTGCGCATGTGCACCCACTCACGCGCCGCGTGAGGAAGTGAACCGGCAGCAAGGTAAGCCAGAACCCACCCCTGGCTTGCTGGGCCTGGCTTGAGAAGAGGCAGTGGGATGGAATTGGGGGAGGATGCGGTTTGGGAGTGCAGGTCTTCTATCTATGGCTGTTGGCACTGCACAAGGCCTCTTCAGGGGCATACAGGTAATCCTTGACTTATGACCACAATTGATCCCAAAATTCTGATTGCTAAGTGAGACAGTTGTTAAGTGAATTTCCCCCCATTTTACAACCTTTCTTGTCACAGTTGGTAAGTGAATCACTTCAGTTGTTCAGTTAGTAACAGGGTTGAAAAGTGAATCTGGCTTCCCCATTGACTTTCCTGATCAGAAAGTCACAAAAGGTAATCACATGACCCTGGAACACTGCAACCATCATAAATACATGCCAGTTGCCAAGTTTCCAAATTTTGATCACATGGCCACGGGGATGCTGCAACAGTTGTAAGTGTGAAAAATGGTAATAAGTCGCCTTTTCAGTGTTGTAACTTTGAATGGTCACTAAATGAATGATTGTAAGTCAAGGATTCCTGTACTAGATATGTGATTAACCCTCACTCATTGACCCTAATAGGGCGAAGGATTTCCACTGCTAAGTGGAACAGTTGCTAGGTAAAACATCACATGACTTTTATTGCTTAGCAACAGCAATTCTGGTCACCGCAGGAATAGAAGTCAGGTGAGGACCATACCATTATTAGGGGAGGACCTCACACTTCTGCCCTGCTGTGCTCACCTCTGCTTCAGCTCCTTCACCTATCTCTCCCCTGTTGGGTGACCTCTATTCCCTGCCACCGCCTACCCCAGATCAGTGGTGAAATCTAAAAATTTCCCCTACCGGTTCTGTGGGTGTGGCTTGGTGGGCGTGGCTTGGTGATCATGTGACTGGGTGGGCGTGGCTTGGTGCTCATGTGACTGGGTGGGTGTAGTGTCAAAAACCAACTACCACACTTTACACAAAAATAACACAAAAGCTACACAACTGACTCACTCACACACAATGCAAAAGCAGCTGGACTTCACACAAAATGGCCCCTGCAACAAGCAGGAACCTCAGAGTCACAGAGAGCTCAAAAACCAACTATCACACTTTACACAAAAATAACACAAAAGCTACACAACTGACTCCTACACAACTGACTCACACACAATGCAGGAGCAGCTGGACTTCACACAAAATGGCCCCTGCAAGGAACCTCACAGAGTCCTCACAGCAGGAACCTCATAGAGTCACCGTTCTGGTCGAATAGGTAGTAAAAAATGCTTTAAAAAAGTAGTCAAAAAAAAAAGAAAAGGGTCTCCTGCTCAGCTGATTGTCACAGCTGATCGTTGGAACCTTTTTTTTTTAACTTTTTAAAACATTTTTTACTACCAGTTTGGGTGAATAGGTAGTAAAAATGCTTTAAAAAGTAAAAAAAAAAAGGTTCATCAGCTTGACAATCAGCTGTGCTGATCATTGCAACCCTTTTTTTACTTTTTAAAAGCATTTTTTACTACCAGTTCTGCGAATCGGAAGCATTTGTTACTACCGGTTCGAGTGAACCGGCCCGAACCAGTAGCATTTTACCCCTGCCCCAGATGTTCCCCTTCACCAACAGTGGTCCCTCACCATCCTCCTTCTCCCATTGCTGAGGAGGTATGCCCAGCAGAGGCAGCTGCTACCCTTTGCAACCCCTTCCTATTTAGCAATAGCAATAGCATTTAAGCTTATATACTGCCCCATAGCACTTTACAACACTCTCTTTGTTTGTTTTACAATGTCAAAGCATTATTTGCATATTGCCGCCCAACAACCTGGGAAGGATGGAAGTCTGAGTCAACCTTGAGCCAGTCAGGATTGAACTCCAGACTGTGGGCAGAGTCAGCCTGCAATATTGCACTTCAACTACTGCTCCACCAGGTCCCTTATTTCCCTCCCAAAGGCCTCGTGTCAGGCGGCCTTGTTGAGGCCTCACAGAGGGACAGCAGCTGTCCCAGACAGATGTGCCTCATGGGATGAAGAAGATGGCAGTGGTCAGCAGGGGTTGGTGGCAGTGTGATGCAAGGGGGCCAAAAGGCCAGAGTTAGTGGGGAGATAGGCAGCCATCGCGGACACTTTTTTGTGTAAAGGTTATCCAAGTGCAACCTGTTTTCATAAAGCTGTGGGGATGTGGGGGAATTAATATCAATCAGATGTTCCTAAAAGTTCTTTTCTATTTCACCAGAAAAGAAAAATAAATATCTGCTATTTCACAGTGTCGGTTCCGGAGGTTGCTACCTGCCTGTATAATTGGTGGAACTTCACTTATTATCATCATAAGCCAATTCTTGTCCCCAGGCAATAGTTTACAGAGACCTTTCTGTTGCAAGTTTAAATTTGTTACTTTAAAGAACTTTCACTCTGACTGAGGTTTTGGCTTACCGATGAAGTATGTAAGAACATATTCCAGGCTGTTAGACATTTCATGCGTATTTGTGATTATCTAAGGCTTGGTTTTCTTGAGCAAAGGTTTTCAGGAGATTTTCGCCTCCATAGCCATAACACTCCAACAGATTTGTATTTTTCACCAGATGATAGGAATCCATCATGCCACAGGATTCTTTGAAGAGGAGAAATTCTTCCCTGTTCCAACATAGGTTTATTATGAAAAAATGACAGGCTGGCCTTTTCGTTCCTCTTGACTTTGAAAGTAAAAATGAGAACCATCCGCTCATTTTGGTCCCCTGAGCACAGCTACCTCTAATCGGTTACCCCTTTTGCTCGGTCTTAACATCCAAACATCTAAATTTTCTTAGTATCTGGTGTCTCCCTTTGAACTCAAATAGCAATCTAATACTTTTGAGTTTGAAAATCTAAATATGGTTGTGAAGCCTTACAAATTTACTTTCTAACAGAGAAAGTAAAAGAAATTTTTGATCTCATGTGACCTGAGGTGACCTGAGGTAAAAAAAAAAATCAAAGTTCTTCAAATCAATAATGTATAGGCCTCATCTAGTTTATATCTGAATCTGTTAATACATTGCTGATTTTTTTTGCTTTTAATTGGACATCCTATAAGAAAATTGACACTACAGGTAGTCCTCAATTTACAACCATTCATTTGGTGACCATTCAAAGTAACAACGGCACTGAAAGAAATGATTTACAGCTGGTCCTCACACTTACACAGCATCCCCATGGTCACATCATCAAAATTCAGGCACTTGGCATCCATCATGTATTTACAATGGTTGCAACGTCCTCAGGGCCATGTGTGATTGCCACTTGTGATTTTCCCAGCCAAACAAAATTAATGACAGGGAGCCAGATTTCTTAATGACTGCATGATTCACTTAACTGTAATGGTTCACTTAACAACCATGGTCAAAAAGTTTGTAAAATCAGGAGCAACTCACTTAAGAAGCACCTTGCTTCGCAATGGTAATTCTGGTCTCAATTGTGGTAGTAAGTCAAGGACTATATAGCTAAAAGTGCTAAAAGCTTGGTTTACATCTATATGCAACACCAATGGATATTGTAGTAATAATGTATTTTACTTCAATCAGTGGTCATTGTAAGATAGATAGTTCGGTTTGCAAACAAAAACTAGTTCAACTCACCTGTTTACCAGCTCACATGAAAATAGCATCTAGCCCTGGAGCAAGAATACTCTCTGGGATTAGGCAAAGGAGCATAAGTCATCATGTAATAGTAAATGTATAATTGCCCCAGGAAAGTGGAAAAATATTCTGTCACAGAAGGTTCTGACCCCATAACGGGCCATTCTAAATGGTCCAAAAGGGGTCCAACTTTGAAATTAAATTTTTCTGACCTCGGAATTGTTTCAGGATTCAACTATTCCCATAGCATTTTGTGCATCTGCTTCAATATCAAAGCATTTAAAGATCAGAACTTTCTGTGGTGGCATATTTTGCACACCTCTGATTCGCAGCACTGAGATGTCCTCTATTTCATCAGTTGTTGGCAGCAAGACCCAAACAGTCTGTAATGAATGGTGGTCATCCATCCAGTTTGATATGAGTTTTGATGAACATTCTCACAGTGGCAACAAGGGAACCCTCATTATGTTGAAGTTTGACTTCAGAATTGTTGTCTGCACTATGGTTGTGATGTTCAATTTCATGGAGGGAAGGCACTTTTTCTGTCTCATATAACTTCCTTTGCTTTGAGTTGATTTTTCAGCTGAAAACTGAAACTGATGTAATGCTAGAATCACATCATTCTTTTCTTCAGGGACATATAGTCAGGTATTGGTATGATTGCTGTTTAGGGTTCTCCTTTTTTTAGCCCTGGTAGATTTTCACTTGCTTGTTTGCTTTATTTTTGTTAAAACTGCTGAGCAAGTGAAAATACAGTGGAAGAAAATAGGCATTTTGATATATAGCTTTCATTTGACAAACTATTAAACAGGTGGCATGCTTTATGTAAACTTCTGAGCTGAAAAAATTGAGACAATTTATTTCAGAGTATTAGTGGTAAAATAGCCATATTTATTTTGTTTTACAGTGTCATGGTTTGGATTTTGTCAATTGTTCTCTTGTCAAGGTTCCAATATTGCTTATGAACTAAAAAACAAAAAAATCAAGTGCAAGAAAAAAAAGAAGAAACATTGCCTCAGGCTCACCATCTAAAAACCTTCGATGACTTTATACAAGTTGAAAAGAGTTCCTGTGATGTCTTCTTAATCGCTCCCCTAAACACCAGCTCAGTCTGCTGTGTGAACCTAGCCATTATAAGCTCTGATTATGGTCTAGCCCAGAGACAGGTAATGAAAAAATATAGTCCTATATCTTCCCTTAGTGTCCATGTGTCTCCCTGCCCATCTGACTTTTTAAAAAGATTCTTTCAATGAAATAACTCTTAAATAAATAATTAATTGGCAATCTGGCTTGCTGCAAAGCGAAGTACCATCCTCCAGCATAATATTTATTTGTAAATACCTCCAGGTTCCAACAAATGTTCCAGTGGAACACTGGAGCAACCATCTTAGAGGCTAGAGGGGTTCCAGTTAATGATGATTCACAGTGCTAGCCAGCAAATGCTGGCTCCATTGTGGCCACTGCAATGCACTACTAGACACACAGTAGCTGATTGGTCTGCTAGGCTTAGGGGTTCAGCTCTACTCTCAACTGGCTTGCAAGATTCCAGAAAGTGTAATAAAAAAAATTTTTTTTTTGGCAGGCTGGTGCAAGCTTGCTCCATCACGCCACTGATGATTCATGACTCTCGATGCCCAACAATGGCAGCCGTTTTGAAATGCACCCACCACCTGCTTTTACAATTCCCAATATGATCCCATCCCCAAGAGTTTGCTTCTCTGGCGTAGCATGCGTGAATGAGGGCTACTACTACGGCTTGTTTAAAAATCCATGGTTAAAGCAAGGACTTTTTGTGCTGAGAGAAAAATTGCTTCAGGCCTCATACAGGCAGAACAATTCTGTCAATGGATAGTGTTCATCTCATCAAATGTTTTTAATGCAAGAGTAATATCAAAACTAATTAATTGATTCAAAACTAATAACTAAAGAATTTATTTCAGTAACCTCACTTTTATTTACTGGGCCACTGTCTTCAGTGAACAAGAACAATAGAGGGAAAAATATGTTGACATGGGACACAGGGAAAAAAGAAAGGCATGGAAGGAGGATCCTTTCTGTCTTATTATGTTATCTGATAAGCAACAACAACATTGACTTTTAAGCTCAGCATGTCCACACAAAAACAACACAACTCTCCTGTCCTGTCTAAATATTATGGGTGATGCAGTTCCAAGATTGTTACAGCAATATTGCTAATTTCACACCAAACCTGGGGTCCCTCTAGATGATTTTAGCCTGGAAACTCCTTTTCCAACATTTCTGGAAGCTACCAAATTAAAGAAAATTGTTTTACAGCAGAGCTATAAATCTGTTGCCTATCCAATTTATGACACTCTAGTAACAATAATCTTGAAACCTTAGTCTCCATCTGCTTGGACTATTACTTAGGACTTCACCCTCTTGATGACATTTTTCATGGGCTAATAATCTTGAGAATTCCTCCTAGGAATGGATCATTCATGACAAATAGACTATAAATAGTTTGGAAGGGGAACAAAAAGATAACTTACTTTTTAAAAAGTGTGAATGATAGGTTACTATATCACTTAATATTTATCTAAATTGTTTTTAAAAATGCCTTTTCTGTTTTAGGACTTTTAAGACTTAAAAAATCAAAATCTATGCCAGATACATTTAATTCAGAATTTATTCACTGTCCCTAATAAGGAAAAATGACTTCAGAATATATTCCATAAAACAGTATCTCCTTAGATTCAAAGAGGTCCTTATTAAATTTTTATATTTCCTTAAGCTGTAGACATGCAAATGAACTTTTCCTGGGACATGCATATTAAGATTCTCCCTATAAAATAATGTACAAGTGTAAATTAAATACAATAAAGTTTAATTTTCCCTACTTCTTGAAATGTCTAGCACATCATGCGCTGATAAATTTCTTCTGCCATCTTCCCTTTTCTTCGCAGTGTATAGATCCTCATAAAATATATAGCTGGGAAGAAGGCACAGCTGAAGTTATGCTCCCATCACTTTGACATACATTTGCCTTAATCACCTATACAAAAAATGCCTAAACCATGGTGCCTGGCACATACACTGGCTTGTTTTAAATATAATTTAATTATATTTAATAAATGGGCGGCGGCGATCCCTGCAGCCTGGAACAGCTGATTGGTGGTATTCTGGGAGGCAGATCCAACCGCCAAACAGCTGCTCGTGCTAAATCAGGCTGTGCTGAAGCTGACCAGGCTGTTTGCTGTTTGCTGCAAGGAGGCAAATTGCTGGGAGGCAGAGGCCGACGGGTGGGGGCCAGCGGGTGGGCTGGGCTTTGGCAACATTCGCTCTATAAGACGCACAGACATTTCCACCCACTTTTTTTGGGGGGGGTGAGTGCTTCTTATAGTCCGAAAAATACGGTACATAGGATTTGATTTCTCTTCAACTTTTCTTTATCTCACGCATAGACTGGGTGTTGGCAACCCATGGCTCCAGAGCCGCATGCGGCTCTTTCATCCCTCTGCTGCGGCTCCCTGTTGCCCTGTCGCGGCAGAGGAATGAAAGAGCTGTTGCTCTTTCATGGCGGTGGCGATGGCCAGAGCCTTAGTGTGGGAGCGAAGTGCCCCTGCACTTGCCTTTGTGCGAAACAGCATTCCACCTTCATTGCGGTACATTTGCTGTTGCTGCCTCCATGGCCTGCCTGCTGCTCTCGCAGTGCCTTGTGCAGCACAGTGATATTTAGCGTGCTTCACAACAGGGGAGATGGGGTCCCCTCCTCCTGGAGCCCATTACAACGTGGAGCCACAATGCGACCCTGTATCGTTGTCGTCTCGCTCTCACCTCCCGGATGTCAGTTGCTTTTCCTGCAGAGCTGCTGGTGTTGTGATGCCCCGCTTCCCTGCTGGCCAGCTGGTCTTCGGCTCTCCACCAACCAGCTGATTGTCGGCGCGCTGCTCCTAGGCTTGTCCGCCTCCGGACATCAGATTCCCACCACCCAGCACCAGTTCAGGAGTTCCTTTCCCCCCCCCCCCCCCTCCAGGGTTCCCTTCCCCCCCCCCCCCCCGGGGGAGAGAGAAAGAGAGAGAGGGAGGGAGGGAGAGAGAGAGGGAAAAAGAGGAATGGAAAGAGAGAGATAGAGAGAGAAAGAGAAAGAGAGAGAGGGAGGGAGGGACAGAGAGGAAGGGAGGGAAAGAGAGAGGGAGGGAAAGAGAAAGACAGAGAGAAAGAGAAGGAGGGAGGGAAAGAGAGGGAGGGAAAGGGAGGAAGAGAGGGAGGGAGGGAAAGAGGGAAGGAGGGAAAGAGAGAGGGAGGGAGGGAAAGAAAGAGACGACACACACACACACACACACACACACACACAGAGGTGAACCACATTTTTACAACGAAGCGAGGCCGGGTGTGACAAGAGGTGGCTGAGAGTGGAGGGGTTAGGCAGGGCTGGGCATTGCAAATAATTTAACAACCAGTTCTCTGCCCTAATGACTGGCTGCGTAGGCATGGCTGGGGGGGGCATGGGGGGGGGTCATGTGACCGGGTGGGAGTGAGTGACGTCGAGTTGGTCATGCCCACCCAGGTTTTGTGGCTCCCGGTGTTTTCTTTTCTGTGGGAAACAGGTCCAAATGGCTCTTTGAGTGTTTAAGGTTGCAGACCCCTGGCATAGACTTCTTCAAGGGTTTAACAACCTCTTTTGATAACAATCTTTAACAAGAAAACATATTCCAGGTCATTACCTTGATTTGTCATTTGCATTTCTCCTTTTATTTTTAAAACATCAGCCTGTTTCTTTTGTATATCCAATAAAGCATCCTTTCGAAGACCATTGTCTTGGCATGTCATTTGTAGTTCCAGTTTTGGTATTGTCTCTGTCTTCTCAGGTAAAATTTAGTCCATGTCTGTCATTCTCTCATTAATATCTTTTGGACACCATAGAATCACACATTACTGACATTGTTGATATTGTAAATACTAATTTCTGGCTCTGTTCTTCAAAGAACTCATTTAATATTTCCAATATTATGACATTTTGTGTCCCAGTACTAAATGACACCAAAAGCAGGCTTGTATTTTTTCCCTTCAACTTAGAATTTTCAATTTTTAGTATCCAGTTTCTAAAATCAAAAAGTTGCTTAACTTTGTTATGAAACTAAGATAACCAAAATTAATTTGGTTCCCATAAGAAGCTATTTCTTATAGTTACCTCCAAAATCTTATAGTAAAAGTCAATATTCCAAATTTAGTTGGTCCTTAATCTAAGACAGAGGTGGATTCTAACTTACCTCGCCGCCAGTTCTCTTCCTCCCGCGCCGCATGGCCGCACCTTGTGGGCGCACGTGTGCTTTGCGCGCGCATGCACAGTGCCAAAAATTCCCAAAAAAATCCCCCCCCAAAGGCAAAAACAAGATGGTGGCGCATGCGCAGTGCCGGCAACTCAGCTTCTGCGCATGCGCAGAAGAAAAAAAATTAAAAATTAAAAAAAAAAAGATGGTGGCGTCCACGGACCAGCACCAACCGAACTGGCTCTGTGCCGTCACCAGCAGGTTGCTACCGGTTCGGGCGAACCGGTCTGAACCGGGAGGAACCCACCTCTGATCTAAGATAATTATAACTTTCTTAGATCAAAATTTTATTTAGCTTTTTGTTGCTTATTTCAAATTCTTTACATTCTTAAGCTTACAATTATTTCTTTCTTTTGTTTGAAGAAATCACCAACAACTTTTCAAACCATTCAAGCCATTCTGAAGGTCTCTAATAGCTTTAAGAAGATTTATAGCCAATTTTCAAAGTGCTTAGAAAGTGAGGCTTGTAAACTTAGTGTCCTTTAGAAAATTCTGCCATGGTTGTGAGTAAGATGGTTAATCCCTCTGTCTCTTGGTGCTCAAACTTGCAGAAGATCAATATCCTGTGGTCTCTTTGCAAGGAGCAGCTGTCCAGAGCACATATGGGCAATCTTCTGTCCTCTCCTTGTCTGGACAGTCCCAAAGGTGCTTTTTTTTCAAGAGAAAACTGGACTTTCTGGATTTTCTTTGAAGACGTTTTGCTTCTCATCGAAGAAGCTTCTTCAGCTCTGACTGGATGGTGGGGGGAATGGAAGGATTTATACTCCTTGCAGACAGCTGGTCATTTGCATTCTTTTAGAGAGTCGTTAAGGTCACCTGGAGGTATAAACCTCCAGATAAACAGATAAACAGTCAGAGCTGAAGAAGCTTCTTGGATGAGAAGCGAAATGTCTTCAAAAGAAAAACCAGAAAGTCCAGTTGCCTCTTGAAAAAAGCACCTTTGGGACAACCATGACCTGGATGACTGAGAATCTCCATAGACACTTGTCTGGATAGGTTCTGAGGAACTGGTCTACTTACCAAAATTCTTTGGTCTTTGCCACGGCCATCAGTTCTGCTTTTGAAGAGACGTCTTCAGTTTGCCATACCTCCCCCAGAAGGTTGCACACACAAAAACCTTTGTGCATATGACTACTTGCCCTGTTGAAGAAATGACACTTTTGCTACTTTTGATTTCACTGTTGCTGTGATCACTATGGGCTGGTTGCTGGTATTGATCTCTGCAGGATTTCCTGCAGGAGACTTGATTTTTGCTTCACTTGGCTGATCTGAAGAATATGAGAAGAGTCGAAGCAGGGAATATGATTGTTGCTAACTTTCCTTTCCTCTGTTGTAGAGCAAGGGGAGGTTATTACTTTTTACAAAGGTTAAAAGGTATTAAAGATTACAAACAAAAATGTCCTTGAGACATTGTTGACTCCTGGTGACTGCCTGGATAGGGTTTTTGGTTTTTTTTAAAGATTTTAGAAATGGTTTATCTCTTTCCTAGGGCTCAGAGAGCGGGACTGGCCCTATCATTCATCTCGCTTTGTGCCTAAGGCAGGACCAGAATTCCTGGTGCCTTAATCTCTTCATCAAACTAGCTTTCATTTACAGGATTAAATATTAAATAATTTGTCATAGGTATCTTTATTGATTCAATTATTCCATCTTTGGATTGGTTCCCCCCCCCCCCCCACAAAAGACTTGTCTATCTCTTCCAACTCCTGACTTGAATGTAAGAATTATAATTTATTGGCTAATAAGATTTCAAATATCTGCCTTTTGTTTGTTGTTGCCATCTACTGTTTGTCTGGATTTTAGCAGCCCAGATGTGGCAGGCCTAAACAAGTTCTGGGCCTTTTAACACAAATAGGGGACAATGCATGCTAGCATGATCCAACCAAGACTGAACTCCATAAGTTAATTGCACTTCTCTTGGTATTCTGCCCATCAATTCACAAAATAGAATCTCTTTGCTATTCACTCATACTTTATGCAGACTACATATCACCGAATGCCAATTTGAAAGTAACATTATTCTCTTATTTACTGTTCTCCCATACTTTTCAGCAGTGAGAATGAATAGGAAATCAATGCTATTAGAGGGAAGAATGACGAGCTCCTCTGTAGGAAGTTGTGTGCCTGGAGATTTAGCACTCTTGCAGACCAAATCTCTTCCTTGCCTCTGAAAGCCTGACTTGGGAAGGAACAAGAAGAAGAATGGCTAATTCAGCAAAATACATTGTGCTCATTATCTCATCTTTTTAGGTCATAGTTTATCTAGTCAAGGATGTTCAATAAACCAGAATCAAGCAATAGTCTTGCAAAAGAACAAAATAAGCATGGCTTGTTTATCCAATTCCTGGATTGTTTTCTCTTCTTCCACCCCCCTACCGCCCCATCACGGTTCATTGGTTAGACGTTTGGGCAACCTCTCAAAGCAAAGTAAGAGATGGCAAAGCACAACCAATCATGACTGTTTCCATTGGTCCTAATTGCAATCAACAACAATCCAAATTTTCAAAATGGCTTATTGCTCTAAAACAAATCACAGTTTATTCACTCATCCTGTTCTCATATTAAGTCAGAAACTGACAAATTACAATACACTTTAACTCGATGGCTTAAATGTTCATTATCCTTTCTCCTTATTTGCTGCCATTAGAGTATCTTGAGTAGAATGAGGAGTGGGCGAAACTAATGAACCTTGCACCCAAACTTTGCATTAGAACTGAAAATCACAAAGAAAGGTCATGGACATTTTTTCCCCCTTTCTGGGAACTTGAGCATTATTCTGATGTATTGAGTGTCACAGAGAGTTTGTGCATGTATGGATCCACTTGTATGCACACACATGTCAGCGCAGAGAAGACATGCATGCATGCTTATTTTCTGCAACACATCGCATAAAAGGAAGAAGACAGGCCTGATGTGGCCTAAAACACCTGGCACAAAGCCTTGGCATGCAAATGCCAGCTATCTTTGCACCCACACCTTTCCAAAATATTTTCTGCTATAATTGACTTTTCCTAGTCCTTCTCCTATACTTCTCTGTTTCCTGTCAGCTCGGATCTCCTATTGCTGGACTCTCTTAATATTTGCTCGGTGCTTGGTTGGTTCTCTATATTGAAAGGATTCCTAGCCCACTATCTTTGCTGTGAGCAGTTCACAAAAGAAGGATCATAAACACAAACAATCAACATGTAATTCAGCACTCAGCAAGCACAATAAACCAGAAATCCGCCCCTGCAGCAAAGCTAGTCAGGAGATGAAAAGGGGAGGGGAAGTCCCTAATCCAAGCATAATGCTAAAAAAAAATTGAGCCTTGCCAATACGTCCCTTTCTGAATAGCACATCTTGACCAGGGGGAGGAATAAATACTGTACAACAATGGTAACTGATGCTCCACAAAGCTGTATCACTATCTACCTGATTTCTGTTTGTTTGTACACCCACCAATGTTCCCTCTGACATTGAAAATCGCTGCGCGGCAGTTGGAAACTGCTGCGCGGCGATTTCCTGTCAGGTGCGCGGCCGCGCGCAATGTTCCCTCTGACATTGAAAATCGCTACGCGGCAGTTGGAAACTGCCGCGCGGCGATTCCCTGTCACGTGCACAGCCGCACAGCTTAGAGGGAACATTGACACCCACTTGTGTCTGCCCTTGTATCTAGTTAGTCTCTAATGCTATACCCCCACTCTCATTCATGGGGTGGAGTGGGAGGGGGAATTAGATGGCCATAGTAGCCAGGAAATAGCCATTTTAATTTTCTCCGCATATACGTGGTGGATACAATGAATTAGTAAAGGGTCTGAAAAGATCAAGGAAAAATAATTCCTACCTTTTAGAAATCGTTCTGGTTGATTTGCATCCCTAGTTATTTAAAAGCAATAGCATAAGCAATAGGGTGACAGGATGTAGCTGCTCTGGGTTCCTAATTTCGTATGTAGCTTGTTAAAATAATGCCAGATTTTATGGCATTTTGCTTTTCCATGGAGAGCGACTAAGCATCTTTCAAGATAGCCATTTTAAAGTATCTTGCCATGTTCTGAGAGATACAAAGCTGATTGGATGACCTTGGGCCAGTCACTCTTTCTCAGTCTTAGGAAGGAGGCAATGGCAAACCACTTCAGAAACTTTGCCAAGAAAACTTCAGGAACTAGTCCAAGCAGTCGCTAGGAGTCAACACGGACTTGAAAACACGCAGGCACATGTGTGTGCATGTGCGTGCACACACACAAGTTAGATATGTCTTTTCTTTGTTTGACTTGTTCCAATCCACATCTCCTGGTAGGCCAGCAATTATGTTAAAAGGAAAATTGGTCTTAACATCTTTGTCTCTTTCTTCAGTGGAACACAAGATGGCAGCCTAGAGGCAAAAAAAACTGTTTTTCTCCATTTGCTTGAATTCCTGTCTTTGAGAGGTTTTTTTTTAATGACAGTACACAAAACTAGGCCATATGGAATTGGCTGTGGGTAGAGGTACCAGATACACTTACAGTCCTTCCAGAGAAGAGCAGCAAAGATGTTGTGTGTCTTGTTCATTGCAGTACAATTTCTTTGAGGCAAAATCACCCTGCATTGTAGTTGAACTATCTAGTTCAGTTCTGTTTCATTCCAGTTGCTAGAATTGAATGTCTGAGGTGCAGATTTAGACCTAAAAAAAGAGACAAAGAATCCAGGGATTTCTATATCGTACTTTTGGAAGAAATGTCCATCTGGGTTCAGTTCCAAGTGGGAAGAAAGACACTGGAAACATGGAGACTGCTTGGAAAGATGGTTTAATGGTGGACAGGACCGCATGGCTTGAGATCCTGAGCAAAAAGGGCAGAGATGCTGAGAGTGCCTGGGTTTTATGCCGTCTGTTGGGTTTTGAATTTGAGCTTATGTTCTGATTGGTTGTCAGACTCCCATGGGGCCTTTTGAGTCCCAGGCTTGGTTGACTCTTGCTGGGTGATAATGTAATGAAAGGGCTTTGGGCAATTCCTACTATGGCTCTGCCTGAAGGAGGTAGATCTTTGTTATGTAGAATAGACTGGCCCAGGCCTTAATGGCCCATTGACAAAGGTTGGGGGGGGGGCTGAGTTTCTGCCTCCCTTTTAGGGGAAATATTCTGCCCTTTTAATATTTCCTAAAATATCTCATTTTCCTAGGAGAGGGGTGGGTGCTAACTTCCTACAGTACCTAAATTATGTAGTCTTTAATCAATTTACACAGCTGCACATCTCATACCAGTGAGTCCAAGCAGTGCAGAAGATTAAAATCAAGAAAATAGAATACAGCAAACACAATGATAACAACTATGATGATGACATAATATGCTCACACCTAAAATCAATCCAATATTAATCCATACAACAAACAACCCATGCCCTAGTTTAACGCTTCTCTTTTTCCTTATATTCAGAAAAAACAGGCCTCTGCAATGCTTTCGATTTGAAGGCAAAGAGGTGCCTTAGAGCACTTGGAGACACACTCAGAGCACCAACTTGCAATCCTAGGAAAAGACTCAACTGCTGCCTGAAGGAACTATAGTACTATTCAGAACTACCTTTCTGCACCCCCATCTTCCACTCCCCACCCCACGTTTGAAGCACAAGAGGCATAGTCTATACCGAGTCAGTCAGGAGTGGGTTCTGACTTACCTCACTGCTGGTTCGCTTCCTCATGTGCTGTGCGGGCGCGCGCGCCTTGCGGGTGTGTGCGCATGCGCAGTGCTAAAAACCAAGCTTCTGCGCATGCGCAGAAGCAGAAAACAAGATGGCGGCATCTATGGCGTCGCCGAGAGAGCCGATTCATGGGCGAGCGGGGGGAAATTCCCGCTACCGGTTCTATAGAGCCGGTCCGAACCGGCAGGAACCCACCTCTGGAGTCAGTTAGAAAAAGGTTGACTTAACAGGTTTCTTGTAGAGCTGATATCACCTTTTGTTTAGTTGTCATAATAGGGAAAAAGACCTAAGACAAAGTCACCAGGAGGGAAACATTTATACCTCTCATCTCATGTCCAGGGGTTCCCTACAGTGAAATAAAAAAAAAAGCAGGACCATCCCACCTGTATAATTTAATGTGCATTTTTAGTTTAATGCACAGTGCTTCAAGTGGTGGAATGCTCAAACTAGTTCCTACCTCTCCATTCTGAACTGATCTTTCTTGTATTTATTGGTTAGATTTATATTGTTCCTTTCACTAAGGATTTCCAAACAGTTTAAACGGCACTTTCTTCTCTCATTTTCCCCAACTGCAGCAGTACTGTGAAGCAGGTTGGGCTGAGAGTGACTGGTCCCAAATTTGCCTGACCCAATATTTTAACTATTTACACTTCACTGCTTGTTTTGTATTTTTTAAGACCTTGACCGATGTGCAATTTATAAAATTCTAAACATACAGAATAAATAATAAATCGAGAGAAAGGGAAAACGCCGGCTAAAAGTTATCGAGGCGCACAAAATTAGATTGATTACCTATTGGGACTTAAATGCAAGCTCTGCAAAAGCTTCTCTCCTTCTATTCTTTGTGTAAGTTCTGAGCGGGTGAAAGCCACCCTAGAAAGAACAACGAACACACAAAAAATTGTCCTGGCTAGTGTATGATGGTAAAGTCTACATAGAAATGGGCTCCCCCTGATTCTGACATGCTGTAATTGGCAAGAAAAGCCTAAGCAGCAAATCCCTCTCCTGCCTTTTCACACAGGCAGCTTATTTATTGCTAATGAACCATGATCCTCCAAGCAATTGCTGTGTGGAGCACATTAATTATGGAGTCAAAACAATCAGTCCCCACTGCCACAAGCTTCCCTGCCTTTCTGTATGCGAGAAAGGTTCTGTTGACTGAAAAGTAGAGGGCCAGTTCTGGAGTCTGGCTTGGAAGAATAGCAATAGCACTTAGATTTATATACCGCTTTACAGTGCTTTACAGCCCTCTCTAAGCGGTTTACAGAGTCAGCATATTGCCCCCAACAATCTGGGTCCTCATTTTACCCACCTTGGAAGGATGGAAGGCTGAGTCAACCTTGAGCCTGGTGAGATTTGATCTGCCAAACTGCTGGCAGCTGGTGATCAGCAGAAGTAGCCTGCAATACTGCACGCTAACCACTGCGCCACCGCAGTGGGGCAAGAAGGTATACATACGGTCTGTATTGTCTGAGAGCTTTCTAAAACGCTGTCTAGGCCAGAGGTGTCAAAGGTTAGAGGTTAGTTAATGCAAGGTGTGGGTGTTGTAAATTGTTCACAGGGTATAACCTTGAATTTGGGTTATAAGATTTTGTGTTACTCTATATCAGGGGTGTCAAATTCGATTTCATTGAGGGCCGCATCAGGGTTGTGTTTGACCTCAGGGGGGGGGCTGGGATGGGCGTGGCCAGGGTGGGCATGGCCAGCTCCATGTCACTTATGTCGGGGGCGCCTGTGGTGGCCCGAGCACTCTGCCAGCATAAATGGGCTCCTGAGCTCCGTTTTCGGCTGCAATGGCTTCCTGCAACTCTCTGCCGCACGCAGCCCTCGCAACCTCCGTTTTCATTGGCATAGGTACCACGGGCCGGTCCTTTGCTGTTTCCAGGGCAGCCTCGCGAGCCAGATCTAAGCACCCCGTGGGCCAAATCCAGCCCCCGGGCCTTGAGTTTGACACCCCTGGTCTAGGCCTACACAACAAGGGATAACCTTGAATTTGCAAATAAGCCCATTTGATTTGTTTTCTATTTACCGTATTTTTCGGAGTATAAGATGCCCCGGAGTATGAGACGCACCTAGCTTTTGGGGAGGAAAACAAGAAAAAAAATCTGCCTCTGCCTCCCAGCAATTTGCCTCCCAGCAAACAGCAAACAGTACAGATGATGTACACTGTTTGCTGTGTATTTCTGTGCATGTGTGCCTGACCCATAGAAATAGCAAAGAATTGGAGAAATGTACGTTATGGCAGTATATTAATGGCAGAAAGTTTTCTTAAATGTAGTCACACTAACTCCTCCCAATTATTTAAATAGATCTACTCCAAACATAACTAAGTCAGAGTTTAACTCAGCTGCCTTATCTTAATACTAAAACAGGACACTGTTACATTTCAGACTATACTTGTACAGATGCTGTTAAAATTGATGTGGCTTTCTGGAAGTATACATTATTCTCTGCTATTTAAAAGAAGATACAATAGCACTGGGCCTCTTCAGATCAAGCATTTATTTTAAAAAGCTTCTTCATTTTGTTAAGTTGTCTAGAACAATAATAAAGCAGTCTTTAAAAAATAAGTCTAATAATTTGAACATTCTATAGGCATTTATAGTTATTGACTTACCTCCTTGCAGCAAACAACAAACAGCCAGTTTCAGCAGTGATTAGCATAAGAAAATAAAAATCTGCCTCTGCCCCTGCCTCCCAGCAATTTGCCTCCTTGCAATTAGTTTCACTTTCAGTTTTAGCACATGCGGACTGCCTGCAGCCTGAATCAGCTGATGTTCGGGAAGCTGATAATCAGTTGCTTGGCTTAACAGGCTCTGTTCTGTTTGCTGCAAGGAGGTAAATTGCTGGGAGGCAGAGGCCAAAGGGTGGGGGTGGCTGGGTGGGGCTACATTCGGTGTATAAGACGCACCCAAGTTTTCACCCTCTTTTTGGGGGTAAAAAGGTGCGTCTTATACTCTGAAAAATATGGTATTTACTTTTCATCTCACAAAACAAGTGACTTTTGGTGGTCTGCAACCAAGTTATAAAACAACAAATAACAATTATTATTGTTCAGTTCTTTGATGGGCAGACATCTGCTTTAGGTTCCTCATAATGCCAAAATCAGTGTCTTTCTTTGCTACGGTATTTAGGAATCTGAGATGTTAACTGCCTGTCCTGGATAGGACTTGTGGTGCTTCTTCCCATATGATTATGCCATTGGCTAAACCATTGGCTAAATTTGTATAGAAAAAAAGGGTGGGGTGGGGTAAATGTCCTGTTGATTGATGGCTGCTAGCAACAGGAAGGAGCATACCATCACTGGGTATCAAATACGGAAGTCAATCAGTAATAAGTGGGGGTTTCACTTAAGACTGGCACTGGTTCTGCCTGCCATAAGTGGGGGGATTTGCCTTCTAATTCTGTGTCTGGGTTTTCTCTTTTGAGAAAGCAGCAGTAAAAACTATAAATGCATGAACTCTGTGTCTTCCATGCCCATTTCTCGATATCACAACATAACTCATTGTGCTTTATGTATCGTCTTTTCACAGTGTTTTGTCCCATGGGGTGAAATATTTCTGTTCTAGCCGCATTAAACAAGAAATACACCTGTCTCTTTTATGCAATCTCTACTTTCCCTAGAGAAGTGTAGATAGCTGTGTATATGCCTGACTCTGCGGAAGTGAAATGCGCTTACAAAATGTGCTTACAATGTGAGGCAGGTAAATCTTTTTTTCACAACTCTTTCTACCTTATTCCAGCTAAAATAGATGTTATAGACTTATAATCTGCAATTAAGTCAGGAAATCATTTTTATGCATAATAGAGTTACTTTCATTTTATCCAGCTGATCAGGCTTGTTTTATATATACAGTATATCTCATATGAGTAATACCTGATTCATAATACACAATATATCTAGACTTACTGAAGATGATCAAGTATTCCCTGGTGCCAGCTCAGCTCATGATTTTTTCACTCTTTCCGAGCTATCTCACAGACATCAAGAAAAGATTGAACCTAGTGGGAATACTACTTCAATCTTGTTATATTGTAGTTTCCCCTTTCCTGAACTTATTCTGATAGAATGGGAGGAGGACTGAAATTGGCAGAGGACAGCCTTATGTTCCCAGCTTCCTGACAGCAAAAGGTAGCTCTGAGGACTTTAAGGTTTAAGATATTGCCATGGAGCACAATTTCTTCAATAGCATCTTCACAAAGAAGTGCTTGGGTAATGCCTAACTGAACCATTGTGCACTGGTTCAAATTTTAATAAGCTTTGTCCTTGGTTCATAGGAGCTAGAAGTTAGAGGATTTGGCATTTTTATTAAGTAGAAGCATGTACCCAAGTCCTGCCCTCTTTGAAATGCTTCTATAATCCACATGACCAAATGTTCACATTGGACCATACAAGTTTCTCCCTTGCATGATAAATCATCTGTTTTTGTTTGAATTGATTAATTGTGGGAATCTTAGGCACCATAAGCTATCAACAGCTTGAGGGAAGGTAGTAAAATCAGGGCCAGTGGGAGTAATCTCCCCCTCAATTAATACAATCAACCTGTAAGACTTACTTACTTACTTACTTACTTACTTAATTAATTCCATTTACATAGCCACCAATGTGAATGATTCTAGGTGGCCAGCAAGGATACAAATATAAACCACAACCAGAAACAGTAAATAATCCTAAATATACATGGCAAGGAAAATATTTAAGAATATTTTTTAAGAATATTCCACTTTTAGTCCAACAGCTGGAAAAGAGCAGATAAGCCAATGGCTTAACTCCTCATCCCAATTTGTTTGTTTGGTCAGAAATATGTATTTTTCCTTGTTACCATTGATCACATTGTTCAATAACAGTAATATCTTTGCTAGAAGTTGGTTTCCTATGCTACCTTGGATCTCAGCAACAAAGGATACAAGGACAGAAAAAGGATACTAATATATCCATTTTTCTTCATAGGATCTTTGGTCCAATAATTGTCTGTTTCAAAACAAACAAACAAACACACACACACACACACACACCAGACCACACCACACAAAAGCCGGGGGCACTCTTTGTGAAAGACATAGGAAGCTCTGAAGATTTAACCAAACACAAACATGTCTGGGCCAAAGTGATGATAGCCAGGTTTTTTTTCCTTATCTTTTTCCTTGTGATCTTTGTGTGTGTGTGTGTGTGTGTGTGTGTGTGTGTGTGTGTGTGTGTGTGTGTATTTGGTGGGTTCCAGACTGCTTTAGAAACTTTGGTATGCAATTTTGTTGAGACTGGATTTTAAATCCCTTTGGTTGCATGTTCTTCATTTCATGCGATTTTCCTACATTTCATAACAGCTTGTATTCTCTTATAGCAAATTAGCTACTGGAGAGTAATATTTGAGATGCCTCTCTCAGTCTATTTCGCATCTGCTGTTCCTTGAAAAGAGGTGAAAATTAGCCAATTTTTTCCCCCAGTAGATTCCAGTCTGTCTTCTTCCTTTGTCTGATTGTAAACGTGCTGAATAGAAGATTCATCAGCTAATGTAGCAAGGATTTTGGGAGTTAATCTTCTAAGATATCAATGTCGTTTAGAAAGTACCGAAGTCAATTAATATCAGACCACAACTGGATATTGTTTACCTGTGTTTATATATCATAGTTAACTTGGTTTCTGAATTAACCCATTTGGGGTTTGAACAATATGATTTAGCATGATGGGCTAATAGACTAATTCAGAAGCCAATTAAACAATTTGAAAGCAATGGTTTTTGCAAAACTCTGAGCTGAAAAAACAAAACAAAACCCAAACCCCCAAACTCTGAGATGACGAGTAACCAAGTTTAGGATATTAAGTCATATATTGGTTTTGTCTTTCCCTTTAACACATTTGACTTGCTTAATTATTTTGTGAGAAGACAGCCTTTCAGTAGGCACAGCACTCAAAATGATCATGGAATAGTTTTCTGACTTCTGGAAAAAAAAATGGTCTTGCACATGTTGCTAAAAAAGGTAGGCAAATCAAAGAGATGTTGGTCTGAAGTGTGCAATTCCTGCCCATCAATACAGTAAGGATGCACTGAAGCATCACTCAAACCCATCTGACTTTACCAAGACTTGCTGTGTTGGTTCTGCTGTTCCTCAGGGTTGTAGATAATGGAGAGTGACGTACGACAAGGGTAATATTGTTGCAGTGTGTGACCACACCACATTCCCAATTATCTGATTTGTCTCCACAAGAGAATTTTAGAAATATATTTCAAGTCATTTCTGCTTCTAGGTGGCAGGAGGGCTAACTTCTTAAAAGGTTTAGCAATGTAGATTTGGTCTAAGGCTACTGGCTTCTGCAGAGGGTTGCTGGATCTGGGAAGGCAGATGTCACATTATGCTAGTTCTCTCATCTATCTTTGGTTTTTATACATAGTCTCCAGGTGACGCTAACATTTTTCTTTTATGCAATGTGTATGGTTGTGTCTTTTATGCAAAGTGTATGGTTGTGTTCAGGGGTGGGTTCTAACTTACCTTGCTGCCAGTTCGCTTCCTCCCGTGCCGCGTGGCTGCACCTCGTGGGCGTGCGCTTTATGCGCGCATGTGCAGTGCCGAAAAATAAAAAAATCCCCCCCCAAAGTCAAAAACAAGATGGCGACGTATGCGCAGTGCCGGAAACTTGGCTTCTGCGCATACGCAGAAGAAAAAAAATTGAAAAAAAATTCCATTTTTTTTCCAAAAAAAAAAAAATCCCAAAAAAGATGGTGGCGCCCATGGACCGGCACCGACTGTACCAGCTCCGTGACATCACCAGCGGATCGCGAACTGGTCCGAACCGGGAGGAACCCACCTCTAGTTGTGTTTTGCATTCCACAGTGCTACCACTCACTCCTGAAGCAAGGCTCTTCCTTTCACTGAGCTCTGCAAATCATTCTGACCTGATTCCAGACGGCATGATTTACACGGGGACCATTCGCAGCCCTGAGTAATGCTTTAATTCAGCATCCGATGCCCTGTGGAATGGACTACTGCAGAGACTGTTTTCCAGAGAGAAGAACGGATCTGCTCTGTATCACTCCACTCCAGAAAGCCAGCTTTGGTACCAATCTTGTTGTCAGTTAATTGATAAAAGGAGAGAGGCCGGATCATGCAAATTGTTTCTCAGTAATTTGGAATTTTCATGGGGCGATTATTATGGCTATAAAGAAAAGCATCTGGCAAATGCAGTTAAAAAATGTTAAATTGGAAAATTCCAGTGAAGAAATGGCAAACTGAAGGCAACTGCAGTGGAATCAAGATCTGGTGAGTAGACTGACCCTTTGTGATTCCTCTTTGCACAAGAAGAGGACTAGAGATCATCCACAAGTGTTCTGTCAAGTGCCAGGAAAATCAGGAGATTCAGGCAGTTCAAATGAGTATAAAGATTTATTGTAAGCTTAAGCTCCCTACAAGAATCTAAACTACTAGTGGTCAATGGAAATGAGTAGGAATTAAGAAGGCATTCAAAGTAGGCTGGACTTAGCTCTCTTGTGGGTATGCAGGGCCTCATGACCAATGATGCGTTTGACCCCTCCCTCAGGCTCAGCCTGATCATCTCCTACATCCTCCAGACAATTGATGTTCACAAAGAGACCTCATGACAGTGGGTTAGAACTCTGAGACATGAGAAAATAGCCATTTTTTGCTCTTATTGCAGATGGCCCCTTTGGAAGGACAATTAAGTTTGAATATTTCCTTTTCTAATCACTTTTGGGAATTGCTTGTTAATAGCTTTTCAGCTATTAGGAACCTTTGAATTGACAGGTTTGATGGCACTGGAAGAGTTTTCTTCAATTCTTAGCAAAAAGACGTTTTAAATACATTTTGTTTAAAATTGCAGAAGGGTGATTAGAATGTTGATTTTGGAAAATTATAAACAGACTAATGGTCCAGATGGATTTGATATAAGATTTTTAACAATTATAAGATTTCTTCTCATGGGATAATGCTATTGTTTTGAATTCTTAAAAAAAAATGATAGGTTGGGACATTGAAAGTTGGACAGTACAAGGAACCAGAAGAAACTAAAGACTCCAGTAAAGGACAAAACACTTAAATTCAACTCACTAATACCAAATGGAGAAAATATTGGACATATTGAAGGATATTGTGAACAATGGACTCAGAAGATAATTTTAAGAGTGTTTGCCATTGTAGATACACTGTGTTCAAAAGTTATTATGGAAGATGAAACAAGTGTTACCAGACAAGTCTGAGACTGATCTGTATGTGGATTTTAAAATGATAGGTTACAAGAATGATATGGAAAAAGATGCTATACTGGATACACAAATGAAAAGGGCTGATGAACTAAAAGACATATACAAATAACAAATCAAAAGAGTGACCTGGATAATTTTCCAATATTGGATTTACAAAAGATTGCCCCTTCCCACTGAAGAGAAGCCACTGGAATTGGGAAAGCTAGGAGTCAGGAGGCAGGTTTACAAAAGAATCATCAGTATGGTATGTCTTTAATCTGTTTAAAAAGGATTGAGAAGGGGTCAAGGAAGGATTTCTAGAACACTGCTGAGTTCTACTTCTGGATCAATTTATATTCAGGGACAACTACCGGTATTTGTTGGAGAGCCTTTGGGCTGGCCATAGCAGCTATTGCTCTTAAGCTCCCTGTCCTGATTGTAGCTCTCTCAGGACTTCTCCTTCTCCTTCTCCTCCTCCTCGCAGGAGAAAAAAAGAATATTGATACTACAGGATTAACACATCACAGAAAGTAAGCAGTTCCTTTAACAATGGTCAGTTGAACAAGCCATAATAATCTGGTAAACATTAAACTGCCATAAACCATGTCCAGATTTGGATACTACAATAAGCACAAACAAAATCAACTCTACTATGACTAAGCACAGTACATAACTGCAGGCCAGCCTTTTACTGTTATACATATGAAACTGTTGGAAATGCTGGGATGTTGGGGTACTATCTGCTTTTTCTCCATAATTCCAACATGTAGCTTTGTAGGGGGGAAGTCTGAAATGATACCAGGGTAGCTAAGCATTCTGCTACTAGCAGAAAGTCCTCTGGTTGCTTCCACAGAATCTGTAAAACAGAGTGCCCTACCCAAAGAGCTGATGATGGGCTGTGGCATTCATTACTGTACTTGCTATGGATCTTTAGCTACACTTTCTCCTGGGCATGTTGATTTTTCTTGCTTAAGATCTTTTTTTTTTCCTGAGAGAGAAATAGGGAGGTTATTAAATCATGCCGACTTTTATTTGATATCTAAAGTGGCCTAAAGCCACTTCACCATATCTTCTGCCATCATTGCCTCAGTTAGAAAGTCACTTAAGACCACGGGTGTCAAACTTACAGCATCACGTTGCTGTCACATGATGTATTGCAATGTTTTTCCCCTTCGCGGAGCTGGGGTGGGTGTGGCCTGCGTGTGATGCATCTGGCCTGCAGGCCGCCAGTTTGACACCCCTGCTTAAGACTCTGTTCTCTCTTCTGACCCTCAAATGTATAGTAATGGTGGCAGCCAATCCACATCACAGCTACTTAAATCCTAAAATCTTCTGGAACTTAGCCAAAGCTAGATGCTACCTGAACCAAAATGTCCTTTACTAGACAGCTTGGGAGATTTCATTATCACAACCTGCTCAAAGGCATCAACAGCTGTCTTCACCGGCTAACTAACAAACTCTTATCTGCCTTATCATTCATTACATTTCTTGCAATCTGCCCATCACTTCACCAGCTCATCTCTTCCTGTAACCAGCCTCCACTTTTTTTTAAAAAAACAAGATCTTTGTCTACATTTGTACCTATTCCATTTCTTTTAAGCTGTGCTTGCTAAAAAGCAATAAACTGATTTTTTGGACTGAAAGAAACTATTGGAATTATACAAGTTGGTGATATGTGAATAGTGAGATTCCAGTTCGCTGAATTATATTCTCATATGATATGAATACCATTTGATGTAGTGTATTATTTGTTGGGAGGGAGGGAGGGAGGGAGGGAGGGAGGAAAGGAAGGAAGGAAGGAAGGAAGGAGGAAGGAAGGAAGGAAGGAAGGAAGGAAGGAAGGAAGGAAGGAAGGAAGGAAGGAAGGAAGGAAAACCATCATTTGGAAATGAGGGAACTATTATCTGAATGGGCATTTCTATGTAGCCATTCTGATGCCACAATGACAAAATATGTGATGTCACAGTACAAGATACCCCTCTTTTAGATTAGCAGTGCAACATTCCAAATAAGCATTTAATAGGGCAACAATACGTATTTCATTACTTGCCCTCCCCCTTCTCCTCCTCTTGTCTCCCTTTTCCAAGATGGCCTTCATAACAGGAATGAAAATAAAATATAATTTTTCACTACCTATCTGAGAATGTAAAGTCTTTTCATTTGGAGGAAATCTTTCAGTGACACTAGCTTTGGACAAGGAATCTCCTTGCCCCCCCCCCGCATGTCCTTAAAATTGCTTCAGCAGAGGGGGGAAAAAGGTCAGATTTCCATTGTTCTTTTGTAGCAGAGAATTTAACAATTGCCTTAAAGGTATGTTAAATGTAAAAAACTCATTTAACCTAATAATTTTCCTTTTGCTCTGAGATTCCAATTACATACGGCAATGGCAAATCTTTTTGGAGAGAGCCCAGGTTTCCTCCAAGGATCTCCAAACTGAAAAAATGGAAAAAATACTCAGGCCGGTCAGTTAGTTTTCTGCATAGAGTAAATGAATGGCACTGATTTTCGCCATGCGTGCTGCTCTCCTCCGTGGGACAATTGGTTTCTCCAGCCACATCTCTTCCTGATCTGACCTCACTTCCTGTTGCAGAGATTATCTTGGTGAGACGGATGTCAGTAAAGACCAGCCAGGTCTTTAAGGGCTCAGCAGCGCCTTCTCAGGATTGTCTAATTTTTATTATTTAATTTTTATCCTGCCTGTCCTACTTCTTTCTTCCATTAATCCTCGCAGGCCTCTGACTTAAATATAGCACTATAATTAAGAGTCTGATTTCAGTTTATTTCTGAAACTCTCACCATACGTCACATTGCCATGTCTTTTGCCTTATTTTTAACAGAAGGAAATGTAGGCTAGTGAGGAAAAAAATTAGCAGAGCCAAAAATAACAATATTTTGAGTTCCCATTTAATATAGATAAGTTGCTTCATCTACAGTATGCTAAGGCTGTTTATGCATAAATCACTTAGTTCAGCCTGGCTCCAACACTGATAGGACATAATTGTTCTTTAAAAGTTTCACGAAGAAATCACAGACTGTGAAATTAAAGCAGGGTTCTGTTGTTTAACTTTGCATTTCTGTCAGCTGACAGGGTAAGAAACAGGCAATGGCAAAGATGCCTCTTTTCTTTGTAGGATGAATATTTTAGAGATAACATTGATATTCTAATTCAGAAACTCCAGTGTCTGTAGAGTTTGAAGCAAGAATATTATTTATTTCTTCAGTCAAAGTACACCCTGATTGATATGGCTGGCCCTGGCATAAATAGTACCTTAGCCGATGGCGCCTTTAGTGATGTTATTTTTCCGTAATCTTCTCTTCCTCGATTGAGAATGCCGTATTAAACATCATCTCTGAGAGTCACCAGGCAGCATAACCAAAGGTCGATCCATATGCCTGAAGAAAGAGAATGACTGACTTGGTTGTGTTGTAAGGAATATCCTTCTGGGTTCAGTTCCAAGTGGGGAAAAAGACACTGGATTCAAGGAAGTTGCTTGGAAAGAAGGTTTAATGGTGGACAGGAGCACATGGCATGGGCTCCTGAACAGAAAAGGTGGATCACATGCTTCCAGATGTTGGGAGAGGAGAGAAGGGCCGGAAAGATGCTGAGTCTCTTGGTTTTATGACCTCTGTTGGGCCCCACCTCTTAGTTTCCTGTTCCTGTACAGAAATGTATCCCATTGGCTGTCAGACTCCCATGGGGCAACTCTGTAGGCTGTCCTGAATACCAAGCTAGCTGGGCCATTCCTTGATGGCCCATTGACAAAGGTGGGGGGATGAGTGAGCTGGGCCATTCCTTGATGGCCCATTGACAAAGGTGGGGGCTACTAAGACTGAGTCTGTTTCCTTTCTAAAAGCATGTTTCTTAATTTCTCTAGGGATATTCTATATAATATTCTGCCTTTTTAATTTTTCCTAGGATATTTCATTTTTTCCAGGAGAGGGGTGGGTGCTAACTTCCTACAGTTGCTTACTTGATTTCATGGAAGCACATTTCAGTGGCTAAAGATAATCCTACGTTTAGAGTTACCACACTGTCCGAGATGCGGGCTGCCAAAAATGCAGACTATCATTATATGTCTGTCGAGATTCTCAGTCATCCAGGTTATGGTTGTCCCAAAGGTGCTTTTTCAAAAGGCAACTGGACTTCGTTTTTTTCCTTGAAGATGTTTTGTTTCTCATCTGAATAGAACTGAAGAAGCTTCTTGGATGAAAAGTGAAATGTCTTCAAGGAAAGAACAAAGTCCAGTTGCCTTTTGAAAAAGCACATTTGGGACTATCATTAGATGATAGCAAATAGTGTCTTGGTTAGTTTTTTTTTCTTTTCTTTTTTGAGGGTCCAGATTTGGTGGTATCACCAGTGGCAGCAGTCCATGACTGATAGTTGTTACTGATGGTAAGAACAACAAGATCTTCTAGCTTTTCCCCTTTAAATAAGATACCAACATCATTCTTTTTCTTCTCTTTCCTTCTGAATAAATTCCTCCCAAAGACATGTGGTGTTTTAAGAAAGCTAATGAGAAGAGTGACGTCTGGGAATGGTAGAGCTGAGCACTTCTCACAGCTGGGCTTTCTCCAAAGAGATTATCATGGAGACAGGAGTTTCAATCACTGCCAGGGGAGAGGCCCCAATAATGGCTTTTCAGCAGCAACGTGCTCCCAAATATAATCATATGCCACCTTCATCAGTTTCAAGTGGATCCTTCAGCATGAAGGGCACTGAGTTTTAGCTTGCAAATTCTCCTTTGCAGGCACAGATACAACCTGTTGTTTCTCTTGCTGGTGCTATAGGTGAAATGAGACTTTAATTAAATGCAACTTTAATTGCAGCCTTGAAGTTACTCAATTACTCTTGGTTTTTCCTCATCCTTTGTCATTCCCTTGCGGTCTCTTCCTGCTGCATTCCAAAGTCTTATTTAAAAAAAAATGACGGGTTCTTAGAGATGGAAAGTAATGAGAAGGCACAAATAGCAAAGACGGAACACTGATATTGTTGGTAGGGTTGACAAGATCTGAGCATCTGTAAAATAGAAGCTCATTTCTTTCCTTCACTGAACATTTGAAGATAATCAAGCAACGAATCAACGAACACCTAGAAGCAAACAAAGTAATAACCAAAAGCCAACATGGGTTTGTCAAAAACAGATCATGCCAGACTAATCTTATTGCATTCTTTGACAAAGTGACAAAATTAGTGGACCAGAGGAATGCCATCGATATAATTTACTTGGACTTCAGTAAGGCATTTGATAAAGTAGACCATAACCTACTACTAGATAAAGTAGAAAAATGTGGGTTAGACAGCAACACCACCAGATGGATTCAAAACTGGCTGACCAACCGCATTCAACGTGTAGTGCTCAATGGAACTGCATCTACATGGAGGGAAGTATGCAGTGGAGTACCCCAAGGCTCTGTTTTAGGCCCAGTACTCTTCAACATCTTCATCAATGACTTGGATGAGG
>QLTV01001698.1:13243009-13263145 GCA_003457575.1 Thermophis baileyi
TCTATTCTATTCTATTCTATTCTATTCTATTCTATTCTATTCTATTCTATTCTATTCTATTCTATTCTATTCTATTCTATTCTATTCTATTCTATTCTATTCTTGTGCTGAGAACTAGAAGTACTCTGGACAGATTAAAATTCTGGCCTCGGGCATTATAGTAGGTTTGAGTTTTATACATATATATATATATATATATTGCTGCTCACTGTGAAATCCAGTTCCTTTACCTTTTATTAGCTTTTTGGTTAGAGCAGATTTGGGCTGCAAAAAGTTAGGCCAAGCAGTAAAGGGTTTTCCACAAAGAGGAGAGTTTTCTGTTTGCTTTCATCTAATGATTGTTAAGACCTCTGCAGCTCAGATAGGGCATTCTTTTGGTGCCAGTAACTGATACAAATCTGTTCAACAAACAGAAGGTGGGGAAGCAGTTGCTTCACTAGCACCACAGCCAAGTGAGCCAGAGCGATGCTCTTCCAAGGGCCTAACAAGTAAGTTCTACTCTGCATTCAAAGAGAAGATAATGGGCAGATGGCAGTTGCCACTTCCCTAATAAACATTTTGATTATACCTACATAATTAATTTTTGGATATTAGCCCTCAACTAATAAAGGCCATAAAGACATAAGCTGGAAGGTAGTTCTGTGTTCATTTCCCCTCAATATTCACTTTCCCATCACTCGTGGAAAGTCATGTCAACAAGCGTGCTACTTTATTCGTGAGAGTACTGAAACTTAGGGACTTCTGATGTTGAACTTACTGGAATTAATAAATGAATTGTAATTGGCTGCCTACACAAGCAGTTTCAAGGGTCTTGGTCAAAAGAGCTCAAGATAACTTGACTGCAGGTTCCACTTAATTTATTACAGTAATCCTTACAAGCATGCCTAATCAGATTTCATCTCACAGCTGGACAAGCAGTGGTAAACGTGAGACTTTATGGATTCAAGGCTTTGAGAAAAAATTAGCTCGGTTTTCAGAATGGGTATAACAAACGAATGCATAAATAAATAGTTTAGGCACAAGCCAGACATTTTAAAAAAATTATCTGACCAGTGTAGGCTCTTTAGGAATTTAAGTCAAAACCATAGGATCCCAGTCAAGGAGCAGGCATTTCTAGAATAGACACAAGTGGTCTGCAGGGTATGATTAGTCAAACAAAACTTTAAGTCATAATCACATGGTTTGAACTGAAGGCAGACTAACCTATCTCTGTCTCCCATGTGTTAAGCCATATGCTGCACTGCCTAGATCAGTGATGGCGAACCTATGGCACAGGTGCCACGCGGAGCCATATCTGAGGGCACGCGAGGCGTTGCCCTATGTCAGCTCCAGTGCACATGTGTGCGCTGGCCAGCTGATTTTCGGCCTTCCAGAGGATGGGGGGAGGCCGTTTTCGCCCTCCCCAGGCTTCAGGAAAGCCTCTGGAGCCTGTGGATGGTGAAAAACAGACCCAATGGGCCTACCGGAAGTTTGGAAACAAACTTCCGGTAGGCTTGTTGGGCTGTTTTTCACCCTCCCCAGGCTTCAGGAAAGCCTCTCCTCCTCCGGAAAACGGCCTCCCCCCCTCCGGAAGGCCAAAAATCAGCTGGCCAGCGCGCATGGGGGGCAGCGGGGGGTTGTGCACGCATGCGCAGGGGGAGGGCATTGCATTATGGGTGTGGGCATGCACACGCGCGCTATTGCGTGCACGCGTGTCCCCTTTTGGCACCCGAGCAAAAAAAGGTTAGTCATCACTGGCCTAGATCAATACTGTCTTTTGTGAGACTGGTCAAAAGTGAATTTGTAGCATTGTTTGCTGCCTTTTAAAATTGCCGTCCATGCAACTAAGAAGAAAAGTCCACCCAGATCATTTGAAATTGCAGGCAAAGAGACATTTGTTCTCTAACTGTGGAAGGTTTATTCTCTCAGTTAGGTTTATTAATTTGTTTAATTTCCAAATTAAAATTTTGAGTTCCATTGAATTTTCTCTATGTTGAGCTGGTGAAATTGTTCTGAGGTAGTTGTGGAGGTCCAGTATTTTAATATTACACTACGTCAGTAGGTTATGCTATTTCACTGCTTGTGGTTTCACCCTTGTGCTATTTTAGCCTTGCCTTGCATTAAATGGGCAAGAGACATAGAGTGAAAGCAATTATACCACTTCCAGCTGAGAAATCTGGCACTATTGTGCAATTTTGTTAGATTATTGGCACGGGGTTGCTGTGTCCAGCTCTTTGGGGAGACAAGAGCAGATGGTGGCAGATAAGACTCAGCAAGGACTGAAGGGAAGTTAGTGTGCCTGCGTCAGACCGAAGGGGTGGTCATTTGCTGGTTATCTGACTTGGCTTCTGACTATAACAGACAGCAAAGCATAACAGACTTCCCACGCTTTGCATCTGTCGATAGATGCTGTTGGTTGAAGAGGAAAAAACAGAAACACGAGTACGCTAAGGACATGTAAGTCCATCTTACTCATAAGCTGGAGATGCAATGAAGGCAATATCTTGGAGGACCTGCACGGGGTTGTCAAGACAAATTTCTATCACATTTAAGCCCAATGGGAAAAACATTCCTGAAACAGGCTGTACATTTTCTCCATGGAGAAGATAGCAAGGAGCTTGATGTCCATCTATGCAGAGCAATGAATATTTTTCCCATGCAAAACAAATTAGCCCTGATTACTCCTTTCTCTGCTGTTAGAGTGGCAAGATGGCCTAGTGGTGAAGATGCTTGCCTCCCAATTGGAAGGTGGAGAGTTCAATCCTAGATAGTGACATATATTTCTCTCCTAGTGCGCAAAGAAAAAAAATATTTGCTGTGAATTCCACATGGCGTCAGGAAGGGCATCTGGCCAGTAAATGCTCAGCTCCATCCAGTCGCCCCGACTCTACCCCGAATTAAAGAATTACTGGGCTGTAAAAAGGGAGACTCCTCTCTCTGGTGTATTCTGTGTGGAAAAAGCAAAGATTTTTCACAAAGGTGATTGAACCCTGTCTCTTTTTGGCATCAGCAGAGGAAAAGCCCTGCTTACTAACATCTTCTGACTGATCTAGATTTTCTATCTGTTCCATGTCTTCTTGGAGTTGAAAAATGATCTCAGTGATCAATTTCCATTGGTTAGGTCTTAAGAGGCACTGTCACAGGGCATCCAAATGAAACTCTCCTTACAGAAATCCTGAAGAGTTAGAGAACTGAAAGCGTAACCCATACATTATAAAGGCTGTTTCTCTTTTTGTTTTAGTGACGTCAACTACAATTAAATTCACCGAGCCATGCCTTAATAGGTCAATAGTCCCCAATATTTGTACTGCTGAAAAAAACTGAAGGTGCTCTCAACACTTCCAACTTCAAGAGAATGTATGCACACAGTTTTCTTGGCAATGGTTTAGAAGTGACATGCTTAGTTTACTTGTAAGATTTTTTTTTAAAATAAAATTTAAAATTTTATTTAAAAATATATATATCTCCCTAACTGCCAAATGCCCTGTAATTGCCAGGGGGGGGGAGGGGGTTGCTCTCCCATCTGAGTATTAACAAAAAACAACTCTGCTTAGCTTCTGAGATCAACCAAGATCAGCCAGGTGCTTCCACCTGCTAAAACTTTGCTATGAATTATTATTAACCTTTTTCTTCCAGAAGGAGTTAGTTAGTTTATTCTCATGGATCGGCATGGATCCTTGTTAGAAGATTGTCAGCTCTGTATGAAAGATTACAGTTATTGGAAGACAAAGACAAATCCAAATCCCAGATTTCAGGGCAAAAACGTCTACTTCCTTATAGAATCAATACTTTTAGCAGTGCTTGTCACTACAATTTATCCACTACTTGTATAGACCCAATTGTTTTCAGTTTTGTGCATGCATTGTATATGCTCATAGGAGAAAAAAATCTGTGATTGCCAATACATTTTATCAAATTAATGCAGCCCTCGCCATTTCATGTAGCATATTGCATTATTTGCTACACTTCACTTCCTGGCATTCTTTCCTTGTAAGAAAAAGCGAAACAGAATATTGCATCAGTTCAAATATGTTGTATGCTGACTGGGATTTGTTTATCTTGGTATGTTTTTGGATACTTAACCTTATGGCTCTAGAATCATTATGTGCTCAATTAACTCTGGCTTATGTGCTATCTGCTTTTTAAGACCATATTGCTCTTTTCCTAGGAAAAAAGAATTACACAACATTCTGATTGTTTGGGGCACAACAGACCAAGTACAAGTCTGGTGGTACATTTTTTTTAATCACGGGTCAAAAGAGAACAGATGTAGCTATAGAACATAGGGTCGAAAGGGGACAGACAGTTAACTCAACAGAACTGTACTATACCCACTGTCAGTGCTGAATCATCTGCTGGAATGCTGCAACGGGACTCTTAAAATAATGAAATAATCTGTATTATTTTGGCCTAATCACCTGCTTTAATTGTAGCTTTATGTTAAATGCTCTCAGGAAAATCATAATGTTGAACATCACTAATTTCTTTTGGCCAAGGATTGCTCTTCCAAATTCAGACTTATGCATACAATGAAAAAAAATACAGCAGAAAAGTTTATCTTTCCTCTCTCTTTCTCTTTCTCTCTCTCTCTCTCCTCCCTCCCTCCGTCTCTCCCTCCCATCCATCCACCAATTTTTAATTATCTGTCTGTCCATCCGTCCATCCATCCATCCATCCATTTTTATTAGTAGGATGTAAAGATATAAATGAGTGCAAAATAAATTAACCAATTAACTGAAAACAGTTGTTATTTCATGTTTTCATTCAATATGTTTCTGAGTTGGAGCATGTTATGGAATATCCTACTGGGACATGAAATAAGAGTATAGATTTCACTTGATAAATCATAAATATCTAGAGGATGGATAGATTTATCCATCCAGAACAGACAGCTTAATTACAGGTTTTTTTTAACCACAGGATCTGTAATATAAATGGAACTCTAGCTGGCCCATAGGCTACTCAGATAAAGTAGAATTTTAACAGCAATTCCTTATTAATAGCTTTAGTGGTTACTTTGATTAGCCTTCCCCAACTAGATGCTCCCTGGATCTGATAGAACTGCAAACTTCTCAAATGTTGAGTGAGCATTCTGATAGGCCCAGCAATTCTGATGGGTGTCAAGATAGGAAAAGCTAATTCTTTCCCTTGAAGTTAAAACCACATCCCCCAACAGCAGGCAGGAAATCTGTTCTGTCTCACCTGTGTTAATATATTCATTGGGACCTCTGCTTAGTCCAAAGAATAGCAGCTGCTGTGCGGGGGTGGGTTCTAAAATTTTTTACTACCTGTTCTGTGGGCGTGGCTTATTTTGTGAGTGTGGCTTGATGGTCATGTGACGGTGGGCATGGCTTCATGGTCATGTGACTGGGTGGGCGTGGCTAGGTGGTCACGATCCTAATTCCCCCTATGAGGATTCCTGCATCCGGACCTTTTGCAATCCCCCAAAGGATTAAAGAAAATCAGATTCCATACAGCTCTGAACCCTTAAGGCAAACCAAATACAAGTGGTCCTCGCTTAATGGCCGGTTGCTTAGCAAGTGTTCAAATTTACGACTGACCTCCCCAGGGCTACTTGACGTGTTTGTGTGTGTGAGAGAGACAGAGAGAGCACACCGCCGCCAGCCATGGTATACGGTAACTCTCCGAGGTTGGTCTCTCTCTCTCTCTCTCTCTCTCTCGCTCTCTCTCTGTGTGTCTGTCTCTCTTTCCCTTCCCCTCTCTCTTCTCTCTCTCTTTCCTCCCCCCTCTCTCTGTCTCCCTTTCTTTCCCTTCCACCCCTCTCTTCTCTCTCTCTTTTCCTCCCTCCCTCCCTCCCCCCCTCTCTCTGTCCATGGGGAGGGGGGAAGAAACCTCTGAACTGGCGCTGGGTGGTGGGAATCTGACGTCCTGAGGCTGACGAGCCAGGTACTGACGACCAGATGGGGGCAATCCTGCAGTCTCCCCAAAAATAACCGATGTCTTGTCGCTTGTGAGTGCTTCTGGTGAGGAGGAAGAGAAGTGCGGTGGGAGGAGGCTTGGCGGGTGTCAGATGGGCAGCAAGCGCGTCGCGCCTCATAAGGGCGGTCGAGCCTCCCCGCTCACAACATCTTCACCTGAGGGCATCTCTGGCAGCTGCTTCCTGCGTCAGGAGGTCCGTGCTCTTCCCGCTGCTGCTTGGCCTTCTCAATGCACGGAGGCAGGAGGCAGTGGTTTCTTTCGCTGCCTGGGAGCTGCAGGCGGCGAGCAGCAGAGCAAGTAAGCCAGTGATCTGCCGGCTGCCTCTAATCTGCAGTTTACTTGTGAGCACAACGTGCTAAACGTGCTCTAAACTGCAGCCGGCAGATCGCTGGCTTACTTGCTCTGCTGCTTGCCACCCGCAGCGCGCAGGCAGCGAAAGAAACTGTAGCCTCCTGCCTCTGTGCCTCCTTAACACTTTTTAATAATATAAATAAAGTGCACACTAGGTCACAACCCATTGTGGTACCCTTGTTATAGGAAGCATTGCAGACTAACATTAAGGACAGTACTGGCCGGTTCTGGCACATTTTGGCCAGTGTGCCATATGTGCAACTACTGCCCAATTTTCTTCTCATGTAAGTTTATGCTATTCAATGCAAGTTGGACCTCTAATCTTATAGTTATCCTGCAAGCCAACTTATTTCTGCCAGCTTTCCACAAACTAATAGCACACACTTAGAATGCTACATATGATGTGCATATATTTTTCAGAAATCTATAGATTGATAATTAGTAGGTTTGTTACAAGCCTAAAAATACCTTTAATTCATGAAACCCATGAAAATAATTTCTGGATGGCTCATAAAGAACAGTAAAGGGTTTTATATAAAAAACAACAGTAAAAGATAACACTCATAAAATACAAAAGCCAAATAGCAGTGATAAAAGGCCTGAGAGAATAAATATGTTTTGAGAGCTCTTCAAATATGAAGTAACACAAACAGGCAAGGCGGCTGGGGGAAATGCACGGGAAGAGCTCCGGTGCCGCAATCTCCCGTGTGCTTCCCTCGCAGGCCAGGCTGGCTGGGGGAAATGCATAGGAAGAGCTCCGGTGCCGCGATCTCCTGTGTGTTTCCCTCGCAGGCCAGGCCGGCTGGGGGAAACGCACGGGAAGAGCTCCGGTGCCACGATCTCCTGCGCACATCAGTCCACTCGCCACTGGTATCACCCCTCCACCAGTTCTCCCTCCCCCACCCACCCGCCGGCACATGTCCTTTGGCCTTACCTTAGCAGCGGTGAGCAGAAGTACGCTGCTAGATTTGCTAGTAGTGGCTGGGCGGGGTGGGCAAGCAGGCGGGGTGAGCATCGGGCGGGGTAAGCGAGCGGGACCGGGGACCGGTTTGGGGGCGTGGCCAGCCAGAGGTCACTACCAGTTCAGGGAACCACACCAAATTTCCGCTAATGGTTCTATAGAACCGTACCGGCAGCAACCCACCTCTGCTGCTGTGGTATGATGAGGGACTGGACTGCATCCGTTGCATACCTCTTGATAGCACAGGGCCTGATTTATCATGGGGCAGGGCCCCAGACCATAGCTGTCTTTAGAACTGAGAAAGCAATCAAAGGAATGCAGAAAAACAGCATAATGACCCGTGTAGTTTTTGCCTCTATCCAGAAAAAGCTGAAATATAATTCTGGGGGAAAAAGTAGCATAGAAATTTGATTTCTGTCTTCTTTGGATGAATATCTAAGTATAATCAACCGAACTATCAGTAAATAGTACCTGTATGTATCTATTTTCCTAGGAAGATTAAACAATATTGAGGAAAATGATCTTGATGATCTTGATCTTAAAACTACATATCCGCATCACTTCAAATAAATGGCAAGGACTGGTTCTTGTAGCTAATCCTCCAACACTTCTCAAATATTTGTCTTCAGATTTCTTTTTCTAGAAATAACCAGCCAGCATCTTTTTTTTCAGTTATGTCCCTGCAGTGAAAGCACTTCACATAGGACAGTCTGGCATGGATAAAAAGTGTGATTGTAGGTCAATAGGGTACAAACTAAATAGATATTTAAAGGCCATTTTGACTGATTAAATTTTATTTTGCAGCACTTAGAGATACAATTTAATCACACTTGTTCTAAAAGTACCTGCATCAACTCACAACAGGACCAGTGTGAAGAGAGGGTATTATATGTGGGACCTCTGTAGTTATTTTTATTTGTGTGAGACCAAACAAACAGACAAAAGATTAAAAATATACAAATGAATGCATGTTTCAAAGGGCTAAATAATATCCCCCCCCCAAAGTCAACTACTGCAGAAGTTTTCTCAAGCAATTAAAATTTTCTAGCCTATATTTTACTTTGATACCATAAGGATGGGGTTATTTTAAGAATGTGAGATGTCAAGACAGAATTTTAATTTGAAGAACTTCCTCTTACTTTCTTTCCCTAGGACATATTTAGACATAAAACAAGCCTGGTTCTTGAGGAACAGATTCATTGCAGTTGCTGAAAGTCAGAGAGGATGGCACCTTTATGATGGATGAAGAAAAAGTCGTCACTTATACGGTCATATGCAAGGGTCAGTGGTGGGGCAGAGCAGAAAAGTGATCATTTATCATTGGTAGTCAGTTTGTTACAATAGTAATTCCCAAACAATATCTCTTTCTATAGGAATTCTAGGTCTTCTTCTCAGGGATTATCTCAATGGGCCGAGCCCATATAAAGTGTGAACGTAATGTGCATCCTAGGACATAGTGAATTAAAGCTGGAAAAAGTACAAAGAAGAGTAATAAACCAATTAGGGGACAGATTAGATTTTCTGTGAGGAAAAGTTTAGGAGTATCTGGGACGTTCAAACTTTAAAAAAAAGAGAGGAGGGAACAGAGATGTACAATGTTTATGAATGGTGTTAGAGATTTGATAGATGGAGAGATGGAGAGATTTATTACTGGCTTTATCCAGTAAAAGTAAAATGTGGAATCTGCTGCTACCAAACTTAGTGAAGGCAATCCACATAGATAGTTTTCAAAGAGAAGTGAACAATTTCATAGACGAACAGGCTGTTAATAATTACAAAGGATTATATTCTTCTGGAAATTATAGCTACTTTTGCTTTTTAGTTAGTCCCTATTTTTTTTCTTTTTCAGCGAATGACCTATCTGTAAAGACCTATGTACAATGAATAAACTCTGCCTCATATTTTTTTTGAGAACCAGACTCCACAAAAGGTGAGGAGGAAAATTTACAATGGTAAAGAAGCATGCTATCTGTGCATGAACCGAAGCATTTATTTCTGAATCAAAGATACCATTCAATATAGGTCAGCGGTTCTCAACCTGTGGGTCGCGACCCCTTTGGGGTGTAACAGGAGAAAATGCCGCGCGGCAGTTAGAAACTGGCGCGCGGCACTCTCTTTCCCTGTGCGCAGGGAAAGCCTCTGCCATTAGAAAATGCCACGCAGAAGTTGGAAACTACCGCGCGGCATTCTGTCGTTACGTGCGCGGCCGCGTGGCCGCGCACCTTAGAGGGAACAGTGGTCGTGACCCCTTTGGGGGTCGAACGACCCTTTCACAGGGGTCGCCTAAGCGCTTTGAGAACCACTGATATAGGTCTAAAAAGCAGACCATGCTTTCTGCTAATGATATCACAAGTGGAGAGAAACATGGAGAAATAGCAATAGCATTTAGACTTATATACTGCTTCACAGTGCTTTACAGACCTCTCTAAGCAGTTTACAGAGTTAGCATGTTGCCTCCAACAGTCTGGGTCCTCATTTTACCCACCTCGGAAGGATGGAAGGCTGAGTCAACCTTGAGCCTGGTGAGAATCGGTGAGAATCGAACTGGCAAACTGCTGGCAGCCGGCAGTCAGCAGAATTAGCCTGCAGTATTGCATTCTAACCACAGCTCCTAGATACAGCCATATTTCTAAGTATATGTGGTTCCTAGTTCTTGTTAATAAAACTGGTTTAACTGGGTTGCAGAGTTGGTCTTATTGTTAACTTCCAAGTCAAACTGAACTTTTTGATCATAGCACCTACCTTCTGGAAAACCATACTCCCCAAAATCAGATTGGCTCCAACTCTGTGGACCTCCCATAAAGAGCTGAAGGCTTGGATCCACATAGGATCTGGGGCTCAAGAGGTTAGATGTCACATTGAGTGATTTCAGTTTATTCTCCTGGGGTTCATCCTTGGCAACCTTGTTGTTTTTAATTTCACTACTGGTTTCCCCCCCCCCCCTTCGAATATGTTGTTAGCGGTCCAGAGTCTTGTTTGCAAGTTGGGTGACTATATAATTGATGACATCAGTGAATAAATAAATTCCCTGCAGTGCATTTCAAATTCTGAAATTGGGTGGATAAAAGAAGGTGAGGAGAACTCTAGCTCTGAATATATAGCTGATCTCAGGAAGCTGATGGAACATTGTGCTTTTTGGAAATGTGTTAGAAAAGAGGCTGATTGAAAGGTTTATTTCAGAAAAAAAGAAAAACGACAGATTGTTGTTGTTTTGTTTTGCTGCCTTCCTCATTTTTCAGCATTGTCGCGTATAGTTGTGCTTGTAAACAGGACTTTTAGCAAGAAATTGCAGAGGAGGCAATTGGGCCAAGCAGTTTGGTCAGGTCCAAATGAGATGGAGAAGGCAACTGGCTTACCTATTACCAGGAAGAGAAGGGAGAAAAATCATATGAAATCTGTTTAATGGGAGGAGGAGGAGGAGGAGGAGGAGGAGGAAAGCAGCTTATAGTGGAATGGGGGAAATTACTATTAATCTCATTTTAAAGGGATCATAAGGAAGGGAAAAGGAGGAGGAGGAGGAGAGGAGGAGGAGGAGGAGGCTTTTCAAGTGATAATCTAGTTTAACAACTAACTTGTAGATGTGGATATAGATACAAATACTTCTGTTAGAATCACACACAAATCTTAGAGTGGCTAGTTCTGTACTTGTATGTTATCCTAGGATGTCCTGAATTGACAAGGCTTTTATATATTTATTATGTTTCTGATCTAGAAAATGTTCCTTAAGTCTCAAATAGTGGGGAAAAAAATCACCTAGTCATTTGATGTTTCTAGTGAAAGGAGAAGTAGCTCATGAAATGCCTTTTTGAAAAATCTTTTTGTTATTTTTTGCTGCCATCATTTAACATGGCTCTCTTGCTACCTCTGTTACAATGGTATATGAGAATATTTATCATCATTATAAAGCAATCCACCAGCCAAGACAAAATATGAGAAAGTCTCTGTTATGTTCAGCTCAACTCTTGATAACTACATGGACATATCCATGTAATTTCCCTAGCAACAAGAAACTAGAAAGATTCTAGATTTGGATGACTATGTTATAAAGAAATGCAATAATTATTAATCATACAACTGATGACACAATACTTCCACATGAGTTAGTACACTGAAAAAAAAATGAAATCCTATATTTATATTCAGAAGCCAGAGCAGTTTCTTACACCGTTTGAGACAAAACTGAAATGCGACTGGAAAGATTGGACAAGGAAGATAATTGTCATGATGCAATCATCTAAATCGTGTCGGGCAAGATATATTGTACCTTTGGTAAAACTAGACGGAACCACTCACAGCTACGTTGCACAGGAGCTGCATCAATTGCTAGTATGTTTCCAAAATCCCATTTTCGACCTATACACATGGGTGAAGTTCATATTATCTAGATGATGTTACAAGAAGCAGGCTTTTTTGGTGCCACTTATGGAGTTCAGAAAGCGATAAAGGTCAGAATACCAGAATATAGCATTTGAGGAGAATTTTAAGAAACAGATTGTATCAAATCTATTAGGTTGATCTAACGAGTTTTTTAAGCATCTAGAGTCATCTTCTTTTAACGATCCCATAATCCCTTGTGGGGTGGAGTCTGGGCAACTGAATGGAGCTGAGTATTTACTGGCCGGACGCAGAGTTTTGTTCAGCAGAGATTGTGCCCCAGAGAGAGAAATATCTGCCTCTACCTAGGATCGAACTCACAGCCTCCTGATTGTGAGGCGAGAGCTCTACCTCTAGGCTACCACACCACTCATTCTTAAGCATCTAGAATCTTACATTGAATACCTTGTAAAGAACAACCAAAACTAGTGGTGAGGTTTGTTGTCACTATAATCATCCATCAAAGTGATTCAGGTCATTTTTTAACATCTGAGACAGTGTTTCAAGGACTGCGAGATGGAGAGCTGTGATTGAAGCAAGTGCTTTTTTTAAAAAAAATATTGAAGTACAATATATATATGATAGTAATTTAACAAAAATGGAATTCATCTGGTGGCCGATAAAGTAATCGAGTGTCTGCACCACAGAACACATCAGAATGGCAGGTCTACCCGAGGGCATTAATATTGAATTAGTATAATTGGTTCCTATCTAAGTTGTCAGTCTTCTTAGAATCATTACATTAATACTAAGAAAAGAAAATTACGTTGGAAAGTAAGGCAAGAAAAAGTATTTAAAGCGATTGCAATCTTTGAGTCTGGGTTCATCTCAACCTAAGAAGAAATTAATCTTGTCCTACGGATGTTGTTTCACCCTATGGAGTAGGAGCTATGTTGTCTTATCAAATGAGCCCAGAGAAAGTTCTATTAGATAGGCCTAGTGGATACTGAATAAAACAGAAGGAGGTTATTTTGTTTTTATTAATATAAATATACTATAATATAATATAAATATACTATTAATATAATATACTTCTAACTAGAGCATATAAAACATTTGCTAGACCAATTCTCGAATACAGCTTATCTGTCTGGAACCCACACTACATATCGGACATTAATACAATTGAGAATGTCCAGAGATATTTCACGAGAAGAGTATTACATTCCTCTGTTCGCAACAGAGGAATGCAACCAGACTTGAAATTATGTAAGACCTTATGCAACCAGACTTGAAATTTTAGGCCTAGAAAACTTAGAACTACGCCGCCTTCGATCTGACCTAAGTGTAGCACACAAAATTATATGCTACAATGTCCTTCCTGTCCATGACTACTTCAGCTTCAACCACAACTATACACGAGCACACAATAGTTACATACTTAATGTAAACTGCATGCCTACCATCCCTGTCCTAAAGTCCCCATGTATTCGAAAATATGTACTCGAAAAATTTGTTCTCAAAACTATGTTTGTACTTATTATATACTCATATTAATATTTATAGTTTACCTGTAATCATATACATGCTTGACAAAATAAATAAATAAATAAAAATAAAATAAAATAAATAAATAGAAAGAGCAACATGTTCAAAATCCATATAGACAGTGTGTTGTCTGGTTACAATTCTTTTGAGTAATATTCATCATAGTAATAATAATAGTATTCTCTAATAGTAATCTCATAATAACAGTGTTTTCTCCTCATAATATTAATACATATTAATTGTTAATACCAATCAAAATAAATCAAAATAAATAAGTTACAGTAATCAACCCTAATAATAAATTTATTCTTTCTCTTGTAATTTTAGAAGTTCTAACTCCTGTTTCTCTTATCTAACCATCGATAAAACAGATCCCATACCTCAAAATATTCAGTGTCTTCCTTTTCTTTAATTTCAAATGTTAGTTTATTCATTTCTGCACATTCTAAAATTTTTGTTATTATCTTTTCTTCTGTGGGGATCTCCTCGCCCTTCCAATGTTGTGTGAACACGATTCTGGCCGCTGTTAACACATGTATTATTAAATATGCATTCCTTTTACTGTATTTGTCTGGTATGATGCCCAATAGAAATATTTCTGGTTTTATATCTATATGTTCCTTTATAATTTTTTCTAGCCAGGTGTGTATTTTAGTCCAGTATTTTTTTGCTTTCAGACATGTCCACCACATGTGGTAATACAAGCCCAGGGTTTGGTTGCACTTCCAACACTTGGCAGACATATTCTTAAACATTCTAGCTAAGCTTGCTGGGGGGAAGTGCCATCTATAAAACATTTTGTATGTTTTCTTTATATGCACTGGACATTGTCAATTTATAGTTTCTGTCCCACAACTTTTGCCATTTGTCCAATTCTATAGAATACCCAAAATTTTAAGCCCATGCTATCATGGTTTCTTGTACTTGCTCCTCTTCCATACTAATAGTCAATAAATAATTACAGAATTTTTTAATCAGTTTCTCCTCCGGCCCTATTAAGATTTGATCAAATTCTGTTGGTTCTTTATAAAAACCATATGTTTTAACATCTTTATAATATCTAGATTGTATCTGTACATGCGGCCACCATGCTAAATTTATCCCTTGGTTATTCAATTTCTGTTTGTTTTTCAATTCCCCCTTCCCATTTAAAATATCTTCGTATCTCACAATTTTTCCCATATCCATCACATTTGGGTATGTTAGTGCCTCTATCGTGGAGAGTCAGACTGGTATTTTCAAATAGTGTTTTTCCTTGATTTTTGCCCATACTGAGAGCAGAGCATTTCTAATGTAATGTCCCTGAAAGTATTTATGTGTTTTGTATTTCTTGTACCATAGAAAGGCATGCCACCCCAGTTGTAAATCGTGTCCCTCCAGTACAAGCAATTATCTATGTCTCAGAGTTATCCATCCCTTTAGCCAAGTAAGGGCAGCTGTTTGATAATATAATCCCCAATTTGGCAACCCAAAACCTTCTCTATTGGTAGAGTCTTGCATTAATTTCAGCCTAATTCTTGCCTTTCTACCTTGCCATATAAATTTGGTTACCATTCTATTTAGTTCCTTGAAATATTTCCTTTCTAGCTTTATTGGGATTGTTTGGAACAGGTATAACAGTCTCGGTAAGATATTCATTTTAATAGTGGCTATTCTTCCTAACAGTGATAATTGCATATTTTTCCACTTTTCCAGATCCAGTTTGATTTGCTGTGTTAATTTTAAGTAATTGTCTTCTTTTATGGTTACGCATCTCGCTGATAGGTGGATTCCCAAATATTTTACTTTTTTTACTATCTCAATGTCTATCTTTTCCATTAAATCTTTTTTCTGTTCCTTTGTAAGATTCTTAACTAGGATTTTAGTTTTCTCTTTGTTTATTTTCAATCCTGCAAAGTCACCATAGTCTTCTATTTTCTTTATTAGTTTGAGTCCCATTTCTTGCGGTTCCTCTATAATGAAAACCAAATCATCTTCAAAAGCTTGTAGTTTGTATTTTTCTTTTTTTATCTCCATGCCTTTTATTTCTATATCTTGACGGATGTTTCTATTTAACACTTCCAGAGTCAAAATAAATAAGGGGAACAATGGGCATCCTTGTCTTGTGCCTCTTTTAATATTAATATTCTCTGTTATGTCCCCATTCACTAACACTTTTGCAGTCTGTTTAGTGTATATTGCCTTGATTATATTGATAAATTTCCCTCCAAATTCCATATATTTTAGCTGCAGATCATGAATCGCCAGTTTACATTGTCAAATGCTTTCTGCGCGTCTAGAAACATCAGTACCATTTGTTTTTCCGCATGTGCTTCATAATATTCCAATGTGTTCAAAATTATTCTCATGTTGTTTTTAATTTGTCCATTTGGCAGGAAACAATCCTGGTCTAAATGTATAAATTCATTCAGGAATCTTTTCAATTTTTCAGCTATTATTGATGTATAGATTTTATAGTCCACATTTAGAAGTGAGATGGATCTATAGTTTTTAATCTGCGATAAGTCTGCATCTTCTTTTGGCATGAGGGTGATATTTGCTTCCATCCAGGATTTTGGTATTTTAGCTTCTAACAAGACTTCGTTGTAAACTTCCAGCAGTAAGAGTCCCAAGGAATCTTGTAGTTGTTTATAGAATTCGGCCAGTAGGCCATCTGGTCCTGGTGTTTTATTATTCTTCTGTCTCTTAATTGCCTCTGTTAATTCAAACATTGTTATTCTTTCATTTAATGTAGATCTTATTTCTTCAGGGACTTTAGGAAATCTGGCCGCTTCTAGGTATCGTTTTATTTTATCCTCCGATAGTTCCTCTTGGTTGTACAGATTTTCATAGTAGTTCTGAATTATTATTTTGTTGCTGTCATTTTGATGTTGTAATGTACCTTTCTTGTCTATCAAGCTTTGTATCTGTTTTTTTTTCTTTTTCTTTTTTTAGTTTATACGCCAACCATCTTCCTGGTTTATAACTTCCTGGAAGGAGGTTATTTTCAACTGAAAAAAGTAGAGACTAACCATTATATTTCATTTAAAGAACTTCCATCAATATTTATATCAGTGTCCTTCTACTATCACAACTGATTATCAACACTTGTTAAGACTATTTAGGGAATATAAATCCCCTTGTAGTAACCCCTGAAATATTACTGGTCTTTAGCAATACAGATAATTCTCATCTTGTGACCAATCTCTTAATGACTATCTGAAGTTGCAATGGACTTTAAAAAAGTTACTTATGACCAGTCCTTAAGTTATGATTGTTGCATCACATGATCACATTTCGGGCATTTGACAATTGGCTCATGTTTATGACCAGTTGCAGCATCCTGTGATCATGTATTTTTTGCATTTTGCAATGTTTTTTGCCATTTTCTGGCAAAAATGCTTATTAGATAAGCTGGATTTGGACTCACAACCATGTGATTTGTTTAACAGCCAATTGATTTGTTTAATGACCACTGTATAAACAGTCATAAAATTAAGTCCAGTTGCATGGTGACCTGACTTATGATCACATCATAACTTACAACCAAAATTCTACACTCAATTGTGGCTGTAGGTTGAGAACTACCTGTAACACTTTATGTTCACAAAATCTGCTGTAAGGCAAGTTATCAGCATGGCAGTGTGAACGAGATTACTGCTTTGAAATTTGGCTATAGGTAAATGCATTTTGAGGGAGTGACATATCTTGCTGGAATGTTTGGGAGAAGCTCAGTGAATGTTTCTCAAATAATAACAAAATTGTTATCTTTAAATGGTAAATAATTGTGCTTAAAAATCCCTTCTTTTACACCAAACATATAGAATTAAGTAAGGAGACCTGTCTATACATTTCATGGAGCAAACTGCAGATGATCTCAATAAAAGTATGATAAGAAATGCTGTATTTTTTTCCCACTTGAAAGGTTTAGCCTGCAGTTGTGTCGGGTGGTTAAAACTAGATGTTGGCTTGCAAAAAGTGGTTTAATACTATCCTCCCAGAAGCTGTTGGAAATATGTTCCATGAAGTCTATAGCATCAAAGAGGACTGGCAAGAAACGTAGGCATATTTGCCAAACATGGATAGCCTAAAGTAATGGGTATGGATGATTTACCAAAATTTACAATCAGAAATGAAATTAAACAAACTTCATCAATCAAGAATGGATTAAGTAGTCAAGTGGAGAGAACAATGAGGATTTTTAAAGAAGGACTGAGAAAAAGGGGAACGTTGAAGGTGAAATCAGTTCATTTTCTTTTGAAATATAGAACATTGCTATAAATAGCCATAACCAAGTCCTCACTAATGGGAAAGACGATCTATACTCAGTGTCCTGTATTAAGGAAAAAAGTAAAAAAAAACTCCAAAGCTGAAGTCATTCCCTCTCCCACCTTTGCTATAACTTTCCTAAGACTGAAAGTGGAGATAAAAGTCCTATATTTATATCTCAGGTTATTTTTTTTCAACCTACTTGGATTTAAGGCTTCTAGGCAAAATGGGCAGCATACAAATTGAATAAATAAATGAAATAAACATAAATAAATAAAGTGAAGGGGGCGCGATAGCTCAGTGGTTAACGATGCTGACCTTGTCTGTATTCAAGACCTGAGCACCGCACAATGGGGTGACCTCCTGTTACTTGCTCCAACTCCTGCCAACCTAGCAGTTCGAAAGCATATAAATGCAAGTAGATAAATAGGTACGACTTCAGTGGGAAGGTAACAGTGTTCTGTGCACATTGGTGTACAGTCGTGCTGGCCACATGACCATGGAAATATCTTTGGACAATGCTGGCTCCCTCGGCTAGGAAACGGAGATAAGCACCGTCCCTTAGAGTCAGACCACGACTGGGCAGGGGAAACCTTTACCTTTAAATAAATAAGGCATTAGGTAACAACAGCAGGACTGCTAGCTTTTACGAGACTTGGTGTTAGGACTCTGTCCAAACGGTTGGGTTGGTTAATATAAACAAGCCACAAATCACTGTTTAAATGTATATATGTAATATTGCTTTAAATGCATTGGTGCATTCTGACTGGCAGTAACGGCCATAAGAGGGAGCTAGAGAACATGGTTAGCTCTCTCTCTTCTGCTGATCCATTGCTTAATTGACTTCGTGTCTGAGAGTAAGCTCTGTGTGTAGCTAGCTATCTGTGATAGTTGAAATCTTTGTTTGCTGATTAAGACAAAGAAAGGCTGGTAAGGAGACTGCTGTACTTCTGAACACTGACTGACGGAATGTGTATGATTCGGACTGTTATTTGGACTGTGCTATTTCTTTTAGTAAACTACTTTTATACACTTTAACGTATCTGTTTATTGACTGAATCATTACTGATATCTACTGCAACATTACGGTTCACTGTGCAAGCCTTCAGGCCCCAGAGGTTACTCTGCACAATTCCTTAACACTTGGCACTGAATTATCTGGAGGTATAAAATGGTATAAAAATGGCATTTGCCTAATAAGTGATTGACTAAGGAAACAAGTTTATGGAACAGAAACAGAGCCACACAAAAGGTCTGACCATTTTGCATCAGATAATTTGGATTCAAACAGTTCATCTCCTTCCAATCAGGCGGTCAGGAGGTCTAACTATAAACAGATAACCCTTTCTGTCCAAGGAGAAATCTCCTCCTGGGGAGGATGTTATCCAGTGAGAAAAAGATTGCTCAGTTAATTGAAGGATTATGCTCTATAAGTAATTAATTGGACTTAGAGGATAGATGTTTTTCCCCCCAATAAAGGGCCTTCCTGCATCTGGCCTACAAACAGAAAATAAATTCTGCCTCACATAGTTGAAAAGCGAGAACTCAACAAGTCTTAATGCCAATTTGTTGTCGCTGAAATCGCAGACAGCACACTGTGATCCAGTGGCTCAAAGGCTATGTTTGAGCGCTTCCCAAATTCACCTGGCTGGCCATCGTGTTACACAAAATGCAAGGCTAGATGAAATGTTACTTGATTGAGAAAGGTTCTTGTATGTATGCCATAGAAATTTATGTCATGCACTGAGGACTTATAGAAGGAGTCACGGAAGTTACAACACTTGAAAATATATTGCTCCCTCGTGACCTGCAATCCAACTAGTTGAATTTACTTTGATTTAGTCAGTTCTTGATAACTCACCTGTTTGTATAACCCCCAAGGAAATAGCAAAGCCAGATTTATCACACCCTTCCGATATCACTAACTATGTTTGGGTTCACCCTGGTGGACCACAAGTTGTAAAGCTTTGACGGAGACAATATCTACTTTGGGATTTTGTTACAAACCAACCAATAACAATGGAATTATAATATACACACCCGTGAGTTGGTGAAAAATGTAAGACTTTGAACAGAGAACGGTTGGTGGGTTAAAATGCCCGGATGATTTTCTTAAGGACTTTCTGGTGGTTAGTTGTATAAAGCTTTTAGCCAAGAACATTGCTGGATTAGATCCTTTTGAAATTCAGTTCAGCTAGTCTGCGTGAAGTGCCTGATGTACTGAATGTCTTGTTTCAGCAACGAATATGTATTTTTCTTGCCATTAGATTTTCTCTACTATGACCCTCGGCTGTTGAGATATTTTTTTCTGCTGCCAAGTTGAGACCAGGCAGCTATTGCTGTGCTCACATGAGAAATACAGTCTTGCTGTAATAGCCCTAGAAGAGAATGGCTGCTGATGGCCATTTGCATATTGCTTTGGATTTTATGGCATCTCCAAGTTATACAGAACCTAAATGAATAAAAATCACTGTCCCTAAAACATTTATTGCCCCTAGGAGAATGGGCTGTAGTAGTATTAGCAAGCTGGTTAACCATTACTGTGGCAATGCATTTTCTGCTAGTACCAGCTGTGATCTACTGTTCCATATTTATGCGTCCTTCCTTCCTTCCTTCCTTCCTTCCTTCCTTCCTTCCTTCCTTCCTTCCTTCCTCCCTCCCCCCCTTCCTTCCTTCCTTCCTTCCTTCCTTCCTTCCTTCCTTCCTTCCTTCCTTCCTGCCTGCCTTCCTTCCTTCCTTCCTTCCTTCCTTCCTTCCTTCCTTCCTTCCTTCCTTCCTTCCTTCCTTTCCTTCCT
>QLTV01001698.1:13263194-13274726 GCA_003457575.1 Thermophis baileyi
TTTGAACGTGCCAGGATCAAGCTCCTGACAGTTGGCAGAGTTAGCCTGCAATACTGCATTCTAACCACTGTGCCACCACAGTCCTTCCTTCCTCATATTTATGCGTCCTTCCTTCCTTCCTTCCTTCCTTCCTTCCTTCCTTCCTTCCTTCCTTCCTTCCTCTCTCCCCCCACCTATCTCAACTTTCAACATGGATTCTGTCTAAAACAAAATTATACACCTAGATGTTTTTTAAAAAGCCAACAGAAGTAGGATTTATTTCATAGGCAATAGGATCTAAATATTTGGGGTGGGTATAGTAAAATAGCATCTTATATAACTCTTGCTTAAAATAGAATAGGTGCTATATTCCCATTTCCTGGAACTTACCCTCAGCTCCCCTTCCTTTCTCCAAATGTCCATTTGAGCAGACATTGAACTTTTAGCTTTGTTTTTATTTCTGAATGCTCAGAAAGATGGAGCAGCAGCTTCTACTGGAAATGAATGAGCCAAACAATGTAAGCATTTGGCTATTTTACTTATAAATGTGAATATTGTGATGCAAGCAATGAAAAACTTACAGATGATTAATATAGATGTGTGCTGTTAATCATTGTCAGTGTTCTTGTTACTGAGGAATTCAGGGATGTGGCTGAAAATATTACGGTGGCACTGAGAAGGGTAAGTGACAAGAGTTGTGTCATCAGATCTTAGGTATTAGTTAACAAAATATGAGATATGGGCTTATGAATCATTGTAGAAATATAGTTAAGAAATTTAGTTAAGAGGACAAACCAGGGGTAAAATGCTCCCGGTTTGCTCGTACCTGTCGGTCACTGTAGAGCTGGTCGCCAAGGTAGCGCGAGGCACCACCCACCTGCCCGGACGCCGCCATTTGAGTTCTTTTACCCTCTGCGCATGCGCAAAGCATTCTGTGCATTCGCAGAGGGTAAAAGAACCCAAATGGCGGCAGTCCGGGCGGGTGGGTGCCGCCGCGCGCTACCTTGGTGACCGGCTCTAAGGCGACCGACAAGTACGAGCGAACTGGGAGCATTTCACCCCTGGGACAAACACTGTTGTCATAAAGCAGATAGGACTCTGAGATTGATTTTTAACTTTAGAACAGTGTTTCTCAACGTTGGCAACTTTAAGATGTGTGAATTGTTAAATTGTCCCTTGGCGAGTTGGTTGTAGTGAGTTGGCTGCGGCAAGTTGGCTACTGCAAGTTGTCCCATTCCAAGGAACAGTTGTAGGCAGGGGTGGGCTGCTGGAGATTCGCAGGGGTTCGGGAGAACATCTAGCTAAGATTCTGTGCAGTTCGGAGAACCTCCAAATTCCACTCCTGGCTAGCCCCGCCCACCCCTCCCCTCCCCTCCCAGGAGTCCCCACACCAGAGGTGGGTTCCTCCCAGTTTGGATCGGTTTGCCCGAACCGGTAGCGACCCGCTGGTGATGTCATGATGATGTCACAGATCCGGTTTGGTCGATGCCGGTCCATGGATGCCGCCATCTTTTTTTTGAATTTTTTTTCTTCTTTTTTCTTCTGCGCATGCGCAAAAACCAAGTTTCCGGCACTGCGCATGCGTCGCCATCTTGTTTTTGGCTTTTTTGGGGGGGAATTCTTTTTCATTTTTTTGCACTGCGCCCACAAGATGTGGCCACGCAGTGCAGGAGGAAGTGAACCAGCAGCGAGGTAAGTTAGAACCCACCCCTGCCCCACACGGCCCATTTTGGATGCAGGTAAGTGCAGGGTGCGCGTGGAGACTTGGGGAGGACAAAAAATGGGCCTACTGAAAGTTCGGGAAGGCCGGAAACGGGCCTGTTTCCGGCCTCCAGAGGGCTTCCGGAGCCTGGGGAGGCCATTTTTGCCCTCCTGGAGGCTTGAAGAAAGCCTCTGGAGCCTAGGGAGGGCAAAAACGCCCCCCCCCTGTGGTGCAGGAGGCTGACTAGGCCACGCCCACCATGGCCATGCCCACCCAGCAACCGGGCAGAGAACCCCTTGCTAAAAATTTTGAAGCCCACCCCTGGTTGTAGGTCACTTTTTTCACTGCCATTGTAACTTTGAATGATCACTAAACAGATTGTTGTACATTGAGATAATGCAATTGTCTTCGCCATGGTTTAACCATTTTTGCAGACTCAGTTGCTAGAGAGTAGAAAATCTGTGTATTTTCTTCCAAGAGGCATAAGACCATGTCTATTGGATTTAGCCACATCTTCAAAAAAAAATCCTACCACAGTTCCCTATGACACAAAATGTTCAACAATTGATGTCTAGAATACACTCTACATTAGTTGGTTTGTTTCTCATAGTGAACTGGTGTTTATGTTTGATATTACAGTGTTGGCATCTTTCAATGCTTTTCTAGCTTTGTCTTTAGAACAAGCTTCAATGCAGGCAAACTTATTATGTGTTTTTATGCTGTTCTACATGCTCTGTGATTCTTTGTTTCAATTCTTCTACTTCTTTCATTACAGAGCTTTGTTGATTCTGAGGCAAAGAATCGAGTGCCTGGTTTCCAAATATAAACAATTGAATAGCTATGCTAGCTTCCTCTATTCCCAACTCCCCCTGGTTTGTCTCTATAGTTTGAGTTACTTCTGACAAGGCTTTGTATTCTTTGTCCTAAATAGACCTTTTCAAATCTTCCCATTCTGCTTCTCTGAATATTTTATTTTGATTTATAAGTCAATGATGATTTTCTAGCCTCTGTTGTTATTTCTGAATCTGGATTTGCCCCCCAGAATTGATGCATTTATTTCAAATATGCCCTTCTTGTTGTAATTACAAATAATTATTTGTTTTCTATTTCTGTATATTTGCAACAGGTAAAACACCTTTTCTTCCAATAGTTCTGAAGGTTCTGGTCCTGGTTGCTCAGCCAGCAGCTGTGAGCCCTATAGCCCATTTTCCCCCCATCAAACTCCAACATCTAGCATTATAGTCAGGGGTTCTAACTTACCTCGCTGCCGGTTGGCTTCCTCCCGCGCCACATGGCCAACCCCCCCACCAAAAAACCCAAAAATAAGGTGGCGATGCATCCGCAGTGCCGGAAACTCAGCTTCTGCGCATGCACAGAAGAAAAAAAAAATTCCCCCCAATTTTTTTTTTCAAAAAAAAAAAAATTCCAAAAAAAAGAGGGCGGCGCCCCCCGACCGGCACCGTGACATCACCAGCGGGTCGCTACCGGTTCGGGCGAACAGGTCTGAACCAGGAGGAACCCACCTCTGATTATAGTCCCTATAACCTGGGTGATGACTGAGCTGGTGTGAATTTCTGTAATTACTTCTCACCATATTTTTTATGAGAGAGACACTTGTCTGGCTGCTCTGCTGAGACCTGTCCAGTACAGTTTGACCTCTGGTAGAGCTCTTATTTTCCTCAGAGCACAAAAGCCCCATCATCATGTCAAGGTATTGCCTCACTGGGAAATTATTATTATTATTATAGTTTGTTGCATAGGCAGCCAGGTGTTCAGACTGGATTTATCATTTTTATTTACCTATCAAACCCTTTTCAACTACCTGGGATAGTCAGATGTGGATGTTTAATGGTGTTGTAGGGATCATCGCAGGTTGTAAGCTGTTTTGAATAAAGCTACTGTTTGCAATTGACTGATGGTGATTTTTGTCAATGCTGATAGTGTTCAAACGGTGCTCCAGTTGTTTTGAAATTGCTCCCAAGACGCCTATTATTTTTGATACTATTTTGCTTTCTTTTGCCACAGTTGTTCCACTTCTATTTGAAGATCTTTGTATTTTGTTATCTTCTCCAATTTTTTTCTCCTTTTTCCTGCTGCCTCAGGTACTTCCACGTCCTTATTATTATTATTATCATCATATTTATTTGCTGCACCATTGTTACTACTTTGACGATCTTTGCAATCTTCTTGCAGCAGCTTACCAGGTGGTTTCTTCAGCTTCTTTGCATAGGTGGCACATACTGTCAGTTGGGTCTTCTCAATTCTGGCTTTGTATGCATTTGCCCCAAGGCTTGGTCTTGTGCAGCCACAATTAGTCCCTTGGTTTCTTTCTTCAATCTTAGCCATTGCCAGGTCTTGCTGTTACAGTATCTGCTTTCTGTGCTATTTTTTTTAATGTACTGGCCATGTACTGCTTTGTCTTCCCATGCCTCCATTCTGTTCTTCGTTTGGTCTTTCTTGTAGGCCAGTTTGGTCTCTCCTGTAGTTAGTAAGCCTTCCTGGTATACTAACTTCAGTGCATCTTCTTCACTGTATTTTAGATATTCTTCCAATGCCCCTTTTCCCTTCTTTTATCATCTGATGTACTTGCACATTTCATGCCTACCCATTTCTTCTTGCTATGTAACCAGTCCATTACTATTTCAATTCTTTTACTCTTTTGTTGGCATCATATATTTTTGTTTGTTCTCTAATCCATGTGCAGGTCTTTCTGTCTTGTCTTGTGATGCTGAGCATGCATCTTTTCATGGCTTTTTATTGATTGTGAGGTTAGTGTCCAAATGGTACTCCTGTTTTATGTGACTCTTGTATGTCTCTTTGTGATTCTTCTGGGTCTTGTCAGAAGACAACAACATGATCTGCAAATCTTAAGTGGTTTAAATAGGTGCCATTGATAGGTGATATTGTATCACCTTGTTGTACCCCTCATTCTTTGGTGATTTCCACTTTACGATCACCAAGGCAAATTTTCACTATTGTTTTTTCATATATTGATTGTAGAAAGTTTATGTAAGCAGTGTCTACACCTTGGTTGAGCAATGCATTGATTGTTGCTTGCTAGTATACTGAGTCAAACACCTTTTTGTAGTCAGTGAAAGCCATGCACAGAGGGATGTTGTACTCATTGTGCTTTTATTGACTTGCTGAATAACCTGGAGTTGATCCATTGTGCTGTAACCACTTCTGAACCCTGTTGGCTCCTTTGGCTGTGCATCATTTAATGTTCTCAGTATTCTTTTTGCTATTATCATGGTGGAAATCTTGTAGATGACTGAAAGAAGGCTTATTGGGCAATAGTTCTCTAAATAATCTTGGGCCCTTTCTTGTGTATAAGAATCACTTCAGCATTTTTCCATGCATCAGGTATTTTTTCTTCTCTATAATCAAGGCGTCTTGATTATAGTTTTGCTAGCATCTTGTGTAAACTGTAAACTGTAAACCACCTTTCAGTATTTCAACTGTAACACAGTCATCCTGAAGCTTTGCCATTTTTCACTGATTTTATGCTACTGCCTCTACGAGGATATCTGGCATTTCCTCTTTTGTGGGTATTGTTAGTTTTGAACGATCTTGATTTTTGTATAGCTTTGAATAGAATTTTCCAATTATTTCTAACATTTCCTGTCTTGTTCTTCATACAGAGCCATCTTCAATGCAAAAACCTTCTTAATGAAAAAACCTTCTTTCTTGTATTTGTAAGTTTGCATTTTGCTCTATTAATCCCCCCTTTTTTTTCACGAGCTGCATGTTGACTGCTGACCCTTTTCTTCTTGGATATGTTTTCTTACGGTCTTACAAAGTTCAGAGCACTCCAGTTTATTAGTGAAACTTCCAGTATTCTTCATTGTCTGTATTCCCCCCCCCCCCCATTAAATCAATAGTTTCAGTAGAGATTTTTGGCTGTACAAAGTGTTTTTCCGGCAGTGCTATGGATACAGCAGATTCAAGGACGCTTTTGGCTATTTATTCATTTTGGTCCATAATGTTCATCTTTTCCAAATCTTGCAATAGAGCGAAGCAATTTCATAAATTAATCTCAAAATCACTGCTCTTCTCTAACAGCTGATCACTGTTTATTTTCATTTGTTGTGATGTCTTTATCATTTCTATACACTCTTTTCAACAATCTGTCTTCACTTTAGCTCATGCAGTTCTATGATCACTTCCAACGTTAAAGCGATTGATGACAGTACAATTATAGAATATGTTTTTTTATCACTTGACATGATTTAGTCAATTTCACTTGTCTACCCAGATGACTCTTCCATGTCCATTCTCTGGTAGCTTTTTTCTTTTATAATGAGTTCATGATATAAAGCTCCTGTCCTTCAGCAAAATCTACTAGTCTATCACCTCTATTATCTCGTTCACCACTTCCATATGGGCCAATCACATTTCTCCAATTATTGTTCTTTCTATTCTTGCATTAAGTCACCCATTAGTATTTCGTATCAGCAATTTCCATTTTTGAAGTTGTATTCACATGTTTGAGGAATAAACTATAATCTGCCATGCTAGTCCAATGCAGGTTGGCAGATCGGTGTTAGTCTGGGGTATCCATCATGGCCTGTTCACCTGGGGTGATCCTTCTGGACATATACATGTCTGACGACAGAGCCCACTATTTCTTTTACCCACACGAGACCCTTCACTTGTAATGGCCTCGATCATAGAAGGCACTTCAGGAGCATATTTGATGGAGAATATTCATGATAAAGGTTGCCATCGTGGTATGACTTCATTTGGGACCAAATTGGGGCCAATTGCCATTTCTGTTGTTAAGTGAAGAGGTGTATAGTGTAATGTCAAACTACTGAATTTCTTATCCACAGAAATCCAGCCAGTTCTGGTTGTCCCTGATTGGGTTAAGCAAGAAGCAGAGGGAGTCCCAAAAAAAGATTACAGGTGTCTTTAAAGTTGATACATTCACTGAAATGGATTAAAAACAAGTAAGTTAGAACAGAATCACATTAGTTCAATCCTATCTATATTTAAAGACTGTATTTGAAGAGAAACTATGTGTTCCTTTTTGATAAAAAATATGTATTTCAATTAAAAAACTAACACATTAAATTATTTAACAAATAGCATTTTTTTCTGATCAAAACTAGCCATGTTGAAATAGACAATAATTGAAGCTGATGAATAATTTTTTGGCGGAAATTAGTAGGCAGAAAATTAGCGAGATTTTTCATCACATTTGCTTTTGGAACCATTCAGCCCAGCATATCAAGACAAGCTATCTAAATTCTATTTCTAATACACGAGAGAGTGCATTTTGTCTAAAATCTCTTATTTCATGGCTGAGTTATATAGCCCAATTATTGGGCATCCTTGGCTCTTCTATGTCCCTGGTATAGAATTCTGCAGAATTTGAAAATCTCAGAAAAACACCTTGAAAAATTCACAGAGAATTTTTTTCCATTTTTTTTCATGACACCTATGTGAATTTCCTATGAAACAATGGCCTATCAGTATGATAATTTTACTTTTCATATGTGAAATTATATTTCACATAAGTTCACATTTGTCCAATAAACATGGCATTTCATCTTTGAATATATGATATTTGGTTAAACATTTTTGAATAGGTATACCTGGGAATTCCTGGAAATGACCTTGGTATTTGTTTGAAACGTATCTTCACGCTGAGTTGTGTTTTGATGATGGATGATCTCGCTGTTGCAAAAATGCAGAAAGGTAACAAAATGTAAGTTAACCATTAAATACTCAAACATGACAACTTTATTAAAAGGTGGCGTTTGGTTACATGTATACCATAATTCAGAGTGAAACAAAAACCTATCATAATACTTACTCCACTTCCACTTCTATGTGTGGTCGGGATTGTTCATTGCTTCATTACATCAGAGTTGTAATATGCTACTTTGTAGTATGCTCCTGATACCAAGGTGCTGTAAAACAATAAACATTGTGTTGCACCAAAAACCCCACAATGTAGCTTCTCTATCTGATTAAAACTGAATGCGTTTCCTTCATCCCTTCCTTATATATAATATGGCTGTGGTTAACACTAGTTGCTTTCTCATCACCTAGAATCATATGGCTGGAAAGGACCTTGGAGGTCTTCTAGTCCAACCCCCTGCCCAAAGCAGCAGTTGTTATACCAACTTAAACAAGTGGATGTCCAATCTTTTTTTGAAAACCTCCAGTGATGAAGCACCCACCACTCCGGCAGGCAAGATATTCCATTGATTAATTGCTCTCACTGTCTGGAAATTTCTTAGTTCCAGATAGGATCTCACTTTAAAGAGCTTCCAGGCATTTCTTCTTGTCTAGCCCTTAGGTGCTTTTGAGAATAAGTCAACCCCCTCATCTGTATGACTGCCCCTCAAGTACTGGAAGACAGGTATCACGTCACCCCTAATCTTTCTCTTTGATAGGCTCTCTTAACCGATCATCGTACAATTTAGCCTCCAGATCTCTTATCATCTTAGTTGCTCTTCTCTGCACTCTTTCTAGACTCTCAGCATCTTTTTTGTATCGTGGCGACCAGGACTGGATGCAGCATTCCATATGCGGCCTCACAAGTTTGGTATAAAGTGGTATTATCACTTATGATTTTGATGCAATCCCACTCTTGAGGCAGCCTAGAACTGCACTGGCTTTTTTGGCAGCTGCAGCAAAAATCCTGGCTCATTGTTAAGTGGTCATTCACTAGGACACCTAGATCCCTCCTATAGTTGCTACTATTGAGCAAAGTACTGCCTATTCTGCACATTTGTTTTTTCCTGCAGATTTGATCAGGCCCCCTTCTACCCCCTCATCTAGCTCATTGATGTAGATATTGAGAAGCCCAAGATAAAACCTTGAGGTACCCCACTGCATGCTTCCTTCCAGGCAGATGTAGTTTCATTGAGGGCTCCATACTGAGTGTGGTTTGTCAGCCAAGTGCAAATCCATCTGGTGTTGGTACTGTCTATCCCACACTCTATCTTATGAAGACGTAGGCTGTGGTCTACAGTAGTGGCCAAAATTGTGGAAACCTTTTGGGAAAATGTATTTTTGAGGTTTGATGGCTAATAACACCACTTTGTATTGGAGTAGTACCATAAAATTATATAGCAATGGAAAGATAATTTAATCAAGAATGTAATGCAACAAAGTTTGTTCAATTATCTGTATTCTATGAAAAGTTATAGACAAATAACCAGAAAAAAGAAGCACAACTTGCTTAAGTTGAAAGCAGGTAGCTTTCCTTCATCTGATTGTAGCCAATGAGCATGAGTGTTTAGAGAGCCAATCAGGTGTCATCTTGTTTTGGCAATGAGCCAATCAGATCACAGTAGGATTCAGTTATTGATGTCATGTATTGAAGCTGAGAGGAGGACATTTGTCAGTGTGTTATGCGATCGCTATCAAGTTGGTTGAGGTTTTTTTGTGTTCTTTCATTTAGTGAGCTTGTAAAAAGTAATAAAATTAAAGTAATGGTGCAAAGAGTTGACTGGTCGCCCAGAAAGCGATGTAAAATAGTATTATTAAGTGAACAAGGCTACAGTTATAAAGAAATTAGAAGAAAAATTGGTGGAAACTTAACCAAAGGTGGCATGTCTACATTTTTGAAGAGGTATAAGGAGACGCAGTCACTACAAAACCACACTGGTAAAGGCAGGAAAAGGTGCACAACAGCAAGTGATGATAAAAGAATTAAGAGACTGTGCCTACAGACTGTGCCTACATCATCTGGGTGTATACAAGATGAAATGGCGCAATGCAATGTGAAGTTGAGTGCAAGGATATACAATTTTTGTATATCTCATTTTTTCTACGTATTTCACTTTTCTTCTTTATAACTGCTATTCTAATAGCAAATCCATCATAAAAATTACTGCATTACATTCTTAATTAAATTATATTTCCATTGATATATAATTTTATGGTACTACTCCAAATAAAAGTGGTGTTATTAGCCATCAAACCTCAAAAATACACTTTTCCCAAAAGGTTTCCACACTTTTGGCCACTACTGTACTTTGCTAAATGTCTCACTGAATTCTACATATGCTATATCCACAGTATTTCTGCTTATTTATTCCACTAATCAAGTTACTAATATAATCACATGTCCTTATTTATATATCATACCTGTATTTTCTTTGGTCTTTTTCCAGCCGGCTTTTCTCACTTGGAAGGTCTTCTTCCTCTTGGGCAGGCCCTGGCAAAAAATAACAAAATAACTAGTACTTGTAAAGCTAAACTTAATAAGAAATAAATCACTTTCGTATTTAAAATGAAAATAATTAAAAATGTTGTTAAGTTGAAATTATACTCACTTCCCTGACTTTGGAGGAGTTTCTCCTTCAAGTACTTGTTTTGGTTCGCAAGGCTGGTGACTTCGCTTGCCAAGAACTCATTCTCCTCCTCCAGCTAAGATGCAGAAATTACAAGAAACATTCATCAATATAGAATACAAATAAGCAAATAAAAAGAGAAGCTTAAAACAGGATTGTAAGGGAAGTGAATTACTTACCTCTCTTATCGTGGCATTTTTATGAGCCATCTTCTCCTGGTGTTTTTCATTGAGATCTTTCGTCTCCTCTTGCTCTGTATTTTTATGGAAAAACACTTGTGTTATTACACAATATTCATGAAAGACATTGCATATTAAGCCACCAATGACACACTAAATTAAGACTGGTCATTACAAATGGCACAGTCCATTTAAAATGCAATGCAGGGAAACAGATCTTTTTGCATCCCCCCCCAACAACTTAAAGGGAGTTCAGAGCCTCTCCCAAAGACAATAGTTCTGAAGGAAGGGTTTCCCCCCCACCTCTGTGGTTTAGAGGAAGGAGTGCCCTTCTATCCCCACTGCTGCTACAGGTACCCACACAAACAATATGTTTGGTTACTCACTCTTGTCTCTCTGATGTTTCTTATATTTCTGGAGACAGAACTGCCAAAAGAAGACAAAGGGGTGAATTAAGCTCATTCTTGAAGTATAGATCAAAGTGCTATTAAAGAAAGAACTACAAGACCCAGAAAGTTGTCCTGTCTTCTCTTCATCCTTTTCCAAGCTACGCTTCCCCAACTTTTAACGCTTCTTCATTGAACTTTGCAAAGATTGATAATGATGGAGAGAGCTTTACCTCAGGCTTGAGTCATATCCAGTTGCAATGCGCTTTGGCTGCCTTCTGACCATTCGTTCTAAAGCACTTTGCAGTAGTTCTGGCAAATTGCTTGGGCTATAAAGCCACATTTTGAAAAGAAGGTAACTATATCGATCTATTATCAATCTTACATTGTAGCATCTTCATATCTTAGTTTCCAAAGTAATTTATATATGCCTTCTCTAAGGAAAATGTTGGTATTTGTAATTGGGACAAAATATGGTGAATTTGGATTTTTAGCAGCGAACATGCTGACTACAAATGAAACTGCTGAGAATAATTATTTTGCTGTCCTTCCCTCTGTTTGTAAAAACCTGTAAGAATAAAAATGCAATTCTCTAGCTCCAAATAGACTTTTGAAAACAATATTAATCTTGCAAATAATCCATATAATTCTTCTAAGAAACTATTTTATCTCAAAACTGAGATCTGGAAGGAACTATATTAAAATTTGATTTGAATTCTTTATATATATATAAAGAATGGAGGGGCCGAAAGGCAAAAAGGAAGCAGTATGCTCCCTCCCATATTTGGGTATACCAGGTGATTTAACAGAGAAAAAAACATATATATATCCTTGTCCCTGGAACAAGCAGATAGGGAGGAGAATCCTGTGGCTCAGAGGTTTAAACACTTGCCTAACAAGGCAAGTGGCCCAGGTTCTAATCCCATAAGGGTGTGGCTAGCTGATGAGAGCTAAATAGCTTGATTAATGACCAC
>QLTV01001698.1:13279554-13302377 GCA_003457575.1 Thermophis baileyi
CCTCCTTCCTTCCTTCCTTCCTTCCTTCCTTCCTTCCTTCCTTCCTTCCTTCCTCCCTCCCTTTCTCCCTCCCTTCCTCCTTCCCTCCCTCCCTCCTTCCCTCCCTCCCTCTGAAGTGGCTGAAGCTGAGGGAATCATTTTTCAATTTATATTCACAATAAACCTGTGAAGTTAGTTGGCTGTGATATAGGAACTGAAATAGAGTCACTTTGTGGTTTCTAGAGTGAAGTTGGGAAGTATACTTGAGCCTCCCAGATCCCACCCCAGAAGATTCTGACGAAGCATTCCAAGCCACAACTTTTCTTTGTTGGCTGCTCTTTCCTGCGATCATGTGATTGCCATGTGTGACTTATTGGAAGCCAGCAGGGAAGGTCACAAAAGGAAATCACATGACCAGGGGATGCTGCAGTATTTTAATGGTGAGCTGATTGCCAACTGCCCAAGTTGCAATTATGTGACCACAAGGACGTTGTAATAGGTGCAGCTGTGAGGCCCGTCGTACATCCTCCTTGTTCATAGCTGTTCTAGCTTCAAATGGCTGCTGAACGAGTGGACGTTAAGTGGCGGCTGCCTGAATAACTTAAGCTTTGCCTTACATTTGGGTTTAGACTTACAGTTGCTTTTTAAAAAACAGGTGATTTATGACTGGCTATGCCTCCAAGGTGGACTTTGACAAAGCAGGATAGAAGAAGTGCATTGTTTTAATATAGTTTTTATAAAAATATATATTTTACAATAATAAAAGACAAGCATACTACAAACTAGTAAGTGAAAAAAGAAAGGAGAGCGAGAGAGAGAAGTAGCTTCTGATCTTTACAGCCACTCCAAATGAATGTATTATCTATTCTTCCTCTTTAAGATTACCTCATAATTCGCTTCTTCCCATATTCTGCTTTTTTAATCAATAAATACCATAAGTTACCAATTCATTTTTTCCCTGTTTCAGGAATATATAGTAACCCACAGTTCTCGGGGCATAAATGACCAGACTGAAATTATGAAACACAAGTGGACACATTATGCAAAGACTAAGCTTTCAGCAGAAATCTACAATGCTGTGAAAGGTAAAAGAAAAGAAAAGAAGAGAAGAGACAACAGCAGCAAGGTAGGTGGATTTAATTCTAATAGTGATCGGTGCTGTATGGAAGAATTGAAGGACCTGGTTGGGGACAGATCTCCTGGAGAAAATTTATATAGTTGATTGCTAGAGTTGACCCTGACTCATGTCACACAGTCAAAGTCAATGTCTCCAATGAAGCCATCTTATAAGGTTGTCTTTAATCCTTTCTCAAAATCTCCACTGTGTAAAAATGTAGAGAATCTCTTAACATACCCCAATTTTTCTTTTCGTATAGGCTCATGGAATTGCTTCAAATAACTCATGATTGCATCATGTATTATTCTGGAATCGGATCTCTCATTCTACATACTTTTAATTAATTTATTATGTTTATATCCTGCCTTTCATCAAAAGTAGTGTTCAAGGTTTTATAGACACTCTAATAAAATAACATTACAATTCATGAAATCTTAATGCTAAACACACACACACACACAAAAACCACACATCAAGGAGATATAAATCATAGTATTTACCATGCTGAAATTTAATTCAGCAATAAAATGGCATGAATTAAATCAATACCAAATTCCTACCATGGGTACAATTCGCTGGCAATTGCTTGCTCTAGTAATAGAATTCCATTGTTTTTGTTTGAAGGAATGATTACAGAGTAGCTTACCAACAGGTAAGATCCAAGTCAAAGCAGAGTGATTGAGAGCCTAATATTTTGGGTTGAAGTGAAATAACCCTGATAACTCTGGTCCTATAAATAAACACTTCTAATGCATCTTGCTATATACAGTAAATATGTTTCCCGGAACAGGCGATACTAGTAGCATACTAGATCTTTATTGACATTTGTCATTCTTGAATCATCATAGCATTGAAAAGCGTGCGGCAGTTATGTTAAATGACTTTTTTTTAAACACTGTCTATTTTGTTGTGATCTTGTGAGCACAATTTTGAACTGTCTTCCCTAGTGCAGTTGGCATGTATTGTATTAATGGTGCAAGTAGAGAAAGAAAAACATAATTTAAAAATATACTCGAGAAGAACAGTACTGGTTCAAATAATACTGTGTGGGAAAAGGAGACCAGAGTTATGTTTGCTAACGTCTATCATTCCTGGCTCAAAAATTGGTAAGAATGTTTTGAATGCCCAGGTAACACTTCTGCTTTGTGAGTTGCATTGGTTGCCAGTTTGCTTCCGGATCTGATTCAAGGTTCTGGTTGTTACCTATAAAGCTCTACATGGCATAAGGCCTGGTTACTTGAAGGATTTTTTTGTCTCTCATAGTATCTGCCGAACTGATTCACTCCTACAAAACTGGCACATTCCAGGTTCCTTTGATTAACAATGCCATCTCTCAGGAGCCCAGAATTCTTCTTTGTAGTAGTGCCTGCTCTCTGGGATAAGGTTCCCCCTAAGATCCAGATGGTCCCCAATCTGCTGTTGTTCAGAAAATGTGAAGCCTGGCTCTTCACCCAAGCCTTTGACAAGGGAGAAGGAGACCTCTCACTTCATCCCATCTGGTCTGTCACACTTGACATCTTTTATCTTTTTTCCTTTTTAATTAGTTTTATTGTAATGTCCTTGTTTTGACTGTGCCCAGAATCACTGGAAATTGAGTGACATTGGGTGGTATACAAGTATGATAAATAAATGGGGAAAATATGCTTGACTGGTGGAGTTGGTGATCTGAAAGACCTGTTAAAGGTTCACTGGTCACTTTGTTGATCTCTGTAGGAGTGGAGAACTGGATCCAAATACTTCTGAGTCCCCTCTTCTCTCCTGCAGAATCTAATCAGCCTCTTGGGTTGCTAGAATGCTGAGCACTATGAAGCATGTGGGATGGCAGCTTGTGACGCATGTCTATTATTTTGCATAGAACAAAACTGTCCCAAAGTTGACCACACTTTGAAAGGGTTGAATAAACAGATTTAAGCTTTTGTTTTGTCCAGAATCCTCTCCCATATAATTCCACTTATATGGTATCATGACTGGTTGAAAATTAAATTGCAGCTTTATCATTTGTCCCATGAATTGTTAGGATGCTGGGATTAGCTACTGCAAAAAGTTCTGATTTGTTGGCTAGATTCAGGCATCACAGATGGAATATTTTTTCTTGACTTGCCAAAGCAATAGACAATTTCCCCCAAAAGGATAGTTTTCAATACCTTTATGTATAGGTTATTCTGATACCCTAACAATACACTACCAAATATACATTTTTTTTTGCTGATAAAAAAAGGGTAAAGGAGTCCCTGTGGATTTTACTTCGTTAGTTGTTGTTGACTGTAGGGGGCGGTGCTCATCTCCGTTTCAAGGCCATTGAGCCAGCGCTGTCTGAAGACATTTCTGTGGTCATGTGGCCAGCATAACATCAGGGGGCACTGTTACCTTTCCATCAAACTGGGACTTACTTATTTATTCACATTGCATGCTTTTGACTCAGCCTTCCATCCTTCTGAGATCGGTAAAATGAAGACCCAGTTTGTTGGGGGCAATATGCTGATTTTGTAAACCGCTTAGAGCAGGCCTGTCAAATTGGCAGCCCGTGGGCCGAATGCGTCATGTGCAGGCCACGCCCACCCCGACTCCACAAAGGCAAAATATGTCACGATACGTCACGTGACACGATCGAGTTTGGCACCTGTGGCTTAGAGAGTGCTGTAAAGCACTATGAAGTGGTATATAAGTCTAAGTGCTATTGCTATTGAACTGCTAGGTTAGCAGGAGCTGGGGCAAGTCCATCATGTGGTGCTTGGATCTTGAACCTCGGCTGCTGGCTTTCCAGCCAACAAGCCCAGCATCCTTTGGCTGAAAGAGGCCAGTGAAATAAAATCAAAGGAAATATACCAAGATCCCCTGTAGAATCTTGCCTGGTCTCTAACAAAGGGTACCAAGTTCTACTCCAACTTTGTTCAAACTGGGAAGTGGAGGTTGGGTGAATTTTCATGAACAGAGCTCATACTAGCCTTTGCACAAGTGTCTATTTATGCTGTTACAGTATAATGCACAGTTAGTATTCCATTAAACAATGCACACGTGGCCCTCATCACTTTACCATGTATTCAATCTCACTCCCTTTAACTCATGCCATTCCTCATGCCAAGATATTATTTTTTCAGTTTTATCATACTGCCCGTATTTACTTATTAGCCTGCCAGTAGCACTAACATTTTAATTGATTTACCGCTGATTTTTTTTCCATTGCCAGGAGAGAGATTAAAAAGATCACATCAGGCATAAATAGTATCCTACAACTTGTGGGCATCACACAACCCTTCCTTGTTTTTATATTGCAGAGTTAGTGCAAAAGCAACACTGGCAACAAAACCCATGAATATGATGTGAATGCATTTGCTTTCTAAACTATCTATGCATGTATTAGGATTTACTTATAACTATTCAAATTATTTCATGTACCAGGGGAGTGAATGCATTGAAGAAGGCTCCCCCCACATTCTCCCCACCAAAATTATATAGGATTGTCTTCTTGAATGTCACATTTGCTTACTAAAGTCCCTTGTTGGCTTTAAGATCTCACACGAACAGGGAATAAAAACAAATGGAGCTATGTTGTAATAACAAGAAAAAGCCTCTGTTCGCTGCAAGAGCTTTGAAAAGAATATTCAAGAGTGCCCTTCAGATTTGGTGCTTGCGGTTGTCAAGGATTTATGCAAGAATTATACATAATAAGGTGATTTTGATTCCAGCCTGTTTCTTTGTTGTTGCTGCAGCTCTGCTATGGGTCTTTTTTTTTGTTGTTGTTATTTGTTTCAGCTCCTGAAGACATCAGTTACATTTGCAAAACTATTTCAAATCCAGCATAGAGGCATTATTAGTTAAAATGATGAACAGGGATGTATAAAATTCAGAGGCTCTGTTGGTTACATGGTGATTAAGCAGCACATATTCAATAAGATTGTCCAATCTCCATATATGATATACAGAGGTGGGTTCCTCCCGGTTTGGACCGGTTCTCCCGAACCGGTAGCAACCTTCTGGTGACGTCACGGTCAGGGGTGGGTTCCGAAAATTTCTACTACCACTCTGTGGGCGTGGCTTATGGTTACACGCGCGCACGCTCCCCCGGTGCAATTCTGTGTCCGCGCATGCTCAGTCACTATAATCTGCCCGAAACACAGCTGAGGAGCTGATCAGCTGTGCTTCGGGCGAAGAATAAAGGACAGCATTAACCCGGGGGCGGGTGGGAGGGCCCTTTCCGAAGCAGCAGCAGAGCACAAACAGCCCAAAACGTAAAAAAGCCACCAAAAATTCACGGAAAAAAATGGCGGCACCCACGGACCGGCACCGACCAAGGCGGGTCCACGACACCATCATAACGTCACCAGCGCCTTGCTACCGGTTCGGGCAACCCAGTACGAACTGGGAGGAACCCACCCCGGGTCACGGTGATGTCACGCATCCGGTTCGGTCGGTGCCGGTCTGTGGGCGCCGCCATATTTTTTTGGGAATTTTTAAAATTTTTTTCTTCTTCTACACATGCGCAGAAGCCGGGTTTCCGGCACTGCGCATGCATCGCCATCTTGTTTTTGGCTTCCCCTCCCCGGCACTACGCATGTGTACGCACACTTTGCGCGTGTGCGCCCACGAGGCGTGGCCACGTGGCACGGGAGGAAGCGAACTGGCAGCGAGGTAAGTTAGAACCCTGATGATATATAGCACCATATTCTGTACAATAGTCCTTAACTTATGACCGCAACTGCTAAGCAAGGTGGTTGTTAAGTCAGTCAGGCCTGATTTTACAATCTTTTTTTTTTGCCATGGTTAACCTAATCACAGCATTTCTCAGATGAATCATAAGGTCATTAAGTGAATCTGGCTTCCCCCATTGACTTTGCTTGTGGGAAGTCAGCTGAGAGCACATGACCCCAGGACACTGAAGCCATTATAATACATGCTGGTTGCCAAGCACCCAAATTTGGGCCATGTCATTTTGAGGATGCTTCGATAGTCATAATTGCAAGGATCATAAGTCACTTTTTTTTCAGTGCCATCATAACTTAGAGCTAAATAAATGATGATATTTAGTTGATGACTATCAATATTAGAAGCTAGCAACACACGGTAGATTTGAGAGCTGACTGTATGCCTATCTGATATAGCAGGACAATAGAGAGCAGTACAGACTTTCAAACTGTATAGAACAGCTGTAGTTTTCAGTGCTATTAAAGGCCACAGTCTAAGGATATTTACAACTGTTTTATAGTTAACTAGGACAGTACAAAGTTTGAAGCTAGGGCAGGATCCACACTTGTGAATTACAGTATCCTCTCCAGAAGTCTTTCTTAATTTATTTTTCCTGTCAAGATCCCTTCCCACTTTTGAAAATTGTGGAAGATCCCAAAAGAGTTTTGGTTTATATAGGTTATATTTATCAATATTTATCATATTAAAAATTAAAACATTTCATTAAAAATTAAAATGTAAAAAAAACATATTCGCTGCTGCTTCTCATGATTCTTTGATAGCGTTTAAATATTGTGTTATTTTTTAACACAGGCGGGCACATCATTTTGAGTTTGCTAGCCCCAGAGAGGTTCCAGGGGGACTCCCAGGGGATCACACTTTAAGAAGCATTCTTCAAGAGGCATCCAAACTATTGTTGTGCTGATGTAATGGTTAAAAAGGATAGGTTTTATATAGCCTGGGTGATCCTAGAAGATGCAACAGCACTAATGAGAAAATAGCCCATATATAATCCAACAGTGATGTATTGTGGACAACAAGATGTTTAACTCATCTATTGTCAATCAACAAAAACAAGAGCTCTGTTATAGTCAATTGGTGGAGTTATATCTGGTTTGATGAGTCAAAAACTTAGATAAAGAGAGACTTCTTGCTTGACCCTTGGTGACTTCAGGGGCCAAGTGTTTTGGTGTTTTCCCACTGAAGTGCTAACCAGATCTGATCCTGCTTAGCTTTCTTCAAGAGCAGTCAAGGTTGACTAGTGCTACCATCTGCTGCAACTGAAACTTGCTGGTCTGCCCTAAATTAAATCCTGGCAAAAACTTTGGTGGGCAAAGTGTGCTCTGTGAAGAAAAACATGATTTTGTGCAGCTTTTGTTGAACTAAGTATACTTCTGTGCAGAACAGTAGAAGTATACAAGGGAAGGTTGTTGAGAAGGTGGTTGGCACGCAGCTTCAGAATGCCCTGGATGAAGCAGATTATCTGGACCTCTTGTTTGGATTCAAACTGGGCTACGGTACTGAGATGGCATTGTTTGTGCTAGTTGATTATCTTTGGAGGACTTGGGATAAGGGTGGTGCAATTATCCTGGCTCTTCTGGAACTCTTAGCGACTTCTGATACCATTGACCATGGATTCCTTCTGAGCCAGCTTCTGGGGTGGGGAGTGGGAAGCACTTTTTGCAGTGGTTCTCTTCCTTTCTCCATAGCAGGTTTCAGTCAGTGTTGGTGGAAAGGGAGAGGTTGACTCCTAGGTTCTTATTTATTTACTTAGAAGGTTTAGATGGCCTCCCACTCACTCACAGTGACTTTGGGCACCTTACAAAAAAAAAAAGTCCAACATAAAACAATAAAAAACAATACCCTCCCCCCAGCGACATCACACACACACACACAATCAAACAAGCAACCTGATAGGCTCCATCCCAGTCTGAGTTCCCCAGGCCCATTGGCAGAACCAAGTCTTCATGATCTTACAAAAGCGTGCCAAAGTGAGATCCAGTCTAATCTCTGCAGGAATGATATTCCAAAGGTATGGAGTCACCATGGAGAAAGCCTTTTTTTGGGTCCCGACAAATGTACTCCTTAGGACAGTGGTTCTCAACCTTTCTAATGCCGCGACCCCCCGTGACCCCTGCCCCGCCACTGTGACCCCCCCTCCCAGTGCGCGATGAGGTGACAAAGGGGGCGTGGCACTAGGGGTGAAATGCTCCTGGTTCGGGCGTGCCTGTGGGTCGCTGGACAGCCAGTAGCCACGGAAGCGGGAGACTTCGCCCACCCGCCCGGATGCTGCCATTTGAGTTCTTTTACCCTATGCACATGCACAAAGTGTTCTGCGCATGCGCAGAGGGCAAAAGAACCCAAATGGCGGTGTCCGGGCGGGTGGGCGAAGTCTCCCGCTTCCGTGGCTACCAGCTGTCCAGCGACCCGCAGGCACGGCCGAACCAGGAGCATTTCCAAGATGGCGGGCTAGCGCGCCCGGCGACCCCTGTGAAAAGGTCGTTCGACCCCCAAAGGGGTCGCGACCCACAGGTTGAGAACCACTGCCTTAGGAGATGGGACCTGCAACATTCCTTGTCTCCCCACTCTTTGGGTAGGGGGGATGTAACTGAGAAGAGACGGTCCTTCAGATAACCCGGTCCCAAGCATGAAAGGCTTTAAAGGTGACAACCATTGAATTGCATCCAGAAGCAAATTGGCAGCCAATGCAGCTGCTGCAGGAGAGGTGACAGAGGTGCATACTTAGGTCTGCACAAAACCATGTGAGCTGCTGCATGTTGAACCAATTGGCGCTTGCAAATGCTTTTCAATGGCAGCCCCATGTAGAGCAAGTTGTAGCAGTCAAAAGATGGGAAGTAACCACATTCATGCAATGTGGAGTGCCTCAAGGCTCTGATTTCTCTCCTCTCCTCTTTAAAATGAAATTGCTGGGTGAGATCTTTTGCTGGCCATAGGGTGAGGTGTGATCAGCTGATGATACCCAGTTGCACATCTCCACCAGGCCAGCAGGTGATACTGTCATGGGGTTGACTGAGTGCTGAGTTCACAGTGGAGGCTGTGAAGCTATGGATGGGGAGGAACTGATTTCAACTCTGCAAGCATGTAGTTGGCATAGTAGTACTATGGTGCCAGGATGGGAATGTGGAGGGGTTTGTTTTTTTGCATAGGGTGGGATTGTTGTGATCTTTCTCTTGTTCTTACATGTTGTTGTGAGCCTCCCAGGGTAATTGTACATAAGACAGGTAACTATATAAATGTTTCAAATAAACGCATAAATAAGCAAGTAAATAAATAAACAAGTAAATAAATAAATAAATACATATCGTACAGCTTCATTATCCCAGTTAGTGAAACCTCTAGACAAAATGTAAAATGTGCTTTGTCTGGTGCTCCAAAGAAACTCACTGTGTCTGCAACTCAGCTGAATGGTTTCAGGTGGGCTAGCTAAACTGAAACCTTCAACGTTTTAATTTTTTGGGGTATCAGCTTAGGGACCTTTCAGGTGTGTAGGAAAAGACTGCACCTTACCTGTCTCTCCAAACTATTTTTGAATACCTGTGAGCCATCCTGGCCACCAATTATCTGACCACTTTCTTTTCCCATGCCTCCCCTTTAGTGCCATGTACAAACTTCTAGTCCAGAACACCTTTGTCTGGGCCAAGTACTCATCTCTTGGGTCCATGCCTAGACTAAACATGTATATATTCAAAATACATCTCCCAGGCAGTGTGTGGTTTGTAGACAGATTATTAAATAAATATTTCCCACCAGTCAGCTTTATGAACAGGCAAACTATTAAGACAGGATGCTCGGTGCTCTCTCATCTGATCCCTTAAAAATCCATAGGAGTGTATTTTTAAGGGTTGATTACTTTTAGAATAGAAATTACACATGGTTAGATTCAGATATACCAGGAGAGTATAAAATTGCAGTGCAGTGTCTTCAAGCCAATAGAAGCCATTTCACCTAATTTTCTGGCAATTACACTCTCCCAAGGGAACATCAATCTATTTATTTATTATTGCAATTTTATTTATATCCTCCCTTTCATAGAATCATAAAGTTGAAAAGGGCCGTTTAGACTACTGTGTTCAATTTTCTACATTCCTGAGCGATAGCTATCATCTAGGCTCCCTTTGCAATGAAGGGGAACCCACTGCTTCCCTAAATAATTGATTCCACATCCAACTGCTCTTATTGTTAAGAAGTATTCTCTCACATTCAACAGGAAATTGCCTTTTGTAAGTTTAGTCCTTTATTCTGTGTCCTGCCATATGGGATCAGAGAGAATGAGTCTTAGCTGCCTTCTGCATAACATGTATTCAATACTTGAAACAGTGCTGCTATCCTCCTCCTCCTCCTCCTCCTCCTCCTCCTCCTCCTCCTCCTCATTAAACCTGTGCAATTCCTTCTCACTCTCCACAGGATCCAGTTTCCAGTGCCTTGTCTCTTTTTATTGTCCTTTTCTGTTTTCTATTTTCCAGTTTCTCAGGATCCCAATCTTAATAAGTGTTAGGAAATTCTCATTCTTAATTTATGTTAACATGCAGTTGAAAGAGAAAAAAACAAAACCCACAGGAAAAGTCTCTCCATGATTGAAATTCAGGCAGAACACATTAGAAGCATCAAGATAAATATAGGGGAATTTTTGTCAGTACCATGACTGCATTTACACACGCAAACACACACAACCCCCCCCCCCATATTATGCAGTGTTTGAATTGGAAACAAAAAGGACTCAGAGACACTGAAATAATCTGTCACTCTAAAATTCAAATTCATTACATCCTGCTACTGTCAAAGAATCTGGCCAGTTCAGTGAAGTCTTTTGTTCAGAATAAGATTTTCCCTCACTGACTGAAATTAGGTTAACTTGCATCACATTAGTATGCTAAAGAATTTCTGCTTTCGTTGCTCTCCCTGGAGCTGAGGAAGGGGGAGGAAAAGTACTTTTCTCTTTTTCTTTTTTTCTGACAACTCAGATTTTATCAGATTTTCCAAGTCCAATGAGCCATCCAGGTGTGAGAAATTGGCTTATTTTAATTTACTAAATCCCCCAAGAAGGAGAGAAAAAGTCTCTCAGCAGTTCAACGATTTTCAGCAAGGACTCTTACCATCTAGAAAATAACCTTACGCTTGCAGGCTAATGGAGCAATCCTCACTCTTTCGAGCTCTATGTAGCCCGTGATAAACCCTGGAGCCTGTGAACTCTCAATTTGTGAGTTTGAGCCATTGCTAATTAGGCAGCCTTGCAGATTGGATGGATGGATGGATGAATGAATGAATGAATGAATGAATGAATGAATGAATGAATGATCCCAGACAGATTTGCTAAGCAGAATCTCTTCCAACCCCTGCTGAATTTATTCTCATCAAGGCAGTGTCCAATCCTTCCATTAACACAGGAACTCTAAGGGGTGACTTCTTTCCTCCCTAGTCCATCCAATAAAAGCTCTCTCTCTCTCAAACTGGGAATGTTTTACACCCTTTACTTGTGTTATTAAGAAACAGAATACAGGCACATGGACAATATACACGCTGGCGCATTAGGAACTGTATGAATAGAATAGAATTTTATTGGCCAAGTGTGATTGGACACACAAGGAATTTGTCTTGGTGCATATGCTCTCAGTGTACATAAAAGAAAAGATACATTCGTCAAGAATCATAAGGTACAACACTTAATGATAATCCGGATACAAATAAGCAATCAACTCATATTAGGAACCAGTCAATATAAATCGTAAGGATACAAGCAACAAAGTTACAGTCATACAGTCATTAGTGGGAGAAGATGGGTGAAAGGAACGATGAGAAGATTAATGCAGACTTAGTAAATAGTTTGACAGTGTTGAGGGAATTATTTGTTTAGCAGAGTGATGGCGTTCGGGGAAAAACTGTTCTTGTGTTTAGTTGTTCTGGTGTGCAGTGCTCTATAACGTTGTTTTGAGGGTAGGAGTTGAAACAGTTTGTGTCCAGGATGTGAGGGGTCTGTAAATATTTTCACAGCCCTCTTTTTGACTCATGCAGTATACAGGTCCTCAATGAAAGGCAGGTTGGTAGCAATTGTTTTTTCTGCAGTTAATAATTCCTATTAGGAAACCTTATTCTAAGCAATTAAATAAATAGTCCAAAAGCCAAACAATTCTTTTCTCCAAAATGCTGCTGCCAAGAGATCCTGTACTTGGATGCTTGATATTAGTTTCAAGGGTCAAGCGTTCAATTTGCTTCCCCTCCTTTCCTCTTGTCCTAGCAACTTTACCTCTAGGTCTAAATTTCCAAAGTAGTTGTCAGCGTCTCCTCACAGGTGAATTCATGCTATGTTAACTCAGCTGCCAATCATGACTCTAGAATTCTTTGCACAAAGCCTCCTTCATCCCTTTTTCACAAATTGTCTTTCTGTTAGCAGTGAAGATCTCCTCACCCTGCTACTTTCTAATCTTCTTTTCCTCTTTTTTCTCTCTTTGGTGCTCAAAAGGTGGGCTGTGGCTGCACAAATCCTGTCTGCTCTCAGAAGTTAAGCAAGGCTAGGCTTGGTTAATACCAGTGTTGTAAGGAATATCCTTCTGGGTTCAGTTCCAAGTGGGAAAAAGACACTGGATTCATGGAAGTTGCTTGGAAAGAAGGTTTAATGGTGGTCAGGAGCACATGGCATGAGTTCCTGAGCAGAAAAGGTGGATCACATGCTTCCAGATGTTGGGTGAAGAAAAAGAAAAAAAGAGATGCTGAGTCCCTTGGTTTTATGCCCTCTCTTGGGCCCTGCCCCGGGGCCTCCTGCTCCTGTGCAAGAAATGCACTCTGATTGGCTGTCAGACTCCCATGGGGCCATGCAGGGGCAACTCTGTAGGCTGTCCAAGTTTGCTTGAGCCTTGCTGGCTGATGCAATCTTCCCAGGTGCCACATGGTGAGATGGGTAGAGGGCTAATCCTATCATGTCCTAAGGGTGAAGGTCTTAATCTCATCACCCTGGAGCTGAAGTGGGGGGGGGGCAGGGAGCTGCAGGAAGCTGCTTTGTCTTTAGAACATGTTTCTCCTTTTCTCATCCAGGAAAACATATTCTTAGGATATTTCATTTTTCTAGGAGAGGGATGGGTGCTAACTTCCTTCACCAGGGATGGGAAGCTTCCAGGAAATACCAGATTGTAGGCTGGATTGGGAAAGACAATCCTCCAAGAAAGCAGTGGGGGGGGGGAAGTATCGCTGCTACAAAAGCTACATCGATTTGTTGAGGGAATCCCTAGGGTTTATGCTCAACCTGGAGCCACTTTAGTGGGGTGAAACTTTTCCCCTTTCAAAGAAACATTATTCCAGCTTCTGCCGCTTTAAGGGAAGGGGAGGTGCCAGTTCTTTCTTGTCCTATGAAACAATTGGGTGGAGCTCCCACTATGGGGCAAGCCTTGTGCCCCAAAGGATTATATTACTTACTGAGTAGTTCACATAAGCTCCTGTGGAGTTTATATATAGTTTACTCCTTGGGGAAAAATTGCATTCCAATTTGCTTGTTTTTTCCCTTTTATAAACAAATTCACACAGGTTTGGCAGAAGTAGGCTATGCATAGGAGGTATCATTTTACAGAAGGCCAAGTGATTGATACTGTGGGTGTTAAGTTAACCCTTCTTGTTTCAATTTTTTTTTTTATGCAGGCCAGTGACATTCAGCTAACGGAGCTGTCAAGAGTACCAAATTGCATGCCACATCTCATCAGCCAAAGAAGATAAATTACTACAAAAGTTGACACTTTCCATACATAAATATGCACCTGTGCAAGGCAGCCAGTAAACACCTCATTACCTGTAAGATAGAGAATAAACCAGGATCTTGAATTCAGTTATTGGCAGGTTCCCTAGTCTTAGAATCCTATAACTAATTAGCAGTTGTTTGTTTATTTATTTTAACAAGAACATGGTTTTCTGTTTGTTAATCTTTTCTGTTATTTGACTAGTGGGTTGTAGTGCAACGAGTGGAAAGAATGGCGCTGCTGGATAATACATTCCTTAACTTAACAACATTTCATTTGACAAAATCTTTGACAATAATAGGATGCATCAATTGATATATCACAGCAATATGTCATGTTTGCAAGAGAGGAAAGAAAAGCTTTCGCCTTTTAAATTGCATATTTGGTTTTCTATAGCACCACTATACTCTGAATAAAAGAAACAAAATAAATTGACATTGACAAATAGATGACAAAATCTATAGCAGGGCAACAGCTTTATTATTCCTGTATGGCCTGCACTGCTTTTTTGGTTAACAAATAACAATAAATAAAATATAGTATTTGTGGCAGTTCAGCACATCCCAGGTCTTGTGGATCGTGTGTGTGTGTGTGTGTGTGTGTGTGTGTGTGTGTGTGTGTGTGTGTGTGTGTGTGTGTATAAGGTTGAAAAAAGGTGCTAATAATGATAGCACTAATGATGATAGGAATTGGGGAGAATTTAGCTGGGGTTAAGGGTTTTGGTTTGTTTAACCTGATAACAATATACCAAGATCTGCTGATCAGAAATGAGACTGAAAGAATTTGAAATTTTAAACATCTTCATATGACAGTGAAAAATACAGAGTGTCTCACAAGGGTGTTTAGTTCTTAAAATTCTGCCTTTGAATTTTATACATATACAATTTTATTGGTGATGCCAACTTAAGGGGCTGTGTTTGTTTTCTGTTAGACACCTCATCTCTTAATTGCTAATGTCAGACAAATTCTGCATCGATTTCTCCATGCTGACAAGAGCTGGACCTATTAAATTTGGTACTACTGTATAGAAGTCCTGCTTTGTTTCTTTAATGTGTGTATTTTTTCATAAATCACCCCAAAGATATTGATTCTAAAAATTCAAATATGAGAACAAGGTGAAGCTGACTTTAAATTAAATCCTTTTGTTGACTTATGTGCAGCGTTTGTATGTCTTCTTCTTGTGCCATATCCGTCATCGGACATTGTCGATCATGTTGGCGATCCTATTTTTATCAACAGCTGCACGAAAAAGTGCTGCTGAGTTTTGTCCAAACCAGTTTCTTAGATTTTGAAGCCATGATGTTCTTCTTTTTTAAAAAAATCACTATATTGAAATTCTTTTTTTAGTTTAAATAACAACTTACAGTTGTGTACTCAAGGAGAATCCTGAATAATCACTATACAGGAGGCTGGAAGAGAAAGAGTCAAATAGCAGATGTGCTTCTGAGGCCAATGGGTGGGCTCTTACTTTTTCTTAACAGAACATTAGGATTCAACACTATAACAGAATAACAGAATTGGAAGGGACCTTGCAGGTCTTCTAGTCCAACTCCCTGCAAAAGTGGAAGACCCTATAACCATTTCAGCTAAATGGCTGTCCAATCTATTTACTAAGTCTGCACTACTATTAATCTTCTCATCGTTCCTATCACCCATCTCCTCCCACTTATGACTGTATGAATGTAACTTGTATCCTCACGATTTATATTTATTGTTTCCTAATATGATTTGATTGCTTATTTGTACCCTATGACTATCATTAAGTGTCGTACCTTATGATTCTTGATGAATGTATCTTTTCTTTTATGTACACTAAGAGCATATGCACCAGGGGTGGGCTCCTCCCAGTTCGGACCGGTTCGCCCAAACTGGTAGTGACCCGCTGGTGACATCACAATGACGTCACCAAACTGGATCGGTCAGTGCCGGTCCGTGGGGGCCGCCATCTTTTTTTGAATTTTTTTTGAATTATTTTGTTTTTGAATTTTTTTTAATTTTTTCTTCCTTCTGAGCATGCGCAGAAGCCGACTTCCGGCACTGTGCATGCAGTCGCCATCTTTTTTTCGGCTTTTTTTTAAATTTTTTTTTATTTTTTGGGGATTTTTTGTTATTGCGTGCGTGCCCACGCGGTGCGGGAGGGAGCAAACCGGCAGCGAGGTAAGTTGGAACCCACCCCTGATATGCACCAAGACAAATTCCTTGTGTGTCCAACCACACTTGGCCAATAAAGAATTCTATTCTATTCTATTCTATTCTATTCTATTCTATTCTATTCTATTCTATTCTATTCTATTCTATTCTATTCTATTCTATTCTATTCTATTCTATTCTATTCTATTCTATTCTATTCTATTCCATTCCATTCCATTCCATTCCATTCCATTCTCTCTTTTTATCCTCCAGTGATGGAGCACCCACAACTTCTGAAGGCAAGCCATTCCTCTCGTTTATGGTTCTGTCAGGAAATTTCTCCTTAGTTCTAGGTTGCTTTTCTCCTTGATTAGTTTCCATCCATTGCTTCTTGTCCTGGCTTCTGGTGCTTTGGAAAATAGGTTGACCCTCTCTTCTTTGTGGCAGCCCCTCAAATATTGCAACATTGCTACCATGTCATCCCTAGTCCTTCTTTTTACTAAACTAGACATACCCAATTCCTGCAACTGTTTTTCATTTGTTTTAGCTTCCAGCCTCCTAATTATCTTTGTTGCTCTTCTACGCATTCTTTCTAGAGTCTCAACATCTTTTTTATACTGTATTGTGTAATATCCCAAGTGTGGTCTTATCAAGGCCTTATAAAGCGGTACTTACACTTCACGTGATCTTGATTCTATCCCTCTGTTAATGCAGCCTAGGATTGCATTGGCTTTTTTGGTGACTGCGGCATACTGCTGGCTCATATTTAAGTGGACAAATATCTCTTCAGAGATATTGGGTGGAATATCCCCAATTTTCTGTGGTCTTGTCTGGGCTCAGCTTCATTTACCATACATCACTGGTCGTCTGCAGATATTTGGTAATATCCTCCACAAAACCTCCTCCTCCTCCTCCTCCTTTCAGTCTACAGCATTATGTTGCTAAAGGTAATTTAAATTACTTTAGTTGCCTATCCCATTTTAAGGAACTATATTTATATAGCTGCCTCTTTGTTTTGGTTGATGGAGTGAGTTGTAACCGTGAACAGATCAAACAACATCATCTTGATAGGTACATTCCACAAAAAAAGTAAAGACAGCATCTACAATAAGAATCCATTCATTTAGTTATGTTTTAAGCATATTTGCAGAATAATGAGGGGAAAATATAAGGAATACAACCTAGCTATGCAACCTGGTTATGCAATTTACTCAGATTTTATAGGATTCCATAAGTAAGAACTGCCAGTCATTTATGATGTTATAGTGGAGCATTACTCCGCCTTAAGAGGTTTCTAGAAGTGCACAGTCAGCTCATTTCTAATTGAATTGTTTTAATTATTTCAAATAGCTTCTCTTTTTCTCCCCAAACCATATCCTCACCTTACCTTATTGTGGAGTATGGTTGTATATAAGGAAATCATTCCTCCTTGCATTTGGTTAGATTTCATTTTTGTGAGAGTTAAATAACATCAAGTTGATGAAAAATTGTTCAAATGAATATGAGGTGTATATGTATACCCGGTTTCCCCAAAATAAGACATCCCGATAGTAAGCCCAATCGGGCTTTTGAGTGCATGGCAATAAGGCCAAGCGCTTATTTTAGGGTTCAAAAAAATATAAGACAGGGTCTTATTTTTGGGAAAACACGGTATTTATATATGATTGTGTGTCTATATCTGTACCTATATCATCTATATCATCTCTATGTATTGTATCTCTTTTTATTGCCCAGAGTCTCAAAGATGCTCTTTCAAAAGGCAACTGGACTTTCTGTGTTTTTCCTTGAAGATGTTTCGCTTCTCATTCAAGAAGCTTCTTTAGTTCTGAAGAAGAAGCTTAGTTCTTCAGTCCAGAAAGTTTCGTGAACGAAGAGCAAAATGTCTTCAAGGAAAAATACAGAAAGTCCAATTACCTTTTGAAAAAGTGCCTTTGGGACAACCATGACCTGGATGACTGAGAATCTCCATAGACATTGCCCAGAGTCATTGACTGAGGTGGGCAATTATAAAAATTGAACAAATAAACAACCTATAATCTACTTATCTATATTATAAATAAGTCACAAGAAGCAATCAGAAATACATAAGTCAAAGCCATTAAGGATCAGCTTTAGAGAGATATGGATGTAAAATGAGAATGAGAATGAAGTGCTCCCCAGTGCCAAGGAGCAAGTCCAACATACAAGGCATGGCATGCCTGTCTGGTTTTCCTAGTGCCTTCCCTTCTCTCCCTTATTCACAGAATCTGCCAGTGTCCTTTGAAAAAGCCAAGAAGCTATCACTTCTTCCTAAAACAACTACAGTACATTCAGTCCATATCCTGGCCTCCCTCACATTCTGGCTTGGGAATAAACCACTTGAAATCCATCACCAAATTCACACCAGTGTACTTCTTCCATTGTTTGTTTTTCACTTTTTATATTTTGGTTCTTTCAGATTCTAAATGCAATACTCATTTGCATCTATTCAGTTTTTATATTTATTATACTCAGGCAACCATTGACCTCTCAGCTAGGTTTTCTTCATATTTCTACATTTCAGGGAGGGATATATGCTAACACCCGGTTGGGTCTCTGTTATTGTTACCCCCAGTATTTTCATGAAGTTGATAGTTAAATTTGTATGTCCATAAATGAGAGAGGGGAAAAAAGAGCTAAAGGATGTAGCAATATAGGATAATTAGAAAATGTGGAAGGTATAAATACAAGCAACACAGACTTGGAAAGAAGGCAGAAGAAGGAAAGATGATGTGATTGAAGCCCAAGGAGAAGACAAAGTCAAGAGACTTAGAATAATTGACAGCTTTGGATGGAGAAGATGATAGAATAGACAGTCCCAAATAGGGTTTTCAGCCTGAAATAGGTCAAGAAACAGTAAATGGAATAAATTTCAGGCAAATCTTTGTTCTGCTTGAGCTCCACATTGCCTGACAACCAGGTGAAGAACTTATTTTTCATTGAATAATATTACATGCCTTTTCTAAAGAAAGCTATCATGTAATTGCTCCTTTTTCCTTCTAAAATTAATGTCAGCAATTTTGGGAAATGTACAGAAAGGATTATAACCAGCAAAGGATCCTAAGATTTTGGCTAATAGGCATGGAAAAGAACAGTCAACATTATCAGAGTAAATGAAAACTGTGTCTAGATAGGAGAATGCAATAAACTGCACCTTCTAAAGGAATTAGTGCAGGATTTTTGCATTTCAAATTGGATGAGAAAAACTGATAATTTCTAAATCAAACCAAAATAAACTATGTCTCCCCCTTCCCTCCCCCAAAAGCAAAGTTGAGAAATAAGAAGTCAAGGAAATACAGCTAAATTGGTGTGACCTATTTTTACCATTGTCATGCAACAGCATGACAATGCAACAGCAGAAACTTCAGTGTCTTGCAAAGCCATAAAGAATATGAAGTTTGTTATGTTATAAATTTTCATAGGCTATGAAAGCTTATGCTGTTATTTCTTTACAATTGGTTTTTAAATTTATTTTCTGCACTCTAAGAGAGTAATACAAATTATCTGCTCTTAGTTGATTTTTCTTTCTCTAAACTAGAGCAACATTGCCAGTGAGTGATCCCTCTGCTCTCAACCACACATCCAGATTTTCTCAAAGATGGAGAACAATTGCTCACTAGAGACAAGAAGGGAATCTGAAGACTAAAGGCAAAATTAGCAAGTTAAAAAGCATCCTGAAAGAAAGTAATGTAAAAGCACTTTTGTTTCATTGCAAAGAAAATGACATGGACAAATATCCACCAGAGGTCAATAGCTTTAATTTTATTCAGCAGGCACAATAATCTCAGAAAGGAATGTACAGGTAGTCCTCAATTTACAACCGTTTGTTTAGTGACCATTCGAAGTTACAACAGCTCTGAAAAAAGTTACAACTGGTTCTTGCACTTACAACCATTGCAGCATCCCCATGGTCATGTGATCAAAATTCAGATGCCCGGTATAATCAGTATGTATTTACAATAGTTGCAGCATCCGGGGTCATGTGATTGACATTTGCAACCTTCCCAGCTGACTTCGGACAAGTCAAGGCGGAAAGTTGGAGTTGCTTAATGACCGAATGATTCACTTAACTGCAGTGATTCGCTTAACAATCATTGGGAAAAAAAAGGGGGGAGGGCATAAATGTGGGTGCAACTCACTTAATAATCACCTTGTTTAGCAGCAGAAATTCTGGTCCTGATTGTAAGTTGAGGACTACCTATACAGATTTATATGGCAGGGAGGCAGGTGTCAATTAGATAAAGCAAATATAATGTAACTATCTGACCAATAGGACAATGTTCATGGAGTGGAGGATGGATTTTAAAATCGTCCACGAAGGCCTTTCGCTATAGTAACCTTGGTCATAAAGCACAAGCATGTATAAAGTACTGTAGATGCGTGGTGCAGCAATCTAAAAAGAATAAAGATGTAAATAGGCTTTTTAAAATAGTGTACATAGGTGGTTTGGCTTCTAAGTATTATACTGGAGCAAAGAAAGGATATTTCTAATGGTTGAATGAATTTAATACTAGTTTGTGGCATCTTGTGAAAAAAAAAGGAAAAAGTTTTTAGAAAGTCTTTGGGTCTTAGCCTTAGGCAAGCTGTAACTGATTTAATTTTATTGTGCCAAACTCAGTGAGCTAGGTTACTTTTAATGGTGTTTTACATTGTGGCTGCCAAATTACATTGACCTACTTTTTATAATGTACTTAGACTAGATTTCCTTACGAAGTTATGAAAATCTTTGTGGAATAGAGTACGAAAACAATGAAAAATCTAAAATAATAAAAAATATTCTTTGCAGTTGACTTTAGCCAGGTTTAAAAGCCACAACTATTTGCTTCATTGGTGTACTTTATATGAAGTTAGGGCAATAATTATATTAACCAATTCAAAATCACAAAACATAGGCAAATTACTGGCTCTCAAGAACTCTCTAATAAGCAAGGTAATAAATGAAAGAATAAATGAAAGAAAAAACTAGGGAGGATAACAAAAAGTCAGGAATCTTCATGTAGTTATAGATTAAGGCCCAGCCCCAGTATAGAGGACTGTTGTGGACATTCCAGTGAGGTTTCTCAAATACTGGGATGGTTTCCAGATCTATTCTAATTCTTCAAGAGGCTGCTGCAATGAAGAACAGTGATTGATTCCTCATTTTTTAAAAAATATATAACTCATGTTTCTTAATAGGTAATTGAAATCTTATAGAGGTAAACAGACAAAATCTGATCAGTTTTTAAGTTAACAAAAAGGGAGATAAGTTTAATTGGTTCAGGGAAATACTGTTTTCTTGGGCTGAGCTATACTCCTAGTGATGACTTTGCAAACAAGTCTAACTCCCCCCCCCCATTTTGGCAATAATCTGGAAGTTGGAATAGCATCCATCTTTCTAATTCCTTATCTAGTTTACAGTCCTATGATTCCACATTGGTCTCCATCCAAATACTTAATAAATTTGACTGCTTAGCTTTTCAAGAACAACAAGGATTTTATATAATAGATTATGGTCAATTCAAAAGATCTGTTTTGCAATATATGGAGATGCAAGGACATTCTTTTCTTCCGTTCTCATTTGTTTCTCATCTCATCTCAAAATAGTGGGAAAAGATATTGCCACCTTTTGCTACTGTTTTCAACAATCATGGCCAGATGTAGGAGTTAGAGAGTATTACACAGGGTTTGGAGGTTTGCTCACCCTTGTGCTAAGCCACAGATCAAACATTAGGATTTAACACTATAAGAGAATAACAGAATTGGAAGGGACTTTAGAGGTTTTCTAGTCCAACCCCCTGCTCAACCAGGAGACCCTATATCATTCCAGACAAGCGGTTGTTCAGTCTCTTCTTAAAAGCCTCCAGTAATGGAGTACCACAACTTCTGTGATACCATCTAGCATGTTGTTGGATGGAACAAAAAAAAAATGGTTTCATTTTGCAATGATTGCCTGCCTTTCAACACTGTTGTCTTCAAACCCAGAAATATCATACAAAATAAGCCCTGGTTGTAATACCGTACTTCAGTTTCCACAATGAACTCGTGCCATAAGAAGGGAAGTGGATATTTTCAGGTTATATTGCTTTGCAGACCACTATTTTAGGAGGTTACCAGCCTCTTGCAAGTGCAAGTTTTCAAAAGCACCATGCACACAAATTGCTGGGCTTTGAAAAAATGATATTCAAAAGTATGTCCCAATGCATATTATTAGGGTCATTATATTTTATTTATGTACCTAAATATCATAGAAAGCAAATGTAGTAAAGTTTACAATCCTTTTCCAATAAGAAAATATCTGTATTTCTGGCTCATTCTTCAGGGAAGAAACGCATACATATGGCTACACGTGAGCAAAAGTGGCTCACTTTTTTTTACCTGGCTAAAGGTGCGCATCCCCCTAGAATAGTTTTCCCTTACCTTTTCAGTTTCATAACTGAAACAGCCACATGAAGTTATATTTAAAGCATGATTGGGGAGAAAGTGTTCCAAACAGCTTTATGCAGAAATGAAGACACACATACTCATAAACACATGCACACAATTTCTTCCCTCATCCTCTGGAGCTGGAATCAAATTAGCTTTCCTTACTGAATCCTAATCTTTAAGATTGGTTTGCTGGAGAAGCTTCTTCTGGTAGCTTTCTTCAGCCTCAAAATCAGGCTGCCTTTTCTCTCTTTGGTCCATGCCAGCTTTCTTTCCTTTTTTATTCCAGTTATAAATAGTAACGCTGGGGGATTTACAAAGGTTTGAAACAGTTTGAGTTGACAAAGATGCAGTGTTTCTCTTCCAATTTTTCTACAGAGAATTCCTGTTGCTTGTGAGCCTCCTAATATCCACAGCTGGTAGTATTTCTAGACAAGGTTGTTGATTAGGGGTGGGTTCTGGATCCTTTTGCTGCCGGTTCGCTCAGGGTCATGTGCTCAGCACATGCACAGAAGCAAAATCCAAGATGGCGGCGCCCATGGAGACACCGACGGAACCGGCTCCGTGACGTCATCGCCAAGTTACTAACGGTTCTAAAGAACTGGTTAGAACTGGTAGGAACCCACCTCTGTTGTTGACGTGATATACAGGACAGGGCTTACTTTACTTCCCCTAGTTCTTCTCTTCTCTTCTCTTCTCTTCTCTTCTCTTCTCTTCTCTTCTCTTCTCTTCTCTTCTCTTCTCTTCTCTTCTCT
>QLTV01001698.1:13302435-13317978 GCA_003457575.1 Thermophis baileyi
CAAATATGACAATTCCTATTAAAACAAAAGCTGTCTCATTTATTTATTTTATTCAATTTCTATAGCCGTTGGACTCAATCCAGTCAGGCGTGGGTTTCACTTACCTTCGCTACTGGTTCGGAACTGTGAGCGTGCACGTGTGGCACTTCTGCGCATGCGCAGAACCTTTTGCGCACACGCAGATCATCTGTGATGATGTCTGGGTGGGTGGGTGGAGCCTCCCACCGCCACTACCGGTTCACCCGAACCAGGGTGAACCGGTAGAAACCCACCACTGAACCCAGTGACTCAGGATGGCTTATAATTATAGAACAATTAAACAATTGAAAACATTAAAATAATGAAAACATCCACAGAATCAATAAGTACAATAAGCTGCCATGATGATTAATCAACTAATAGTAAAACCAAACAATAGAGCTTTTTACATATTCCTACCTAGCCCCAGGCTCGGGTACACAGCCAAGTTTTTAATGCCTTGCGAAAGGCCAGCAGGGTTGGGACCATTCTAATCTCTGAATGAAGACTATTCCAGAAGGATACAGCAGAGAAGGCCCTTCTAGTCACTCTTTGACTGAAAGGATCTGCAGTGTGCCCAATCTGTTGGATCAAGTTGGATGGGTAGAAAGTTGAAACTCTTGGAAAAAGGCAGTCCCTCAGGTAACCCAGTCCCAAGTCTTGTAGTGCTTTAAAGGTGACAACCAGCACCTTGAATTGCACCCGGAAACACACCGACAGCCAGTGCAGCTCATGGAGAGGGAGGGAATGAAAATTGGGATTATTCTCACCAGTGATTATTATGCGCTGTGCTTTAGGTTCTTAAGTTAAATACTGCATTTCGGGAATTCAGAGGATCAGTAGTGGTCTCTTAAGTTTTTGCATACTATTAGTGGAAGAAGTATAAAAAAAGGGGATTTAAGTTTATTTACAGAGAAGCATTATTTTATAATTTGCTGAGGCTCAACTAAAAGCCTGTTTTTTTTTTTTTAATGTTTTCAAAGAGTACACCTTCTAGGCTTGGTTACATTTGATTCGCCTGGTATTAAAACTGCAGTTTGCTTTGGTTAGCGTTTTATGGTTAGCACAAAACCCTCACAGCAATGAAAAACAGAGAGTGAAATGAAAATCTGAAATGAAAATCATTAGTCTGCCTGAGATACCTCAAAGGGAACACAGTGATATTCTGGAGTGCAATATTTGTTATTCTCCGAATTATAACAATTTCGCCCAACAGAGGTGCAATAAGTCCCATTTACAGCCAAGGGGTTTAATTAAATAAAAGTTATTGACTGCGCCATGATTATTAGACAGCTGATGTAGGGATTTCCAATGCACTGTGCAATTAGTGTTAAGTGATAGAGCTTCTCTGTTCTACATTAACATGCCTGCACAGGCAGAGATTTGTATCCCTCCCCACCCCAAATTAAAGTTCATCCATGTTATCTCTCTGCTAGCTTTGCTAGTGGGCTACTTAGCTTTTATCTTAATTGCCCTTTCATGTTTTCTGTTCTGTGAAAAGGAAGAACCAATAAAGCTTTGATTTTTGATGCAAATTCAAGTGGAACCCTGCTGTGGGCGTTCAAGAACAAATCTCCAGCAGACAAGGAAGAAGAAATATTCTTTCATTCTTTAAACTTCTGAGAGGCTACCAAGTGGCTGCTTTTCCTTGTAATCCTGGATTGATAATCAATTCCATGTTGATACACCTTTGGCAAAAGGTTGATCTGTTCCAGGTCACCATATAGGGTAGATGACTAACTATTGCCATATGACCTATGAAGGGGCCTAATATTTAAGAATTTACTGTGCAGAATATGGTGAATGTGTGATAGAAATACAGGTAGTCCTTGTGTTGCGAGCACAATTGAACCCAAAATTTCTGTTGCTAAGTGAATTTTGCCCCATTTTACGACTTTTCTTGCCATAGTTGTTAAGTGAATCACTGCAGTTGTTAAGTGAATCTGGCTTCCCCATTGACTTTGCTTGTCAGAAAGTCACAAAAGGTGATCACATGACCCCGGGACATTGATCCAGTTCAGTGGTAGGATTCAATTTTTTTTACTACTGGTTCTGTGGGCGTGGCTTGGTGGGGGTCATGTGACTGAGTGGGCATGGCCAACTTGACATCACTCACGGCAAAGTGGGGCGGCACCTTGCTGTGAGTGACATTGAGTTGGCCATGCCCACTGTCACATGACCAATGCTGCAGAGACAGGGTGATTTCCTACGTACCTCCCCTCCCCCCTGCCGCCCTTGGGCTGAAAAAATAAAAGCCTGCCTGCCCAGTCTGCCTGCCGAGCAGCCCGGACTGGAAAATGCATGGCTGGGGCGGAGGAGTGGTTCTCCTTAACAAGCTCCAAACTGTTGCTGCAAGCCTGGGTTTTGTTTTGGGGTGGTTTTTTTTTTTACCAGAAGCCCCTCGGAGATGCACTATCTTTTTACAGAACAATTTCTGCGCTGCCAAATCTTACTGTACCTCATTGTTGCAGCGCTGCTTGTTGCTGCGGGCGCTGCTGCGACCGTTGGGGCTGCCCAAGTAAAGAACCGCACCAGCTCAGGGCGACTGTGAGGAGCAAGAGGGAAGCCAAGGTGCTCGCCCCATAGCGGCCAACTTCGTGCTCTCTCGCTCCCGTGCGTGCTTTCCCACCCCGGTTCGGCGCTCCCGGCATGCACAAGGAGTGTGAAGGGAGGCAGACACCACGTGGATGCGTTTTAAAAGTCAGAGAACTTTGCCCAAGACTTCTCGTGTATTCAGGGGCTACACCTCTCCCAACGATGAGCGGCGGCAGGGGCGACAGGAGCGTGTTCCTCCACAAGGAGTGTGAAGGGAGGCAGACACCGCGCCTCTGAGGAAAAGAGGCAGCGAAGCCCTGGCTGTCACCCAGGAGGGGACCGCGGAGGGATACGTCACACGCCCCTGTCGCCCTCGTTGCTGCTACTTTTGCTCTCAGCTTCTCGGCTTCTTCCATGGGGGTGCTCTTAAAGTCAATCTTGAAAAGCTGGAAGACGTTTCGTTAGATTGCCGCAAACTCATCATTGGGAGAGGTATACCCCTGGATACACGAGAAGTCTTGGGCAAAGTTCTTCCAAAGTTTGGCCAAGTCTTCTCCTCCTTCTCGGCCTTAACGTGTGTGAGCAAACATGCACACACCTCACAGCGCCGGGACCTTCTGTGAGGAGACAGAAGGTCCCGGTGCCGTGAGGTGTGTGCGACTGTCCGTGTTTGCTCTATGTCTATGTTTCAGGCCAAGAAGGAGGAGAAGACTTGGCTGAACTTTTCTGCCTCCCTCTCTTCTGACACTAGCCAGGCAGGTGAGCAGCATCACGTGGGGCAAGTGTCCTCCCAGCCAGCGTGGCCATGCAGCTTCCCAGCCAGGCAGGTGAGCCTCTTCCCGCCCAGCGCGGCCATGTGGCTTCTCAGCCAGGTGGGCGAGCGTCCTCCTGGCCAGTGCAGCCATGTGGCTTCTCAGCCGGCATTCAGAGGCAAGCGGGAAGATCCGGGAAGCTCTGGGAAATGCGTGAAGCTCCGGTAAGTACGGGAAGCACTGGGAACAGTGGGAAGCTCTGGGAAGGGGCAGGAAGCAGCAGGAAGCAGCAGGAAGCGCTGGGAAGTGGCGCTAGAGGCCGGGGATTGGGGGGGGCAGCTAGCTAGCCGTACTTGCCTGCCTTCCCTGCAGCCTTCCCAGTGGTCCCTGTGGCCAGGTCCACTTGCCTGCCTTCGCAACCGGGCCTGGCCATGGGGACTATCGGGAAGGCCGCGTGAAAGGCAGGCAAGTACTGTGTGGCCACGTGCTGCGTGGAAGGGAGTAGGGGAGGCCTTTGTAAGTGGGCCTGGCCATGGGGACCACCAGGAAGGCCGCGTGGAAGGCAGGCAGGCAAGTATGGTGGGGCCGCATGCCATGTAGAAGGGAGTAGGGGAGGCCTTCGCAAGTGGGCCTGGCCACGGGTGTTGCGGAGATAAATAATTAGAGGTGAATGACACTGTATACTGATATGAAGTTCTCATGTGATACCTGTACTGTGCATGTGTTAATTAGTCCTTTGTTCTCTTTGTTCTTCACCATGTAGACACAGACCGCCAGGAACGCAGCGGGGAAGGCAGGCAAGTATGGTGGGGCTGCGCACCACGAGGAAGGGAGTAGGGAAGGCAGGTGTGGACAGTGGGAGGGGGGAAGCTAGCTAGGCCATGAGTGCCACGGCCTGTGTGGAGCTGCGGCGGTGAAGCAAGCAAGCCAGGAACTACTCAAACTTTTCACTACCGAACCAGTCCGAACTGGCTGAATACCACCTCTGATCCAGTTGCCAGGAATCCAAATTATGATCATGTGACCATGGGGATGTTGCAATGGTTGTGTGAAAAACAAGAGGCCGGGGACGGTGGGGTGGATAGTTCAACTCACAGGCTTACTTACCCAGGTAGGTAGATCAGGGCTGCTCAGTTGGGCCACAGGCACCGCGTCGGAAGGCAGGCAAGCCGCAGAGCAGAGACTGTGTGGTCAATACAAGGAGCCACAGTGTGCTATATGCTGGGGAGGTGAGGAGTGACTGGGCGGGGTGGGGCGGGGCGAGTGGGCGGGCTGGCAGGGCGGGGTGAGTGGGTGAGTGGGCAGGTGGGGCAGTGAGAGGTGGTATTTGCCGGTTCTCTGAACTACTCAAAATTTCCACTACCGGTTTGCCTGACTCTCTCTCTCTCTCTCTCTCTCTCTCTCTCTCTCTCCCTCCCTCCCTCCCTCCTTCCCTCCCCCCTCCCCCCCCCCCTCTCCCTCTCTCCCAAGTTTAGGTCCTAGGCCTGATAAACGAAGTTTGTTAATCAGCACTTTTTGATCTTGCTGGGGCACATGATGCAATTTACAATTTTGTATGCACATGATGCATTTTCACCATGCAGATATTTGAAGCATTTCCATTCCCACATCCTGTTTAGGAAACTAGAGGTTGGTGTGAGACCAATAAGTTTGATGACTTAAAGCAGGTATCAGAGAAAATAATGGTGGATCACAGTAGTTTTTAAGTGATAATATTTTCAGGCCCACCATAGATGAACACAGTATGTAATTCTATGCAGATGTTTGCCTGCAGTAACAATAGACCAAATTGGGGAAGCCTGTGTCTGTGCTATAAGTCTTTTCTTATTATTCTCTAATTCACCCCACTGTCTTCAGTGTCTTTGTGCTTGATCATTGAGATTGGTAAAAGATTTATGGACTTCTGGGGAAGAAATGGCAAACTGAAAACAACTCTGCAAAAAACAGTTTCCAGTGATAGTAATTTCTGGTGGTTGTAGAACTCTGGGAGATGAGGGAATAGCCATTTTGCTAGAACTGTAGATGGCACTTTTGAAAGGACACTCATTTTACATGTTTACTTTTCTAACTACTTTTGGAAATTGCTTGTTAACAGCTTTTCAGTTATTAGGGATCTTTTGATGGACAGGTTTGACATTACTGGGTGAGTTTCCTTCAACTCTTAGTGAAAGAAGTTTTAAATAGAAGTTTAAGGACTTTAACAACATATTTTTTGGAATAAGCAGCTAAAAGGTGTTTAAAATTTTGATTTTAAAAGCTACAAATGGATTAAGATCCCAGATAAATTTGAAATAAGATTTTGGAATTAATTATAAAGAATTCTTCTAATTGAAAAAGGTGTTTTTTTAAAAAAGAATCTTTAAAAGAAAGATTTAAAAAATTGGACACTAGAGGGAACTATAGGAAACTAAAGATTCCGATTAAAGGAGAACTACATTTAAACTTGACTTACAAATACAGAATGACATTGAACATATTGAAGGAACTTTGAGCCCAGAAATTAGTTTCAAGAGTATTTGGCTCTGTAGATAGACTGTGCTTAAAAGTTAAATAAAAGTCCTTATGGAAGAGGAACAAGTTTAACTTGACAAGATTGAGATTACTTGCATGAAAAGTGATAGATTACAAGAAGGACATAGAAAAAGATGTTACCGGGCATATAAAATAAACTGGCTGATGTCTGAATAACTAAAAGGGATATACAAATAAAAAATTGAGAGTGTTTGAGAGTGGATAATTTTCCTTTCTTGGATTTACAAAAGAGTCTTGTTAAGGCTTGTTAAAGCTTTCAAGAATTTTGTGAAAAGGGACAAAGAAAAAATGAAAAGAAATCAAATTCTAAGAGAGTATTTGAAGAGAGGAAAGATCAAGATTGTTAGAAGTAAAAAGAAAGAATATAAAGTTGGTTTATTTGATCAGAGATAAATATTGTTATCTCTGGTAACTCTTAATGGACTTTTGCTGACATCAGGACTGAAATGACAATGTGTTTTGGATTTGTTTATTGATAAGATGAGATATGGAAAGAGAAGATAATTTGTTCCATTTTAAGAGAAGGTGGTAAGTTACTAAATTGTTTATACTTGTGATGAAGGGGAAGTATGTGTGTGTGTGTGTGTATGTGTCTGCGTGTGTGTGTGTGTGTATATATGTATGTATGTATGTATGTATGTATGTGTGTGTGTGTGTGTGTGTGTGTGTGTGTGTATATCCCCACCCCCATTTGCTCTTCTATGAGAGAGAGAGAGAGAGAAGAGATAGAGATATGAGAGAGAGAGAGAGAGAGAGAGAGATAGATAATGATAGATAGAGAGATAGAGAGATAGATATATTCTATCTTAATTTTTCTATTTTTCTTTCTCTTTTTTCCTTTCTGCACTTCTACTTTTCTTTTTTCTTTTACATTAGTTTTTATTATTGTAACATAATCTTTAATAGCGTTACTATAGAAAAGATTGGTACCAGGGGTGGGTTCCACTTACCTTCCCTACCGGTTCGCATTGTGACGGAAGTACATCACGATGCAGAAATGACCCTCTGCGCATGTGCAGAAGCCTCTGCGCATGCACAGAGGGTTCTTTTTCTAGCCGCGGCAACCGGAGAACCAGTTTGGGGGCATGGACAGCCGGCCATCGCTGCTGGTTCGGCGAGCGGATGCAAATTTCTGCTACCGGTATGGGAGAACCGGTTCGAACCGGCAACAATCCACCTGTTGTGGCTTGCCCCCATCCCGTGCAGCTGCTCATGGATCCGGACGAACAAGAACAGACCATAGGATGGCAAGAGCAGTCTGTAGCTCCGGCACCGGAGTCCGAGACCGAAGAGGAAGCAGGGCCAGAGGACGATGTTCAATCAGGGCCTTCTGCACCTCCTCAGCAGGAGTTCAGTGACTCCAGTGAAGAGGAGGGGCCTCTGATTGATGCCAGAGCACGCAGGGCAGCTAGCCGGCAAGAGTGGCTTTGCAGAAGGAGGTCTGCTCGCAAGTAACTCTGCAGGCAGAGGGGCCACGCCCTAAGCCTAAATAAGGTTGACTCACAACGAACCATTTTGCTGGAAACAACGGATGTTTTTACCGGGCTTCTGAGGACTCTGTCGGTGCTATCAGTTGGACAAACTCCAGTCCAGGCTTTCGGCCAATTCCAGCAATTTGAGGCAATTAAGGTCTTCATTATCTGTTTGTTTTGTTTTGACTTTGAACTCCCGGCCAAAAAGTGTTTGTGAAGGTTAACAAGCACTTTGGGGAAGAACTCTGAACTTGACTGATCACTAAGCCTTGATTAGTGATCAAACCTATTTTAGTTTGGACCAGTGTTTGTGTGTGTGTGTCGTTTCTGGGGGTTTGCTACGCTGGGTCACAACACCACCACTGATTGGTGCAGGATTTATAAGAACGTATAGCTGGCTCTGCATACAGCTGGCTCCCCATGCTAAAGGAATCTTGATTGCAGAGGAGAGGAGCGCTGTGCATTCACAAACCTTTTCCAGGACTTTATGATAAATGTAGGATGGTTTCTAATGCCAGATACATTCAGAGAAGGAATAGGCAACCAGTTGCCTTCAAACTCTTTTCAATTTTCACTCTCACTAGCTGTAGCTATTGTCACTGTTAGTGAATGATATTGGAATTATAGTTTAATAAAATATTTTGACTTATCAATGTAATTATAATCTTCAACATTTTACCTTGAAGTCTCTAAGTTCCTCTGTTGTATCTTCCATCTACAGTACTAGATACACAGTTGGATATCTACGGTGCTATTTTCCCTTTTTCACAATACAGCTGTGCATAGACAAAAAGGGACTCCTGGTGCAATCTTGAGCAAAACTCCCTATTCCTGTCCTGTCAGTGTGGGAGTATAGAGCCAGGTGTCCAAACTTCCTATTATGAGATAGTACAATTAATTTGCAGTAGTCAACAGATTCTAGGCTGTATGATGTTGATAGATTTCAAAAGACTCTTGTAAAAGTTTTTCTTTTTCCTCACATATCAATCAATCAATCAATCAATCAATCAATCAATCGACAGGTACTTCATAAAGTGAAGTAAATGTGTTTTTGAGAGAGACTGGATAGACAGTTTGTATTTCCAGAGAGTGTTTTTTTTTTCTGGTATCTCCCTACACATATAAAGGTAAACCTAAGTGGAGTTTTGCACTGATGAAAAGAATGTAATGGGATGGATCCATTGTGAACTACAAAGCTTAATGTTCCAGCTCTTTTTAAATGAGTCTTTGAAATAGTAACAACTTCAGGTGCTTCCTATCCTCTAGTTGTTCTTACTTTCTTAAGTAGCAGATGGGTGAGTTTTACTTGTTAAAGTGAATTGACTTCTTTCAAAGGCATTTCCACCGTGTTGCCATAAATCAGTGGGAAAAGCAATGGGTGAGAACAGTAAATCAGCACCCTGGGCTTTGTCATTTTGCCATTCTGCCTTCAAACTGTGAGTCAACATCTGTTCTCAGAAACCGTTCAAATGAAAAGGTGTTTTAAACATTCCCCCCCCCCCAAATTTGCAGTTCTCTGACATTTTGAAAAGTGTTGGCATTAGAGAAGATTTTGAACTCTTCTTCATGGTACCAATAACTTGCTGTCTTCCTGTCCTTGAGGCAAGGGGAAGGAAGGTTGGCATACTTTGCGCTGCCCTGATTGACAAGCCCTATTGTGCCCCAATAATGAGACCAGTAAGTAGCGATGTCATTATTGTTTTAAATGTGGGACAAAATAAGGAAACTAAGGATTCTGTCAGGTGCAAGAAATCAGGAACCAGGTTTGTTCAAATAAGTACTAGTTTATTTCATGCTGCCTCTAAAGAAGAATCTGAACGACTACTAATGGTCAAAGCCAATTGGCGATAGATAAGAGTCAGCAGAATTCAAAGTAGGCTGGACTTAGATCTCTTGTGAGCACATAGGGACTCCAAACTGATGATGCGCTTGACCCCCTCCCTAGTCATGTCCTACAGATTCCTCATCTTCATTTCCCTTCCCATGAAATGTCACCAACCCGTGCAAAAATATCCCTCAAATATTCTCCTTCATGTGGGAGGGCAGAGGATGTGGAGAGTTTTGACGGATATCCAGTTTAATCATCTGTCAAACCCAGGACTGAGGCCTGATCCATTCGGCGGATGAGGTTATCTGACAGGATGGGTGATGGGAGGCCTGGCAACTAAAGAGATGCCTTTCACCTTTTCTTCTGTCACCCCTCTCAGCCCTGTCAGATGATCCCCCAGGTTATCAGGATGGCAAGAGAACCATGTGGGAAAACTGGCACCTTACTTCCTGGTCTTAGATGCCCAGAATTGATTTGTGAAATCAGAAATCTAGTGGAGAAAGAGCTTTCTGACAGCACCTGCCAGCCGACTTGAAAAATAGCTATCAGAGATTGGAGAGGGAGTTAGTGCAGTGGAACAGGAGAGATTCCACTTCACCATATGATTCCTCCCCCCTCCCAAATCAACTGCAACTGTCAAATGTTCTAAGTTCATTTGTATTTGGGGAAGAACGCTAAACATTTCTCTTTCTTGTGGCATCTGTGCCTCAGATTCAAAGTCACTTGGATTTGAAAGGCCTATGGAAGTAGTAAAAGAAGAAAGTCCTTGATTTGGATACACTAAATGAACATGAGCCTCCTTCTAGCAAGGCATTAACACCTTGATGCTGATGGAGATAAGATGTCATAATATCCCTTATGGAGAGATCTGTTCAAATGCTGCTACTGAGTCAGTATGACACATTTTTCTCCATCGCACATTTTATTATGTTTGGCATTTGAAGCTTATATTCCTACTTGCAGCCATGGTTTGGGCAGAAATGTCCCTTCCTTCCTTCCTTCCTTCCTTCCTTCCTTCCTTCCTTCCTTCCTTCCTTCCTTCCTTCCTTGTGAGATTTCCAGGAATCTAGCAAAGGTTTGCTCAATCACTATTGCCATTAGGAGGTTTTGAGGCCTGAGGCCTCCTCAGGCAGGTAGTATGTAGTTATTTTTGATGGTCTGGAATATTGCTGCCAATGTCTCCCTGCTGTTTCTTTTTTATTGGATATGGTATTGTAGTTGTTTTGGTCTCCGATCATAAATCTATAAAGTAAAGTTTCAGGCTAGTTTTAAAGACAGGTCCGAAGTTTATAAATTGTTAAAAAAAACTTGACAGGGATAGAGTGGCAGTTGTGAGTTGAAATGAAAGAAGCAGTCTACTCCCAGGGTCAGCTGTTAGGCTACTTGTAACTACAAGTTCAGCACTACTCTTTAAGGGCACTAAACCCATACTTGAAAGCAGCCAGAATGTGGTCTATCTCTTTCAGACTGGTGCTAAAGCTGTGTTAAAAAAGTAACTCACACTTCTATTCTTTCCAACTCTGGTAGCTTGGGGATGAATGGCAAGTTCCACTAAACGTGGCAGAGAAGTGAGGAAGGAAGGCAGTAGATTATCCAGTAGATTTTCAATTTAATGGATCAACTCTGTGTAATCAGAGAACTAGTAAATAAAACTGTACTTTCAAAGCAGACAAGCTGTGGGAAAGTGTTCAGGAGCCCAAGAGTGTGTGTCCCCATAACAACTTAAAATTGCTGCTATTGAAAATTGAAGCTGGCCAGATCCCAACATTTGACAGTATCGGCAACCATCCTGTTGATGAAGCGTTGTAAATTGTGTTCCATAGCAAGTCTTGAGATAGAAGGACGGAAATACTTCTTTAAGAGATTACTTTAAGCTGCTTCATGTGTGGACTGTAAACAAAAGCAATGTGGGCATGTTATTTAAATGTGGTTAAAGGTGTCTTTTGCTGCCATTACTGGGAGACAAGGATGAGCCCTTTGCTTGAATAAAAAGAATGAAAGTGCAAGGATTCCCCACCCCCCCAAATGATGACTGGCTTTACAAGCGTGGTGCAGTCTAACATATGGTCTAACATGGCTTTACATGTTACATGGACCCAGCTTTTTTGTTTATAAACTGAGGTGTACAATATTTTGTGTGAATCCAGCCAACTGGAGACAGCTTCTTCCAAGTATTTATTTATATATTTCTCAAAATTTATGTTCTGACTGTCCATGAAATAATCCCTGCTCCTTAAATTCTTCTTAAAGTAGGGCAGCAAAAATAAAAGCAAATAACAATATCTCACAACAGAAAAAAAAATGAGAAAATGGGTAGTTTAGGAACAGTAATTTTCAAAAGGTTGGAATACACCTTCTGCAGGCTATTTGAAATTATGTAAACCTCAGTTATATAAGACTTGGCTCTGTATTTCTGGTGGTTTGAGAACACAAATTAAGATTTAGTCCATTTTCCATGAATAATTTTGCTAGAAAATTCTATTTTCTTCAATAGAAATGGTAGCAGAGGATTATTATATAGCCATGCAGATTGGTAGCAGAGGATGGTTACATAGCCAAGGATATCAAATAAAATGTAGAGTTTACTGTCACCATGACCCTTGCTGCTTAATGGTTTTAACTGTCATAGGAAACTCTCCTCAGGACATAAAGTACCATAGATTATAACCACAGATGCAAACTAAACACTGCCATCTACTGGCTGAATAATTCTGTAGTTGCTGCAATACAAAATACATTCTAACATGTATTCCAGAGGTGGATTCCTACCGGTTAGGACCGGTTCTATAGAACCGTTAGTAACGTGGCGGTGTGGGTCACTAGAACAGGTAGCGACCCACGCCTGCCACGCCCCCGAACCGGTTCTTTCGGTGGCGCCTATGGTGCTGCCATTTTGTTTTTTTTAAGCACTGCGCATGCGCGAAGCGCGTCTGTGCAGTGCAACACTGAGCGAACCGGCAGCAAGGTAAACCAGAACCCACCCCTGATGTATTCCAACATATTTAGAGCAGGTGTGTCCTACGTTTTGGCTTACTTGGGCCTCATTGAGTGAATTGTCTTGGGCTGCATATAAAATATATAATATAGATAAATGTAAAATGTAAAATAATGTATTAATGTTAACAGTTTACAATCTTATGGGACCACATTACTAGCTGTCTAGGGCTGCATACGTCCTGATGAGATGATATAGAGCCTGTCCCTCATAATGGATGTCCTGGCAGAAACATTACTAGATGGTTCGGAAGACGTATAAATCATCAGTGGAGATCCTGCTTCAGAAGAGGAATGTCTGTCATTCAGTATTAGAATTCCTGACTGATTTCTTTTAAATGGAAGCATTGGTTTTCTTATGCTTTCACTAAACACTACTCTCATCTCTAGATAACTGGGTAGCAGATTGTGGACAACATCTTATAGGACCTTCAAAGGCAGCTGCCTCTTGGGGTTATTTATGATGGGTCACATGAAAAAGAGAAAGGGGGAGAAGCAAAGAATGAAGGGTGGGAGAAAGAAGTGCTTCCAAGGTGTTGTGTCCAGATCCCCTCCACACTGGAATTACTTCTGATCTGAGAGCTGAGGAAGATGTCCCAATTGACCACCTTGGTTTAAATTTCAGGTGGTCTTGGATGTGGAAATGCACCGTGGTTCTCTTGCTTTCCAAAATCATAAAACTTCATCTGAGCGTCTTCTTTTTTCACATTTTGAAACAATACTAAATACTCGTGTTTCTCTGAAAATAAGACCGGGTCTTATTTTCTTTTGGGCCCCAAAATAAGCACTAGGACTTATTTTTTGGGGGTGTCTTAATTTTTCCCCATGTACGGGAGGCCCACTTCTTCTGCTTGCTTGCTGCAGGGCAGGAGGCCGCATGGCATGCTAGTGCCTCTGCCACAAGGTGTGGGGGGGTGGAGCTGCCCCATGCACCCTGCACCGGCTTAACTCAGCCCCCCCCCCAGCCAGGCCATCCATGGCCTGACACCTACCTTGCGGCTGCGGCACCGACACACCATGTGGCTGCCTGCTCTGTTGCGGCCGCAAGCAAGCAGAAGAAGTGGGCTGGTGGCCACGTGGGCTCCTGAAGCACATAGCTGCTGGTGCTGCCGCTGCAAGGCAGGTGTCGGGCATGGATGGCATGGCTGTGGGGGCCCTGAGGTAAGCCGGTGCGGGGCGCGTGGGTCAGCTCGCCTTGTGTCCGTGACACTGTGAACAACCAGATGGAATGGGTGGGCGGCCAGCTGTGCTGGCTCTTAAGTAGGGCTTATTTTGGGGGTAGGGCTTATATTAGGTGCACACATAAAACATGATAGGGCTTATTTTCGAGATAGGTCTTATTTTCAGGGAAACGGGTATCTATAATTCCCATTATTTTGACTCTGACTACATTTGACAGTGCAAATGTGTACATTATGCACAAAAATAATCCAATGATTTTGGTGGAATTTGTTTCCCCATAAGAGAATATAGACTTTCAGCTTAGTCTGCAAGGACATCACTCTGTAGCTCTTGGTAACAAAGTGGCTACTTTTTGCTTTGGTTGTTCTGGGATCAACATTTGACACTTAAAAAAATGTTGAGATAAAACATCGCCAAGGTCTTTGAAAGATTTCAGAAAAGTCACCAAGTACATCTTCTTCTAAAAATTCTGCATTGTTGAAATTCTATCACAGAAACACACAACACAATTCCTTAGGAGGATCATTTGCTCAGATGGCAGAAGTTCCGTGAAAGAGAATGAATGAAGTGCAATATAAACATTAATTTCCTAGCCCAAAACAATTCCCAGTTTCTGGCTAAGGCTGCATAATATTATCTTAGCATTTACCCAAGTCAACTGTTGCTTAAAAGGTTGCATTCTTGGCCTGTGAACTACAGAGACTTTTGAGGTAGGTGGATAGATTTGTGCTTTTACTTAATGAGCCAGGAAGTCTCGGTGATTTCTAATGGCCCTAGTCCTATTTTTTTTGTTCATGCATAAACAGTTAGAAACCAGCCAAAAAGGAATTTCAGGCAGCGTGCTGATAAAGAAATAATCCTAACTCTCCATTTCATTACATAAATTGTTACTCTTGTGACAAGGTCACATTTGAATCAACCTCTTTCCTTGTGGCATCAGGCAGCCTGCTTTGAACATCTGCTTCTTTTTTCAGCCTCTTTTCAGCTATTACAGCACTTGTTTTTCTATTGCAGCTCTGCCCAATCTGAGGCGCTCCACGGGGGTTGGATTTTAATTCCCCGAATCCCAAAATAACATCATTATGGGTAGAAGATTCTAAGAGCTGAAATACAATACATTTGGAAGGCATCAAATTAGGACCTAAGACCTAGCTTGGTATGCTAGAGGGAAAAAAAATGGCATTACGGCATGATCTGTGGGTATTTATTCTAGTCCTGCCTTAGCCATTAAAGCCAGCTGGGTGACTTTGGGCCAGTCACTCTCTCTCAGCCCAACCAACCTCATAGGGTTGCTGTTATGAGGAAAATAGGAGGAGCAAGGTGTATTGGATAACTCATTGCCTTATTTGTAAAAACAATAAAGGCAGGATATAGAATAACAGAGTTGGAAGGGAACTCGGAGGTTTTCTAGTCCAAACTCCTCTTGGGAGTTGGGCGGCATACAAATTTAATAAATAATAATAATAATAATAATAATCATCATCATCATCATCATCATCATCATCATCATCATCCCCTGCTCAAGCACGAGACTCTATATCATTCTGGCTGTCCAATCTCTTCTTTAAAATCTCCAGTGTTGGAGCACCCACCATTTCTGGAGGCAAATTGTTCCATTGATTAATTGTTCTAATTGTCAAGAAATTTTCCTTAGTTCTAGGTTGTTTTTATTGTATCCTGCAATTTTTGGAATATTGCAATTTTCATGGTTATATTAGTTTAGTTCCATGCTCAAACATGTCATGCTTGTTTTTATGAATTATGTAGCCCTTAGAATTATTTATTTATTTATTTATTTATTTTATTTTATTTATTTTATTTATTTGTCAACAAGTGCAAGGAAACAGGACACATGAAAAAATGGCACAAATAAATGGATATAAAGAAGCAAAACATAGCCATAAACACATAAAATGAGTACATACAAATGGGTACAGTAGAACAGGGACGGTAGGCACGTTGGTGTGCTTATGCATGCCCCCTTAGGGACCTCTTAAGAAACGTGTAAGGTGCCACGGTAGACAGTTTAAGGTAAAAGGTATGGGGGTTAGTGAAACTAACAACAGGATCAGGTAAAGTGTTCCAGACATTTACTACTCTATTGCAGAAGTCGTATTTTATGCAATCAAGATTAGAGCGGATTACATTTAGTTTGAATCTATTGATAGCCCTAGTGTTATTGTGGTTGAAATTAAAGTGGTCGTTAACAGGTAGGATGTTAAGATAGATG
>QLTV01001698.1:13323466-13340565 GCA_003457575.1 Thermophis baileyi
AGAGAGAGAGAGAGAGAGAGAGAGAGAGAGAGAGAGAGAGAGAGAGAGAGAGAGAGAGATAGAGAGATAAGGGGTGGGGAGGGGGAGAGAGAGAGAATAGAGAGAGAGAGAGATAGAGAGGGAGAGAGAGGGAGGGAGGGAGAGAGAGAGAGGGAGAGAGAGAGAGAGAGAGAGAGAGAGAGAGAGAGAGAGAGAGAGAGAGAGAGAGAGAGAGAGAGAGAGAGAGAGAGAATGAGAATATGAGAATTCTCTATGCCACTGAATGCTCCAATTTCTCCTTGGATGGAGAAATTGAGCATCACCTTCTGAAGATGCCCTCATTTTAAAGGATCCCATTTTGCAGAATGGGTTGATCCAGAAACATAATCCCTGGGAAGGTCGCCTTTTGCCTTAATTGTGAAGTTGTCATAGCCCAGTTCATAACATAGCTGCAGGGTGTAAAGGTGGCATGAAGGATAATTGGCCACCCTGCTTGAGAATGGTATGGGTCCTCCCACTCTACCGGTATTAAAGATGGCAGAGATTATATTTTTTCCAGTTTAAAATAATAGCACTCCCTTATTCAAATCAAATACTATTTTCTCCTGATCTGTGATTGCTTTGTTTATTTATAGTCTTTTCCCCCACAGGACTGCAGTGGAAATGACAGTAGGCATTAATATTTAAAGCTGGAGAGCTAACTAGCTACGTAGGTATCTACTCGGCTCCAGTGTTATGTGAAAATGCTTTGTACAGCTGAAATGGATATTTATGCTTTCCCTGTCAGAGAGGTAGTATCAGTTTTGTCAATTAAAACTGTGTCTATCTATGTGTTCCCTCTGCCACGTTTTGCAGTAAAGTGCAGAAACTTATTTGGATTTGTTTGAGGATTAATAGATTTTTTCTGTTTTTGATTAGAATAATGTATATCTATTTTGCGTTACTTTGATTTAAAAGTGGAGTGGATGAAGAACAGAGGGCTAAGCAGCAGCACAGCTTGCTTAGAAGCGCCTCTTTTATTTCAGGCCAACCCTTGAGATTATGAGAAAGAAAGAAAAATGAAATAAGCACTTCCACTATTGGATTTTGAGTCTTCCAGCCCTCAAAAGCAGTTTGAAAGCAATCCACAACAACCTTCATTTTCAGGGACTCAGAAACAGAACAAGAAATAATCCAATTTCTTAACAGGGAAATTAATAAAACAACAACCAACATTCCTTGTGAAAGAGGAGAAGAAATTAGAGGGCCTACTCCTTGCTTTTTTTAAAGGGAAGCTACTCAATAGAGTTCTTCAGGTTTGTTTTCCCTAACAGGACCTACTGGGGCAATTGATACTCAGGAGCCAGGAGGATGCCTGAGCCAAGAAATTCAAGGGCAACATGGCATGTCCCCAGTCAGTAGTGTGCGACAGCAGCCAAAAAAAGCCAATCAATCCTAGATTGCATTAACAAAAGGATAGAATCAAGATCACGTGACGTGTTAATACTGCTTTACAAAGCCTTAGTAAGGCCACACTTAGAATACTGCATCCAGTTTGGTCACCATATTATAAAAAAGATGTAGAGACTCTGGAAAGAGTGCAGAAAAGAGGAACAAAGATGATTAGGGGGCTGGAGCTAAAACTTACAAAAACAGTTGCAGGAATTAGATATGTCTAGTTTAGTGAAAAGAAGGACTAGAATTGACATGATAGCAAGTGTTCCAATATTTGAAGGACTGCCACAAACAAGAAGGGGTCAGCCTATTTTCCAAAGCACCAGAAGGGAAGACAAGGAACAATGGATGGAAACTAATCAAGGAGAGAAGCAACCTAGAACTAAGGAGAAGTTTCCCAACAGTGAGAACAATAAACTAGTGGAATGGCTTGTCTGCAGAAGTTGTGGATGCTCCATCACTGGAGGGTTTTAAGAAGTGATTGGACTACCATTTGTCTGAAATAGTATAAGATCTCCTGCTTCAGCAAGAGGTTGGACTAGAAGATCTCCAAGGTCCCTCCCAACACTGTTGTTCTATTCCCTCAATTTTATTTGGAACTAAGTAGTTAGTTTTATTTGATAATTCTTTCCGTTCTGTTCTGTCCTGTCTCCATGTTTTCAGTTGAACACTGGCTTTCAATCAGTTGCTCTTCTATGTAAATGGATACATCTATGTTGGACTAGGGGTGGGTTCCAACTTACCTCGCTGCTGGTTCGCTCCCTCCCGTGCCGCGTGGGCACGCCTCATGCGCAGTAACAAAAAATTCAGAACCCCCCCCCGAAAAAAAGATGGCGACCGCATGCACAGTGCCGGAAGTCGGCTTCTGTGCATGCTCAGAAGGGGGAAAAAAATTAAAAAAAAATTAAAAAATCAAAAATAAAATAAAAAAATAAATTAAAAAAAAGATGGCGGCCCCCACAGACCGGCACCGACTGATCTGACGTCATCGTGACATCACCAGCGGGCCGCTACCGGTTTGGGAGAACCGGTCCGAACCGGGAGGAACCCACCCCTGTGTTGAACGTAAATCAGCTCAACTGCTAAAGGCAGAGCAAGTGCGCAAGCAAGCTGTGTAGGATCACAGAGCTCTATTACCAATGTGGGAGCAGTGCAAATGCTCATGTGGGATAAAGGTTTAATAAAAACCAAAGCACAATGTGCATACATCAACTTGAGTTGACCCAAAATAAAGGCAGGATAAAAATCAGTCAATCAATCAATCAAATGTAGAAGTAGCCTAGTTCATAGTTTTACTATTTGATGTAAAATTGCTGGAGAAAAGAAAACATATTAAAACTGTACAATCAATATGGCAAAGAAACCCTGGGTTCCCTATTTATCAACTCACAAATATTCATGTAATGATCTTACTTTGGAGTTTGATGGATCAGTAAAAATAGCATGACAGAGAGTTCTAATTTTGAGATAAATTGGGAAGCTTGCCTAGTATTTATTCTTAAATATTCATGTTTTAAAAACGGAAGCTAACACTGAAAGGCGTTTAATATGTTAGTACCCCATGGTGTCTTGTAGGATATCCCAACCACTAGAGTACAGATTTTAGGAGATGGGATATGGAGTAAGTAAAAGAATATCCAAAAATGGCTTCTGCTTTGAGAATCATCTCATGAATGGAAACGTTCAGGATTCAAGACCTTAAAGAGCAATCCACACCTGGTTGCAATTTTTTTCTACTTGTCTTATCGTTATTTAAAATGGAATGATTTAATTCATCAGTTGGAGAAAGTAATGGGCCATTAATGCTATATGCTAGTGGTGAAGAACAGGAAAAGAACCACTTACTAGTGTCTTCATTTTTCATTTCTTCTAAAATGCAGAGTAGACTGCTCCAAAGATTTTACGATTAAGATTTAGCAGGACTGTAATCTACTTGATAGCTTAGCTTCGATATGCAAATTTAGCAGTTGAGTTTGATTAAAATTGTTTAATGAGGAACATCTCAGTTTTCAATGTTATTTTTATGTTTAAAACTTCTTTCATTTAAATTCATTCTTATTGGCACCGCCTTCATTTAATGTTAGTTTATTGTAGATACTTTATTGATTTTCATTTATCTGAGGACCCAGATTGTTGGGGGCAATATGCTGATTCTGTGAACCGCTCAGAGGGGGCTGTAAAAGCACTATGAAGCGGTATATAAGTTTAAGTGCTATTGCTATTGCTATCTTCACTGATTTGAGAAGCCAGTTTGGTCTACTGTTTAAAGCAGAGGTCTTCAAACTTGGCAACTTTAAGACTTGTGGACTTCAACTCCCAGAATTCTCCAGCCAGCTGGAGAATTCTGGGAGTTGAAGTCCACAAGTCTTAAAGTTGCCAAGTTTGGGGACCCCTGGTTTAAAGCATCAGGCCAGAAAATGGGAGACTGTGAATTCTAGTCTTAGGCATGAAAGCTGGCTGGGTGACTTTGGGTTGGTCATTCTCTCTCAGCCCATGATGTTGAGCTCAGGCGACAGCCTGACAACTCAATTGGTCAGTTCCTGTTGCAACCAAGTGGTTCAATCAACAATTGATTGAACCCCCCAAAAGCGAACCCAGCACTTGTGGGGAAAATGCTAGGACACAACCTCCCCTCAGAACTAAACAAACAGCAACAACAAAAAGAAAATAAATCCACTGATTTCCCCAATGACCTTTTCCATAATGTCAGACTTAAGTTCTAAGCCAGAAAGACCAGATGTGGAAGTCCATCACATTTGAGTGGCATCAAACTAAGGAAAAACAAGGTAAAATCAAATTTAATGTGATTTTGGTTTTGGTTTGGTTTGTTGCTTTTGGTTTTGGTCTGTTACCTGGTAACACAGTCCCTTTCTGATTAATGATAGAAGGGAATTTTTTCCTGTAATTTATTTCTCTAATGTATTATATGCATATTTGTGCACATTGCAAAAAGTATGGTATTTCACATGTATTTGGCATATTCTTTTTTTGCACATGAAGACTTTAAAACCTGACATTTTAAGGGTTCACTGATGTGAAAGAGGGACTCTAATGTGCAGCAAAATACTACCACCACTACTACTACTGTGGTCTGAACTCTGATCACACTGCTGTCATCAGAAAGGAGAACAATGATGATGTGAACGATTAGCAATGAGCAGGGGTGGGTTCCTCCCAGTTCGGACCAGTTCTCCTGAACTGGTAGCGGCCCGCTGGTGATGTCACAATGACATCACCGAACCGGATCAGTCGGTGCCGGTCCGTGGGGACCGCCATCTTTTTTAAAAAAAAATTCAATTTTTTTTTATTTTTTTGGATTTTTTTTTATTTTCCTTCTGAGCATGCACAGAAGCCAACTTCTGGCACTGTGCATGCGGTCGCCATCTTTTTTTTGGCTCCCCCCCCGGATTTGTTACTGTGCATGAGGCACGCCCACGTGGCGCGGGAGGGAGCGAACCGGCAGTGAGGTAAGTTGGAACCCACCTCTGGCAATGAGAAGGGCCTAGATATTACAAAGTTAGCTATTTGACTTTGAATGGCAGCTGGGATGTTTTTATTTATGATGTAAATGATGAATAACAGCATTGTTTTGTTTTGGGGCCAATGGCGTATGGCCATATCAGTTACTGAACTGATTTTGCTGTTCCTTCTTGTTCTCTCAATTGGATGTGGTTCTAATTTGCTCCTCATTCCTCCTCCTTCTCTTCCTCCTCTCCTCCCCTTTTTCTTTTACCACTTTGGATGTTGAGGGAGATAAAAAGTTCTGGTTCTTGCTCAACTGGAGGCCTCAACCATTGTTAATTGAAGTAGTTGTAGTGTGTTTTTGATGTTGTCTTTCCATCTTCTTCTGGATCTACCTCATGTTCTTTGAACTTCTCCTCTTTTTGTATATGCCTTGTACAGCATGGAATCCTATAACATCATCTCCAGATGAGCAAACCACTTAATTTGCTGTATTTGTATGTAGTTTAGGATTGATTCTAATTTGCACCACATCTTTTTATTTTAAAAAATGAACATGGACTTCCCAGCCCATCTAAAAGTGGTTCATGGGAACATTGTGTTGATAACCTTTTCTTTAGAAATATTCGGTGATCTGTAAGAAAAAAGCAGATGACACTGGTTTCAGGTTTCACTTTATTTTGCCTACTGTTCCTCTTTAGCATATTTTTTAGAATTTAATTTCAGCAATTTTTCACAAATCTAAATTCTGAGGCTCTTAAATAACTCTTTCTCTTGTTCTTTCTCTTTCTGACTTTATACAAAGATTTACCCTCTGTATGGTTACAGCCATTCGCATTTGAATTCGGTGAATATAGTTTAACTACAGTTTTCATAGTTAATTATTAATGAATACTTCATTCTATGTATAGTGTTGCTTTGCCGAATGGCAACTTGCTGTGAAGTTAATTACTTTGTAGTTAGGTTGTAAGATGAAACTTAAAAAAAAAAAGAGACTGTTGCAAGATATGGTCTTGCCATTGCTAGGGAATACCAATAAAATGCTTTCATAAGCAGGCAGAGCAAGAAAAAGCCAGTTTCACTATGAGAACAACTTTATGATAATAAAGCTGCAGGTCCTTTCCTTCAAATATTGCCATTTTCTGGGTCCTTGGAGGTGTGCCTTTTTCACTGCAGCTCCTGCCCTATGGAACACTGTCTGCCTTGTATCTCGCATTCTCGCCTCCCCCCTTCCCATTATCCTTCTAGAGACCACTGAGGACCAGGGGCTAGGATAGGGTGTCAGAGGGAGATAAGAATGTGAGTGCATCAGAGAACGGAATGGGACAACTTGCCGCAGCCAACTCGCCATGGCCAACTCACCACAGTCAACTCACCATGGCCAACTTGCTGTGGCCAACTCGCCATTGGCCAACTCACTGTGGGACAATTCAACAATTCATTTTAATTATTTAAAATAATTTAAAAATTATTTTAATTTTTGTCATTCACATTTCATTTTGTCCCTCCTTTAGCATCCTTTTTAAAATGATTCTATTGGATTATTTCTTCAATATTAGTGTAACTCTTGTCCTGTGGTGAGCTGTCCCACAGCAAGTTGGCCATGGCAAGTTGTCCCATGGCGAGTTGGCTGCGATAAATTGTTGTAGAAGTATAGCTGCCACACCAGGTTTTTCTATTTGAGTTTTGTTGTTCTTTTGTTCATCATTGTATATATTACTTTGATTGGTTATAAGCTTCCCAGAGTTATTTTTACTGTACAGGTAGACCTTGACTTACAACCATTCATTTAATGATCATTCAAAGTTGCTGAAAAAAGTGACTTATGACCATTTTCACACTTATAACTATTGCAGCACCTCCATGGTCACATGATCAAAATTCAGATGCTTGACGACTGGCTCATATTTATGACAGTTGCAGTGTCCCAGGGTCATGTGATCATCTTTTGCAACCTTCTGACAAGCAAAGTCCATAGGGAAGCCGGTTACACTTAAAAACCATGTTACTAATTTAACAACTGCAGGGCTTCATTTAACAATTGTGGGAAGAAAAGTTGTAAAATGAGTTGCTTAACAACTGTTTTGCTTAGCAATATTTTGGAGTTAATTGTGGTCAAAAAACCAAAAAACTGCAAAAAAAATATCAACAGAAGTCTATATAGGTTTGGGGAATACATATTGAACACTAGCTGATACCCGTGCTTCGCTACAAAACTATGTGATGGGGCTTGATAAATTAACACTTAAAGCTTGAAAATTAATGAGTAGTTAAAAAAGGGGCTGTATTATTTCGTTAGAGATGGTAAGCTAAGTTTCTGTTACAGATGAAGACATTATTTGCATAGCATAGACTTTTAATTCGTCCCTCAGATGAATTGCTCAGGACCTCCCTGTAAACAACATTCCTGGTTTTGCTCTCTAGTTGGAGGATGACCAGGCTGTCAGTTGAACTGACTCTGGAGCATGCCATATAGAACTGGCTATGGGAGAAACAGGCACTCGTGAGATGCACACCAGCTACTTTCAAAGTCTATCCCTGTGCCTTATTGATGGTGATGGCGTAGCAAACCTTAACGGGAAATTGTAGACGTTTGAACTCAAAGTGGTAGTCTGATGGGATCAGAGGAATTCGGGGTATGAAAATGGTTTCTCCCATTTTGTAAAGCTTCTTGCTGCTGTGAAAGCAAAAGCAAAACTGAAACTCCTCTGCTTGTGTTTTGCATTTGGATCAGATTTCTTTTCAGGTGGGGAGGGGGGAGTAGAACTCCTTAGCATCAGAGCTTGTTAATAATAATATAAGAAATACTCATGCTGCGATGGTCATTTCGAAAAATCCTTTCTTAGTGAGCACCTAGAAGCCAAGAGGAACATACGTGGAAAATTTCAAGTTTGTAGGCTTTACGGTTCTGGAGATTTCGTGATTAATGCGTGAGTGGTTTTCGCATTTATATATATAGATTGCTCTGCATTGTTGTTGTTTTTTAATGTATTATTTTATTAGTCAAATTTATATAGCCATCCATCTCATGAAAAGTGACTCTGGGTGGTGATAAAATAATCAATAAAAATGCATATATGATGCATATATTAAAAATATAAATACAAAAATCAACATTAATTAATCAACATTAATTAGAAATAAAGATATATACAAACCCCATAAAGAGAATGAGTACATACATTCTCAATAGTGGCGCCATCTAAATAAGACTCTGGTTCTCTGGGCCCCCAGGCCTGATGGCACAACCAGATCTTGAGGGACTTCCAATACATCAAAAGGGATGGAGCTGACCTAATGTTTGAGGGAAAAAGAGCCGAGGTGGCGCAGTGGTTAGAGTGCAGCACTGCAGGCTACTTCAGCTGACTGCTAGCTGCAGTTCGGCGGTTCAAATCTCACCGGCTCAAGGTTGACTCAGCCTTCCATCCTTCCGAGGTGGGTAAAATGAGGACCCAGATTGTTGGGGGCAATATGCTAACTCTGTAAACCGCTTAGAGAGGGTTGTAAAGCACTATGAAGCGGTATATAAGTCTAACTGCTATTGCTATTGCTATAAAAATGTTTTGTAAGGCAGGTGCCATGGCAAAAAATCCTGCCTCCCTGGATCCAACAAATTGTCCCCCCCCCTCTTTTTTTGTTACTCGAGGTACAATATGTTATGGAAAAAAAATCACACTTCTTTATCCTCTTTCTTTTATTGTCTTCTCTTTTTTGGGGGGATATTTTAATGGTCGGTCTATAGCCAGAGCTTTGCTGGTTGAGCCGTAGAAATTTATATTACAGGCCAACTTCACAGAGAAGACATTCACCCTTGTCCTTCAGCTTGAAGTTGGTCAGCTAGAATCCACCTCCTTTTCCCACCAAGCAAGGGCCTCCAAGAAGTGGTAGCAGATTGACCCTGTCTTGACAGAAACAAATCCCTTTGTACCAGTTACAATAACATCTGCTCACCAATGCAGAAAAAAACATCCAACTCCCATTTGAAAACCTCTATTGTGAAAGACCTCCACAGTACTTAATAGCTCTTATCATCAGGAAATTCCTCTTAATATTCAGCCTGAATCTCTTTTTAATATCATCCACTGGTTTTGATGCTGCTTTCACTTTTAGCAGTCATTCTCCTTTTGCGTGTGATGGCCTTTTAGATATTGGTCACCTCTGTTATATCTCCCCTTAGTATTTTGTTTTGTAAGCTAAACACGTCCAGCTCTTTTAAGGATTGCTGCTACGGTTTGGTTTCTAAGCCCCTCATTATGTATCCCTGCATTGAAATTGCTCCACCATCTCTGGGTCCCTTAAAGTGTGGTACCCAAATGGATTCAGTACTCCCAGCATAGTTGGAAGTATTAATTGGATCCAATGCTCCCAGCACAGTCATGTAGAGCTGAATGGAATTATTTCCTCCTGTGCTCTGGATATAAAACTTCTGTTAACACAGCCCAAGATTGCATTGTCATTTTTGTTGTTGCATCAAACTTCTTAGTCATATATATCTGTTGGTACATTTGGATCCTTGGATTCATTTGACACATATCACCCCCAAGCCAAGTTTTTTCAGTTCTGTACTTAAAATTTGATTTTTCCATGTAAAGGCAAAACCTTACACATATCATTAACTGGATGTTATTTTGTTGGCTTTGACCCAATGTTTAAACCTATTGAAATGAGATTTTGTTGGTTAAGGTATTGACCAGGGACCTGTAATGTATTGTCTGCAAATCTGGTAAAGTGTCAGTGCTATTTTATTCTATAGTTTACTGCTAGAGTGCAGAATGGCACAGTTTCAATCTCTAAGTTTCGATCCAGGGCAAGGAAAGCAGTTCATGAATAGTGGAGCCTGGATTCTGGTGTTCTCTGGCATTTTAATGTTTGTCTACTTTGAATGGAAGTTTTTTTTTTCCATTCCTAAAATGCATTTTTTAAAATCACATAACTTCCTAGCTCTTGCTAGTGACTTGTCTTTTCCAGGCTAAGGAGTAAAAAACACAACCAGATTCTCAGCTGCAGCTCTTCAAATTGCAGGTAAATGTCCACATCTGAGAATTCACACCAATCTCTTCCCCACAACCTGCATACTTGTCTGAAATATAGGTTTATGTACAGTACACACATAGACGTGTGTGTGTGTGTGTGAGAGAGAGAGAGAGAGAGAGGGAGGGAGAGAGAGAGGGGGAAGAAAGAAGGAAGGAGCGAGAGAGAGACAAGAAAGAAGGAAGGAAAGAAAGAAGGAAGGAAGGGAAAGGAAAGGAAAGGAAAGGAAAGGAAAGGAAAGGGGAAGGGGAAGGGGAGGAGGGAGGGAGGGAGAGAGAATTTAGACAGTGATGTGCAACCAGGCTTATGACAACACAGGAAAAAAACCCAAAGACATTGACTTCTTTCTCCGATGGAATTACACTTTCCTTGCTTAAAGTGTTATTCTAAATGCTGTGGCAAATAACATAAATTCTTTTTGTATTTTTTAGCCTGACTTATCTCTGTGGAATTAACACCTTGTTGTTATCCTGTCTCTTACAGGATCATAGTTAGTAAACTTATTCACAACTGTCTTGCTATTAGAAGGGAAAATTAAGACCATTAAGCTTTATAGTGTAGACTTTGGACAAATAGGTGTGGTCTTGTTCCCACATGTCTTTTAGAGTTATGCATGGGAGAAGATGGTTCAAATATACTTCCTACAGTATGTCTATATTTTTCAATAACTCTGAAGTTATATAATGGTATTGTTTTTAAAATCTTTGTTAAATCTAATGAGGTTGTTAATAACATGCAGCCTCATAGACTGATTATGTTAAGCAGGAACATATGAATGTCAGTTGTGTGGCAATTGCCAATGAGGATTAGTTGTAAAATCTTAACAGCTCAAAAAGGTCTTCATGTGATTGTGATCATTCATACACAAAAGCATGGCACATAATGTACAATATATCTCATCTGCGTTTGTCTGGCATACATCATAAACAAATTTTAAACTTTACCCAAGTTTTAGGCAAATTAGTTTCAGTTTCATAAATGGAACTCAGTTCAGATTTAAGTGTGTTGTGGATAATAATAAAAGAATGCCAAAAATATAAAACAGCAGCAAAAAAAAAAAAAAGAATTATTTGTGGAATAAAATATTCAGTATGAATGATTTTGCCCAATTCTCTCATGGCAAGATGTTATATTCAGAATTGTGCTGTTGTTTTAGTTATAGAAAAACAGAGGAAAGGTGAACACAAGTGATTTGAAAGAAGTGTGTATTGCTGAACTGGCACCTGGTAGAGATGCTGTTGACGTCACAAATGGCACCCAAGCATTCCTTTATGGCCAGTTTGCTGCACCAATATAATTATTCACTGAGATTGTAGTAGCAGTAGAAATGTTATTTTTTAAATATTTTAAATTGATATTTAAGGGAATATGTTAATTTCCTTAACATTATCTACCCACATTCATATCTTTCTGGATCCAAATGCCATTAAATTAAAAAAAGATGTTAGGACTCTGGAAAGAGTGCAGAGAAGAGCAACAAAGATGATTAGGGGACTGAAGGCTAAAAAATATAAAGAACGGTTGCTGGAATTGGGTATGTTTAGTTTAATGAAAAGACACAATAGCAGTGTTCCAATATCTCAGTGGCTGCCACAAAGAAGAGGGAGTCAAGCTATTCTCCAAAGCACCTGAGGGTAGGACAAGAAGCAATGGATGGAAACTAATCAAGGAGAGAACCAACCTAGAACCAAAGAAAAATTTCCTTACAGTTGGAACAATTAATCAGTGGAACAGCTTGCATCCAGTAGTTGTTGATTTTAAGACGAGATTGGACTTCCATTTGTCTGGAATGGCATAGGGTCCCCTGCTTGATCAGCCTGATTGATCTGAAGCTAGTAGGGCCTTATCTGGGCTCTTTAGGTAAAAATAGGCAAAAACCATTCTTCACCTCCCCCTCCCCTCTCCTCCCCTCTCATCTCCTCTCCTCTCCACTACTCTCCTCTCCTCTCCTCTCCTCTCCTCTCCTCTCCTCTCCTCTCCTAGAATCTGCTTTTTGTTTTCTAAGCCACTGATATAATTGGAAATTCTTTGAAAGTACACCTATCATTCATATGCTAGTAACTGTAATGTTAAAATACCCTGTTTCCCCCAAAATAAGACATCCCCTGATAATAAGCCCAATCGGGCTTTTGAGTGCATGGCAATAAGGCCAAGCGCTTATTTCAGGGTTCAAAAAAATATAAGACAGGGTCTTATTTTCGGGGAAACACGGTACTAGTAATCTTTAGCTTACAACCATTAGTTTAGCAACAGTCTGAAGTTACAATAGCACTGAAAAAAGTGACTTACGATCAGTTCTTCCAAGTACAAGGACTGTCACAGCATCCCCATGGTCATGTGATCAAAATTCAGGCACAAGTGTTTATCATGATTGCAGTATCTGGGGTCATGTGATTGCCATTTGAGACCTTCCCAGCTGGCTTTGGACAAGCAAAGTCCATGGGGAAAGCCAGATTTGTTTCATGATTGCATGATTCACTTAATAACTGCAGCAATTAGCTTAACAACCATGGCAAAAAAACCTAGATGCGACTCACTTAACAACCTCCTTGCTTATCAGTGGAAATTCTGGTCCCAATTGTCATAAGTCAAGGACTGCCTGTATATAAAACATAGGAATTCATTTATTCTATCATCCATGCTTCTCTGTATAATATAGATTGACACACTCTTTTTTATGGCTTGTTTTAAAATGTAGATGTTAAGGTGGTGTATCTAGGCTTTCTCTTCCATTCCTCCAACCAATAATTTTGTCACATGGGGACTATTAAGAGATGGTGACTAGGCCTCAACAACCAAGGAAAGTTTCATGGCTGAGTATGGATTTCTTCGCACACTTGTTCTTGTGGGGATAAAATGAAAGAACAAACTCATGTAAATTGCTTTGAACACCAGGAGTAAAAGTAGCAATAGCACTAGCAATAGCACTTAGACTTATATACCGCTTCATAGTGCTTTACAGCCCTCTCTAAGCGGTTTACAGAATCAGCATCTTGCCCCCAACAATCTGGGTCCTCATTTTACCTCAGACCTCGGAAGGATGGAAGGCTGAGTCAACCTTGAGCCTGGTGAGATTCGATCTGCCAAACTGCTGGCAGCCGGTGATCAGCAGTAGCAGCCTGCAGTACTTCACTCTAACCACTGCGCCACCGCGGCTCATTTAGTAGGATCTAAATCTAGTAAAGAAACAAATATTGATCTCTGTACCAGACCTCTGACTCTCTCTGCACATATATAAGGGAAAGATATGCTTGACAAGAGTTTTACTTAACTTAATTGCAAAGTTTATTAAAATAATTTTAATTTGTAGAATTAAAATAAACAACAACAAAAAATGGAAAATAGAAAATATTGTACACAAGTCATAATGATCAGGATCATATTTAGATTGATTGACATATCTTGATCCACATGACTATTCTTGGTTACTTTTATTCTATTTATTGCATCTTTCATAACTAAGGTTTCTAAAGCAATAATATGGAACAGATGCATTCAATATAAACAATATTCTGTGAGGAAATATTTCCAAGAATATACAAAGCCGGAACCAGAAAATATAGCTGCTTTCATCAAAAGACAAAATCTTTACCATTTTAAGTATGACTTTTTTAAAATATATATATATATCTATATATAAAGTTAGACATAGAGCTGTTTTATTACAAAGTCTTATAAATGCAAATTTTCCCAGGATTATGGCAGAAATAATTTTTCCAGTTCATATTGGAAACAGATGTTTGACATATCAGTTAAGTATGTAAATAGCATCTTTCCAAGCGTAGTTGCTTTTTAGATCAAACAAACAAAACTACCCTGTATTATAGAATATGGTACTGAAAAGAACATAAGCATGATACATGCTCTTATTTTCATATCGCCTTTAGGGACAGAGTGATTTACTATTATTAAAAATCACAATTATACATTTTTTCTGAACAACTGAAACAAATGTGTCCCAGTATGGCAATCTTTCTTCAGTGCGCAGGACAGACAAAACAGTTTATGTGTGTCGGTGCGCACCTATGAGTGTGTGTGTTTGTCTGTGTGATTGTACAGGCGGAATAAGTAACTGAAAATGCTTTGTAACTCCCCTCCCCATTTTTTAATTAAGTTTGGTTACCATTGATACATAAGGCCAGTTTGAACTTATCTACACCTGTTTGGAGAATAATGGAAAGTTTGACTTACATGATTCAGAGTGTAGTAGAGGTTAGATCATGCAGAAATTACTTAAACGTGTATCAAATGCTTGAAGAATAACAGCAGAACATTGCCCTTCTCAAAAAATAAATGCCTACCTGTGTCTCCAAAAGAATATTTTCTCTTTTTTAGAGCAAACACTGGAGCAACAGGAAGCAAAGGAGGACCACAGAACGAAATTGTAGCAGTAAATCTATTGAAGTTACCAAGTTATTCTGAAGCTAATTATGGCTGTGTGCAAAGCAAATGAAGTGAGAAGAACTGAATTAATGAAGACCGGCTACCTCCTACAAGCTAATGAGGCATGCTTTATACCAATAGCTCTTCAAATTGAAAAATTAAACCGCTTCAAAAGGGGGGGAAAATACTAGGAAGTTTTGTTAAGATTAGCAGAGAACACAGAAAAAACTTATAGTGGGATTTATGTTCCCAAATTGCTTAGAGACAAGACTGGGCATAGTTACTGTTCTTCCTTTGAGATCTGGCTAATTTTGATGTTGATTTCCCCCCAAATTCATGTAGGGTTTCATCTACCTCGGGTTAGAGTGTTTATCTCTTGTGAGATAATTATTCCTTAGTTTATTATTTTCTCTCTTAATATGTTACAAATTATCCATTTAATTTTTTACACAAACATACTGCGTATCTTTTTATTCTTTCGAACTCAATGGAATGTTGGAAAATAATTAAGAAAAGGACCCAGAACTCTGTCCATCTGTCTGTCTATCCATCAGCAGGATAACTCTCCAAAACCTGAATCTAGTGCATGCGAAGAAGCCAGCAAAATGAGTAAGTGAAAAAAATAATAATTTGGATCAGGCTTGGAGTTGTGGCAACTCTATGGAATCTCTATGGAAAAGCCAAGTGGATATTTGGCCCTACTCAGCTGTTCACAAGAAAATTAGATTCTCACAGTCTTATTAGCCAAATTTGTTGAAAGAAAGAAGGGTTTAGGTTATACATGTGTATGATTGATACTAAGAGGGGGGAGGACTCACTTATAACAGTACAAACAGAAGAGGAGACTGGACTGCCATCTGTCAGAAATGATGTAGGGTCTCCTGCTTGGGCAGGGGGTTGGATTAGATGACCTACAAGTTCCCTTCCAACTCTGTTATTCTGTTATTCTGTTCTGTTAAATAGGAGGCCGGAGGCTGACTGTGGAACAGATCACAAACCGCTTGTCTTCAAGTTCATTTCCAAAGCAAGTTTTCCAAGCAAGCTGTGGTGTCTTTTCAAAAGAATCCTGAAGATAGTGCAGGTTTATGAAGGTAATTCTAAACTGAGAAAGCTTTGCAAAAGATTCAGGGAGTCATGTGTTTGTTTATCCGAGAAGCTGGCTCAGAAAAGGAAGACAGAAAAGAGAGCCAGGTGCTTTTGTTTCGGTCGCATAGCTGGGTACAAAAGAAGAAAGGTCAGTGTGGGAACTGTGGGAGAAAAGGCAGCTGGGGAACGAATGAATGCTAGCATTTGCTGAGGCTGCCTGCCCTGCAAGGCAGAGTACAGGGAAGCCAAAAAGGCATAGATGGAGGGGACATAGGTGGGTGAGGGAGCTGTGGTCATACGGGTGGGTGGACTGCCAAGCACCTGAATACAGGTAGACTTACGGCTTCAGTTGCACCCAAAATTCCCATTGATAAGTGAGACAGTTGTTATGTTTTGCCCCATTTTACAACCTTTCTTGCCACAGTTGTTAAGTGAATTACTGCAGTTGTTAGTAACAGGGTTATTAAGTGACTTCCCCATTGACTTTGCTTTCAGAAGGTTGCAAATGGTGGTCACATGGGCCCAGGACACTGCAACCATCACAAATACATGCCAGTTGCCAAGTATCTGAATTTTGATCACATGACTGCAATGGTCATAAGTGTGAAAAATGGTCCTAAGTACATTTTTTCAGTGCCCTTGTAACTTCGAACAGTCACTAAACAAACTGTAGTAAGTTGAGGACTACCTTTTTTTTTTAGAATATAATTCTTTATTGGCCAAGTGTGATTGGACACACAAGGAATTTGTCTTTGGTGCATATGCTCTCTGTGTACATAAAAAGACAAGGTACATTCATCAAGAATCATAAGGTACAACACATAATGATAGTCATAGGGTACAAATAAGCAATCAGGAAACAATATCAATATAACTTGTAAGGATACAAGCAACCAAGTTACAGTCATGCAGTCATAAGTGGGAGGAGATGGGTGATAGGAATGATGAGAAGACTAATAGTAATGGTAATGCAGCCTTAGTGAATAGTTGTTGTGGTCCGCCAGTGGCCTGCGAAGCTGGCAGCAGAGTCAGACAGCGAGGAGGCTGGGGAGGAACATGGGCCAGTGCTGGAGTCTGGGGAAGGCTCTGATGGATGCTCTGCGTCGGATGCAGAGATAGAGCCAGGGCCGTCCAACATTTCCCAGCCACCGGAGAGGCAGTTGCCTTTGGAGGCTGATTTGAGTGAGGAGGAACAGCTGGGGCCGGTTCCAGATGCACATATGCGCAGAGCAGTTAGAAGAGGTGAGCAACCAAGGACAAGGAGTCGACTTGGGAAGCAAAGCACAGGTGGACGCTGAATGACCCCTCCCTGGCTGGAGAATAAATAGAAAGAAAGGGGAGTGGTTGTCATAGGAGGCAACAGTTCGTATTTCTGAAGATTTTGCTCGTTGTGTTTCGTGCCACAAAGACTGCCTTGCCAGAAATTAATTTGCAGCCTTTCGGCTGGGAGCTCAGGGCCTGGCAATTATCTCAAGGAACTGATAAGGTCTGTGACTGCAGTTAACTCCTTGCAGGACTATTGCCTGGACTTTTCGGTGGGTGAATGCCATTAATTCACAAGAGGTAAATAAAAAGGGGTTTTTAATGACCAGGAGTCTGTTTCTTGCTTCTGCTAAGGCTGGGTCAGAACAGATTGCTTCCTTGGCAAAAGCCTTTCTCCATCTTTGCAAAAAAAAAGAAGCTTCTGCAGACAATGCCTCTTTTTTTAGTCTGCTCGCCAGTCA
>QLTV01001698.1:13361522-13392522 GCA_003457575.1 Thermophis baileyi
TTATCTGCCACAATGTCCTACCTGTCAATGACTACTTCACCTTCCACCACACCAATCCACGAGCACACAATAGATACAAACTTCATGTAAACCGCTCCAAACTCGACTGCAGAAAACATGACGTCAGCAACAGAGTGATTAATGCCTAGAATTCACTACCTGACTCTGTGGTTTCTTCCCCAAACCCAAAAAACTTTAACCTTAGACTGTCTACTGTCGACCTCACCCCATTCCTAAGAGGTCTGTAAGGGGCGTGCATAAGCGCACCAGCGTGCCTACCGTCCCTGTCCTACTGTCCTATTGTCTTCATCTATCTGTATTCACTTTGATTATGTTTATGTTTATACCTATACCTGCTATCTTGTACATGTTTGACAAATAAATAAATAAATAAATAAATAAATAAATAAATAAATAAATAAAATGGGTTAGACTAACTTTCATGAGGCTGATTCATCAAACATTTCAAGAATGCTGGCTGGGAATTGAGGAAGGCTGGAACAGCATGGGGAAGACTGAATTTAGAATTTATTAATAACATTTGAAAGTTTTTTTTTTGAAGTTACTTAGTGTAATACATAACTACAGGTAGTCCTCGAATTATGATCACAACTCAGCCCAACATTTCTGTTGTTATGCAAAACATTTATTAAGTGAGTTTTGCCCCATTTTATGACCTTTCTTGCCACAGTTGTTAAGTGAATCACTGCAGTTTTTAAGTTAGTATCATGGTTGTTAAGTGAATCTGGTACATCACATCGTGACCGGCTGTAAGCTGAGGGCATATATCGTCCAGTATCTGATTTTTTAAAATATAAACGATGCTGCGATTCAATGGTTTAGATGGCCTAGACATTGAACATAGATCTTTTTAATATTTATATTTTATTGTGTTTTACTAATCTAGGTGAAATGTTAAAATATATTGCTAGTCCATGTATGATATATCATATGCTAAATAAATAAATAAGTGAATTTTGATCATGTGATCGCAGGGACGCTGCAGTGGTTGTAAGTGTGAAAAACAGTTATCAATCACTTTTTTCACTGCTGTTGTAACTTTGAACGGTCACTAAATGAACTGTTGTAAGTCGAGGCTTACCTGTATATCATAAACTATCATAAAACCAAGATCCATCTATCCTTCTTTCCTTCTTTCCTTCTTTCCTTCTTTCCTTCTTTCCTTCTTTCCTTCTTTCCTTCTTTCCTTCTTTCCTTCTTTCCTTCTTTCCTTCTTTCCTTCTTTCCTTCTTTCCTTCTTTCCTTCTTTTCTTCCTTCCTTCCTTCCTTCCTTCCTTCCTTGCAATCATTCCCCCCCCTTCCCTTCTGGTCCTGTCCCATTGCTTTCCATAAGGCATATAATTTTTATGATAGATATCATTTCCATGGGTTTCTTTCTATGAGGGACAAGTATCAAGATAATTAAGTAACCCGGGATATGCATATTCTTGGCCTCTTTTCTACCCTGTTTTCCTCTCCAGGCTGCTTGGCTGGAGCACTGATTGGAGAATCAATCACAGCAATAAAAGATGTTGCTCCCATGATCAAATCTACAGAGAAGGCAGAGTTGCTTCCTAAGTATAAACAGAAAATATGATTGGTTTTTTAAAACAATTTTTAGTGAAGTTTAGAAATACAACAATAAAAAGATACCGAGAAAAATATAAAAAGAAAAAGTAAAAAGTTCAGAAAAAAAGGGAGAGAAGGCAAAGGATGTGTGTGTGTATACACACACACATACTGACACATAACACACACAAATAAAATTAGAAAGAAATGGCTTCCCTTTTATCAAAACATGTACAAACATTTTCAGTAACTAAATACTTTCTCTAACATTTAACCAAGGATCTATTCATCCCATATGTCATCCTTTATCCATTAGCAAATAATAAAGCCCCATCATTTGACCTTAATCAGTAATAGTCCATTAACAGTTACCAGAAATTAATTAATTAAATACACATGCGCGCGCGCGCGCACACACACACACACACACACTTTAAACAAGTATATTATTGTAATATTACAGTGGTTAGCAGCAATGACCGCTAGGAGACACTATACAACCAAGTTTCATTATTATTTGAACTTCTCAAGCAAGTATTTAGAGAGCTGCCTTTGGCTTGGAAGTAGGCAACTTGTGAGTTGGGTTATGGATGCCAAGCTGCCTCAGATTGAACATCAGGGGAAGGCAGGTTGAACTCTTCCCATAACTAACAGTCTGAGAGACTCCACCACCAACTCCATGGAGTCAGGGGAGGCTGGTATAGTAGTAGCAAACCCAACTGCACCCTAGAACCCAATTCAAACAAAGGATCTTATTGCTATTGCTATTAACTGTCTATGGACACAGTCTCAAAAAAAGCCATTACAATTTTTTTACCATCCCCCCAGCCTCACACTCAACTATACAGTTACATACCCATCTCCAGTATCAGACCACAACACTCCCTAGCTGCTTCTGCTTTCAACCTTTCATTACCCCTAGCCATGCCTGGCTACTGTGGGTTACCCTGTCACACATCCTACATCTCAACACAATCCACTTTGCCCTGATAGTCCCAAACTATTGAGTCAACTGTTTGGACCTTTCCAGTTGTTTCTCACAGTCCCCAGTCCAGCCCATGTCCAACCTAACAATCTGGCAGATAGTCCAGCAGGCAATCTCAGTTGGTGGCAAACTGATCTTGGGTGAAAGAGAACCTGGGGGAAGACAGATCTATCTTTGGGCAGAGCAGAGAGTCAGACCAATAATAACCTGTCAGGCACGAAAGATCAGTTCCACATGTGAAGGTCCAATTAAATTGATTTATTGTAACTCATGCCTATGTATAGGAATATTCTCAACTAACAGTTGCTAGGAGTTAGATAAGGATCAATGGAATTTAAGATTGGTTGGATTTAGCCCCCTTGTAGCTATGTAGGGATTCTAGGCTGGCTCCTCTTTAAACTCTGCCCCCAGGTTCTGCCACTTCTACACAACCTCAGCTTAGCCTGCTACTACTGCCCAGGCTTCTCACTGCTATGTCTTAGAATGTTTTTTTTTAGGGGTCCAGCATGCCTTGGATGCCAAAGTCTTGCTACTATATTTCTGGTTCTGGAGAACCTCCAGCTGACAATCATGTGCCAGTCATGGTTAATGCCCTTCTGTTCAATCAAAAATCTATCTCCATGCAGCCAGGAGGCTGGCATCCAACTCCTGATACCACCACACAGCAGGTCTCTCAACTCCAGCCTCTACTTGGAAGTGCCATAGCCAAGTGCTCTCTACAGAGTTCAAATCTATGCTGACACCATCACAAGTATGCCATTAGCGTCAATATTCTCAGATCTGCTGTCCCCACAATATCACAGACAATTAACACTGAATCCCCCAGACACTATCTTGGGGGAAAATTACAAAAAACACAATTTTTGTTCTTACTGTGTATCTTTGAATGTTATATCCCAACATGTCCAATGTGGCGGTTGAATGTTCAACTGCTTAAGCAGCATTCCAAAGTGAACGGTGTCACCTGTACAGGTCCAAAGTGAGTAAACCAGCCACCTGTCCTAGATCTGTAAGCCACTGAACATCCATCATTCTGACAAATGTGATCTCTCCGCCGAAGATCATTGGAAGGTCAGCTTGAGTGTCTCCCTGCAGATATTCAATTCCAAATGTTTCTTCAACTGTGGTGCCATAGTCTTTCAAATTCTGTCTTTGTTTTTTTTTAAATGGGAGATGGAAACTAGATGAAGTGTGGCAGGCTCTAGAGCAAGGCAGGTAAGGATGAACTTGTAGAATGCTGAATGATTTTCAATAGTTTAGCTTGGATTTCTTATGGTTCACAAATGCTTTATAATGGCAATAATAATAGTAATAATATAAACATGCCAAATCCAGTCTAAACGTCTCTCTGACAATGAGGTGAACCAACAACTCAGCCAAAGCATATTGCTGAAAAGAGAGATTTCAAAATTCTAAATACAGTAGAACCTCTGGTCATAAATGCTTCTGACCAACGACCAAGTCGGGTTCCAACCAAAAAACTCCCAATTCCCCCCCCCCCGCGGCCGATTTCCCCTTCTGTGCCATTTTTTTTGTAAGCGCCAAATTTCCAAAATTAGGCTCGGGTCACGACCAAATCGGTTTGCGACCAAAGTTATGGAACGAATTATGGTTGTGACCAGAGATTCTACTGTATATGGATTTGCATATGGCTTTCATTAGTAGATTTTTTTTTATTCTTGTAAAAATGATCCTAGGATCCCTTATAATGAATTATATGGAAGATTCTGCAAGTCAGAAACAGCTCTGGGTTAATAGTTATATACCAACAGTCTCCTTCTCTAAGAATATATTCTAATGTTATCACTAGTTAGCTTTTGGCTAAAATCAAATGTATGTATATTTTAAGGCCGTATTGAAAAAGACTTGTGCAAAAGAGGTCTTCCCTACAAAATAAAATTATAAAAGAATATAAAACAAAAATAAAATTATAAAAGAAAACAAACAAAATTTCCCTCCCAATATATTCTACCTTTTCATTTAGTTTTATTCACAATCTTGAGTGGGTTTGTATGTGTTTCCATATGACTCTTCCCAATGGCCAATAGGATATTCCTATGACTCCTTGTATCTTGAAGCCACTGCTGAATATTGTCGGAACCAATGTCAGGTTTCCCTCAGATTAAGCTTTTATAGCACTTTTGAATAGGTATTGAATATTTAAGGCAATGAGGCTTAAAACCTTAATAGTGCTTGTTACTTGGAATATAGCTGCTATTTCAATGCTTTATTATCTCAGCTCTATTTAGTGGCTAGTAAATTAGACAAGGAAAAATGGTTATCGCTTTTATGGAATCCTGCCATATATACTAGCCCATGGTCAAAATACTAGACCCCTGTTTAGCTTCAGTTTGAGTTTATAAACGATCATCAATTTCATCTTATTAGCTTTGTTAGGAACTCCTATTTTGCTGGTGATTTTAGAAACAACATTTACAAGCAACCTTTCTGAACCAATGTTAAAATGAATAATGCATTGTTAGGTGAAATTGCTGTATTTCAGTGTTCTCTTTCAGGGTCTGGAACTCCTTTATCTTACTAAACCTAAAAAGAGTGCCATTAGTCATTCTTGATTAAGAAGAATTATGGTAAGAGAGTTTTAAAAAAAAATTGGTGGTGGTTTTCTTTTATTTCCAAATGGCATGATTCAGCAAAGTAGATTCTACTGTAGCCCAGACAGAGTGAAGGATTCACTATTGACTTCTGTTCTAATTAACCTACAAATATTTTGTAACAATGCATATGTTCATGCAAAAATCAATATATAAATATATATGTGGGAATGTTGTATCAAAATGTTTGCTGATTAAATTGTGTTCAGCTATAGTATATATAAAAAAAAGTTGGGGAATTTCCATACTAAAAGATATACATGGGGGTAGCTGACTATGTTGTGCAGAAAAATAGGTACCGGTATATAATCAGTAGTTACTGTAGTTATACAGTTACTACTGATTGTTTAGCCTCTTTAAAAAAGGGATTGATTGAGAAATCAGATGGTATGGAGTAGTTAGTGAGTACATGAAACACTACTTTAAGTTCTTTTATTTCCATTTATTTGTTAATTTTATTTGCTGCCTATCTCACCATGGGGTGCTCACAACCATAAAAAAGAAGAAAAGGAAAGAGTGTAAACAGAAATAAAATAATAAAACAATAAAATAAACAATGAAAAAAAACACAATGAGAATACAACAATAAGATAACAAAAAGAATGACAGGTGGAGAGCAGAGAGTAAGGGAAGGAGATGGAGTCTTTTTGTTGCAGTACAAGAACATTACTTCATTGCTTCCATTTCTGGAGAAAAAAAGTAGGAATCACAAACTTCTGATTCTTTCCTTTATTTGGGTCCAATCTTGCCCTTTCCTACAGCTTTATGGAAATTGTACCTCTCTCACAAAAAGTAAAAGGCCTGAGGAAACTTGTCCCTCCCCAGAGGTGGGTTCGTCCCGGTTCGTGTTCTGACAAAGGAACACAGCACAAACAGTGTCCATACAAACCTTGTTTTAATAGTAACGGCTACTAATTGTCTTATTTAGCAGTCATCCTAAATTCAAATAAAGTGTAAACCAGTCTTTTCTGTGCAATGGCTGTTAATTAATCTCCTTAACAGTCAGCAATAGTCCAAGCAAAAGAACACAAGTCTGACGAAGAGTCTTTCAGATAACAGCAGACAAACCACATGAACCTTACTGTTTTTGGCAAAATGCCCAGGAACAATTTGCAGGCAACTTTGATGATTTCAGAACATCTCTGGAGCAGAACAGAGGTTTGAATCCAAAGACAAGGACTTGAAATGAACAAAGTTGTTTCCTGCAAATTCCTCAGTCATTTTCCTCACTTAAATAGGCTATGGGAGTGGCCAATTATCCCCAAGCCTTACTCCAGAGTAGTCCTTCTCCGCAGGAGCCATTCCTGCCTTTTGGCAGCTCTGCGCATGTATAAGAGCCGAGGTGGTGCAGTGGTTAGAGTGCAGTACTGCAGGCTACTTCAGCTGACTGCTAGCTGCAGTTCGGCGGTTCAAATCTCACCGGCTCAAGGTTGACTCAGCCTTCCATCCTTCCGAGGTGGGTAAAATGAGGACCCAGATTGTTGGGGGCAATATGCTGACTCTGTGAACCGCTTAGAGAGGGCTGTAAAGCACTGTGAAGCAGTATATAAGTCTAAGTGCTATTGCTATTGCTATTGCATTGAGAACAGGCTCTTCTTCTTCTTCACTCATGGCACTCTCTGGAGGTTCTGAAGGCCCTGGCTGAATCCCTGCCTTTGGCACTGAGCCTTCTCCAGCCTCCTCGCTGTCCGACTCTGGTACCAGCTGCACAGGCCGCTGGCGAATCACAATACCAGCCTCCTCGCTGTCCGGCTCTGCCGCCAGCTGCACAGGCCGCTGGCGGACCACAATAGATTGCACCGGTTCTATAGAACCGGTAGCAAACTGCTGGTGACGTCATGGAGCCGGATCTGTCGGTGCCGGTCCGTGGACGCCGCCATATTTTTTGGGGATATATTTTTTGGGGGAATTTTTTTTTGGGGGGGGATTTTTTGTTATTTTTTTTCTTCTGCGCATGCACAGAAGCCAAGTCCCCAGCACTGCGCATGTGCCGCCATCTTGTTTTTGGCTTTTTTTGGGGAATATTTTTGTGAATTTTCATCACTGCGCATGCATGCGCGCCTGCGTGACGCAGCCATGTGGCGCGGGAGGAAGCGAACCGGTGGCGAGATAAGTTAGAAGCCACCCCTGTCCCTCCCTCTGTAACACAGAAAAGAATTGGGCAAATTGTGATGCTGCTATTTTACAAAAAGCAAACCTGTTAATTGTGTAAAAGCTGCAGCAGCATGAAACCTAATCATGCATCTACATTCTGTGGGAATGTCAAGGTCACCTATTGTAGAGGCACTGATATAATAGCTTCTTTCCATTTCATTCTTAGGGTTCTAACTTTCATAGGATGAGCATTGGTGATTTTTACACTAACATTTGTGATTTGGGGCATGACACGGAAGATAGCTCTGCAGGCAATGTTTTCAGAGCAGATGATGGCTGGCCAATAAGAAATTGTGCTTAAAACACAGGTTAGGGTCTCCTCCCTCTTTTTGGAAGCTAGAAAATTCAGTAGTTTCCATTTCATCCAGCTGTTTCAAGTTTGGTAGTTTATAATATATATTAGGACTGAAACTCTCACAATTCTCAGTTAACAAAGGGAAACACTGTTCTTGCTATAAAAATATGGAAGCTACAGTCCAAACAAATTTAAATGAGACCAAGTTAGAAAAGGCGGCATTAATCTGCTGCTGATAAAGCTATCAATTCAAACATTTAAGTTTATATATTTTCTTTGTAAATTCCCTTCCTTATATATTTCCTATAACATACAGTAGATCGAAAATTCTTGTAATGTGTAGGTTACGTGCTGCTTAGCCCCATGTAGTGTTTCTGTTAATACACATCTGAATTATTCAAATGTATCAGATGTCTGCTTATTTTCACATTTCAGACCTTGACTTCCTTAGAAAGGGGCATAGCTTATTCCTGTTTTTCTGTTGTTTTGTAATACAAGCCGATAAAGCTGGCAGCAACGGCTGTGACATGGTTTGAACTGGGATCAGAGGTGGGTTCCTCCCGGTTCGGACCGGTTTGCCCGAACTGGTAGCGACCCGCTGGTGACGTCACGATGACGTCATGGAGCCGGTTCGGTCGGTGCCGGTCCGTGGACACTGCCATCTTTTTTTTGAATTTTTTTGGAAATTTTTTGGGGGGAATTTTTTTGGGGGAATTTTTTTCTGGTTTTTTTTTCTTCTGCGCATGCGCAGAAGCCGAGTTTCCGGCACTGCACAGGCATCCCCATCTTGTTTTTGGCTTTTTTGGGGGGGGGGATTTTTTTATTTTTTTGCACTGCGCATGCGCGCACGTGCAAAGAGCGCGTGCGCCCATGAGGCGCAGCCACGCGGTGCGGGAGGAAGCGAACCGGCAGCGAGGTAAGTTAGAACCCACCCCTGACTGGGGTAATGTAACAATTATTACTCCATACTCTGTTTTTGTAATTTAAGCAGCAGATTATGTCTGGTTTTGCTAATTATATAGATAGTTCTCGACTTACCACCATTCATTAAATGACCGTTGACTTATGACTACTTTTCACATTTACAACCATTGCAGCATTCCCCTTGGTCACATGATCAAAATTCAGCGCTTGGCAACTGGCATGTACTTGTAACGGTTGCACTGTCCCGGGGTCATGTGGTCATCATTTATAACCTTCCCAGCTGGCTTCTGACAACCAGAGTGAATAGGGGACACCAGATTCATTTAGAACCACATGATTCCCTTAACAACTGCAGTGATTTGCTTAACAACTTTTTTTTTGGCAAAAAAAGGTTATAAAACGGAGTGCAACTCACTTAACAAGTATCTTGCTTAGCAATGGAAATTTTGGGCTCAGTTGTGGTCGTAAGTCGAGGATTCCCTTTACTTGGTTTAATGTGTAATGGCTGTGAAAGGTATTCATATCCCAAATCCGTTGGCCCAATTTATAGTAAAATGTGGATCTTTTTTTTTACCACAAAATGCTGTCTCTTCATCTCAGTATATATTTTAGTCAAAAGGTTAGGCTAAAACATCTGGCATATTTTTTTGTCTGTGCAAGAAATACTGAATATCAATATAAGATGACCTCTATTGAATCAAATCCAGGTTTTTCCAGTGGCAGTTTTCCTAGCTTAACCCCATCTGGAGGTGTGGAGACTTCAACTTTTAAATTTGCTAAGTGTGTTGGCTGAGGGTGTTTTGGAAATGCAGTCCCAATACAGTTGAAACGGATGGATAAGAAGTGGCAGCAAACTTTTCTATTTTCCTTGCTTTTTTCTAAGCCGGCATCCATCATAAATCCCTTCCCTAATCTTCTAAAACAAATCAATTCCACTCTGCTATTCCTATTGACTGACCCCTGAAATCACATAAGATACATTATACATATTCTAAAGTCCTGTATTCAGTTTACATGAGTATGGTCCATGTTGGCTGAACTTCCCCTTTACCCAGTATGAACTCAGACTAAGGCTGGAGAAGACTTAGTGCTTAAGCTGTCTTCTCTAGATACATAGCAAGATAACCTTGGCCATGGTGGATACTGGTCTTTCACAAATTTATCATCTTTAGTTTTCTATAGGTGGAAAATAATTATTACCCACCTACACACACACACACACACACACACACACACACACACACACACACACACACACACAACTTTAAGCTGACTTTAAGAACACTGAGGTTCTTTGGAATAAATTTTTGTCTATTGTAGCTGCTGTGGCCTAGAGATGGAGCTCTTGCCTCACAATCAGGAGGTTATGAGTTCGATCCTAGGTAGAGGCAGATGTAGGGTCTCCTGCTTGGGCAGGGGGTTGGACTGGATGACCTCCAAGGTCCCTTCCAACTCTGTTAATTTGTATGGTTTTTTTTTTTAAGCAAATTGGAAATTAGGGGAATATGCTCTATGCTGCTCAGAGCTGGTTGATTGGAGCAGCCTATAAATCCCTAACACACAGTATAGATAGTCCTCAACTTACAACCATTTGTTTAGTGACCGTTCAATGTTATAACGGCCGTGAAAAAAGTGACTTATGACCGCTTTTCACACTTACGACCTTTGCAGCATCCCCATGCTCATGTGATCAAAATTTGGATGCTTGACAACATATTTATGACAGTTGCAGTATCCTGGGGTCAGGTGATCATTTTTTATGACCTTCTGACAAGCAAAGTCAATGAGGGAGCCAGATTCACTTAGGAAAAGTGCTACTAACTTAACAATCGCAGGGATTCACTTAATAAATGGGGAAAAAAAGGTCATAAAATGGAGCAAAACTCACTTAACAACTGTCTGCTTAGCAACAGAAATTGTGGTCGTAGGTCGAGGACAACCTGTAAATACATAAGCTGCCAAACAATTTCCTTCAGTCTTTTGTGTCCCTGTGCTTGATACGGATTGTTTCTCCCACCCGCTAAAGAGAAACCTGCTATCTTCTCCTTATATATTTTTTTCCCCACCAGCTCAGTCAGGTCTGGCTAAAGATTAAAATCTTCTGTGCAGAAACCTTTCAATACTTCTGACTTTTGAACTGATTAGAATTTCATTTCTCACAGTAATCTTTTTTTTTTTTTAAAGCCAGTCACCTATACGTAACAACTATGGATGGAGAGAAAATGGATTGGAAGAAGGAGACATTCATTAGCAAGTAAGTGTATGGGGATTAGAAGAGTCTGTCTGGCTCACAAAGCAGAAATGGCATTTAGTATCTGAGTCTCCTTCTAGACAAAATTAGCAAATGCTGCAGTGAAGTTTAAAACCTACTGGTCGCAAAATTGGAAATTGGTTTCCTGGGGCTCTCTGTAAACTCTTCATTACTTTACTCAATCATGCTTCATTAGCAAGTTAACAGACAGAATACCATTGCACATTGGGAGTTGTTCACGCGCCAGCCCTTCCGTCTCCTTGAACGTCATTTAAAACTTGAATGTCCCAGCAGATTCGACATGGTGTGTCCACCGGCATCGTCTCCTCTGGCTTCAGCATGGGCAGCTTGCAGATCATGGCCACTCAACCTCCTGAAGATCATCAGATGCTTTTTAGCCTGTTTGGTTAACCAGAGGGTTTAATTCAAAGGGATTGTGGTGGTATTGACACACAATCTCCAAAAGCATCCGGAAGGAAAGGAGGATAGGCAAGAGGTAACAACGGACCATTGATGTCTCATGTTAACTTCATCCTGACAGATGTCATAGCCAGATCTCCCTCACGTCCAATCATTCAAAAATGGCGGGGTAAAATATTTCTGCTTCATATATGTTTTTATTCCAACTTCTGAATGACTTTTACTGACTCACATTCAGTTATATTTTTCATGTTTCGTGCTGGCAATAAAGGATGAATGTTGAGACCAAACAAATAAGCCGGTCTTCTTCCATGTCCAATTCAAGGTGATGGTTGTGACCTTTAAAGCCCTACATGGCATGGGGCCAGGTTATCTATGGAACCCTCTTCATCCCATTGTATCAGCCAGTCCCATCTGGCCAGACAGGGAATATTGTAGCCAAAGAATCCAACTGACAGGGTCCAGGAGGGAGAACCTTCTCTGCTGTGGCCCCCCTCCCTCTAGAAAGCTCTCCCCCTGGAGGTGAGACAGGCCCTGCTCTCCTGGCCTTCTGGAAAGCTGTGAAGGCATGGCTCTGCAGCTTTACATGGGGCCCGTAGAGGAGCATGCAGCCATGGGGCTGGTTAGCACCCTGAAAGCCCTCCCCTCTGCCTCTTACTCAATTTTTAACATTCCTTGCCTCTTTTAATTTTACTTAGTGTTTTTATGTTTCTAATATTTTATTGTACATTGACCAGAGTCCCTCTGTGAAGGAGATGGACAGTTTTTCAATAGGATATGCTTATATCTTGGGCCCAATTGGTAAAAGAAAGCTCAATGTATTGGTTGGAAATATGCGGAAATGGGCTTCATTCTGCAGTGGATAGATAATGGCTAGAATGATGATACTTATATCTTACACTATATTATATTTTATTTATTTGGCCAAGTATGGTTAGGCACACAAGGATAAAAAAATAAAATAAATAATTCCCTCTCCTGCTCTATATATTGATTTGATTTGAATGTGCATGGCAATAGCAATAGCACTTAGACTTATATACCGCTTCATAGTGCTTTACAGCCCTCTCTAAGTGGTTTACAGTGTTAGCATATTGCCCCCAGCAATCTGGGTCCTCATCCTACTGACCTCGGAAGTTTGGAAGGCTGAGCCTGTCAGGATCGAACTGCTGGCATTTGGCAGAATTAGCCTGCAATACTGCATTCTAACCACTGCGCCACCATGGCTACCTATCTGGCCATAGTGACTCTGAGTGGCTAACAACATATAAAAACATGGTGTATATTAGTGGTCATGATTCCTTGCAGCTTGAGAATATGTACAGAGGTCTTAGAATCTTAATATTCTTTGCTTAAAATATTAAGTTAAACTCTGACAAATATATTCTTGGCAATGTTGGAGATGCATACATATTGTTAGGGTTGTGAGACTGGGGCACTATGGAAATTTGATTAATTCACTCACAAACATATATACATACATAAATATTCCAACATGTACTGACTAATCTACTATGATTCACTGCTAACATACATTATCTAGTTTCGCTTTAAAATATGCCAAGTTGTCATTATCTGACTCCCCCAAACCTGCTTTGGTGAAAGTATTTGGTGATTTGTACATTGTTTTGTTCCTATTATTTTTACTTCTTGTCTGACTGTAAGTCAAGTTTCTTGGATTTTTTACTGGGATAGCTAATCTTGTGTAGCAATTAGTTTTTCTTTTCTTTTTTAACGATTCTTGGGTTTGTTACCTCTTGTAAGTTGTAACTATATATTGTTTTATCAGTTAGCTTCCGAAAATGTACTTATCATTTTCCTTTTTAGAGAAAGGACATCAGGCTCCAGATTTTCAAACCCTTAAATGCTTTTATATGAGCAAATGAAGGCTCCAAGCAAGATTTTGTTATTTTTCTATGCTACTGTCCTAAATGTTGCATACTGATTAAATGTTTTCAATGACACTATTGGTATGCACTTATTCTGTTCATACATATTTAGCTTGGGTTTATTTCTTTCGCTCTATGTCTGTATTTACATTAAATTGTGAATAGGTTGAGAGCATATTTTGACTTCACAAGAACACATGTATACATATGTTCTCATTGCTTATTATGACTGATATGTTGCTGTCCTAGGATAATCCTCATCTGGATGTTGTATCCAAAATTGTTTAGCTGGGGAGGTCAAAGTTCTTCAGTCAACCTGAGGGAGGGGGGGAAACTCCCTTGTTTTCCTTGGCCAAAACTCAAACTACAAAGAAGCTAATTCAAACTAGTAAGACCAGAGGTGGGTTCTTCCAGGTTCGGACCGGTTCGCCCGAACCGGTAGTGACCCGCTGGTGATGTCACGATGATGTCACGGATCCACTTCGGTCGGTGCCTGTCCGTGGCCGCCGCCATCTTTTTAAAAAAAAATTGGGATTTTTTTGGGGGAATTTTTTCCGTTTTTTCTTCTTCTGTGCATGTGCAAAAGCCGAGTTTCCGGCACTGTGCATGCGTCGCCATCTTGTTTTTGGCTTTTTTTTTGTTTGGGAATTTTTTTTATTTTTTTGCACTGTGCATGCGCGCGTGCGCTTTGCACACACGCGCCCACGAGGTGCGCCCACGCAGCGCGGGAGGAAGCGAACCGGCAGTGAGGTAAGTTAGAACCCACCCCTGAGTAAGACATCTTAAGAACCCAACGGTTAATGTTGGGTAGTCTTATGTTTCCTACTAATTAGAATTTCACTTTCAAATGATGCAGAGAAATGTGAAAAAAAAATGAGAAAGATAAAAGAACAAACTCCAGCAGAATCCCAAATAATTTCTTTTAATTCAGAAGCAAAGATAAACTCATAGATGGCTTTTCAAATTTGTCATTTTGAAGATCTTTCATATCCTTAAGATAATTGAGTAAGGAATTGCTGTGATTAGAAAGTGATTAGAAAGTGAGTTAGCAAACTGAGTGTCTTTTAAAACGCTCTTCCACAGCTGAGACCAGGATAGTTTGGTTTGTCTCCTTGTCACTATCCTGCGGTCTCCTCACAAGGATCAGTTACCTGGAGCACTAGTGGGCAATTCCCCTTCCTCTCCTTATCCAGAGAGGTCCCATGGGACCAGTCTACTCTCTACTCCTTCAGTTTTAGCCATGTTTGTCATCTCCATTCACACAGAGATGTCTTAGCTTGCCATTTTCTTCACCCAGAGAATCAACAATTCCTGATTTTGCCTGATGCAGAAATATCAGAACGTAGATTTTGCAGAATTACTGGAAAATACAAAAAGGACTGTAAGACAAAGAAAACAACTAAAGCAGAAATACAATAGACAAATCTAAAAGTTGACCTGGATAAAGACTTTTTATTGGGGGATCCAATCTGGGTCGGTCACTGGGACCAGAGGTTTTGCCTTCCGGGTTTTCGGACTTGTGCTGGAGCCCATCTTCAGGGAACTTCTCTGGGACTGAAATGTTAATGATTCATGGATGTACATACAGATAAAGGATGGGTTATGGAAAGAAGAGATACTTGCATGTAAAGTTATAGGGTTTGAAAAAATTATTAAGTTTATAGTTGTGATGAAAAGTGGAAGGTTCTTTAAATATTTCTTTTTTCTTTCTTTTGTATCCCTTTTTATTTTTTTCTTACTTTCTCTTCTTCTAGAGTTTAGTCTGTTTTCTTTTTTTACTACTGTTATTAAAACTTTCAAGAAAATTATCAAGAAAAAAAATTAGAGTAGAAGCTGTTGTCTTCCTGGATAACTTGTTAAGAAAACAGTTGCTCAAAGAATCTGTAACATAGAAGCTCATAGAGACACAGCTGGTCTCAGTAAGGCTGGTACACAGAGATGGATGAGTCTCTACAAATGTAATTTTCAAATTGAAAAACATTTACTTATCAACATGTCTAAGTATCTTAGGAGGATATCTCCCCATGCCAGATCTGAACAACCAGGCACAGTAAAATATAGAAGATATAATTGAGTTGCTTATCATGAATGCACATGTATCTGTGGTGCACCAGAGATTGAGGATATAGAGCGTATATTATTTCAGTGTCAGTTGTATACCACAGAAAGAGATCATTATCTTGGACAGTATATAAGATGAATGGTTCATCAAGACCCACATCTCTGAACAATATATTTTATATGTGGTCAGAGCTGAATTTTCACATATAAAATGGCCTTTAAAAAATAAATAAAACAGTGCAATTGAAATCCACGCATACAGATTTGATGGAGTAAATTATAAGTGTGATAAGGATACATGATTTTGTTTTATTTATACTCTTATGAATGATTTTATTTATCTTTTGCATTTTGATATGGCCTTATGGGTAATTAATAAAGTGCTATTGAGATCAGTAAAAATCAGCTACATAGATGTTTGCTACAAATATTCATTTTTTTTGAGCATTGTTGAGAATACTATTTTAGTGATTAAAGTTTTGGACCTGAATGTGAAGGACTCAGTTTCAAATTCTGGAAGAAATAAAAAGAAAAAAAGGGAACCAATTTTTTTTTTAAAAAAAATCCCCACTATCCATGTATTCTCCTGTGAAGTTATACAATTTCATTAGGAACATTACAAGTTTGGTCAATTTACTTATAGTAGGGAGAAATTACAAATAAAACAAAAATTGGCATATGCAACTTTAAATAGTTCTCCAACTGGGACTCTAGGCAATATAGTTCTTATTCAAATTTAGAAAGAGAAGTTGATTTTCCTGACCATTGTATGCTCTTACTTCATATAATTATTGATGAATTCCAAGAACAGTAAAATATAAACCAAGAAATCAATACTTTACCTAAAACACTGATCGGTTGTTGTAAAGTGTCCACATGTATTAATGGTCTTATAATTCTGCTTATAAGGCCAAAATGCTGCATAATAGAGCACAGCTGGGAGAAAGAACAATTGAAAAAGAAAAAAATAGGAACTGAGGAAGAGGTTGCAATTTTAGAAATAAAGCTGGCATTGGAATTTGTCACAGGACATCAAGGCAGGACACAGTGCAGGTAGTCCTCGATTTACAACGGTTCATTCAGTGACAATTCGAATTTACAACGGCACTGAAAAAAATGACTTATGACTGTTTTCCCACTTACGACCATTACAGCATCCCCATGGTCACATGATCAAAATTCAGACACTTGGCAACTAGCTCATATTTAGGACGGTTGCAGTGTCCCACTGTCCCATGGTCATGTGATTATCTTTTGCAAAATTAATGGGGAAGCCAAATGCACTTAACAATTGTGCTACTTGTCACTACGTTCATTTTAATTTGTCAGCAGGACTCTTATTCTGAAATGACATTGTATACTGATATGAAGTTCTCATGTGATACCTGTACTGCGCATGTGTTATTCTTTCCTTTGTTCTCTTTGTTCTTCACCATGTAGACACAGACTTAGGTGTTCTTATTTTTTGTTATGAAATATATTACTTTTATTCTTTCCTGGACTCCGGTCTTATTATTGAGAATTGAGAGCAGGGAAACAAGATTCATTTCACCTCTAATTATTTATCTCCGCAACACTACTAACTTAAAAACTGCAGTGATTCACTAAACTATCTTGCTTACCAACAGAAATTTGGGGCTCAATTGTGGTTATACGTTGAAGTCTACTTCTAAGAGAGGCAGCACAAGGCTGAGGAGCAAGTGAGATACAGAAAGAGATAGAATAGCTATATCTCTTCTAGCTATAGAACAGCTGAAGATAGCTGTTGAGCATAGAGTAGGGCAGTGCAAATTCCAGATGTTTTGGAATATGCAGCAATGTGGACACACCTGTTCTTTCCAAACCATTCCCTTAGCTGCATCATTTTTTGCTGGGGTCACATGGGATTCTTTGGGATTCTTTAGTTCCCAGTTTCCACTCCATGTATGGGGGAAAAAAAAAGATAGGGCAGCATTAATAGTTCCAAAAGAATTGTGACATTTTCCCAACGCTTTCCCAAGCCTCTCTTTCGAAACATTTGCCTGGCCCCCCACTAAAGAGTTTCACAGATTAAGTCTGATTGGAGACCAGCAGCTTGCTACTCTAACTCAGTAATGTTCAGGGTCAAGAGAAATCTTCTGCTCAGCAAGGGCTCTTTTGATTGTTGTCATTGCTGGATAGCAATTTTAGGCTCTTCCGCAGCAACTCTTTCTGTGTAACTTAAGGAGCGCGTGATGAGAGGAAGACAAGATAAACCCACAGAAGGCTAAAGAAATAAACACTGGAGTTAAATTTCAAAACTTGTTCCTGGGAGGACTACCGTAGAATAAGAGTTCGTGGGCAAAAGCTTTATAGATGGTGGACAAAAATAACCTTGCTAATTGCAAGTGATTGCCTTCAAATTTTTTAAAAATTGATGACATCATGCAAATATTTACCTTTGGAATAACACAGGTAGTCCTCGACTGACAAGAGTTTGCTTAGTGACCATTCAAAGTTACACAGCACTGAAAAAGTGATTTATGATAGTTTTTCACACTTATGACCATTGCAGCATCCCCATGATCATGTGATTTACATTTGGATTCTTGACAACTGACTTATATTTATGACGGTTGCAATGTCCTGGAGTCATGTGATCGTCTTTTGCAACCTTCTGACCAGCAATGTCAATGGGGAAACCAGATTCACTTAACAACCCTGTTATTAACTTAACAACTGCAGTGATTCACCTAACAACTGTAGCAAGAAAGGTCGTAAAATGGGGCAAAACTCACTTAACAAATTTCTCACTTAGCAACATAATTTTTGGGCTCAATTGTGGTCGTAAGTTGAGGACTACCTGTAATCATGAGGAAGAAATGCAGTTCCTTCAAATATCTCTGTGTACTTTAAAGGAAGCCTTTTTAAAAAGAGAATGTTATACATTCTGTGACATTTAAAGAAAAATATGCTTAATGTTTTGACCTGCTTTAATCCTGGCTTAGTTGGTCTTTCCGTTAATCCCAGCACAGATTAATCAGGACTAATACAGACATTCTTGGCTGCAGATGAGAAGCTGAGGTTGATAAGTGATTCCTTTAACTGCCCACAATGTAGAGTTGGTATGTAATTTATTTCTGTGGGAAATGGTTCTGCTGTGCAGCTCAAAGATATTAAATCCTCAGTCAGAAAAAGAAAGGTGTTAACAGTTATTCAGGGAACAACGATGGTTTAACCCTGTTATTCCATTTCCTTTTCATCACAGCATCTGTGGCAGCCTGACCTCATAATCAAGTCTGATTATAAATATGTAGAACCTTAAATAGCTCTTAAATGCTAAAATTTCAACAAGTGACTCTTAATTTTTCTGAATCAGAGATAGTGGGGTGGAGAGATTCAGGTAACAGCATATAGCATCAATATACATTAAACTTATTTGTCTGATAAATTATTTTAATTGTAGAAAATGGAACAATTTCCTTTAAAATCCTTACAGATGTCACCTTTCATTTGATATCTCAGAATGTAATTGCAATGTAAGTTTTAAAAATCAGTTTATTAAAAATGATTGCCCATCAAACAGATTCTTTCAAGGCAATCTTTGACTATGGAAATGTTGAATGTAAAATGATGGAATATCTCAATTTCTGAGATTTCAACCATTGTTATTCTATGGCTTGCTCAACAATGATCTATTTATTATTTTGTGTTTATTTCCATGTAAAGATTTCAGTCTTCCCCAGTATCATTTTTATTGTAATACACCTAAATATAATTTTTCCTTGGGAATAAGCCCCACTAAACTTAGTAAATCCTTAGCTTCTGTTGTCTGAGTGGATGTGAGATCTTTGAATGCTCACATTTGGAGGAGTTAGAATAAAAGAGTTAGCATGAGGTCTCCAACATCAGTCTTTCTAAAATGTGAGCAATTACTTTTGGCTTATACAAAAACCTTGGAATGGCTTAGGGCTCTTTTCCTCAGGAGTGGTTTATAGAGTCATCCAACCATTGTTTTGCTGATATAACATAATGAGGACAGATTTTATAGTGCTTCCAGAAGATAATTTAAGTTACTACTGAGGCAATAGCCTGAGGAAGGAGGAAATGTATTGGCAAAATGATAGGCTGTGAAATTAGATCTCAGGAGGCTTGAAGTCCAGGCTGAAGACAGACATTCAAACTATATATGTTGGGTGAATGTAGATAACTTGAAGCCCAAATGAACCCCGTTGAAAGCTTCTGCATTTCTAGGAATTCTACTACAGGCCAGGTGGCTTAATATCCTTAAAACAAAAAGCATGGACAGGAAAATGTGGATGGAGTTAGTTATGCCTATTTTTTGCAATTTATTGTTTTATTTAGTTTTATTAATAGTTTTATTAAACTTACATAGTTCTTTTACAGTTGAAATGGAATATTGTAGAATTCCCAGGTCCGAGTTTGAAAATCTGGACAACCACTGGATGGCAGTGCCTAGAAAACTGTAACTGAAAAATTTTGTATACAATATATTTTTGAAGGTCAGTACATTAAGCAGGCCTGTATATTAGTATAATCTGCAAACATGTAAATTGGGTTCTGTCATAGAAAAAGTGGTACACTAAGGTCTTTCCTAAAGTTCGCTAGTGTCATTTTGTGTACCAAACAAATCTGGAAATTCAGCAACTTGTATGTTATTTTGTAAACTTCAGCTGGCCTAATAAAGGTATTGTGTGCACACACTTTTTAAAATCTTTTTTGTTAGACAAAATAGCTGCCTTTGGTTTTCAGTGTTTTCAGTTGCAACAGGATGGCTTGGAATTTTATTTATTTCACTATTTTTAGATTTCTTCATCTGGGTTATAATCAACACAGTTGGTCAAATAAAAATTAAAACAATAAAACAAAGCACAAAGCCAATTATAAATGTAGCAAGGCAAATCCACAAAGATTGGAACAAAACAGGTGGAATCCAATTAAGTCATTTTGATGGAAGGAGAACTTGCCTCAATCTTCAATCATATTAATGGGTTGGTAGGTGAAAGAAAATAATCTCCCACCGAACTTTTTTTTTTTAAATTAGTCAAGAACTTGAGGCTGTGAATAGAAACTGCAGTGCTTCCAATTTTACATGCTGAAAGGTAATACTGTATCAGCAGAATGAAGGATATTTGGCTTTACTTCTGCATATTACAGGCGGTATATATCGTACCTCCCAGGATTTAAAAAGCAGTCTGTTTACTAATTGCCTGTCTATGTGTTTCCCACAGATTTCAAACATTTAAGTTTTCTTTAGTGCACTTTTCTTCTTGGCTCTCCTAGGAAATTAAACGTGCCAGAGCAATAATGTTTGAATAAGTGCAACAGCTCAGTATTTAACCCTCACGAAGCCGTAGTATTCAACACAATTATTAAATGTGCATAAAAACCTTTATATATAAAGGGAGGGGTACCAAATATCAAGGCCCATAAGCCAATAGACAATCTAAAGGAAACCATCATGTTAGTGTTTGGGAACCTCAGAGAAAATGTTGCTACACTTAGGAATTCTCAAAGATCATGCATCAAACAAACAATGAAGTGTTTAGAGGGCAGTGGCAGACAATTCAAGTATTTAATATAATTTATATAATAAAATGACTATGGCCCTGATTTTTGGTACATCCTGTATATTTTTATGGCTACATATGAGTTCAAGGGGAGGTAAGCCCAATTCCATGTATAGAAATCTGAACTATCACTAAAATACAGTGTAAAACTTAAAAGTGTTTGCTATCTGGCGTTGTTCACTGTTGCAAATTTTCATTTGTTTTCACGTACTAAATATAATCTATACTAATTTTAAAAATACAGATCTGAAAAGCAAGCAATTTATTGTAGCCAGTTTGGTCTAGTGCAGGGGTGTCAAACTCGCATCGTCACAGCGTCGTCACATGACGTATCACAACTTTTTTCTCCTTCTCCTTCTCCTTAAACTGGGCATGGGTGTGGCCAGCGCATGACACATCCAGCCTGTGGGCTATGAGTTTGACACCCCTGGTCTAGTGGTTAAGGTATCAGGCTAGAAACCAGGAGACTGTGAGTTCTAATCCCACTTTAGGCTTGAAAGACAGCTGCCTGACCTTGGGCCAATCATTCTCCCTCAGCCCAACCCACTTCACAGGATGATTGTTGTGTGGAAAATAGAAGGAGGAAGGTGTGTTATCCTGTTTCACACCTTGAGTTATTTATAAAAATAATAAAGGCGGGATAATAAATAAATAAAAATATAGAAGTCCCCAGATTTCTTGGATATCAAGACTTATTCAAGTCATGGAATAGACTCAAGTAATGAGTCCCATAATATGAAGTGCTACATGCCAGCACCATCTCTCTCGTCTTAGTAGAGAGGGCTATCTTCCCAAGGATGTGCTTATAAAATCCCAGCTTCTTCAATATCTGTTGTACTGTATAAGTATATTAATTAATTATCCATTTGAAGCACACATCTACTGGCACTGAAGAACTTAAGGGGAAATGTACTTGTAGGCCAGTGTAATAACTGCTACTTCACCCAGATGAATGTAGATGTCTGAAAAACAGAAGTCTCCAATGAGCAGTCTCCAATGATTTAAAAATGTTAAATTCTACACCCAAATACATCTCTGGAATTGGCTTTAAAAGTCAAATTTTGTAGACAAAGTGACAGTAGGGTTGGTTTATCTAAGGTAAGCTAAAGTTTGGGGCTGTGCATTGATTTGGATTCAATTCAGAGGAGATGCTTCAAAAGGAGAAACAACACAAACATACCTCCTATCTGCAGTTCATTAAGGTAGCTGCACTTTTTCAGACTCACAAAGCTGTTTCCTTGTTTATTTTACTGACGATTATATGCCGGTTCAGTTGAAAATGGCTCTAATGACTCCAAGTCTAGGATGCAGATTAAAAAACACAATAAGAAAATATAATTATGACACCCTCCAACCCTCTCCCAACCCAAACATAGAGTATAGAAGTATAGAGACAATTAGCCATTCTAGCCACTGTTCTCTAGGAGAGACCAATAGACCACCCCTCAAAGGTTCTCTAACAAAGCCACATCTTAAAGGCCTTTCAGAATCCTGTTCTCTTGGGGTGTATTTTGCCAGAGAAGAAGACTAGTTGTGAAAAATGCCCTCCCTATTCCTTGGTGGCAATACAAGGGGGTATTGTTCCAGAGTTTGGAACTTGGAATAAATTGATTGATTGATTGATTGGTTGGTTGGTGAAACTTGAACTCATGGTCTCCTGCTTTCTAGCCCAGTGCCTTAACCATTAGACCAAACTGGCTTTATTTTGGAAGATTCATATTGAATTCAAATCCTCTTTTGCAATTCATATTGAACAGGCAGAGGTCACTGGAAGCAGATGGCTTCTGAAATGTGACATCAAATCTAGTTCTAGACTGCAGCAAAAGCAGTCTAAAGTTCTAGACCTAGAGGTATCTAGCTTAATCAGGCCATGGCATTGTTCAACCCAATTACATTTCTCTCTGAATTTTTGGAACATCTGAAAATCTTTATTGTATGCAACTTTTATATTTTTGTATTTGCATGTCTATAATTTGATGTCACCTGTTCAGTGTAATGTAATGATTTCATTTATCTGAAATTCTACTGTAGGTGTTCTGAAATTCTATTTTCATGAAGTTAACTTTTTGTCTGTTTTTTGGTTACGTCCAGTGTACTATTGCAGATGTCACAGTTAAGTTATTTTGATTAAATGTGGTAGAGCTAAGATTTTCAGCTAAGATGAGAATCTCTCTTAGATTCAGATATTCAGCAGCAGAAAATGCTACACATATGTTGAAATAGATTTCAGTACTGCTGAAAATAACTGGCAATTTAATTATTCCATAGCGTGAAAACTACAACACCATGGTCTTCTGGATTAGTGCTTCATGTCAATTATCATGCCAGACAATTTTCATATGTTTTCTGATAGAAAAAATTATCTTGGTTTGAATTAGAGAACTGAGGTGGAATATTAAGCCTACTAAGTTACTACTAAGTAACTATTGTTACTTTTCAGAAGCTTCATCATTACAGAAAAAGCTAACATTGTACCGGGGTGGGTTCCTCCCGGTTTGGACCGGTTCTCCTGAACTGGTAGCAGCCCACTGGGGATGGCACAATGACATCACTGAACCGGATCGGTCAGTGCCGGTCCATGGGGGCGACCATCTTTTTTTTGAATTATTTTTTATTTATTTTTTTTGATTTTTTTAAAGAATTTTTTTTATTCCCCCCCCCCTTCTGAGCATGCGCAGAAGCCGACTTCCGGCACTGTGCATGCTGTCGCCATCTTTTTTTTGGCTTTGGTTTTTTTTTTTCTCCAGATTTTTTGTTACTGCGCATGCGCGTGCCCACGCGGCGCACCCATGTGGCACGGGAGGGAGCAAACCGGCAGCGAGGTAAGTTGGAACTCACCCCTGCATTGTACCACTAAAATCTGGCAAAATTTGAAAGGAAGTTGAATGAAAACATTTTGGCACAAATATATTTAAAAAGCTCATCGCAGGAATTAGATTTTTTTTAAAAACTATTGCCTTTTATATCTGTTGGAAGGAATAGTCTCTTGTTGAATTCCCATAAGAAATTTGCTAGCTGGGATTTTTGGAATTGCATTCTTAATATATCTTGAGGTTCCAGATGGGGGGAAAACATTTCTAAAAACTTTGATTAGGAATTATAAAATGAACAATTATCTGATAAATGAAGTAAGTGGTCTTGCAGTATTATGAAATGAACATATTTAATTGCTGCTGTGAAAATTGTTGCTGAATCTTACAATGCTTATAAGGAATCTAAACATTTTAGGCAAAATTTTCACAATTGATTATAACTCAGTGATAAACACTTGCTTTCCAGATTAAAACCATGGCATCATTGAATACAGCTGAGAGAATCATGTAAATTTAGAAAAACGTGCCACTAATGGGGTTCAGTTAATTGAGATTTCATTTACACAAAAAGGGCAAATTGAAGAATATATTCAAATGCATACCATATAGGGGACAATAGGAGAGTCAATAATGCTAAAAAGGAAAAAAATATAGCAGTACAATGAGGTGCCCCACCAATTTCTACTACCATTTTATCATTATTGCTCAGTCACTCCAGTTGAAGAGCAGTACAGTATATTAAAGCTAGCGATATTGTCACACCTCATGAGAAACTTCTCTGATGTATCATTTTATCTGAGTGTTGCAATCAGTAATATGTTATTACCTCTAATCAGTGAGCAAGTCTCGTGTACAACCTTTCTGAGTTCTCGTTTCCCTCCTGAGTGTCTCTGTTAGTAATTTTGTGAATGGAGCAAGCAGGGAACTAAAAGCATAAAGCTTGAAATGCTTAGATCTGAATGTCTAGGATAATACATTTATATTTGGAGGAGTCTTAGACTATCTGTTCCTTGATATTGTTTGGGGAACACCAGTTGGAAAAATATCAACCCAAGAAATGAACTGGTCTTACAAGGCTGCTTTTACCACTTGACTGGATCAACAACATAACCCAGGAGATGCTGTCATCATTTCCACTAGCTAGTATTCACTGTCCCTACCTTAGTTTATCTCCTCTCATGTAGTGGTGAAAGTGCTGTGCTAGAAACCTGGAGATTCTAGGTCTCCCTTAGACATAAAAGCTGGCTGGGTGACTGGCCCAGCCTCTCTCTCTCAGTCAACTAATCTCACAGAGTTTTTACTGAAGGAAAAATATGAGGCAGGAAGATTAGGGTTGTTATGTAAATAACCTAGAGTTATATGCATAAATAACTTAGAGTTATATACATAAAGAGAGAGGGAAGATTGTAACATCCCAGTAATGACAGATAGGGGGAGATATAATGAGAGATGTGGGATCGGACATCTAGGGGAATGGGCCACAGGTATGTTGCTCCTATGGCATGTTCCAGCCCCTTGAACTTGTTTCTTTGTCCTGCATGGCAGTTTTTCTAGGTCTTGGGTTATTGTCTGCTGCTATTAAATGCCAGTTCAGCAACATCCCTGCTTGAGCTTCTTGACTTCGTAGGTGGGCTGGCAGTGGAGTTCCCCAGGCTTATGGTCTTAGGGCACTTCAACTTGCCTTCCCTGGGCATGGGGTCTGAGGTTGTTCAGGAGTTCATGACAGACACTGGCCTCTTCCAACCCATCCAGAGCTTGACACATAATAGTGGTGATATGCCTGACATGGTTTTTCTGTCAGAGTAGTGCCAGGGGGCTCTGTAAATGGGAGAGATATTGATTTCTCCCATGTCCTGGTGAGACCAATCCAATTTTCTGACACTATCCTTGTCCACAGGGAGGGTGAGCATGAGCCTATTAAATTGCTCCACCCCAGGTGACTAAGGGTTGAGCCTGGGTTATGGAAATAATATGACATTGATTGTACTCTTAGATGACCTCTCGCCGCTCAACTGCGCGGGGGGGGGCAGTGCTACCATTCTCACACTTTTTGATCTTTTAGTGGCCTTCAATATCATCAATAATGGCCTTCAATATAATCAAAATCCTTCTAGACCGGCTTCAGCAGTTGTGACATTGTGCTGTGTTGATTCTCCTCCTTCCTTCAGAAGTGGTTGCTGTCAGTATTTATGGAGGGAGGGAGGGAGAGATCCAGCCTGCAGTCCCTACTTAGTGGGGTGCCTCAGGGCTCAGTTCTCTCTCCTCTACTACTTAACAACTACATGAGGCCACTGGTGGGTTGATTTGATGGTTTGGGTGAAGTATTATCAATATGCTGATGATATTCCTCCCTGAGCTGCCAGAGCAAGGCTGTGGATGCCCTGCTCTAAGGGTCTGAATGGGCTTCAACACAATCCAAGCAAAATGGGCTTCAACACAATCCAAGCAAAATACCAAGTGGCTTTAGGTATTTGGGACTCCAAGTAACAGGGATTTTCAACTGCTAGTCCTGAATGGGATAGCATTGCCCCAGATGGATCTAGTGTGCAATCTGGGAGCCTTCTTGGACTCATGACTTCTACTAGAAGAGCAAGTGGCAGTCATAGCCAGGAGGCCATGCACAGCTTAGAATTGTGCACTAGTTGCACCCATTTCTGGATTGGGAGGCTTTGCTCATGGTCACTCCTGCCATTATGATTCTCATCTGGATTACTGCAGTGCTCTGTACATGGGCCTGGCCTTGAAGAGCATTTGGAAACTTCAACTGGTGAGACTCCTTAGGGCTACCATGTCTAATATTCTGTCCAACCTGCCATAACCTCTGGGCATCTGTTGCATGGCTGCCTGGAAAAGGTTGTGAGTCATTCTCCTACAAAACCTTTCCCCAAGTTCATCTTCTTCTAAAACAGTCTTGAAAGCCTGGCTGAAAACAAGATCACATATAGCTTTGGGAAGGCACTGTAGGCATTATTAAGCCTGTATCAGATTCAGATGTCTTCTTAATCCTTGGTTCTAACTTCTTCCTGTCAACCCTCACGTGTGTCATAGTTGGTAAGCAAAAATCTAAAAGTATGATAGCAACACTAAATTATAATATATATATTATTTAATATAAAGTATATATATTTGGGTACGACTTAGCATGATGTGTGAACCCAGCTGTGGGAACCATGGTTTTATAGCTTAAATGAACATGTGAAACAGACTGCTATGGCTTGTTTGGCAAACCATAGGTTATACTACGGCTGGGTGAGATGTATCAGAGGTGGGTTCCTGCCGGTTCGGACCGGCTCTATAGAACCAGTAGCGGGAATTTCCCCCTGCTTGCCGAACCGGCAGCGATGGCTGGCTGGACATGCCCCCAAACTGGCTCTCTCGGCACCGCCATAGGTGCTGCCATCTTGTTTTTTGCTTCTGCGCATGCGCAGAAGCTGTTTTTTTGCTTCTGCGCACGTGCAGAAGCTTGGTTTTTAGCACTGCGCATGGGCGCACGTGCAAGGCGTACCCGCCCATGCGGCGCGTGAGGAAGCGAACCGGCAGCGAGGTAAGTTAGAACCCACCCCTGAGATGTATGTATGTATTAACTCTGACATCTTAACTTGATTTGTGACTTACTTATTTTTCTGCTGAAGGAGTCTCACACCCTCCAAATATTTCTTATTTCTATACAAGTATCATTGCACTCTGAAGAATACTAATATCTCCTTTCCCTAGCTTTTCCCACGTTTGCAATCTTGGTGACTCATTAAACACTCGCTTCTGACAGAATGTTGTATCTCACAGAAGGCCTAGTGTGGTACCATGCTGTTTTGTGGGTGACAAAACTGCTGACTTAGATACTTCTTCAATTGAAAACTTCAAATTATGTTCAGTGTGCCCAGGATTCATCCCATTTTAACTAGAATGTGAGAAGAGCCAAATGCTTATTCATTTAAAATGAAAAACCCTGTTGTTCCACTGTACAAGCTCAATCATAATTCTTATTATGAGCAACGTATTCAGAATTGCAGCAGCTGCAAAGAAATGATCTGGAGGAAAGGATACCTATTGTGATGATAATGCAGTGCCATAAACTTTGTCATTCTACAAAAATTAGAGGTTAGTCAGAATCCCACGGCTGTATGGCTGCTTGTGTATAATTCTCATATCCTTGTCCTTATTAAAAGGAATGGTTTCTACATTGTTACTTTTAAACAGAATATAAGTGTCAGTTTATAATGGAGAATAATTGTTACTAAGGGTGTGTTGGTCCACACAAAGCTTCACAGCCTCAGAAGGAAGATCAATTTCATCTCAAAGGATCCATGACTTATACAATGAATTAGCAGACTCCACTGAGAAGTATTTTATGGCTTAATATGTGATATATTATCTCAAAAGACTGCAAAATATTGATCACTGTCTTATCATGAATCAGACCATTGGTTCATTCGGGTTGGCATAGGCAAACAGATACCTTCCATTTATTTTAAGCTTCAATTTTCCTTGTGCAAAGTTTGGTCAGTGGCTTAGGGAATTGTCCAGAACATCTGTAAAGTACCAGAAAGCCTACCCTGATCAGTGGTGAAATCCAATTTTTATACTACCGGTTCTGTGGGCGTGGTGCGGTGGGCGTGGTGTGGCTTGGTGGGCATGGCTTGATGGGCGTGGCAGGGGAAGGATACTGCAAAATCTCCATTCCCACCCCACTCCAGGGGAAGGATACTGCAAAATCTCCATTCCCACCCCACTCCAGGGGAAGGATACTGCAAAATCCCCATTCCTTCCCCACTCCTGGGGGAAGGATATTGCAAAATCTCCATTCCCACCCCACTCTGGGGCCAGCCAGAGGTGGTATTTGCCAGTTCTCTGAACTACTCAAAATTTCCGCTACCGGTTCTCCGAACTACTCAAAATTTCCACTACTGTTTCTCCAGAACCTGTCAGAACCTGCTGGATTTCACCCCTGACCCTGATGTTGCTGAATTTCATCTACTCTATTTCATCTACTTCATTTATATTAAAGAGTAAGTTGTCTGTCATTATCAAAAGAATGGATAAAATCCCCAAACATAAACCATCAACATTGGAAGGCGCTGGCCTAGCTAATGGGCTTCATAGAAATGTATGAACCAGGGACATGAAAGAAGAAATATTAAAAAAGAAAACTTGATAAAAGTACAGAATCTTATGAGAAAAATAATGTTTTTATCGTGAGCTTCTCCTTTAAATACTATGGTAAGTAAGTGCAATGACATTTGCAGATATTGCCCACCTAGATCCCACAAAGAGACTAAAGACATAGCAAGAACTAGTCAGTAAAGGCCGGGACATACCATGATTGATGTACAGTACATCAATCTGTTTGAAGACTATAACTGAGCTCAGAAATGCAGAACACCTTGTAAGGATAGTGACAGAATTTGAAATTCTCACAAAGAATCAAGACTATCTATTATGGCACATGTTTTATTTTTATTTTTTACATTTTTTAATCTCACCTTTATTATTACTATAAATAACTCAAGGTAGTGAACATATCTAATACCCCTTCCACCTCCTATTTTCCTCACAACAACAACCTGTTGGGCTGAGAAGGAGTGACTGGCCCAAAGTTACCCATCCAGCTTTCACAGCTAAGATGGGACAAGAATTCACAGTCTCCTGGTTTCTAGCCTGGTGCCTTAACCACTAGACCAGGGCTGTCAAACTCGCGGCCCGTGGGCCGGATGCGTCACGCACTGGCCATGCCCACGCCCGGTTTAGCGAAGGGGAAAAAAGTTGCGATACGTCACGTGATGCCGCCATGACGCCACGACTTTGACACCCCTGCTCTAGACCAAATCATAGGTATGACATGGAAACAAAACAAATAAAAAACTATAGAGAAAATTGACCCCCCCCAAAGTCACAATTCAACAATGGAACACATCTATAAAATTTACCCCAAGTTAAAACTTAAGAGATAAATGGTACAAAATGTTTTATAGGTGGGTGTACGACTCCAGCAATAATTGCTAAGATTAGACAAATCATGTAGCAATAAGCACTAGAAAAGCCACAAGACAGCAAGAGCACTTTACCATATGTGGTGGACATGTAAAAAAAACCTCAAAGTGCTGGAAAGAAATATATAATTCAGAGAATTTTAAAAATCAAATTGGAAATAAAACCACATTTTACTGGGCATAATTCCAAGATGTAGCCACACAAATAATCACAATTTCCTAAGATTCATGTTCATGGCTGAGAGGATCAACTTAGCATGCTGGAAAAGAGATACGTTATTGACAAATCAGAGTGGAAACTTAAGCTTGGAGGATATGCAGTAATGGCAAAGTAAACAGTAATATATCAAAGTTTGACCAAATGCAAGCAAGAATGACTTCCATATGTATTATATATTATACAGCAAGGCAAGCATAAGCGTTTAGAATGTGGTTTTTAGGGGAAAAAGAATTGACTAAAAAGCTGAAATCAGAAATACATGAAAATTTTAAATGTTTATAGCTACTATATATCAATTAGAATACAACAAAGAGGAAGAAAGAAGCTAAACATTTACTATAAAGTTTTTAGTAGTTTTTCTTCTTTCTTTCTTTTTAAATTATGCCTTTAAATAAGAAAATAGTGAAGTCTTTGGCATGAGCTCAGGAATCCAAAAAGATCTCTGAAATCCTTTTCCTTACTGTTAAATATAACTTAATGTGTTTTGTTTTTATGGTTAATCTTTCATCACTGATATACTAAACACTGACAATAGAATTTCTGTAACTTCTTTGTCTGAGATCATATCACTGTATCAATTCTTATTTCTTTTTTGTTCTTTCTTTTTCCTTTGTTCTCTCTCTCTCTCTCTCTCTCTCTCTCTCTCTCTCTCTCTCTCTCTCTCTCTCTCTCTCTCTCTCTCTCCCCTATGTGAACAAAAATCATTTAAAAAAGTAAATTCTATGTGCATATCCACAATTATTAATGGAAGTCAGCACCCCAGGTTTATGAATAACTATGTTTAGAAAAGATTGAGGCACAGTAAGAAATTCATTTTATAGCTCAGTGGTAACCCACCTCTTTGAAGGGTCTATATGCTTCTAAAAAAGCAGCATTTGACTGTCCAACATGTATTTAATTTCTCCCTTCAATCACCTCAAACTGCAATTTGATGACAGCTTCTAGGCAAGCCAGGAGATACATTCAGTCTTGTGGCTTTATATCCCAGTTTTGCAGTTTTTTAATGTACTACTTGAGTACCATGGCGACACTCAAGTGAGACTCAACACATGGTGTGTTAGAAGAAGGCCTAAGTGTTAATGCCTTGTTTCTAGACTCTAGAGCAGTGGTTCTCAACCTGTGGGTCGTGACCCCTTTGGGGGTCGAACGACCCTTTCACACGGGTCGCCTAAGCGCGCGCTAGCTCACCACGCCCCCTTTGTCACCTCATCGCATGCGGGGAGGGGGCGGGGAGGGGGTCGTGGCGGGGGGGGAAGCGGCATTAGGAAGGT
>QLTV01001698.1:13394937-13407852 GCA_003457575.1 Thermophis baileyi
AAAAAAGTCTTTGTAATTATCTTCTTCTGTTTCTTATTTATTTTAGATGATCTATAGTCCAGGTCTTTGTCTACAATCGCATTAAAATCGCCTAAAATACATATGTCCTCATATTCATATTCAGTTATTTTTATATGTAATTTCCTATAAAATTCTTCTTGATTATCATTTGGGGCATAAATGGCTACCAACAACATTTTTTTAAAATTCATTGTTATTTCCACCATCAATGTTTTATAGATGGCATATGTCACCAGAAAAATTATCAAAAATGTTTAAAGCTAAATCACCTAAATGTTCGAAATGTCAACAAACACCAGGTTCTTATTATCATATGTGGTGGACTTGTATAGCAGCAAAGAAATTTTGGATAAAGATACAAACATGGCTAGGTAAAATGATGGAAAAACCAGAATTGAAACCAGAAACTTTTTTGTTAGGAATTATGCCAGATAAATATAAAAAAGAAGAAATATATTTGATGATCCATATAATAACCGCAGCAAGGATTGTATTTGCACAAAATTGGAAAGCAGGAAAGGTGCCAGAAGATGATCAGATAATAAAGAAGATTTTGGACTGCGCCAAATGTCACTTTTGAGGGAATGTGTCCTAGGTATATGTGTATACAGAGTCGCTTGGTTGAGATGGGTGGCCATAGAAATTAAATAAAGTGTGTATGTGTGCGTGTGTGTAATTTTATTAAAAGTTGTAATACAAACTAATATAAAATAGGCAGAAGAAAAGAAAAAGGAAATCAGAAAGAAAGCTAAATGTGCAAGAAAGGGCAAAAAAGTAAAAGAAAAATAGAAAAGAAAGGAAAAAAAATACAAAGAAGTGGCTTCTGATTTTCTTTACATCAGTTATAAGGACAATTATAAATTTACCTCTTGCTCTATGCTTACAACATGACTCTATTCTTTTTATAATGTATCTTATCAAATTATCAAAACCATACATGTTAAGTTTATTTTTTTTCCTGATTTTATGCAAAAAGTCCACGAGGACAATCCAGCAGTAGTAAACATTGATATTGTCTTTTCTCTGATCAAAGAAGTCACTTTGGCCATCTCAGCAAATTCTATCATCTTCACCAATCATTCCTCCACTGTGGATAATGCCGAATCTTTCCATCCAATAATCTTGCTGCAGTTATCATACCGGTATATAAAAACAAAGTTCTATGACTATTTTTCAGTGTTTGTCCATCAATCCTAAAAGAAACACCTCTGCTGTCAATTGTACATTAATCTTTAAAATTCTCTTAATCAGTATATATATTTGAATCCAAAATTTTCTAGCTGTTTTACAGATCTACCAAGCATAATAAAATGTCATTTCTTGTTCAAATTTCCAACACAAATTTGAAGTGCCTTTATACATTCTAGACCTGTGGTTCTCAACCTTTATACATTCTAGACCAGTGGTTCTCAATCTTTTTTTCACCACAGATTCCCTTTAAATACCTTTTATGGCCATGGCCACAGATCCCCGAGACATAACTCAAGATTTAAATCATAACATTTCTTCAAACCGCCACAGACCCCTGTGTCAACATCGTGGTCCCCTCCCCCCCAGAGGTCTGCTGACCACAGATTGAGAAGCTTGTTTTAGAACAATTTCTCTGGTGACATATACTAATGATACATCATTTTATAATCATTTTGAGATTATAACATAGTGTAAATTTCTATCCTTTAAACCATATATTTTCCCATTGTTCTATCTGCAAAGTAAAAGCTCACGTTATCATGCATTCTTTCATTTGTTCTTCTTCTGTTTCAAATTTCAATCAAAGTTTATGCATTTTAGCACTTATATATTCATCATTTGTACACAATTCGATTTCAAATTCAGTCTTACCATGTTCAAAACTCTTTTGTCAATTTTAAATCTTCTAATAACTGTAAATAAGTAAAGCATTGGCAATTATATCCCTCTGCCAACAGTTCTTCTCTTGATTTTATTTTGTATTCCCTTTGAAAAAATTCTGGTTTCTCACAATAGATTAGCCCTTTATGTTTGCCTATTATTTTTCATTTATAAAATTCTTTTAGTGCTGAGAGGCACAAAGGTGTTTTTGGACACAACTTGGGTTTGTATGTGTACCATATTCTCAATATGGCATATTTAGCATAATTACTTATTAAATAATTGATTATAAAAACAGCAAAGCGGACCTATCGTCAGAAAGTACAGAATTTCTTTCAAAGTCCTATGGACCCGAGACGTATGTGGCAAAGTATTCGGGTTATTACTGACTATAAGGCAGCTTCCCTGACATGTAAGGATGACACGGATTTTCTAAAGAAGCTAAATATGTTTTTTGGATGGTTTGAAGCCACAACAACGTTCCAGCAAGGAAGGCTGTTCCCCTTTCTGATGAGCAGTTGCTCAGGTTTGATACAACTGCTATTTGGAAGGTCCTGCGGAAAGTCAATACTTGGAAAGCTGCGGGTCCTGATAATATTCCTGGGCGAGTACTTAAGGAGTGTGCTGACCAACTTCCCACTGTTGTCACAGATATCTTCAATCTCTCGTTGCAACAGGCCGTGGTTCCATCATGTTTTAAGACTGCAATCATTGTACCAGTGCCCAGGGGTGGGTTCCTCCCGGTTTGGACCAGTTCTCCCGAACCGGTAGTGGCCTGCTGGTGATATCACGATGATGTCACTGAACCGGATCGGTTGGTGCCAGTCCGTGGGGGCCGCCATCTTTTTTTTGCATTTTTTTTATTTTTATTTTTCCTTCTGAGCATGCGCAGAAGCCGACTCCCGGCACTGTGCATGCGGTTGCCATCTTTTTTTTGGCTTTGTTTTTTTTCTTAGATTTTTTGTTACTGCACATGCGCATGCGCGCAAAGCGCACATGCGCCCACGAGGCACGCCCACATGGCGCGGGAGGGAGCGAACCGGCAGCAAGGTAAGTTGGAACCCACCCCTGCCAGTGCCCCCCCAAAACTATAATCACATGCCTTAATGATTACCATCCAGTTGCACTCACTTCCATTATGATGACGTTTTTTGAGAGATTGGTAAAGGACTATATGGTTTCATGCCTTCCCCCTACATTTGATTCATTACAGTTTGCCTATCAGCAGAACCGCTCTATAGATGATGCACTTTCCTGTGTGCTTCATCTTAGCTTGGCATACCTGGAGGAGAAGAATACTCATGTGCGAATGTTGTTTGTTATTTTAGTTTGGCATTCAACACCATCATTCCTCACCATTTGGTGAACAAACTGGGCCTATTAGGTTTTAATACTCCTTTATGTAATTGAATACTGGATTTCCTTATTGATAGGCCCCAGTTTGTGTGAGTTGGAAGAAAAGTTTCCAACTCCATCTCCTTGAGTACAGGTTCCCCACAGGGCTGTGTCTTGAGTCCATTAATGTTCACCTGGATGACCCATGACTGCTGTGCCAAATCTGCAATGAATCATATTGTGAAGTATGCAGACGACATGGCAGTGGTGGGTCTTATCCGGGATGACAATGAAGATGCTTATAGGGAAGAGGTGAAGGCTCTGGTGGACTGGTGCAATAAAAGCAACCTGATTCTAAATGTTAATAAAACAAAGGAGGTCATTGTAGATTTTAGAAAGAGCTGGCATAGTCGTACTCCACTCAGTATCAAGGATGCAGCAGTAGAGGTGGTCAACAGTATTAAGTATATGGGGGTGCAGATAATTAACAATCTGAACTGGTCTCTCCACACATCATCCTTAGTGAAGCGTGCAAACCAGCGTCTGCATTTCCTGCATCAGATGAGGAGAGCACATCTTTCTCCTGTCCTAGCCACTTTTTGCAGAGGCACAATTTAGAGCATTTTAACAAACTGCATCACTGTTTGGTTTGGTGACAGCAGTGCCTCAGATAGAAAGTCCATACAGAGAGTGGTAAGGACAGCCGAGAAGATTATAGGAAGCTTGCTTCCTGTTATCCGGGACACTGCTTATAAGCGCTATGTGCTTAGAGCTCAAAGCATTGTTAGAGACCCCACAAACCCACTTTACGGTCTGTTTCTGTTGCTCCTCTCTGGAAGGAGGTTTCGAAGTATTTCTAGCAGGACTACCAGATTCTGAAACAGCTTTGTTCCTTATGCCATCCGTCTGGTAAACTCGCAAGATTTGTTTTTCTCGCCATGTACCTGTACATGTATACATCCAAACTATGTTGTTTCTCTGTGTCATATAATATATGTGGGTATTTGCATATTTTTGTATTTTTCTATTTATTTATGTATTTATTTATCTATTTTGTCATGTTTATGTAGTGTATATTGGAGGTGGTGACCCTTTGAGAGCTGTATGCAGCGAAATTTCATTTTAATGTATGCCGATTAGTGTACATTCAAAGTGACAATAAAGTTATTCTAAGTTCTAAGTTCTAATTACTTTTAAAATCCACATTACCATTGACGTTATCATACCACAAATTACCTTGCTATCCAAATTTCAGCTTTTAATTCCTATCAGGCTCCAAAATACAATTTCAGTCCTCTTTCTTCTACATCTTGTAACAACTTATGTTTCATTTATGATTTTTTTTTATGATTTTTCCCCTGCCGCACAAATTTAGATATGTCCTTCTGCCACTATATTAAATGTTGCATCAGTTGTCAAAGCAGGCATTGTCTGAAATAAAAATATCGTTCTAGGCAATACATTCATTTTTATCACAGAAATTCTCCCCAGCAATGACAGTAATAGTATCTCCCATTTAACAAGTCTTTTTAATTTCATTCCATATCTTAACATAGTTATTTTGAAATGATATACAACTCATATTTGTTATAGTGATAACCAAATATTTTACTTTCTTCTCAATTTTAAAACCCATTTTAACCATCAATTTTCTTTGATTTTCTATCTTCCTGTTTTTGTTAACAACTTTGCCTTCTGATTGTTGAGCGAATGTGTTCCATAATCTGGGAATAACCCAGGAGAAATTCATCCCCTGTCTGGGATGGAAGAAGCAGTCCCTTTACCATTCTCTTGACCTTGCTGTGGATTAATTTTAATCTCATGTTATCCGTGATATCCTATTTTAATTATCTCCATGGACATTTATATAAAGAATGTTGTGTAGTAGCAGAGAAATACAATTTTTGTGGGCTCTCTCCTGATAATCCACATTGTAGCAATTACATGAAAACAAGTATTTAACTCTTAAGAATTTATTTATTTATTTAGCATATGGCATATCGCACATGGACTAGAAACATATATTAACATTTCACCTTGATTAGTAAACACAATAAAATATAAATTTTTAAAAGAACTGTGTTCAAATACCAATGTCTAATCCATCAAGCCAATGAAGCGGAGCATTGTTTATATTTTTTTAAAAGTCAAATATTGGACCAGCATATATTGACTCAGTTTACAGCTGGTCATGATGTGATCTACAGTTTGACATGGGACCCTGCAGTTACACCGAGGGGAGGATACTATGCCCCATTTATACAGAGAGTCCTGGCAGACCCCATGTGAGGTGTGAATCCTATTCAGGATTGTCCAACTCTAAGAAATCTCCTCCATATACTTCTCATTTGCTCTTGGCCTTACGACACAGACATCTACCGTATACAACCCTACTAGGAATAGAGAGCAATATCCTCCAGATTTTTTTGAAATACAAGTTCAATCAACCCAACATTATGGTAAAGATACAAATATTTGTGAGAGTTGTAAGAAACTCTTTAAAAAAAAAAACACCCTCGGAAAATAACAACTTGCTTGCTTTTGACCTTACTTTGATCACCCAGCAGAAATCTCTTTATTTATGACACAGTCTGTATTATACTGCATTAACTGAGTTCTGTGGAGGAAGGTACCATCCAATTTAGTTTATTGTTAATCAAATTAAGTATCCTTAAATGAGGAAATATCCATTTAGACATGAAGGATCTCTGCACTAAAGGCTTGATTGCTGGGAAAATCACTGCTGATTTGCTTTTTGTATTTTCAAATCAGCACTGAACTAATTTAAAGAGCTTTCTAACAAGCTGAAATAGAGGGCTGGCAAAGGTCTTTAAGAAGTCCTGAACTGCAGTGAAGAAGGTGAACATGTTTTCTTTTCTTTACAAGTAGCCATTTTAATTTGAGTAGCTGTTGGGTTTGGATTGGACAGACCTTCTAAAAAAATGGGACAAAATAAGTTAAGGCTGAAGGCTAATGCTGAAGATCAAGACCTCATACAGCAGCGGTAAGGCTGAGAGATGGTGCTCACACTCCCACGGGGAGAGAGGAAAGCCAAGTTAGTTATCACCTGTGGTGTCTTATCATAGAGGTGCTTATTATGAATTCTAGGCAAGCTACTTTTCGGTATAAGCATATGCAAGACCAAGGCATGCATAGGAATAAAGAAATATAATAGCCTTGCATCCACTCATCTTTATTCCAATAATTCAGTTTTTATCTTCCTGCTGTTACCTCAACTATATGATTTTTGATATGTGGGTATCTTACTGTTGCAATATCTTGATATATGAACCATGTCCGGCTCTTGATTCAACAGATGGAGTAGTGAAATGAGAAAACAAGCAAGGCGTATAATGAAATGAGTAAACCAAAACCTGTAGGAATTTGGGATCTATAAGAGAGCTAGTTGGCAGAGTCTTGCTAGTTCACTGAGAAATGCAACCAAATGAATTTCTTTGATTAGGCTAACCACCATTAGGAGCTGCAGTCCATAATTTAAGGGTTTAATTAAATCTAAAGTTGCTACTCACTGTTCATTTAGCAGCCATGGCTGGAAAAGAAAAAGGCATATTCCCTTCATCTTTGCCTGGCAAAGCTTCAGGCAATTTAAATTAAAGTCTCAGATTGAGATATAATGTTGCTACTTTTTTTGGCTAGAGTTAGCAGGGTTAAGGTTAAGCTACTAGAGACTTCTTCCCTTATTGTGGCCCATTTATTTGGATTTTTCTGACATGGAATAAACCTATATAGCAAACCCTAAACTAGCAAGCAAGACCTTTTTTAGGAGCAGGTTAAGAACTAATTGATTCTGATTTTAGCAATATATTCAGTCTGCTATTTAATTGCAATCTTATTTGCTTGCTGTCTAATGGCGTGTTATTGGCTACTGCTTTTTCCCAAGTTTTATAGGTTTATTTCAAGTTTAAGCTCTTTACAAGAATTTGAATTACTAACGGTCCAAGCAAATTGGTGGTAGATAAGAGTCAATGGAATTCAAGGTGGGCTCGATTTAGATCTCTGTGGGCATGAAGGGACTCGAGACTAATGACGCGTTTGATCCCTCCCAGAGGCTCAGCCTGGTCATCTCCTACAAATGAAAAAGAAATAAAACTCTTTGTTGATCTCAAGCTGAAATTAGACCATGGTCTACATGTAGCTTCTCAAGGGCTTGTTATAATAATTGTCCTAGGGAGGGTACGACAGGCTTATGTGAGGTTATAGGGCTATAGGGATATGAGATACATTTCATTTTAATTTACTTGTTTATCCAAGACTATTTGAAAAAAATACTTTCTAGATTGCTACTTTGTAAGAAGATGCATGGTCAATTCATTCTGGTATCCTCCTGTAAAAAGTAGGAATACGCAGCTTGAATGAACTTGTGCCTTAGAAAAAAAACCATGATCTTATTTCCCAGAAAACATCATTTTTATTTATTTTAGAAATAGAATGAAGAAGATGGGAATTGGATATCAGAAGAAAAAAAGAATGGGACCAGAAAAGGAAAGAATTGTCAGGACTTAAAAAGTTGAGAGCAATTGCTCCTCAACCCAAACATGTCCCTAATGTGCATTCTTCCAGATATTGGAGACCGAAATTCCCTGCTTATTTCAGTCCTCTGGAAGAATGTTGGTAAAAGGGGGATTTTTTTAAAAAAAAGTGACTGAATTCAGATAAATAATATATGAAATTATAGGGAAAAAAACAGTAAATGGAAATTCAGGTTTTAAGGAAGGTAAAGTAAGGATCTAGTCAGAGTTTCCATTCAAAGTTGAAAAAATGTATATTTGAATGGACTTAACATCCCAGAAAAGGCGCATATTTATTGCCTAAAGACTGTGCTGTTCATTTCCACTGTGCACTCACAGCAAACATGTGGCTATAAGGACTTTATCTATAATGGCTTTATTATATAAAAGAAAAGCTAAGCACCCCGTGTGGCCTCTTCTTCATAATACATAATAGAAATGCATTTTATTTTAGTCAAAATAGCCTCTGGAAGCTTACAGTAAATAGAACATGATGCAATAAATACAGTTAAATCCACAGGGTAAAAAAAAAATGAGCAATTAACAAGCAGATAAATAAAAAGGCAGCAAAGAAAAGTTACTTAAATATGTACCACTGAAACCTAAGGGATCAGGGCAAATTTAGCTTGATAAAGAAAAGGAAACAGAGTTGATATGTTAACATATATGGGGAGCCCCTATGTCCTATTTAAATGTATAGTAAATGGAATCTTCATTAAAGTTTTTGAAGGGATCTTTGCCTCCACAGGAATGTCCATATCAGCCGTGGGTTGCTCCCAGTTCGGCCCGGTTCTGTGAACCGGTAGCGGCGCCGGCGCCGGCGGGAGGCTCCGCTCACCCTCCCAGGACGCTGTTGTGGCTTGCCCGAGTCCTGCGCAACTGCTCATGGATCCGGAAGACCAAGAACCGACCATGGGGTGGCAATATCATCCTGTATCTCCAGCACCTGAGTCTGAGACCGAGGAGGACACAGTGCCAGAGGACGATAACCAACCAGGGCCTTCTGCACCTCCCCAGCAGGAGTTGAGTGATTCAAGTGGAGAGGAGGAGCCTCTGATTGATGCTAGGGCACGCAGGGCAGCTAGCAGGCACGAGTGGCTCTGCAGGAGGAGGTCTCCTCACCTGTAAACCTGCAGGCTGATGGGCCACGCCCTAAGACTATTTAAGGTTTCAGAAAAGCTGAAACCGATTGCTGGAGACAACTCTCGCTGATTTCAGATCTTTGTTTTCGGATATCTCAGTTGGAATTACTCCAGTCCGGGCTCTTGGCCAACTCCAGTAAGTGGAAGATAACTCGGGACTTAATGGCCTGCTTGCATTTTGGTATTTTGAATCCTGGCCAAAGTGTTATCTGACTCTCGACAAGAACTGTGTTGAAAAACTTTATAAAAGTTACTACTAAGCCGTATTATTAGTAGTAAAGTAATATTTGTTGTGCAAACAGTGTGTGTGTGTCATTTCCTGGGGGCTTGCCGTGCTGGGTCACAACAGACGCTCCACCCACCCGCCTGGGATGCTCCGCCCACCCACCCGGGATGCTCCGCCCACCCACCTGAGACGCTCCGCCCACCCACCCAGAACGCTTCTGCACATGTGCAGAAGTGTTGCGCGTGCGAGCGAGCACGCAAACTGGTAGTAATGGGTTTTAGAACCCACTACTGATCCATACATACTGTACACTTTGGTGTCTGCAAGGGTAAACATTTTTACATTTACAACTATACATACATTGGCTTCTGCACAAACATGTGCATACAGTTGTAAGTCTTACATTTATACTATATTTTAGGTCTGTTGTGATGGCTAACATCAGCAGTATTATCGGAAATGGGACTTATAGGGATTGCCTGCCTGGTGAGTACCTCTATTGCTCCATGTCAAAATAGGGTCCCAGATGCACGTCTCGACAGATATGGTCAACACAACTATTAAAAGTATGCACGAGAGAAGATATTCCAAATCTCTGGATTGTCCATGCTCCTTTCCTTTCAAACCTTCAGGTAAGCTATAGCTCTATGCAAGTCAAATGACAGTTTGCACAAACGCACATTAGCTACTTCAGCATAACAGCTTATACTTGTTACACGGGACATAGATAATCTGTTTCTCCCTTGCTACTATTTAGCCTTAACAGCAATGACCAAAGCAGCACTAAATTAACAAATGGGGGGGGTGTCTCTTCTCTGCTCCCTTATTCTTTACGAATGAGACTAATGTTATGCTATTCCTGTAAAAATCTAGTGCTTGTGGATACTATTCATGAAATACTTTTAAACCATTAACTAATTTATAAATATACATTATAAATTTATAATGTATAAAAAGCAGAGACATCACCCTGCCAACAAAAGTGCGTATAGTCAAGGCTATGGTTTTCTCAGTTGCAATGTATGGCTGTGAAAGTTGGACCATAAGAAAGGCTGAGCACCAAAGAATTGAGGCCTTTGAACTATGGTGCTGGAGAAGACTCCTGCAAGTCCCTTGGACTGCAAGGTGATCAAACCAGTCAGTCCTAGAGGAGATCAACCCTTACTGCTCCTTAGAAGGCCAGACCCTGAAGATGAAACTCAAATACTTTGGCCACCAAATGAGAAGGAAGGACTCACTGGAGAAGAGCCTAATGCTGGGAAAGATTGAGGGCAAAAGAAGAAGGGGACGACAGAGAATGAGGTGGCTGGATGGAGTCACTGAAGCAGTAGGCGTCAGTTTAAATGGACTCCAGAGGATGGTAGAGAACAGGAAGGCCTGGAGGAACATTGTCCATGGGGTCGCGATGGGTCGGACATGACTTCGCAACTAACAACAAATAAATGGCCAGCCCTATGGGTGGGTGAGCTTGATATTTACTATGGCAGGAGTGGGCAATTAATTTTCCCAAGGAGCCAATGAGAAACTGGGACTGTTGTGGAAGGCCGAACCAATAGGGCTGTGAAGGTGCATAGGCACGCACACGTACACACGTACATAAATTGAAAAAAAAATAGCAGTCGCGTTCAGAATAAAAGCAATGCAGTTGTATTGCATGCACTTATTTATATTTGATTTCTAATTTCTGATTGACCTTACATGGGCTGGACAGGGAGAGCCAAAGGGCTGGATGTGGCCCAGGGGCCATAAAATACTCAGTTCTGCACTATGGCTATGGTGTGGAAGAGCACACTTAGCTAAACCCTGTGATTATGTTTTTGTTGAATGTACTCCACTTTTTAGGCTGAACTTTCCCTCTGAATAAAGTCTTCGACTTCTTTCAAATTCCTGCTGGTTGCCTGGGTCCTAACCACAAAAATTACTAACATTTATCAATTCTTTGTGAAATATCCTTCTTTTATATGATGCCATTCATCAGCTATTGTTTAAAAGGGAATGGATGCTGAATATGCTTCTCCAACAGTCCTATTCTAGGACTAGATCAAAGCCAGCTGATTGTTTTGTCTTTTAATCACATACAATATGCTCTCCCTCATTTCTTTGTAAGGTGAAGAATATTCTGTAAGGGGCACAATGAGCTTTTGTCACCTCCTTTTAGGTTCTCCTCATATATCTCACCAGCAACTTTCTATCGTGTAGGAAATTATTGCCGTTTAAATCTGTAGGAAAGAATGATGGACCTGCTATAAGGAAGATTTGCTTTCTTCTCTCTGCCTCTGGTCTTCCTTGGATGATCTCAGCAAACTAATCAAGGACCTACTTGGGTGAGGGGTCATTTGAGAATTCCTGGCTGTAGGCTAATTAAAGAAACATCCTGGAAAAAGACAGCGATAAGCCATTTTCATAACACTATCAAGAAGGCTGCACAAATGCATTCTATAGCAGTAGAACTCAGCTCAACCACATTTACCTACAATCTTGTTGAATACATGTCTATTTAACTCCTGGATCTATAGACAAGTTCTCCTCTACCTACATTGGCATTGATAATTTCTTTCTGCCACTCTCAAAGCCCTAGTTTGGGTAATGAAGCATCTGCGAGAAACCAATCAAGCTGAGAGAGAACCAAGGACCCCACATTTCAGCCCTGAGCTACAAATATTCTCCTTTAAAGGGGATAAAGTTTAAATAAAATGGAACCCCTCCCTACTATTAGCAATGGTACAATTTGTGGACTGCAGTTGTTTAAAGTAAGTTTAGGATTAGCAAAAGGTTCAGGCAGTTTTAATTAAGCAACTAGTCTGGTTTGTGGTCAAATGGATTTTATAAGGTCACGTAGAAGAACTGACGATGTGCATTAAACACGTATAGGGGTAGAACAGACGATGTAGATTGTGGCTTTATTTCAATTTTCCCTGAAGGAAAATGAATTTCTCTTTGTAATATCCTTCTCTTCTTTACATTGTTTATCTGCCTTAGACTTATCCAACCTGACATTCTCCAGATGTCCTGGGACTTAAACTCCCAGAATTTCCAGCTGGTATGGCTGGTTGAAAATGCTTGTAGTTTTAATCCCACAATGCATCTGGAGAATGCCAGATTGAGAAGGCTGCTATACATTATATATGAACGAGTGTCCATGTTTATAATCACAGTGTTTAAATTTGTTTTACTGAACTTAAACAACCAAAAGTAGTATGGTAGCAATAGCAATAGAACTTAGACTTATATACTGCTTCACCGTGCTTTCCTGCCCTCTCTAAGCGGTTTACAGAGTCAGCCTATTGCCCCCAACAATCTGGGTCCTCATTTTACCGACCTCGGAAGGAAGGAAGGCTGAGCTGGTGAGAATCGAACTCCAGGTTATGGGCAAAGTTTGCCTAAAATACTAAACCACTGCCACCAGGGCTCCTCGTATGTATCTAGAGCTTCTACCATTAATATTATTTCATTATTACTACATATTTATGTATTGACTAGCTGATACCCGTGCTTCGCTACAAAACTATGTGATGGGGCTTGATAAATTGACAGTTAAAGCTTGAAAATTAATGAGTAGTTAAAAAAGGGACTGTATTATTTCGTTAGAGATGGTAAGCTAAGTTTCTGTTACAGATGAAAACATTATTGTAAGTGTAACAACAATGAAATAGATCGGCTTAAGTTCTTTAATCCCAGCAGCAACCGTGGCTGTTTTGTCTATGTAGCCAGGCTAATAAGTTGCATAGTATAGACTTTCAATTCGTCCCTCAGATGAATTGCTCAGGACCTCCCTGTAAACAACATTCCTGGTTTTGCTGTCTGGCTGGAG
>QLTV01001698.1:13420715-13439193 GCA_003457575.1 Thermophis baileyi
GCAATGAGGTGACAAAGCGGGCGTGGCACCATGGGTGAAATGCTCCCGGTTTGGCCGTGCCTGCAGGGCGCCGGACAGCCGGTAGCGACAGAATCGGGAGACTTCGCCCGGACGCCGCCATTTGGGTTCTTTTACCCTCTGCGCATGCGCAAAGCATTCTGCGCATGCGCAGAGGGTAGAAGAACCCAAATGGCGGCGTCCGGGCTACCAGCTGTCCGGTGACCCGCAGCACGGCTGAACCGGGACCTTTTCACCCCTGCAGTGATGGTGGCACCAAAATGGCAGGCTAACACATGCGGCGACCCCTGTGAAATGGTCATTCGACCCCCAAAGGGGTCGCGACCCACAGGTTGAGAATCGCTGATGTAGGGCTTTATACTTATAAACAGGACCTTGATTTGCACTGGAAGTCCACTGGAAACCACATGGTAACTGGACAAAAGCCATGTGATCCTTGGGAAAACTCTTCAAATGGATTCTTTAAAGAATGACAGTCAGCTAATAAGTTTGAAGCCATTTTCACTTGCAGTCTTGCTCAGTTTTAGGAGTCAAACCAACATCCAAAACTTTATAGTGGGAGACATTGTTTGAATGGCTCCTGGCATCCCTAGATTTTTGCTGGACTAGTAGATGCAGCACCGTCTTCTCATTCTTTACATTGGTGGCCCTGAAATGCAGCAGGCAAGAGATGAGATGCTTGTTCTTTTATGTCCATGGCAGTGCGGGAAATTAAGAAATCTGATTTACACCTATCTTTGCTCTTCAAAAGGACCACAGTTGCCTTGAAACTTTGCTTTAGTTAACTTTTATTTCTTTTTGTCAGGGTGAAAAAAAAGGGCCTTTCTCTGTAGAATTAGAGCCCTTATACTTTTGGGAGAGAAGTATTTATCACTTCTGATGGATATCTACGATCACTTGAAAAGCACACTCACTACCAGCATCATAATGAGAGGCTTTTGTAGCGTAACAAAAGCCAGCATCATTCAGTTTCCTCCAGTTGCATGCAGCTTCTGGCTTTTGATGTCTGTAGACCTGCCTTTAATCTCTACACAGGTACCTTTACTAACAGGTCTTAGATGAACATAAATTGAAGGAGGAAAGATAGAACTCAGTACGGGGATGAAATACATTTTGTCCATGATTTACAAGTTCTCTGGAGCTCCAAAGCGTTAACAGGTTGTTTTACATGGAAGAACAGACTAGGGCAGTGCTTATCCCATTAATGGGAGGTACAAAGAAAGAATTACAACATGGGAGAAATATCTGATCTTCTTCAGAATGTTGCATAAAGAAATCCCCTTCAGTTATTACAACGTGTATACCAAGTAAGCTGGTATCTTAAACAGCAATTGATAAGCATTTGCAAGCTAAGCAGTTCTGAAAAATCAGTGTTGCGGAGGAAGGAAACAGTCAATATGTATTGCAGTAGTAAATGCATTTTATAGGATAAATAAATTATGTGAGACCTATCAGAAGAAGTTTTTTAACACTTCATCTGCAACTGTTATGTTCATCTCAAAATTCCCTAGGAATTCTGGGTGATATGGATGATATGATTTCATTTTATTCTTCTAAGAGCTTGCAAGGAAGGATTAGGTTAAGAAATCGATAGTATGACTTTGAAGATAGATCTGAATCCAGGTCTCTGGATGCTGTTTGAATGTTTTGCCCACGACACTAAACTCAGTTTAAGAAAACTAATGCTGGAACTGTGTGCTAGTCATATAGTGAGCAAGTTTATTCTGGGCATAGTATGCACTTCTGGACAGAGAAGAGGTAGGGAAGGGATAAGAGAAGGCTTGGTATGGTCGCTCATAATGTGTCCTCCAAAGCTTTCCTTTGTGACATCTTAATATCTTTTATCTATAACCTTTGGCATTCGGTGACATTGAATTTTAGTATTTCATATACGATTTTGAAAACTGACAGTTTCAGTGAGATCTCATTGAGTCCATGCTGATTGTTAGAAGTCTGGCAGCATTTGATAGAGAACAGTTTTGGCCACTTGATGTGACACATATCTGACAGAATACTTTAGTATATTGGATAACTGACTTCTGGTGTTTGGCTCTATGAATATTTGCTGTTCTATAAATATTTGATGCACTAGACGCTTCTCTCCAGCATCTCAGAGTAGATCTTTGAAATAGTCAATGTAGTAGTGGCAGTGTATAATTTCTAAACAGAGGAGTCACAAATGAAATCTGACTCAAAATCACTCTGAATCTCAGCTCGTATGTCTCCTATGTACAAGGGTGATAGAAATACACACTGAACTGGGGATATCTTCCTATTTGTCAATTTACATATTCCATAATCATTCAAAGCAGGAATTTACTCAGCCTTGGCAGTAGGGAAGTGTGCATCTCTGATGTTCATACCTAACATTTAAAAATATTTAATTTAGGGAAGGATCTAATCTGAGTTGGTTGCTAGGACCAGAGGTAGAGTGATAGGATTAGCCCTCACTCAAGATCCAAACCAAGACAAAGCCATTAAGCCATAATAGGATTGCCCAACACCCTTTCAGAACACAAGCCTCTTCACTGCATCATCTCAGCAGTCCAAACTTCCACCAAACCTGGGAGCTCAGACAACCTATAGAGCCAGCTATGACCGCTACATAACCCCTACAACAGTCAATAGAATACATGTTCTTGCAGAGGAACAGGAAGCTCAAGTGCAAAGCCCAAGAGAAGGTATATATATCCCTCACTCTCAACTCCATGTGGTCAGCTGCCCAGAACCCATGTGGTTCTGCTTCATCATTAAACCATCTTTCCAATCAGACTCCATGTTTCCAGTGTCTTTCTCCGGGCTTGGAACTGAACTAGATGGATATTTCTTCCCTCAGAATCAATCCTTTTCAGTTTGTCCTTCCTATAACATGATATACTTTTTGGGACTTTGGAAAACACTGTAGTTGCACTAAGTCAAGCTGCTGGTTAAACCATGAGGCAGAAGCATTCTCATGAAAATAAGTTAGACTGCATGGATCCTGCATATGGTGCCTCTGATTTACTTGAAATAAAGTGTCTTCCCTCTTCATCAACTGGTAAAGCAGGGTTTTGTCTCTACTTTCTCAGCTGCTGAAGCTTGTGTGAAATCATAGCCTCCTTGTAATACAGGTAGTCCTTGACTTGTGACCATTCATTTAGTGACCGTTTGAAGTTATGACAATGCTGAATAAAGTGACTTATGACCAGTCTTCATACTTACAACTGTGACAATGTCTCTGTGGTCACGTGATCAAAATTCAAGCACTTGGCAACTGGCATGCAGTTACCATGGTTGCAGCATCCCGGGGTCACATGATGACCATGCGTGACTTTCCCAGAAGGCTTCTGACAAGCCAAAATCAACTGGGGAAGCCAAATTTACTTAACTGCTGTGGCAAAAAAGACTGTCAAACCGGTTAACGATTGCATCACTTAGTGACTGAAGTTCCGGTCCCAATTGAGCTAATAAGTCGAGGACTAACTGTAAACCAGTGGAGATCTGTATCAATGGTCTGCAATTCCTCACCTAAAAAAGAGCATTTGGTAACTGTATAATTCTGGACCAAAGGAGCTGTGCAGTGTGGTCCCTTTATGATACTGATATGATAGATGACTGAGGAGGGCTGCTGGGATCATTCCAGGGGTGAAATTCAGCAGGTTCTGGAGAACCGGTAGTGGAAATTTTGAGTAGTTCAGAGAACTGGCAAATACCACCTCTGGCTGGCCCCAGAGTGGGGTGGGAATGGAGATTTTGCAATATCCTTCCCCCAGGAGTGGGGAGGGAATGGAGTTTTTGCAGTATCCTTCCCCTGCCATGCCCACCAAGCCACGCCCACAGAACCGGTAGGGGAAAATTTTGAATTCCACCCCTGGATCATTCTCTACACCATGGGCCAGATCATGGGGAAAGCATAATCCAATTCTCTTCTGGTGTGTGTTATGGTATGTGAGAATGACCTTGGGAAACTGGGGGAAGAGCTACAGTCTAGTCAACAATCTGATAAATGATAGTTGAGTCTGAAAGAGGAGGGGTGGAGAGTCTTAGAAGGACCCTCTTTAGTTTTTAGTAGAATAAAAACGCAGGACGAGTGTTGTTTCAGGCTTGCAAGATTCTGTTAAAGTAACTTTACAATAAATATAGAATTAGTATTCATTGTTATGCTTCTTGCCTGGACCAACTTGAAGGGCAAACACCAATCTTCATACAGAAGACTAGAGCTCTTGATAGATTGTAAGTATGGGCAATATTGGCTGTAAAAATAACTCACCTATAAATTTTGCTCCTTGCTTAGTAAACACTAATTGCATTTGACAAGCGAGATCCTTTAATTGAAGCAGGGGTATGCATACTGCGCTGAGAACAAATGCGCCTCTTGCCTTGCATCCCACGTCCTACTTTTTTCTGGACCCCCATTGGGAACTTTGTGAATGGAAGGTGCAGTTTTATTTCTTAGCACAATTGCTTGAAGTGCAAGACTAGTTGCATGCAACTCAAACTGCGTCAGGGCCAGAGATGTTTGAAATGACAGAATATTGTTGAGTTGCCACAGGTCATGGTTCATTAGAGAGAAATCTCCTGTAATTTCATTAGGTCCCCCTTCTATTTCTTTTAGTTGGTGTTGCATCTCCTAAGATATTCTAACATTGAGGCATCTACAGGGAGAATCCAAAAAGTCAAGGAGATGAGTGGAACCACACAGTTGAATCCCTGCTCCTTTTTAAGTAAGTAACATGCAAACATCCTGTAAAAAAGGAAGTGAAGCTTTGATCGCACGGCTGCCATTTTGATTTTTTGCCCTGCCCAACATTATGCAATATTCACTTATTTAACTTGCTATCCAGCCAACTCACAAAACCTCTCCGTACTTAACCATGACCCTATGAAACAACACATTTAAAATCAATATATTAAAAACAGCTCAAATAGCAATTTGAACAAACATATGGGCACAGAACACAGAATAATGAGTTGGAAGGGACCTTGGAGGTCTTCTAGTCCAACCCCTGCTGGATTAGGAGACCCTATACCAGTGATGGCGAACCTTTTTTGGTTCGCGTGCCAAAAGGGTGTGTGTGTGCGTGCTAGTGTGCGCGCACGTGCCCACACCCATTCTCTCCCCTCCACGCATGCGCACAACCCCCCCGCGCTGCCCCCTGCACATGCGCACAACCCTCCCCCCCCGCGAATGCACAAAGGCCTCACTGAAGCCTGGGATGGTGAAAAATGGCCCAACGGGCAAACCGGAAGTTTGGGAAAATGCACTTCCGGTTTGCCCATGGGGCCGTTTTTTGCACTCGGGGGCTTCAGGAAGCTTCCGTGGAGCGGGGAGGGCGAATACGGCCCCCCCCACCCCCCAGAGGCCCTCCGGAGGCCAGAAACACCCTCCCAGAGCCTCCACGAGAGCCCTTTACTTACCTCAGAATGGGCTGTTGGAGACTCCTGGGAGGGGAGGGGAGGGGGGGCCCCCAAGGCCGAAAATCAGCTGGCCAGTGCGTGCATGCACGCTGGAGCTGACATAGGGGAACGCCTCATGTGCCCTCTGATATGGCTCCGCGTGCCACCTGTGGTACGCGTGCCATAGGTTCACCATCACTGCCCTATACCATTTCAGACAAATGGCTGTCCAGTCTCTTAAAAACCTCCAGTGATGGAGCACTCACAACTTTTGAAGGCAAGCCATTCCACTGGTTAATTGTTCTCACTGCTAGGAAGTTTCTCCTTAATTCCAAGTTGCTTCTCTCCTTGGTTAGTTTCCATCATTGTTTCTTGTCTTGCCTTCTGGTGCTTTGGAAAATAGGTTGACTCCCTCTTCTTTGTGGCAGCCCCTCAAATATTGGAACACTGTCATCTGTTCTGTATTACTGTACAAACTTTCTTCCTTAGCTTCTTTTTCCAGTTAAATAAATAGCTAGGAATATTTTCAGGATGACATTGAACTGGTCTATTAGTTTCATCTTGGTTATTACTTATAACTTTGCTCAAATATCCTTCCGGTCAGGCCTTGTCCATGGCCAGTACTTGGTTGAATGCTCCTTAGATCCACACTGAACCTGCTTGAGATCGTGACTCTTTAGATAATCCCCTGACTGGCAACCAAATGCTAGAGACTCTCCATCCCTTCAAAATCTTCATTGTCAATTCTGTGGTCTCTATCTTAGTCTTCTTGTATTTAATCTGAGTCCCATTTCCCCCCCACTGTACTCCTTGACTTCCATTCCTAGAACTGGAATATCATTTGTACTTTCAGCCATCATCTTGCATGTTACTCTAGTTAAAATTCTCCCATTATCCAACTCTTGATAGATCCAGTGATTTTGATAATCTTTGGTATTTCACCCTTCTTCTGCCCTTCAGCCCCTCTTCAATCCATTGACAAGGAAAATACCCTTATTCAGCCTGGCTTCAGGGCATACAGTGCTGACATTTATTTGGGGTGTGGGGGGGAAAGGTTTAGTAAGTAATATCCCTTGCATATGTAACAGGAAGATGTTTGTGTTTAATCTGGCCAAACTGCTGCTGTCGTGTTTAGTTTTGCCGTGTGATGCAAATTAAGGACATTAATGCAGGGCACCAACTGAGCATGTACTGTAACAGGAAAGAGTCACAGCCAAGAAAGCCTCAAGGAGACAATTATCTGAGACAGTCTTTTAAAAGGAGCGTTTGCTGTGAAAACAAATCCTTTAATGCTGTATAGCCTAGAAGGTAGAATATAGATAGGGAGCATAAGAGAGAGAGAGAGAGAGAGAGAGAGATTTTAATGCTTTACCACACGGGCTCTTTCAGAAAAGAGTGATTCTGTCAATGGATAGGGAGGTTAATTCTTACATGCATATCTCTTGATTTGTAAGCTTTGGCTGCTTTCTAGCTGAATAAATTTTGAATTCTGAATGAATTTTGAATTCATCAAAACAGATTCGCCTTCTGCACTTGACAATTGCACAGACAGTAATTGAACATGGTGATCGGTGGGAATGAGAAAGTGAAATTTTAAGAGGGGTTTTTTTTTTTTGGTCATATCTTTGTAGTACTTCTGATACCACTGACTCTGAAAAATTTCAACCATGATTTTATTCAGGCATGTGAAGTCTCTTTGTGCAAGCTAGAACAGTCACGAGAGGTTCTGCCATGCCTCGATCTTTCTCCTAATATGGTTGGAATAAGCACACTCTTGCCTTAAGCCCTCTCTGTAAGCCACCTTTTCTGTCTGAAGAATTTACACAACACTCTTCTCCTATCGCCTGTCAATCAGTCTGGATGTATCTTCAGAGATGCTGTAAGATGGACTGTTCCTCCTGTACGTGTGACAACGTAAGTTGGCCTCTGAGCATGCTTGGGTCAGCTCTTCTGTTGGCTGTGTTTTCTGATTATCCTCTAACATTCCCAAATTGGTATGCACTGGGATCCATTTTCAAATGTGTAATCCAGCTGGGCTACAAAAACTTCTCAACTTCAAAATGAGGGTGCTCCTCATGGTTTCACCCTGGGCCATGCATAAAATATACAGTACAGTCAATAAAATGTAAGTATAACAAATGTGGCAAATATTTATTTCAATGGTTTGTCTGTGTGAAATCACTAGGCAGGAAGCACGTGCATTTCCTTGCCAAATCTATCACACTGTATCCAAAAACAGCTAAATAGCAAAGTGATCAATTCAATGAATTGTGGGAAAAATAACAAGAAATAGACACACAAGTGTGTTCCAATAGGTATTCCAGAAGTGGTATGCCTACACATGCATGCATGCATGCATACATACATACATACATACATACATACATACATACATACATACATACATATGTATACATATGTACATATGGTATACAATACTATATAATTTGTTAATTTTATTATAACATACAGATAAAGTCTGTAAACATAATTTAAGACAGGTTACAAGATATCTGAAGAGGCAATGGACAACTGAAAAGGAGGGCATACTAACTAACTTTCTTGGCATCTATGACAAAAATCAGCAAAAGAAAAGAAAAGAAAAAAAGGTACTTAGGTCTACATGTACATGATTTTACTTTTTTCACATCAGAAAGATTGGCTTTTCAATCACAGTATTTTTCTAAGAAACATTTATTTTCAAGAACATATGTTAGTGATAATATAGAATCAACAATGATTTGCTTTTCAAATTTTACCATAGAAATGTATTCCGAGTCATATGATTTACAGACTACAGTGATTACAGATTTCAAGAAGCTGGTTAGAAGTCCATTGTCAGAATCAGAAAACAAATTAAATAATGTAAATCAAGGTTGTCAAGTCTATCGAAGACAAGGGGAAAAAGAAGCAGTCAAGAAAAGAAGCAGTTTGGTGTAGTGGTGAAGATACTGGCCCAGAAACCAGGAGACTGTGAGTTCTAGTCCCACTTTAGGTATGAAAGCCAACGGAGTGACTTTGGGCCAGTTACTCACTCTTTCTTGGCCCAACTCATCTCATAGGGCTGTGGTGGTGGGGAAAATAGGGGGAGGAAGGAGTGTTAGCTATGTTCACCAACTTGAGTTATTTATAAAAATAAGAAAGGTAGGATAAAAATGAACAAATAAATTAAAATAATTGTTCATTGCTTTGAGTTCACTAATACATATAAAAAGGTGGGATAAAATTATTATTATTATTATACTTTTATTCATTAAACATGAAACTCAGTCAACTGAACATTTAAAAATGTATCACAAATATTATTGACTGGCACTGATGGTTGCTGCCAGCATCCTAGGTATCGACCAAGTATTATTATTATTATTATTTCTTCTTCTTCTTCTTCTTCTTCTTCTTCTTCTTCTTCTTCTTCTTCTTCTTCTTCTTCTTCTTCTTCTTCTTCTTCTTCTTCTTCTTCTTCTTCTTCTTCTTCTTCTTCTTCTTCTTCTTCTTCTTCTTCTTCTTCTTCTTCTTCTTCTTTGACTGGCACTGATGGTTGCTGCCAGCATCCTAGGTATCGACCAAGTATTATTATTATTATTATTTCTTCTTCTTCTTCTTCTTCTTCTTCTTCTTCTTCTTCTTCTTCTTCTTCTTCTTCTTCTTCTTCTTCTTCTTCTTCTTCTTCTTCTTCTTCTTCTTCTTCTTCTTCTTCTTCTTCTTCTTCTTCTTCTTCTTCTTCAGTGTGAATGTTTATTGTTGTGAAAACAGTATAAAATAATAAACAAGATACTAAAAAGCCAAAGAGTATTTGATTTTAAGGCTGTCCTCTTTCTGCCTGATGTCTGGTAACCCTAAATGTAAGTGAATCAGGGGTGGGTTCTAACTTACCTCGCTGCCAGTTTGCTTCTTCCCGTGCTGCGTGGCAGTGCCAAAACCCCCCCCCCCAAAAAATAAAAAAAAAGTGCCGAAAAAAAAATGGCGACGCATGCGCAGTGCCGGAAACTCGGCTTCTGCGCATGCGCAGAAGAAAAAAAAATTAAAAAAAATTCCCCATTTTTTTTTCAAAAAAAACAAAAAAATCCCCCAAAAAAGAGATGGCGGCACCCACGGACCGGCATTGACCGAACCGGATCCGTGATGTCACCGTGACGTCACCAGTGGGTCGCTACCGGTTCGGGCGAACCGGTCCAAACCGGGAGGAACCCACCTCTGAAGTGGATGTGGTTAGCAATGCCCTCTGGCTTCAAAATGGTGCTTACAATTAGCCAGTCAAAGTTCCACCTTTTTCTATAAGTGTGCAGATACCATTGTGCAGAATGCCTACGTTATTTAAGGGGCCTTATATCCTTGTATCAAATACTTTGGCCACCTAATGAGAAGGAAGGACTCACTGGAGAAGAGCCTAATGATGGGAATGATTGAGGGCAAAAGAAGAAGGGGATGACAGAGAATGAGGTGGCTGGATGGAGTCACTGAAGCAGTTGGTGTGAGCTTAAATGGACTCTGGGGGATGGTAGAGAACAGGAAGGGCTGGAGGAACATTGTCCATGGGGACTTCGCGGGGACTTCATGACTAACAATAACAAAATATCCTTGTAATTGCATTTAGGATTGCAACATTAAAATTCAACTCTCAGAATACTTACCTGAGAGTAAATCTTGCTCATCATGAATGAGAATCCATAGAGTTGCTCTCTAAGGTTCTAAATCTATGAACAATTATTTAGAAATAAATTTTGCTAACTAGCATGGGGCTGAGTAAATAGGATCCGTAAAGCTGCAATCCTGTATAAATAGAGCCATTTAAAGATAGCTAGATATATTTTGACCATTCTGCTGCTTCTGGTCATGCAACAGAATAATCAAGCAAGCAAATTTCCATTAACCATGGCTTGTTTGTTCAGTTAGATTAGCATTTCAAAATCAATAATTTCTTGTGCAATTATTTTCCACCCAACCTTATCTCAATATGACTGATTATAACAGGGTGTGATAAACTCTAGGAATTTAAAAAAAACCCAGACCACAATCTGGACTGGACTATTGCTTTTTAGTACAGTAAATCCAAATCTAACTGCTAATATTTTCTCTATTTTTGTGTTGCTTCCTTAATCAGGATCTACATCCCTAAGCTGCAAAATCCAGATTCCTAGTGGTTGGCAGCATACAATTAGTTTGCACCATCTTGTTGCTGCACTGTAATAGACACTCACAACTTTTGGAGGTAACCCGTTCCACTGGTTAATTGTTCTCACTGTCAGGAAATTTCTCCTTAGTTCTAGGTTGCTCTCTTTTTGTTCAGTTTTCATCCATTGCTTCTTGTCCTGCCCTCAAGTGCTTTGGAAAATAGGTTGATGCCCTCACCTTTGTGGCCTCATCTTTGTGCCCTCAAATATTGGAACACTGCTATCATGTCACCCCTAGTCCTTCTTTTCATTAAACTAGACATACCCAATTCCTGCAACTTCATATGTTTTAGCTTCCAGCCCCCTAATCATCTTTGTTGCTCTTCTTTGCGCTCTTTCTAGAGTTTCAACGTCTTTTTTATTTTGTGGTGATCAAAACTGGATGCAGTATTCCAAGCATGGCCTTACTAAAGCTTTGTAAAGAAATACTAAAACTTCACATGATCTTGATTCTGTCCCTCTGTTAATGCAACCCCAGATGGTGGTATAGGAGGTATCTGGCTCAATAATAGTAACTGCGAGAGGGACTTTGGAGTCCTACTGTGTTTTCCCGAAAATAAGAAATCCCCTGAAAATAAGCCCTCCTCCGAAAATAAACCCTTCCCCAAAAATAAGCCCTCCCCAAAAATAAGCCCTCCCCGAAAATATTTAAACGCATGTGCAGCCGGTCCCCGCCATTTCCTCTAGTTAGGGTTAGGGAGACAGACCTGGAAATCAGGTAAGATGGCAAGAGGAGCCCCGTCTTGCTCCACACACCCCAAAATAATAAGACCTACCCAAAAATAAAGCCAAGCGCTTATTTCGGGGTTCAAAAAATATAAGACAGGGTCTTATTTTTGGGGAAACACGGTAGTAGACAATCACTTAAATGTGAGCCAGCAGTGTGCTGTAGTCTCCAAAAAAAGCCAATGCAACCTAGCAGTTACTACTATTTATCCAGATACCACCTGTACTGTACCTGTACATTTGTTTTTTCTTGCCTGTGTAAAACCTTACTTTTCTCATCATTGAATTTCATTTTGTTAGATAGGGCCCAGTGTTCAAGTCTGTTGAGATCCCTCTGGACCTTGGACCTATCTTCTGAGGTGTTGGCTATTCCTGCCAGCTTGATGTGGTCTGCAAATTTGATGAGTTCCTCTTCTATCCCCTCATCTAAGTTCATTGATGAAGATATTGAAGAATACTGGGCCTAAGACAGAAACTTTGGGTACCCCATTGCTTCATTCCTTCCTTCCATGCAGATGGAGGGAAGTAAGCAGTAAAACAAAAAACCTTAAACATAGGCTTTGAGTAGACAAACCAATACAGAGAGAGGATATCAACCACAATCTTTGCCGGGGATATTATTGAGTTTTTAGTTACCCTTATCAAAGTAACTGACATTCCTGTTTATTTTAGTGGGGGCAGCATATTTGCAGTTTTATTCCTTTGCAGATGTGTTTGCTCTGCCAAACTTAGATCAGGCTTGTACTGCCTACCCAAGTTTTTTTTTGTGGGCTCAGGTTTAGGATTTATATATGAAAGATGGAAGGAGGGAAAAATTACCTCAATTAGGTAATGAGCAGAATCCTTTGATTTAACTGTTTCTGAATCACCCAATTGTGTGGAAACAGGCCGTAATGTATTCCACACGTGCAATTATTTTTGACACTTAATAGAAACAACGTTATTTTATTTAAGTAGAAAACTCTGGTAGAATGACTTAGTCGGGGTTTTAAGAATTAAAAAGAAAACCCACAATGAACATATAAGCAATTAATCTACAGACCTTCCTTGAATAACGAATTTCACTGTAATTGCCCACTATCCGCTGTTGATTTGCAATCCAGGCTAGGCAACCGTTTGGCTTCCCCATGAAAATTCAGAGTTGTCTTGTTCTAGTAAACAGATTGCTGTGATGATATACGGTGGTAGTTAAACTCTCTGCTTTGTTTACCAATTTTGTTTCATGCTTCATTTGCTGGCTCTCTCCAGCATCTCACAGCGTATGATGATGCAGGCTCAGTTGCACGCTTGGAAACAATCTCTTGGCCACTCTCCAAGAGCTGCATCTGTGTGCCAGAGACTCTTCTGCCTCTGCTTCTGAGCAAAGCCATTTATGTTGCTTTTGGCACCACTCTGATGTGCCTCCATACCTCCCTGAAAGTTTTTAAGAAGTTGGAGCAAAATGCTTGGAGAAATGCATTGGGACAAAATGTGGTCCTTCAGGTTTAGGCCATTTTTTTTAAATAGAGGAATTCAACTGATGATTTTATGTTGTAAGCCACCCAGAGGTTGTTAGATAGGTGGCAAATAAATTTCATACTAAATAAATAAACAGACAAATGAAATAATGATTACTGACATGAATCGAAGGGGTACAATACTCAGTTTATTAATGCCCAGAAATAGCAACCTAAATCCACATTTTCTCCTATTCAATAGTAGTAATTTAAAATCTAGCTGACACCTAAAATATAGAAGTGTGATGGAATGTGGTGTGGAGGTGGGTCCCCAGGAGGGAGCGGGGCATTGCAGGGGAGTAAGTGCAACTTATTCCAGAGGGTATGTGTGAGAGAAATAAGATGAAGGCAGCCCCTCCCTAATAGTTCACAGAGTATATTGTAAATGCAGGTAGTAGAGTCCTCAGTCTGGCAAAACTTTGTCTATAAAAGTGAAAAAATAAAGGACTCAGCTTGGAAGAATTGCCACCTCACATTCTTGGTTTTGGGCCTGACAAGTACAGCTTGACTTATTTATACCCCACCTTGATTACCTTTCAAAAATAACTTAAGGTGGCAAACTTAAGCAACATATCTTCCTTCTCCTATTTTCCACACAACAACAACAACAACCCTGTGAGGTGAGTTGGGCTAAGCAACAGTGACTGGCCCAAGGTCACCCAATCGGCTTTCATGTCCAAAGCAGGACTAGAACTCATGGTCTCCTGCATTCTAGCCTGGTGCTTAACCACTGGACAAAACTGTCTTTCTCTCTCTCTCTCTTTCTCCCTCTTTCCCGCTTTCCCTCTTTCCTTCCTTCTCTCTTTCCTTCTTTCCTTCTTGCCTTCCTTCCTACTTTCCTTCCTTCCTTCCATCCTTCCTTCCTTCCTTCCTTCCTTCCTTCCTTCCTTCCTTCCTTCCTTCCTTCCTTCCTTCCTTCCTTCCTTCCTTCTGAATCTAAATCATAGATTGCTGGAGATTGTCAGTCATCCAGGTCATGGTTATATCAAAGGTGCTTTTTTCCAAAAGGTGCTTTTCCTTGAGGAAGAAATATTTTTTCTTAGAAGAAGAAGAGCTGATGAACCTTCTTGGGTAAGAAGCGAAATGTCTTCTTCTTGTTCTTCAAAGAAAAAACATTTCTTCCTCAAGGAAATAACATAGTCCAGTTGCCTTTTGGAAAAAAGCACCTTTGAGACAAAGGAACTGGTACTGTTTTGTGAAAGATCAGCTATGTAAATTATATTATATTATATTAGATAAGCCTTCCTCAGCTGATGATACTCCAGCTTTGATAGGACTACCATAGCTACAATGGCTATGAAATTCTGGGAGTTTTGATTCTAATATCACTTGAGTATATCACATTGGAGAAATCTGCTTTAAATAAATCAGCCAGGCAGCATGTACAAAATCTCGTTCTCAAGGAAAGTACAAACTAATAATAGACAGAATACAAGTCAGGAGAAAAGGGAGAGATGAATGAGGAAAAGTGTGATTACATACCTTTAAAACTAGGTTGCATCTGAAGGTGAAAAAAACCCTAAATCGATTAATAAAGATCTGATTATTTGAAGGATTGTTTTTCCCCTTATGTCCAGACATAAAGGACTAGCTCTTCTGAAAATGCCCTTGTTACACAAAAAGGGATTTCACCTGCCTTGCTCTCAATCCCACAATGTTATATAATCCCTTAAACACTGAATCAAACTTTATGCTTTCTGAGAATTGTTAGAACATCTGTAAAAATGCAAAGGCAGGATGAATGTGTAATGGGACTGGGTTACACACTGGGAGTTGAAGTCCACAAGTCTTAAAGTTGTCAAGTTTGGAGACTCCTGGTATAGACAAAGGATGCCTGACCTTTGACTAAAAAACTTATCTTGCAAGCAATCTCCCTTTCTTTCTCCTGTCACAGGGTAATGGGTTACCAACATAAGAAGGGAGGACCCCATCCCACCCTTGTCATCCAAACCCCTCACCAAACCATCCCATCCCTGACCTGTCAGTGAATAGAGCAAAAGACGGCTTAAGGTTTTCTTCCCATATTGACACTTGAGCCGAAACTAACTGATTGACTGTGTCACCCACTAGGAAATTGGCAAAGATCAAAGCTCCATCAAAACCATAGGAAATGCCCTCAAGATATGAAAATTCCTTGCACTCACAATAGGATTCTCCAGTATAGGCCCATCACCCAAGGTCATCACTTGGACACACAAAGAGGCAGAGATTATGAGCCATGGTGGCTCAGTGGTTAGAGTGCAGTACTGCAGGCTACTTCTGCTGACTGCCGGCTGCCTGAAATTTGGCAGATTGAATCTCACCAGGCTCAAGGTTGACTCATCCTTCCATCCTTCTGAGGTGGGTAAAATGAGGACCCAAATTGTTGGGGGCAATATGCTGACTCTGTAAACCACTTAGAGAGGGCTGTAAAGCCCTGTAAAGTGGTATGTAAGGTTAAGTGCTATTGCTATTGCTATCACACCCCTCAGGGAGAGATAACCGTATTTCCTCTTTACCGGAGTCAACTCAACCTCCTGAGGCAAATTTTGTTTGCAGGCTTTCTGAAACAAAGACCAAACTGGCCTATAAATGTTTCTAGCCCTACCTTTCAATGTGGGACCATCTTTGATTACTAAGCTGTCTCTTTTGCTCTCAAATAAATCCTTCCTCTACCTCAAGCAGGTATATTGTGTTCATTAACCCATCCCAGAACAGACCAAGAATTTTCTTCTAACACACACACACAAAAAAAAGCATTGCTGCTTACTGACATTGTATGAATTCAACCGCCCACCGAGCCAGTGTCAATTATATCCAGCCTACAATTGTTCTTGCTTTCTGGATAGCCCTTTGCAGTTGACCTTCAAGGCCTCGTGTCTATAGATTGCTTAGGATCCTGCTGAGATTTTAAGAGAATTCATCGTTTTGAAATCTCTGGAAGCCATCACGTTTGCCTGGCGCGATACGATGAGGTTTTTTTTATGAGTTTAATTCAGCGGCTGGCCTCAAAGAAAACTGTTCTGAATTTTGTGAGAAAAATACTTATGTGATTCTTGCCTTTCATACTGACATGGAACATTTCTGCCTTGGTGGCTGCAAGCACAGCTTCCCCCCCCACAATATTGTCTGGACATGTACATCTATGCAACGAACCGGAGTAAATTTTGAAGTAGACTCACCAAGTCTTGGAAGACACAGCTGCTTTCATGCTTCCAGGAAGGGTGCTTTGCACATGCACGATGCACTGTATAGTTCGCCTTCCAAATGGTTTGCCTCACTAAACTTTGCCACCACAGACCCAAAGCAGTCAATCTTCGATTCTGTTCTCTCATATTGACCTGTGCTCTCCTGCCCTCTAGAGGGCACAGAGGCCCATTCTATTTCATTTCATTTCATTTCATTTCATTTCATTTCATTTCATTTCATTTCATTTCATTTCATTTCATTTCATTTCATTTCATGCCAGAGAAATAAGTGACTGCTGTTCACCTCTGTGATGCCTGAACTTTGATTATTCATTCAACAGGTTTATTAGCAGAGTCGTAGGCAACTCCCAGACAGGGTTCTAAAACGCAGGAGCAGGGTCCACCCAATGACAGGCTTAGATTCTGGATTGTACTTAACAAGACAATAGTCCACTGTGACCCCCCAAATGCATGGCACCACATGCTACTCAACTGTTGTTGTGAAGGAAAGATAGTTTTTCGATTGCAAATTTGAAGCAGAAAATAAAAGTTGCCATGAGGTACTAAATAACAGGAGAGACGTTTCACCAAAGAACCCACAGGAGTGGGATATGGAATAAAACGTTGATTTTTCCTTCCTAAGGATCTTTAGGATCTTTGCTCCCATCTTTTCCACCATAATCCATTTAAAAAGAGAAGATTGTTCCCTCCATTCCAGTGTTCCAAAAAATATCACAAACAAACAAACAAAACCCCTGATATTTTCTCCTTATTATTCTGATATTTCAGAATTCTGGGAGTTGAAGTCTACAAATCTTAAAATTGCCAAGGTTGGATACCCCTAATATAAGCACAAAGACTCAACCTGAAGAATAATTTCTTTTAGATTTGGACATATAAATATGGGAACTGACCAGAGTTGGTTGAAAGATGGGGGCCTATATAAATGTTTTAAATGGATAGACAGGCAGACAGACATGCTTAAAGAAATATTAACCAAATAACCACCATTCTAATTAGTTCTTGAGGCTGATAATGTCTGGAACACTTCTTTTGTTCTCTCTGAAACATGCATGTTGATTTTTTGCATGTTCAGGTAGTTCTCAACTTACAACAGTTCGTTTAGAGATTGTTCAAAGTTACAATAGCACTGAAAAAAGTGACCTATGAGTGTTTGTCACACTTACGACCATTGCAACATCCCCATGGTCACATGATCAAAATTTTGATGCTTGGCAACTGACTCATATTTATGACAGTTGCAGTGTCCTAGGGTCATGTGATTACCTTTTGCGACCTTCTGAGAAGCAAAGTCAATGGGGAAGCCAGATTCACCTTGTTACTAACTTAACAACTATAGTGATGCACTTAACAACTGTGGCAAGAAAAGTCGTAAAATGGGGCAAAATTCACTTAGCAATAGCACTTAGACTTATATACCGCTTCATAGTGCTTTTACAGCCCTCTCTAAGCAGTTTACAGAGTCAGCATATTGCCCCCAACAATCTGGGTCCTCATTTTACCCACCTCGGAAGGATGGAAGACTGAGTCAACCTTGAGCCTGGTGAGACTTGAACTGCCAAATTGCAGTCAGCAGGCAGTCAGCAGAAGTAGCCTGCAGTACTGCATTCTAACCACTGCGCCACCGTGGCTCATTTAACAAATGTTTTGTTTAGCAACCAAAATTTTGGGCTCAATTCTGGTCGTAAGTCGAGGACTACCTACAACTGCATTCCACAAGACCAGGCCACCTTCATTCATCTCTATCTTGCCTTTTCTCAAACACACAGCCTGCCTTCATGTTGTATTGTGCCATGCCACACTGGGTCATATCCTGTCACAATCTTTATCATTTTACTCTTCTTAGATTCCAAATTGAAATCTTCTATATGTCATGTAGACCAGGTTACCAGTTTGAGTATGTAAATGATTGAGTAAATGTATGTAAATGATTGAGTAAATGTAGACCAGGTTACCAGCTTGAGTGATATTCATACCACAGGTAGCATTCTCTGCTGAGACTAAAGGCAATATTAGTGGATTTGAGCATTCTCGTGCTATTCTACACAATCTAGGATTAGCACAGGGATATTTTGCAAATCAGCATATTGGCAGAGCCTTTCCAAAAATTGGCTTTCAAATTTTTTTTTTTCATACTACAGAAGAGGAAATAATGATAGAAGAGAATATTTGTAATTCAGGGTTGAACTGTGGGGTTCTTGGTGCTCCCTGAGCTTGGTGATTTTCTTGCAGACATTTCATTCCCAAACTAGGTAACATCATCAGTGTTAGAAGGGAGCGGGGTTTGCAGAATGGAGGAGAAGGAGAAAGGGAGGAGGAGGAGGAGGAGTTCAGTGGGGTCCTTGGTGCTCTCGGAGCTTGGTGGTGTTCTTGCAGACGTTTCATGACCCAAACTAGGTAACGTCATCAGTGATAGAAGAGAGGGGGGTTTGCAGAGAGGAGGAGGAGGAGGAGGAGGAGGAGGAGGAGGAGGAGGAGGAGGAGGAGGAGGAGAACTGTGGGG
>QLTV01001698.1:13450234-13462316 GCA_003457575.1 Thermophis baileyi
TGTATCTCAGTCTCTCTCTCTCTCTCTCTCTCTCTCGCTCTCTGTCTCTCTCGCCCTCCCTCCCTCCCTCGAGAGAGAGAGAGAGAGAGGGGGGGGGGGGAGGGAGAGAGAGAGAGAGATTTATTGAACTTGAATGTATTGATTTGAATCCCATTTACATAGTGAATTGATACAGGTTGTCCTTATTAAACAACCACAACTGAGACCTGCAACTTGGTTGCTTAATGGAAAAAAAATCACATGATTGTGCTTACAATTTTACTTCAGCTTTCCTTTTTCCTCACACTGCACTTTGGAATATTCAAACCAGGACTGGGATAACTAGCAAGAAGCGAATTAATGTTTGTATTTTCATTCATTAGACGGGAAGGAATTACAGGACAGAAACTGCCACAATAAGGGAAATACATATCAAAATTTGGCTAGCACATTTACTGCTCCCAGCCCTGAGTATGCTAGACAAATCCTAGTTAGATGTAGGGTCTCCTGCTTGGGCAGGGGGTTGGACTAGATGACCTGCAAGGTCCCTTCCAACTCTGTTAATCTGTTAAATACAAAGGTATTTCCCATTGTGTGCCTGCTTATTCTCTTGTAATCCCTTTCTCTCAGATGTCTCTGCTGTGAGGTGGGGGGGGGGGAGAAAAAAAACAAAGGGTCATGCACAGGATAACACAAACAAATTTGTAATGGGGACCATGTGATTGAGAGATAGATGCTGCAAATGTTGTAAACATGCATCTTGACTGTAAAGCTATTTTTCTAGAACCATCATGACTTCAAAGAGTCACTGCATAATTGAAGCATTCAATAATTGAAGTTTACCTGTACCATTATTATAACAAAAGCAGTTAGTTATTAGAATAGCAAGCAGGATTTTTGCTATCCTATGTTTTAGGCATAGTCAACACGACTGTGTCCCAGAGATATATTATGAAATTTGGTACCATTAGATATACAGATGGTTAGCAAGTTTGTTGGCTTTAAATCAGAATTAAACAAATGGGGGCCAAGGCAATTTCTCTACTGCAGCCATTGCTTCTCATCTCCTGTGCTATTCCTGACTGTTTTTAAAATCAACTATGGACATTCCATGATGGATTGCTGTGGGTTGACAGTGGGACTGGGTTAATGCTCAGGTAGACTCTGGGAATGTAAAATCTGAGTGAAAGTTCCCCTCTATTTTTCCCTCCCAATTTGATGAAGACTATCATAATTGGTTGGATGCTTTGTGGACTGCTCTACCAATTGTTGCATTTTCTTTGTAGGAATTGTTCCCTTCTTACTAGTCCCTGGGCTTTTCCTTTGCTTTCCAAGGTATGGAAAGATAGATGCTTTTGCTCTTCTTTCCCATAGTCTTTTCTTTGATGCTAATGCATATTTTCTCCCCTCCCATTGTCTCCCCCTCGCTTATTGTACCATCATTGCTCATATCAAAGCAGAAGGGGAAGGGCTGTTCTTTCATTCCCACATCCCACCTAGAAACTTTGTAGCAAGGAAGAATGGGTGGGTCAACTTCACAGAAGCAAAGTGAACCAACATGCCTATACTGGAAGGGAAGAAGGGAAGGGAAGATTTGCAATACTTTGGACAAGGGGTGAGACAGCAAAATATGCATGTTTTACCCAGCTTGGTTAGAAAGAGAAAAGGTCCCTGATGGGAGATGTAAGGATTGAATGGGGCATGAGCCTCTAGGGCTGAGGGTGATTCATTGACAGATGGATCAACTGCAAAATGATTTAAAAATGGCAAAATGACTCACAGTAGCATTAAAATGTTATTCAAATGAAGAAATGTAATCAGAAATAGATGTTTATGTGGCAGAACTTCTCACTTCAGAGAGTTCTGGTATCCAAAATGAATCTCAGTTTGAAAATTTCATAAATGGGAAAGTCTGCCCAATCTTGTCCCAAAGGTGTTTTTTCAAGAGGCAACTGGAATTTCTGTTTTTTCTTTGAAGACATTTCGCTTCTCATCCAAGAAGCTTCTTCAGCTTTGCAGAGCTGAAGAAGCTTAGAATAGAATAGAATAGAATAGAATAGAATAGAATAGAATAGAATAGAATAGAATAGAATAGAATAACAGAGTTGGAAGGGACCTTGGAGGTCTTCTAGTCCAACCCCTGCTTAAGCAGGAAACCCTATACTATTTCAGACAAATGGTTATTCAATCTCTTCTTTAAAACTTCCAATGTTGGAGCATTCACAACTTCTGGAGGCAAGTTGTTCCACTGATTAATTGTTTTAACTGTCAGGAAATTTCTCCTTAGTTCTAAGTTGCTTCTCTCCTTGATTAGTTTCCACCCATTGCTTCTTGTCCTATCCTCAGGTGCTTTGGAGAATAGCTTGACTCCTTCATTGATTCTTCTGGAAGGCCAAGAGGAGTCTTGGATCAAGAATATTCTCTTCAGGTTCCCAGCTTCTTGGATGAGAAGTGAAACATCTTCAAAAAAACCCCAAAAAGTCCAGTTGAAAAAGCACCTTTGGGACAACCATGACCTGGATGACTGAGAATCTCCATAGACATTTAGCTATGCCCAATCTTGTTTTTGCACTGATCATGAGCATCTGTGAAGTGAGAAGATACCAGGCTCCTTCCAAGCCTTTTTGGGATCTTCCAGGCATCTGGGAAGTTCTGCATGGACTTTATTTTTTTCATAGATTATTATCTCTAAACTATATGACAAACCCAAAAGGGCCGTTGTTGTTATCTTTAAATATTTTCTTTCAGAATAGCCCTTCTAAGTGAAATGGAGGTTTTTTCAGAGTCTGGCCTTTAAAAAGTAATTATTTCTGGGTTATAATCCATGTATGATATGCCATACGCTAAATAAATACATACATTTCTGGTTAAATTACTTGAGAGCCTGTTTGGGCTAGTGCAGTGATGGCTAACCTTTTTGTCATCGCTGCCGAAAGCGCGTGCACACCCATAATGCAATGTGCGTGTGCCCCCCACGCCCCCCACCCCCATGCATGCACATGTGACCCCCCATGACTCCCCACCCCCCACGCATGCATGCACGACCCCCCATGCCCCGCCCTCCATGCATGTGCACGTCTCCTGCATGCGCCCCGCCCCCCACACCTGCGTGGCAGAGACCTAAAAACCAGCTGGCCAGTGGGAGGCGCATGCACATGCGCAGTGGAGGTGAGCTGGGGCAATGGCTCGCGTGCCTGCAGAGAGGACTCTGCATGCCACCTGTGGTATGTGTGCCATAGGTTCGCCATCACGGGTCTAGTGGTTTAAACACCAGGCTAGAAAGCTGGAGACCATCAGTTCTAGTCCTGCCTTAGGCATGAAAGCCAGCTGAGTGACTTTGGCCCAGTCCACCTCACAGGGTTGTTGTTATGAGGCACACAGGAGACAGAAGATGTGTTGGATACGTTTGCTGCCTTGAGTTATTTTTAAAAATAATAAAGGTGGGATACAAGTAAATGAAATAAAATAAATCAACAAAATTCTATAGAGAAACATGAAGACTTTGTACTAGTTGACATGTATCAGAAGTCATTAAGCTTATTTATTTCAAAGCGCTTAACATAATGGAGAATCATGACTATAACTTTATAATTCTATGCATGTTGATAAAGATTACAAAGAGCTACATGAATCCCTAATGATTTTTTAAAGTTGTAACTAACTGTTCAACTTTATAAATATAGGATCTCAAATGATAGGCTGTAGAAAACTTGGCCATCAGTCAGAGAGGACAGTTATGGATTGTTGGCCAGCAATCCAACTCACTAGTTTTCTTTAGCTGTCAATCACACATAAAGTAAAGGTGCCTAGTTGCTGTTAGTTGTATAACAAACCACCATAGCAGAATACACTGTACTCCTACCCAGTGGTGAAATCTAAAAATTTTCCCTACCGGTTTTGTGGGCGTGGGTTATTTTGTGGGTGTGGCTTGGAGGTCAGGTGGACGTGGCTTCAGGTGGGCATGGGTTGGTGGTCTGTGACCGGGTGGGCGTGCTTGGTGGTCAGGTGACCAGGTGGGCATGGGCAACTTGTAAAATGTGGTGAAACTCACTTAACAACGCTCTTGCTTAGCAACCAAAATTTTGGGCTCAATTGTGGTCATAAGTTTTCTTTCTTTCCTCCTCTCCTCTCCTCTCCTCTCCTCTCCTCTCCTCACAGACTTGGCGAGGCTTCTAACAGAATGATCGTTTGGGTCCCATTCCCCACTTTCTTCTCATCGCACCCTCTGTCCTTCTGTCTTCCCCTTCCCCCCCTTTCCTTCCCTTTCCTTCTCTCCTTCCCTTCCTCCTTTCCTTTCCTCCTTTCCTTCTTTCCTTTCCTTTCCTTTCCTTTCCTTTCCTTTCCTTTCCTTTCCTTTCCTTTCCTTTCTTTTCCTTGCTGCTGCCCCTCTCACCTTCCTGGCTTCAGCTCTGGAACCTTCACGGGCCGGACAGCATCGCCCCTCCTCCGCGCAACCTGCTGCCGCTGAGCGGTCTTGTTCATGCCGCCTGCTTTGCTCGTGGAGCGGATGGGCTGGAACTTCTGCGCTTCTTTGCAGCGCAGCAGAGAAGCACAGTTGAGCAGGGCCAGGGCAGAGCAGCCTATTGTGCCTTCTCTTGCCCCACTCTCCATCACGGAGGGCCATGCATCCCCCCCGCCAATCCTCCGTACAAACTGCCTGCCCTGTTTCTACAAAGGCAGAGCCCTGCAGGGCGATCCAAAGAGGGGAGGGGGATGCTGTAGGAAAGGCCGCCTTCCACCCATGCCTCCGTGCCTCTCGCTCCACTTCTTCACCGGTGGGAAGCGGCGCCGTGGGCCGAGATCCCAGAGTGGTGCTGGCAGACGGCCGGGCCAATCTGCAAAGAGAGTAGGCAGGTGGCCAGGTGGGAGGCCAGTGGGCTGCTTTGGAGCCCCAAGCACCGTGGAGCCGGCCAGGGAGGCACGTGGGCCCAGGTGGAATTTCTGCAGCATCCCCCTCCCCTCTTTGGATCGCCCTGCAGGGGGGGCTCTGCCTTTGCAGAAATGGGGCGGCCGCATGTGCAGCAGCCGCGGGACATCCGCTTGCCCTTCCTGAGCACTGCTGCCACCGCTCTCTCAGTGTCTGCATTTCCACCAAGGGCCACCCGCCCACCCAATGGCCAGGCTGGGCTGGACGCCGACCTCGGAAGGCAAGCGGTCATGGGGGACCCCCGGGAAGGCCGCATGGAAGGCAGGAAAGCATGCTGGGGCTGCAGGGAAGGGAGTAGGCTGCTACCTCCCTTCCTCACCACCCCGACATGCTTTCCTGCCTTCCACGTGGCCTTCCACCTGCCTGCCTCCGCAAGCTGGCCACGGGGACACCGGGAAGGCCGCGTGGAAGGCAGGAAAGTATGTCGGGGCTGCGGGCCGCGGGTAATGGAGTAGGAAGGCAGGCTGGGATGGTGGGGGGGGCAGGGGCAGCTAGGTTGGCCGCAACTTTGCAGGCTTACCTGGCAGGCAGATCAGGGGCGCAGCACTTCAGGCAGGCAAGCTGCAGAGCAGAGACTGGGCGGGGCAGGGCGAGCGAGCGGCGACCAGGGGACCGGTTCAGGGGCATGGCCAGCCAGCTGTCACTACCGGCTCGGCGAACCACTGGTGCCCACCGCTACCGGTATGCAAGAACCGGTCCGAACTGGGTGTATTTCACCCCTGCTCCTACCATGTTTTCCCAAAAATAAGACCCTGTCTTATATTTTTTTGAACCCTGAAATAAGTGCTTGGCCTTATTGCCATGCACTCAAAAGCCCGATTGGGCTTATTATCAGGGGATGTCTTATTTTGGGGAAAACATGGTAGGTGTTTACATCAGAAGACAAATCTGTAGGTTAAGATTGAAACAACCTGTGTGCCTGTTCTATGTATGATTGACAATTGAACAGAGCTAGTGTTAGAGAGGGTTAGCACAGATATCTTTGCAGCTTAGTGTTATTTATTCCACTAGAAAACTGATTTAGAATGGCATTTTCAAAAGGCTATTCTCTCTTTTTGTTATTTCATATGAAAGACAATATCTGTAGGGAAGCAGAGTTATTTTTAAAAATATTGAAAATCTGTAAGTGGATTCTCTCTCTCTCTCTCTCTCTCTCTCTCTCTCTCTCTCTCTCTCTCCCTCCCTCTCCCTCTCTCTCTTTCTCTCTTTTTTTTTTTATAATGGGCTCTGGAGGGGGGAACGAGACATGTTCATTACTGCTAAACATTGCATGATCCATACATTCCCTTCAGCTATCTTTTTGACCTTTCAGAAAAACAATATTTTTTATTGCTCACATTTTTTTCTAAAAATCAGTACTGTTAAAAATACACGAGATTAGTGGAATCTTATTATGTCTATTTTAGGGGCAAGTGCTCATTGGGGCATCCATTATTTTATCTATAATGTTTGGCCGGGGATATTTTTTTTTTCTAGCTCAGTGACATGAACTTACGTTTGCTGAACTTTTTGCTGAACTTTCTGCCGACAGTTACGATTTGCAATCAGCTGACATTGCCCTAACATCTTGACTGAAGATCCTCAATTGTTCCAAAAAATGCTGCAGAACCAGAGGTTTTGAAGGTGGTCAAGAACCAGAAGAGGATAAGAATTTAGAGGCGCCGTGTTAAAAAATGGGGGTTTAGGACTTTGCTTTCAAAAGTCACAAGGAATCACATCAAGAAGGTTTCTTGGTAAAATTGAGTTAATTGCCATGAGCATTTTTCTTTCACCCATGTTCCTAGCTCCATGATTAAATAATGTATGGGTAGAGGCTGAAGCAACTTCTAGCATCCTTGCGTATATTTAAATGGTTCCTGCTTGCATTGCAGGATTCACATAGATTCTGAGTTGTTCTGTGGTCAGGTAGATTGAAAGGTTCCTAGCTGTCTTCTGCCATGTGGTTTGTGGCTTTGGTTGAAAGGGTTAACAGTTGAAGTGACCCTTTAGGCCAGGGTGGTATTCAATGTGTACTGAATGGCTCAGGAATTCTGGGAGTTGAAGTCCACAGGTCGTAAAGTGGCCATAGTTGCCCTTCCTTGCTTTAGGCAGTCACATCTATTGTTTCTTCTTCCTTGTTCCCAATAAGTAAATGCATTTTAGTTTGCCATTCTGTTATCCAATATTCTTTTTCATACCGATTGAATACCTTTGGAAATCTTCCTTCTAAAAAAATGAATAAGGTTTTTTAAAAAATAGGAAACACTACAACAGATGTTAGGACTGTGGAGCACTTCCTTTGGAACACCTACGGATTGCATCTTTCTGCACCTTCTTGAAGCAGTGGAGTCTTTGTCTGGTACAGGTAGTCCTTGTCTTATGACAGGTGGGTTAGTGACTGTTTGAAGTTATGATGGATGCCCCTAAAATCTTCTTACAACGTGGTTCTGAAGTTATGACATCCACCCCCTCGTGGTCAAGTGACCACATTTGGGCCATGCTGATCTCTGTGTCATTCCAATTTTAGTATATGTGCTGCTGAAGTGAGCACAGGTGACTGCATTTTGAATGCTTAACATTTATGGCCATTTGCAGAGCCCTGCAATCACCTAACTGAAACTTGCAAAGTTTTTTTTCTTCTTCCAGAAAATGGTATTTACTTTGGATTTCTGGAAAAAGACTGCCATAGCGAACAATGGGTTTGCTATGATCCCTCATGACTTACAACTGTAATTGCTAGACTCAATTACGGTCAAAAGTTGAGGACTACTTGCATGCCATGGTTGCTTCATGCAACTGCTATACATTTCTAGGGAAAGATAAGTTGTTGGAGATGGGTGTTACACTTCTCTTTCTCTCTAATTCTCCACCCATCTTTTAACTTTGGCATCCAAAGTGCTACAGAGTCCTATCCGATGTGGTGTGGTTATTAGCCGAACAGCTTGGATGAAACGATCCCACTCTTGTTTCACTATGAACTCTATGTAAGAGGCAAATGTTGTGGAGCAATTTGGAAACTCTCCTTGAGATGATGTGAAAGGCAATTCTTTTAGGGCTTTATTACCCAGCACTCATCAGGAACAATTGAAGCTGCACCATTGTTTGAATTTTCTGTGAAATTGGAGAAGCAAATTAGCTGTGAAAAATGCAAGAATTTTTGAAAAACGGAGCCTAATGTGACAACTGGGTATTATGAAATAATTAAATTAGTTCTGTAGTGCAGCTTTTAAATAAGGGTAGCTGAATGGAGCAAGGCTCTTGTTCCCGGGCTTCAAACGAAAGGAGAGATTTAACTTTATGTGCCATCTCAAGAACTACAGCTCAGGATAAGAGAAAGGAAGTGTAAAAGTGATTATTCTGCCATCCAAGTGTGAATATTTGTCAGAGTTAAAGACCAACAATAAAACATTCTTGTATAAGCAAGAGAAGTCTTTTCAAGTTGCTTTAATTTATTGATGGCTTAAACACTCAGGTTGTTTATTATGTGTTCTGCATTTGATTTTTAGACATCTGAACATGGCCCTTTGTCTCTGTAGCCAGTCTGTTGTTGTTTGTAACACTAATCCTTTCCCTGATGCAAACAGTGAATATATCTAAGTCTTTGTTTTTTGGAAAGAAGTTGATTTCGGATACTTAAAATCTGGATGTTCGGGAAATCATTTCCAGAATGTAGAAAATTGACCATATGGAAAGCATACAAAATGCATACTCTATAACCTGGTTAAACTGGAAACATTAAATTTAAGCTTAATTCCATTGAAATCTATTTGTGGACTTCAATACCTAAATATCTTCTGATTCTAAACTCTAATTATGATTGTGTTTGCAGCAAGAAGGACCTACACTGCAAGATAGCCAGACCTCTCTATTGGCAGGACAAAAAACAATGGATGGAAACTAATCAAGGAGAGAAGCAGCCTAGAATTAAGAAGAAACTTCCTAACAGTGAGGACAATTAACCAGTGGAACAGCTTGCCTCCAGAAGTTGTGGTTTTTCATCACTGGAGGTTTTTAAGAAGAGACTGGACAGTCACTTGTCTGAAATGATATAGGGTCTCCTGCTTGAGCAGGGGGCTGGACTAGAAGATCTCCAAGGTCCCTTCCAGCTCTATTCTGATTCTGACTTGGCCACGGCAAGTTGGCCGTGGTGAGTTGATCATGGCAAGTTAACAGCAGCGAGTTGAATCAGCCCTCCAATGCTATGCCTGTTTGCAAACTTTGAAGGACTGATTCAACTCACTGCGGCCAAGTCACCACAGCCAACTTACTGCAGGAAAACTCGCCATGGCCAACTCGCCAAGGGGCAATTTGCTGCAATTTAACAATTGTATTTAATTATTTAAAATAAATAGAAAATTATTTTAATTTTTGCCATTCACATTTCATTCTATCCCTCCTTTTGCATCCTTTCTTTAATGATTCTATTCCACTATTTCTTTGATATTAGTGTAACTCTTGTTCTGCAGCAAGTTGTCCTGCAGCAAGTCAGCTGTGGCAAGTTGTCCCGCACTGAGTTGGCCATGGTAAGTTGTTCATGGCGAGTTGGTTGTGGCAAGTTGGTCATGGCGAGTTAGCTGTGATGAATTGTCATAGGCCCTTCTCCACAATGCCAGAGTGAGAGCACCCATCCCTTTTCTTCTCCTTTTCCTTTCCCCTTCCCAGAGGGTCTTGAGCTCCACCGGTTGAATTTTCATACTGTGCCTGGCTTCCCAGCTACAGCTTCTGTCACAAATTTATTTGTCCAATTAATACGAAAAGCACTGTTTCACCCAGACTTTGCAGGCTCTATGATGGCCAGTTTCCCTGTTCTCGCTTTTTACATGCTCTGGATTCTATGAGATAGAACTCTATATTCATATCCAAAAGTGAAAGGTATCTTAAAAGAAATGCGCAATACTAGGAAGCAAACTATTAATTCTGAAAATTAGCATGACCTAATCTACAATTGGGTGGTTCTGGAACGTTTCTTTCCTTCCTAATGAAATTTCGTTTGTGGTAGCTAGTTTTTTTTCTACAAGCATCTGTCACGCAAAATTAGGTACCAGTGGAAATACACCAAGGATGAAATTCATTTGCACATCTGGTTTACTAGAGAAATAGGGTTAATCTCTTCAGCCCTGGAGAGCTGTCTCCTTCATTACAGGTTAAGCAACATATTTGCCCACCCTTTAAAGTCAAACAACCTGTCCCTCTTTTGTTTTACGAAGTGTGTGGAGGATAGCCGTGCTGGATGGCTGGCTGAAGATATTTTGGCCAAAAAGACCATCTTCTCAATCATGTTTTATATTCACTGTTGTTTATTTGAGGTTCTCAGGCTGGTTTATAAAGATGACATCATCTACAGCTGTATTAGCTCCCCACAGATTGTTCCCCTAAGAAGTGGCTTTCCACATGTCCCTCACACTCTGCCTACCAGATGACCGTCCCTTGCCTGTTATATTCCTCCTCCTGTTATATTCCTACTTTCTCCTGTCTGAATCACAGCTGTGGCTGCTGCAGATACAGAAAAGCACACTTGTCTATTGCCCAGGGTTAATGCAGGCCAAGTCTTCTGGGACCCAGCTGGGAAGCTGGGGCTATCTGGACTGTATTACAGATGACGATTAGGTGGCAGCAAAGAGAGGTAGAAACTTGAACATCATCTGGGTTTGGTTGATTGAGTTAGAAAGCCCCAAATCTCATCTATGTAAACGGAAAATGCGCAACGTTGTCGCAATTCCCTTGAGAGGAGTTTAATGAGTTTAATGAATGCCCCACCTTTTTCATCCTAATCTTAATGCAGAGCAGCCTGTAATTTTGTTTCCTGTTCTGCTTGAAGAGTGACGCAGCCTGACATTTGCTGGGCTGAGCTCATCTGTGCCATTTCTCTTTGGTGCTTTGGGTTGAAAGCAGGCAGCATCTGGGCTCTTATTGGTCAGTGTAGAAGCTGGTTGGTGATCTCCATCGCCATTTCCAGGATTCTATATCTCCACAAAGGAAAACGTCTATGTAAAACTTGAATCCCTTTGCTTTTGAGACAGGTCTTGGCATTGCATGGGTCCCTTCTATATCTGAAGCAGTGGTTAACCAATTCCTTTCTGCATACCTAACCAGAGTCCCAATAACTAGGGCAAGTGATAGCTGTTCAGTGAAATGCTATACATTTATGAATAGATTCACTGGTGGATCTCTCTCTCTCATCCGCTTTCACACTCACCATCTCTCTTACTCTCTTACTGTCTTACTCTCTCACTCACTCTCTGCTTCTCAAAGATAGAACATTAAACCATTTGTGGGGTCCTTGCTGCTCTCTGTGCTTAGTTGTTTTCTTGAAGACATTTTATTACCAAACTAGGTAACATCATCAGTGCTAGAAGGGAGTGGGTTTGCTCCCTGTTTATATACTAGTGGCTTTTCCTGTCATGTTGATGGAAGCGTAATTGTGATTTCTTGATCAGGCTGTTTTTTATTGTTAGCTTGTTTGTCTGAGTTGATAATTCCTTGATTGGGATATTGTTTGTTTGATTGTTGGTCTAATATTAACCATTGTGTTAATTTATGTTCCTCTGGGTGTTGACTGCTGGTGAGGCCATCAGAGGAAAGAGTCCAGAAAAAGTCCAGAAAGGGATTTTTAAGCAGGTTTCATTTCCAGCTAATTTGTTCATGGAGTCACAGTTTAAGGCTTTAAGATGGAAAAGCCCTAAGAAACCCATGGAAAGCCTACTAGTAGGATGTAAGTGCATAGAAATTCCCACAAATGGTAGTAACTATTGTGATGAGTAACCATAGATGCTATTTAGAAGTTAGCATGGTGATTCAGTTTGATCAAGTCATCCCATTGGAGCTTCTCTAGACCTTCAGTACATGTACAGTGAACGCATTGAAGCTTTTCCCACATTGCATTGTAAAGTGGATCATGATACCTTTAGGCATTTTGCAAAATGGATTGTGTTGCCTCTGAAATTGGAAGTGATCCTTGGAGTAATTCAGGCTGTTGTTGTTGTTGTTGTTGTTGTTGTTGTTGTTGTTGTTGTTGTTGTTATTTTTATTATTATTATTATTATTATTATTATTATTATTATTATTATTATTATTATTATTATTATTATTATTATTATTTGCTGGTTGCCATTCATTCAGGAGGTTGTTCATTTTCTTCTGCAAATCTAGTTCCTTTGTTAAAACCATTCACTGATTATATGTTTCATTCTTCACTCC
>QLTV01001698.1:13486315-13500097 GCA_003457575.1 Thermophis baileyi
TTAATTTCTAGTTCATAGTTCAGAGCAGACAGAGTACAGAGTGGTCTGAGCCACACCCAGCCTTCTAGCTTAAGTTTCAGTTTCAATTCTCTGCACAGACTCAGATGTGTTTCAGCTCCCATTGGCTGACTTAGTTGCCATGCCTATTCATTGGCTGACCTTGTTACCATGTCTCTCCCAGTTCATGAATATTTTAACATAATCTAATCTAATCTAATCTAATCTAATATAATCTAATCTAATCTAATCTAATCTAATCTAATCTAATCTAATCTAATCTAATATATCCTTATTACACATTTCGTAGTTCCGAATCCCTGCTTTTTAACCAGTCATAGAACCTGTTCCAAGTTAAATAATATTCTGTTTCCTCCTTATCAAACAGCAACTTCTTATTATCAGCATCATTTCCAGTTGCTTTGGGGACATGAAACCAGCAGCTTCAGGCGGCTGTGCAGAATACTCATAACTTACTAAGAGTTATCAGATTCTTGCTGTTAATAAAGAGCATCCGTGTATATGACCTACTTTACAGATGGCTGTATTTAGAATCCAAATAATCTGTGAGAAGTTATTTTTAAACCATATCTAGGATTACGTCCTTGATAGATCTGATCGGTTTTCAAGTAGCCCACTAGGAGTATTAGCAATCCCAGAAGCAAAGACTTCAGAAATCTCCCCTTAATTAATTCAACAAAATGTTTAAAGTTCTTCCCGGGGTGTGTGTGGGGGAGAAACAATCTTCAAGGATGTCAGTATTCTGAATTAGTTGCCAGGATAAGCAGGAGCAATTCAGAGGGAGGAAGTTAGCATTCTTTTGTCAGGGGACTGATCTGTTCATAAATTAGGCAATCAAATTCTCTGTCACACGTTATGCTGACAGGGAGCTTCCCTGCAAAACCTTGGCTGAAAATCCACTGACATCTTTGTCAGCTTGACTATTCCTGCCTAGGGCCTCATAAAAACTGAGGATTAACATTAATGGCATTTGAGGTAGACTAACGGGGGGAGAAATGAAATCCATTCTGATCTTATATACATATGTCTAAAGCCAGAATAACTCCTAGGAAAACAAGAGGAATTGATTTGCAAGACCCTCTGGCTTCCAAAATGTGATGTGTGTTAACAGATGATATGCATTCTATTTTTCCTTCAGTCTCCAAGGGATGTTGATATTATAATACAGGTGAGGACATCCTCCTATAATTAAATCTTTAAATATAGTATGCTATGATAACACTATAGGATCTCTTTCACCCCTTAGGGTCAATTTTTTATGAAAGGGAATATTCATGAAGTCTTGGTATATGCTTACATGTCCAATTTTGCACTTGGAGGGCATGTTTTTGATGTTCACTTAAAATGACTACCTAAATGGGCTTGCCTGTTTGCAAAATGATTGATGGAGCGGCTCTAATTAGTCTTCCAAATGCTCACATTAGGAGTCAGGACATTTCCTTTCACCTGCAATATATATTTTTGTTCATTTTCTGGACAAATAAACATGGAAACTAATCAAGGAGAGAAGCAACCTGGAATTAAGAAGAAACATCCTAACAGTGAGAACAATTAACCAGTGGAACAGCTGGCCTTCAGAAGCTGTAGGTGCTTCATCACTGGAGGTCTTTAAGAAGAGACTGGATAGCCAATTGTCTGGAATGGTATAGGGTCTCCTGCTTCAGCAAGGGGTTGGACTAGAAGACCTCCAAGGTCCCTTCCTGCTTTATTCTGATTGGAGGTTTGATCATTTTCCAAAGAGAACTAGGCCGGAATCATGCTTCAGGTTTTTTTTCCCCCTAAGCGTATCTCTTGGAATTCTGTGGATTGGAAATAAAGAGGATGGAGGTGGGGGTTGGTGGAGGAGGCTGTTACTTTTCTCTACTCCTTGTATTTTCCCATTTATTTAATCTTTGAAGCACTTTTTAAAATCAAAACGCAAGGCATCGTATATGTAAGACAGCCTGATGGTGAACTTTAAAACATTTTTTGTCTGAATCTCCTCTTAATAGGGTAGACCTTACCTTGCAAATGAAAGGAAACCTTTTTTTCCCCCAGTAATCTCTGCAAAGAACATTTCATTGTGAGTGAAATTGTGTGCTCTGTTATGCGTGAAAGTAAACACATTTTTTATTTTGTACGAGAATTTAAGACTTCCATACATGAAGAATGGGAAGCAGCGTTTTAACACATTAGGTTATTTGTCAGACTAGGCCCATATTATGCAACTGGCAGTAGCGCTCCAGAGCGTTAGTGAGGAATCTTTCCCTTGTCTGCTATCACCTGGTGTAGCGCGTCAGAGAAATAGCCCTGAAGGGGATATTCATAATCTGTTACATAAATAAATAGGAGAGAAGCATTCCTTAAGTCCTGGGAAGGGAGCTAGTATTAAGAAGACATGGGCTGACTCCTCTCTGACTCACTGCAGTATAAGAGGGAGAAGAGGTAGACTTGGAACATAATGTACTATTCTATAATGTCTCACTGTCATGTTAAATTCTAGCATTTCTATAGTTTCCTGGTCCAGCCCACTGCATAGGGCTGGGGCCTGGTTCCATCTTTTGTAGTGATGTCAAGGGATGGGCAAAGGATGTACCTTTGATATGCCTGCTTGCGAGACAGATCCACCAAACTGTGTTTCTTCTCATATGGTTGAGTCAGATCATTTCCATGGACATGGTCTGATTCTAGTGTTCACCATACTCACACCTGATCAGAAACCTCCACTGTTGGGTCTGTGAACCTCTATTTTAAATTCTCTGCTGCCTTGGAATGATACATAACAAGATATTCAAATAATATCCCTCAATCACTTTCTGATGCCACTGCTAGTGACAGATTAAGCAGAGGAAACTTAAAAATACCACACAGGTGCATCTGAAAGCACTTGGTCCACAGAAAGCATGTTTGTCCTCCAGCCTGAGACTGGCTTTCTGCATTTGATAAAGTGAATCACCTATTGGCAGATGGGTACCGTGTTGCAATCTTTCCTCTTCCCATCATAGACAAATTGCTAGCATGAATTTCTGTGGATTGAAATCGAGTTCAGAGCAACGTGATTTCTCCAAACTTACTCTGTTCTGGCTTTCTCTGTTTGTCTCATCCACAGAGATTCAATCAGTCTCTTTGTAGAATAAGTACTATTCCCAACACTTCCACCAGTGATGAGGATCTTGAGCCTTGAAATTCAGCAACAGCTGTAAGGTCATAGGTTTCCCATCCTTGCCTAGGCCAAGCAATAACATTTGTTTGTTCATAAGAACAGAGAGTCTGAATAGTTGATGTAAATCACATCTGACCACCCAATACTTCCACTGGGGTCCAACACTACAGACTAGGCTATAGGTTGAAGTTCAATTCAATTAAAGTTCAATTCTTAAAGTTCACTTTCTTTCCAACAGATGAATCTGGAAAACAAACAATCTTTTTGATCTCATGACCCCACATTGTTAACAATTACTGAGAATACCAAAGAACTTTTGTTTTTGTGGGCTATGTTTATCAATGTCTACCACATTGAAACGTAAAACTGAGGAAACTTTAAAATACTTCTCTGACTTACAGACCCCTTGAAAAGGTCTTATGGATCTCTCATTTTCTCTGACACATCTGTGCAACTGAATTTTGGTGGAACCATGCTTTTGGACTATGGTGCCACTCTCATTTTGAAGCCATGTTAAGTTAGAATAAGCAGTGGTCTTGAAATGTGAAGATAGTCTCCCATCTGCAAGTGAGCTTGTAAATAGAAACAGCTGCCTACAAAGACAGCTGACATGAAGTGATGAATAAAAAGGCCTTCCATGATGCACTTTGATATTTAAAGTAAACTTTAGGGATGTGTTCTAATAGCATTATTCCTCTGTACTTCAAAGCTACTATATTTTAAGTTGAAACAAAACAGATTTCAGAAGCTGTGTAAAATACAACTGAAAGATCAGTTGGTGATTTAGTGTTCAGTTGTATGATACTTTGGTGTTTTTTTCAACAATTTATTTCGGTTTGTGGTAGAACATTTATATTCTGCTAAATTGCTCTGTGTTTATGGCCACAGACCTAGAAGGCTAAACAAGTTAGGAAGTCTACAGTACAAAAACGTTCACAGTTGTCATGCTCCATGTCCTTAATTTAACTTTACAGCTTCCTCTAATATATCAGAATTCAGAAAAGATAAAATTGCCGGATGGCGTGACCTAGATAAATAAAATAATGAAACGAGAAGGATCTTTTTGAACTGCAATCCAAACTATCAAACTTCTGCATTCCTTGTTGCATAAGTAATACTTTAAAATCCTGATTTCTTGACACTTGTACTATTTGTAACTTATCTGCCAGCTGCTGGGGCTAAGTGTCAATCTGCTAAAGCATGAACCCAGTGACAATAGCCACAAGGAACAATTCCTTCACATAGAGGTTCAAATTCTCCAGCATCCCAAACAATAGCCTGAAACCTGCTGCAATATTACCAGGGCAAAAGTCATAAGAACTGATAAAGTGAGGGTCCTTGCTGAGCGTGGTTGTTTTCTTGCAGACATTTCATTACCCAGACTAAGTAACATATCAGTGTTAGTCGTGGCACTGATGATGTTACCTAGTTTGGTAATGAAATGTCTGCAAGCAAACAACCAAGCTCAGAGAGCACCAAGGACCTCTCATGTCAACCCTCAGCTACAAATGTTCTTCTTTATAAGTCCTCAGTGGAATTACCATTAGTGCTCCAATATATATGCACATGGAATGGGAGTTTGATCTGTATTTCTCATCTGTATCTGTTATACTGGCAGTGAGTTGGTTTGGTTTAGTGGTTAAGATACCTGGTTAGAAACCAGGAGTCTTTGAGTTTTAGTCCTGCCTTAACCATGAAAGCCAGTCAGTTGACTTTGGGCCAGTCACTCTCTCTCAGCCCAACTCACTTCACAGGGTTGTTGTTGTGGGGAAAATAGTATTAGGCATCTTTGCCACCTTGATTTATTTATATAAAAAAATAAAGGCAGGATTAAATAATAGTAATAAATAAATAAACCCATGAGATATGCTGCCGTTGTGTGTCATGTAAACCCTGATGGAGGAAAAATTGTATTCCCTTGCTAGGAAAATATGTTCAATGTGGTTTTACACAATCATTTTTTTCTGTCTATAACTTGATTCCGAGTTCATGAAGGGACGTTTGGTGCTTGCTCCTAACACAAACCTTTGTAGAAGTTACAAAATGCAAAGAGCAATCATGTAGGAATATTATATTGGTTTCTCCTCTGCTATGTTTTGTCTTATTATCCTTTGTTAATAAGGAGAGTCCAGGAGAGTCCTTTGTTTCCCGAATCTAGAATTTTAATCGAATCCAATATTATTATTAAATTCATTGATGTGTTCATGTATGGAAATGAAAATTGCTAGGTTCTTCCACAGTAGAATAGCCATCTACAATTATATAGTAATGTGTTGGAATTTCGCTTAACAAGCATAGATGAACTTCTAATAGTATGCAAATAATTTATAATTTGTGCATAATATTATGTGATTAGATTGGATTCAGTACTATATTGGACAGAAACAAGAATAGAAGCTCACTTTTTACCCTTCTAACCTGGGAATATTTTACTTTTACCAACCAAAGGATCTCTAAGATTACCCTCACCAATAGTGACAGGGCAAGCCACTAGAACAGGGATGTCAAACTCAAAACTCGGGGACCAGATCTGGCCTGCAGGGCCGCCCTGGAAACAGCGAAGGACTAGTCCGCGGTGTCTCTGCCAGCAAAAACAGAGCTCCGTTTTTGCTGGCAGAGGGTTGCAGGAGGTCATTGCAGCCGAAAATGGAGCTCAGGAGGGCCACGGGTGGCCCTTGCGAGTTCCGTTTTTGCTGGCAGAGGGTTGCAGGGAGACTGTCGCAGCCGAAAATGATGCTCAGGAGCCCGTTTTCGCTGGCAGAGAGCTCGGCCCACCACAGGCACCCCCGACATGAGTGACGTCGAGTTGGCCACACCCACCCTGGCCATGCCCCCCACCCGCCCCCGAGGTCAAACACAACCATGATGCGGCCCTCAATGAAATCGAGTTTGACACCCCTGCACTAGAATATAAACTGACAGCAAACTGCACTCCTTACTAGCACTGATGATGTTACCGCAAGAAAACAAGCAAGCTCAGCGAGCACCAAGAACCCCTCAATACTTTACCTTAGTAAGGTGACTGGTTGGTATACTTCCAATTTAATGTACATGGAAACTGAATGGGCTGATAACTGAACCTTTCTTTCATTCGGGTTATGGTATTTGGGCATCTTGATCTGAGCATCAACTAGCTGACCACAAGAAGATGCCAGAAAAACTCCTAACACTTTGCTGCTGTCTAGAGGTTTTGCAAACTTTGTAATCCAGGTATGTTAATCTATTTCAACAGTGAAAACAAGACAGTAAGCTGATTTAGCGGGTAGACAACTGTGGGAACATTAGTCAGCTTGCAACATGCTTCATTGTTCGCTAACCACTCTGATCACTGCTCCTTAAAAAATTGCTGCAAGGTAGTACTGGAAGAGTGAGTCACCATGATGGATTTGGGTTGATGCAATGGTCTTGTAGCTGAAGCTTTTTGGGGGAGAGGGGATCGAATCAGGCACAATTTCACATAGACACTGGAAGACTTTGGGTCTAATTAAAAGCATGTGAATTTGGCTTTATGCAGTATGGATTGGTGGCCCTGTGTGTGTCAAGGAAGAAGAATCTGCAGTTGGGCATCCAGGAGGAGCAAGAAGGACCTGAGTGAATGGGTTGGTGGAAAGGTCTCTGGGTTTTGTATCAGAGGACTGCTTAACAAAGGTGCTGCAATCTAAGAATAAATATAAATAAGATATAGATAGATAATGATGGCTTCATAACAAGGCAGGACTAGAACTCAGTTTCTTACTTTCCTAGCTTGATGCCTTAATCACCACACTAGACTGGCTCTCTGGAAGTAGAGGATGACTTTGATCAGTCAACTTTTGAATTGTAGACCCAGCATGCTTCCACTGGGCCCAGTAAAGACCTGTTAATCAGCTTCAGCAGAACTTCAAGAGAACAACACATTGTCACAACATTGTTCAATGAATCATGTAGATGGTAGTTTGGAAATACTATACTCAGCTTGCATATAGAATTGAATGAACGATGTTTGGCTATTATGGATGGTTTTTTTAAAAAAAATCAAGCTTGCCCAGTCAAAACTATTAAAATTATTTATTCAAAGCACTTTTAAGCCATTCAGTTGTGTGACTTTAGGAGGCCCACAGTACTCTCTCTGGACAATATACATCACTTGAAGCCAAATCCATAAAACCACATCTTCAACAAAATACCACACTTAAAACAAAATCAATATAACAGTATCATAATAACAGCCCAGTATCCTATCTATAATCACATACCGTACTCATACTAATAGCATCATAACTCATGAATGATGTGTCTACTCACTCTGTAATTCAGAATGCTCCATGGAAACCCAAGCTTTTAACAACGTCTTGAACATCAAGAGGGGGGACACTGTTTGTCAGGCTGAAGCCATATCTTATTAGAGACTTTGGCCTGCCACACTTTATGCTTTAAAAATGTATTCTTGCTTTGGGAATTTGGGAGGGGCCGTTGCATGAGGGTTGTAGAAATGTAGCCATAACAAATTCCTTTTAGATTCTCAAGGTCATCCTTTGTCCAGCACCTGCCCGGAAGCTGATGGGAGTAGCTGACATGTTGGCAAAAGAAGACTGGCTAACGTGATGAACTTGTGGGTTTGGGGACAAGGGGCTTGATCTTTCAACTGGGTGGAGAAACCCTCATAGCGTCAGATTCAGGTTTCTCACAGATGTGCCAACATGGCTCTACTAATAAATTGGAACTTTGAGCAATACTTTGCATTAGACTCTGATTTAGTTTTAGATGCTATTTGGAACCCTGACACTGTTGTTATATCTGATGAGGGGCTGAGGCTTAGGAGAGAGAGAAGAAAAGTCCCCTCCCATTGAACCACATTGAGCATTCCCTGCTGGTAGAGCAGGGGAACAAGATTCACAAGGAGTTTCTTTGATCAGGTTTAATGACGGGGTCAGCTCCCATTCCTGCCCCAGCTCCTGTTCTAGCAGTTTGAAAGCATGCAAATATGAGTAGATAAATAGGTACCACTTTGGTGGGAAAGTAACAGTGTTCCATGTGCCTCAGTGTATAGTCATGCTGGCCACATGACCATGGAAGCGTCTTCAGACAATGCTGGCTCCATCGGCTGGAAATGGAGATTAGCACCAACCCCTAGAGCCGTGATGGCGAACCTATGGCATGTGTGCTGAAAGTGGCACACAGAGCCATCTCTCCGGGCACGTGAGCCATCACCCGTTGCTCTTCCGGGTTCCGGCGCGCCGGCCAGCTGGTCTTCACATGTGCGGGAGCACCAGAAACCAGAAGAGCAGTCACCTAATGCGCATGTGCATGCCGGGCGGCTGCTTTTCCGGTTTCTGGCACGTTCATGCACCCTGGCCACCTGGTCTTCTGGTTTCTGGTGTGCATGCATGCGCAAAGACCAGCTGGCTGGTGCGTGTGTGCATGCCGGAAACTGGAAGATCATCTTCCCAGCACACGCATGCACACTGGGTGGCTGCTCTTCCGGTTTCTGGCGCATGCATGTGCGCCAGCCAGATGGTCTTTGCGTGCACATGCGTGCCAGAAACCAGAAGACCAGGTGGCCAGTGCACATGCACGAGCTGGAAACTGGAAGAGCAGCCACCCGGTGTGCGCATGCGCACCGGGCAACTGCTCTTCTGGTTTCCAGCATGCGCACACATGCTTGTGCATGCTCCCATTTCGGCACTCGGTGCTGAAAAGATTCGCCAACACTGCCCTAGAGTCAGACACAACTGGGCAGGGGAAACCTTTGTCTTTAATGTCAAGAAATAAAAAAAATTGGGTGCAGAATCTTGGTAAAGAAAGAAACTAAAGTTCTGCACTTATTTAAGAGTGAACTCATTAAAGCAGATTCTCTGTGAGAAGTTTGAAGCACTTTTTCCTAGAATGTGAACCTGAAGGGTTAACTGTACTTTTCTCAGATAAACCATGCCCTGAAACACCCATCTACCTTTCACTAGGGCTGCTTCCATGTATCTATCTCAGTTCTCTGGTTATTTGGACTAAAGTGGCTTCAGAGATCACTAGTCCCCAAAGCATGTATGACTTTAAAGGTGATAACCATAAATTGTACCCAGAATCCAACTGCAGGAAAGTGAAGCTTCTACAGTATTATTGTTATGTAGCTATACCAGGTAGTTCCAGTTGGCATCAAGGCACCTGTGTTCTGTGATAGCTGCAGTTTCTGAATAGTTTTCAAGGAAAGTCCCCTGTAGGACACCTTATAGTAGTTCAACCATGAGACGACAAAAGCATAAGTGGCTGTCACCAAGGCTTTCTGCTCCAGGGCTTGCCACAATTGCAAACTAGTCGAATCTGGCAAAATTGCTTATGGCCATAGCTGCCATCTGCTAATCCAGCAAGGAATATGGGTCCAGAATCTTGGGTGAAGCATAACTCATTGATAGCTAAAGACGGTATTGTCCTGGATTCAGTCAGCCTCTGAACCAATAAGCTATTCAAGTTTATTAAGATTAAACCTCAACCAGTTTCTGCCATCCTGACCTTTACCGCCTCCAGACACCAAGTCAAGGCTTTTAATACCCTTTGGAACAGCATCAGCCTGGAGCATCTCCTTGGAGATCTGTATGGTTCACACTTTTCAATTGTTACAGAAATCTTTGAAAAGTTGGCTTTGTTCCCAGGCCTGGGTTTAGAGTAGTTACCTAGCCCATCACTTCTTTTTGTTGGCTCTTTTGATATATCTTTCTTTTTTTTTCTGGATGTGTATGGTTTCCCCCCCCCCCCTCTATTTTATTGTTCCTTGGTTTTGATGTATGTTACCCAGTCAAGATGGCCTCTAAATCCAAATAAATAAATGAAGAATCTCCCAGTTAATCTGGGGTAAGAAATGTAGATCTGGATATACTAATGATGTTGTACCTCAAACCAAATTCTCCTAGCAGCTTCATGTAGATATTAAATAAAATATGGGAGAGGATTATGCACTCTGATACAAGCCTAGAGGGATAGGGTTCTAACCCAAAGATGACACACCTCACCTCACTAAGGGCTCTATCCATGATCTCAGCATCAGCAGGTTCAAACTCTTTCCAGATGACATCACAAGATGTCCCCTTAGGACCTGTTTGGATTCTGTCCAGTCAACTTCCAATCCTGAGTGAACATGAGTGATTTTATTTGCAAAAGGTAAAATAGCCCTCAGTGGGCCATTAACAGTTCTCCTGACCCATCGTTCTATACAGATCTCCCAGACTTTTAAAGAGGAGGGCCAGGCGGCACTCTGTAGATGCAATAATGGTGATCATTCTGCTTCAACATTCTTACTGCCACAGTCTAGACTCATACATGGCCCTGAGCAATTGTCCATTTGGATTTGCTCAGCTTAACCTACAAGCATTTTTACTGAGCTGGTTTTTCTTTTCCCATCACTCCGTATAATGAAATTATAGGGAGAAAAGTTAATATGCTACTACAATAAAAAATTTTTTTTAACTGTCGTTCTTTAAAAATATTTAATCATGATCTGAAATAATTACATTAACTTTGTTTAGAATGAATATTAACTTTGAATGATAGCGCTGGGAAATTTCAAAGCAGTTGGCTGCTGAAAATGCTGAACCTTGAAACTAGTTTTATATTCAACAAGCAAAGAAGCTTTGTCTGTGGATTATACTGAGGTTTTTTTTATTATTATTAGTCCAACAACACTGTATTTTCTTCTGCATGTTTTTAAATGAATAAGTTGCTTTGCATTTTACATAGCAGCTCCAAGCTCTACGGAACTGGCAAGAATTTAAAATTCACAAGCCATATGCAAGCTGTCACTTTGACAGATGCATTTCCCTGAGCTATTTTAATGATAATTTTATTGACGGAATCGATTCCAGATTCAACTCTTCCTTGAATTATCAGATTCTTCCAACGTGTCTTCCTTATTCTTTTATTTTTCTTTTTCCTTCTCCTTCCCAAGAGATTGAATTCTGGGCCACCTTTTCCACTGACTGCAACTATCCTAAGATTTTCTTTTCTGTAGAGGTGTTAGAAGTGTTGCTTGTTTAGTGGTGTTGTTATTTTTTAAAAATTGCTTCTGCCTGTTTCTGAGGCTTTTGTCAATTTGAGTTCTTTGCTGTCAAACATTCCCATGCAGAACAATACGTACCATCTGGTGAAAGGGCAGGCTGAGGATTCATTTGTCTTTTATGCATAATCCCTACACAAGCCAAGGAATCTTGTCATATTAGCAGAATAAATACATTATTCAGTGAATCAGCTAGCATAGTGGTCTATACTTCCCAATGATTTTTTCCCCTTCTGTAGATAGATATCTGCAGATAGATAAATGGTATTTCGTTCCATCTGCCCTTCCTTGTAGCCATCAAAGCCATTAATGGAAAGAGTAGCCAAAACTCTACAGGGAGTCCAAAAGGAGATAATATAACATTTGTTATTCAGTAATATACAGTAATTCATATTGCTAGTGAGTGAATTATACTGCTAGTGATCTTCTTGTGTAATATTATCTGTAATTTGTTTCTTACATTTGCTGGTAATGTTTTCTGTACTGCAATTCTTCATCTGATTTTCTGAGCAGATTTATCAAATAATTTAATGTAGCAACAAAAGCATTGTGACAAGCCATTTATGTCCTTCTCCTAGATGACTATTGTCTCCGTTTATGGCTATGCTATCTTCAATGACTTCAAACGGCTATTGGAGGCCAATGGAGCATCTAATAAGAAGGGCCTTAGTGAGAGTTTTATAGCTAAAGAGCTATTTCTTCTTATTTATTTATTCAACTTGTATGCTCTCCATTTCACCAAGAGATAGCAATAGCACTTGGACTTATATACCGCTTTACAGTGCTTTACAGCCCTCTCTAAGCGGTTACAGAGTCAGCATATTGCCCCCAACAATCCGGGTCCTCATTTTACCCACCTTGGAAGGATGGAAGGCTGAGTCAACCTTGAGCCGGTGAGATTTGAACCGCCGAACTGCAGCTAGCAGTCAGCTGAAGTAGCCTGCAGTACTGCACTCTAACCACTGCACCACCTTGGCTCTTATATGACCCTAGGTGGCTTACAATAATTAAAAACCGATTTAAAAAACCACTAAAACATCAAAGCAATAAATAGAACATTAAAGTAGCTTAAAATTAACAAAGATGGGCGGGGGAAGGCAGCAAGGTGAACCCAAGGGGAAAGATGGGGTCTTAGTACGTTAACAACTTCCAGAATGACATGCTTCCATCAAGGCCTCAGGCCGTTGGCAAAGTCATGACTTTGAGCCCTTTCAGAAGGGCAAGATGTTGGGTGTGGATCTCATCTTGGGGGTCATGATGTTCCAAAGGTCAGGAGCAGGGGTGAGTTCCAACCTCGCTGCCGTTTCACTCCCTCCCGCACTGTGTGGGCACGCCTCATGGGTGCGCCTCATGGGCGCGCATGCACTTCGCGCGCACACACATGCGCAATAACAAAAAATCCGGAAAAAAAAACAAAGCTGAAAAAAAGATGGCGACCACATGCACAGTGCTGGAAGTCAGCTTCTGCGCATGCTCAGAAGGAAAATTTTTTTTAAAAAAAATTCAAAAAAAAAAGATGGCGGCCCCCAAGGACCGGCACTGACCGATCCAGTTTGGTGACATCATCGTGATGTCACCAGTGGGCCGCTACCGGTTCAGGAGAACCAGTCCGAACTGGGAGGAACCCACCCCTGGTCAGGAGCCACAGCAGAAAAGGCTCTTCTCCTGAACCCCACTAGCTGGAGTTCTTTGACTGACAGATCTGTCTATGTTCAGGTGAGATCTCCAGCATCTCGGTCACTATCTGAAATATACTTAGGTAAATGACCTTGTATCATTATCCAGTAACCACCTGCTCCAATTCAGCCAACATTTTGCTTGATTATAAAATCTCATTCCAAGATCTTAGGCAAGGAGGTCACAGTATTGTGAGGTTGGGTACCACATGCAAGATTTTACAAAATTTCAGTGTTCTTGTTGGATGGGGTGATTTTGCAAGGTTTTGATCTTTGAATGTTTTAACATTGTATTTGTAATTTAATTGGGGGAAAGAGAAATATCAGGGTATGCACGGGCATCATATAGCGAGCTTCCAGGCCAGCTCCCCCTTCACTTGGTTTAAAGACTAGGTCAAAATACTGTTTGGTATCTGACAGTCATTCTGATTTTCCCAAAACCAATTGTTTTGCTCAAAACTACTGGTGTTTGATTAATATCTATTATGGCTGTGTTCCATTTCATATAGTGAATTTATATTCCAGATGGATACGAAGATTATCCACATAGATTAAAACAAAAAAAAATTTGCAAATTGCATTGTGTTTAGAACAACGCAATGGAGTGAGTCAGTAAAATTGACCATTTTTTCTGAGCTAACTTTAAAAGGTAATGCATAGGGACAGGAGCAGAGATTCTGCCTCCTGACTAGCTTTCTATCACATATAGTTAAAAAAGGTGGGGAAAAAACATTTGCCATGGCTATCTGTAAAAGAATTGTACCGCTCTCTCGCTCTCTCTTTTTTTCATTCATCTGACGTGAATGATTTTGTTCAGTTTCTGTAAAATAAATGCTGACCTTCTCTCTTGCCAGGTAGATGCCATCTTTCAAATAAAATGTTATCCCCAGTTCCACCTGCCAACAGAATGACATTTTTTCCCCTCT
>QLTV01001698.1:13509081-13540113 GCA_003457575.1 Thermophis baileyi
TACCACCTGCGCATGCGCAAAGTCTTCTCCGCATGCGCAGAGGCTAAAAGCACCCAAATGGCGGCATCCGGGCGGGTGGGCGAAGTCTCCCGCTTCTGTAGCTACCGGCTGTCTGGCGACCAGCAGGCACAGCCGAACCGGGAGCATTTCACCCCTGCAAGTGACGGTGGCACCAGGATGGCGGGCTAACGTGCACGGCGACCCCTGTAAAATGGTTGTTCGACCCCCAAAGGGGTCGCGACCCACAGGTTGAGAACCATTGTCTTAGAGGGATGAGGCATAAAAAAAAAAACTAGTACAAATATGCCTTCAGTAATGGAAAATCTACTTGCTGCTCTAAAGTGAAACTCTTTCCAAAATAGATATTGCGGGCCTGGCAGAGAAAATATTAAAGCCATATGAGTTTACGTGACTGTAAACGTAATTCTGATTGACTTTGCCTTGGAATTTTTGGAATGAGGTCGGTAGCTGCTCCCTTCGAGTTCTTTGTTTATTCAACCTGTTGAGCTTATGTGTCCTGACAGGGCACTGCTCTGGGAGAAACAAAGCAATATGCGGAAGGCTGACCTTGGCTGGAAAATACGCAGTGGGGTTTGTCAGGCTTAGACGCGTGACTTTCTTAGCAAAGATGACTTTTTCCCCCCACAAAAAAATATTTAGGACTCTTTATTTCAAAGGGAAGATGCAGGAGGAAGGGGCAGATTTAACATACCGGGTGAGGAAAGCTGACATCTTGGTCTTCAGATCATGCAAAGATGGCCTCAGGAAGAGTTTTTGCTGAATTCGACTTTCCAGCTGCTGATGTATCAGACCCCGCCCCCCCTCAAGGTCTGTGCTACTCTGTTTTTCAGGAGACACAGATGATGAAACCTGGAATTGTTAGCTGAGAGAAACGAGTTTGCCTTTCATTCCATTTTTTTGGTATTACCTCTTTCAGACTTCGAAATGGGTCTTGTTTGTGCTGCTTTTGACAAAGTGCAGTGATTTTGTTCATTTCCTTTTTGGGGGGTTGAGACTGGCTTGATGTAATGCTGTTTATGAAATCAACCCTCTCTTAAGACAAAAAAAAAACAAACAAAAAAAAACAAAAACCAAACCACAACCATACAAAGAAGGAGATGAGAATGCACTGCAAATGGATCACTATTCTATGTGGAATAGTTCTGATCTACTCCTGGGGTGGTGGTGGGGGGTTTCTTTCCTTTTCTGTCACATCTAAGTGCTAAGTACAGTTGTTGAAAGACATCATAACACAAAAATGGGGGAAAGATGAAAGCTTACATGGTTTGTCCATTTCGAGTTTGGTGTAGCTCCTTCGGATTTGAGACAAACCTGAAATGGCCTTTGTGGATAATGTTGCACTACAGCAAGAGGGGACTTGTGAGGAAACTCACACACACAGATCCCCCAAAGGTGCTTTTTTCAAGAGGCAACTGGACTTTCCAGAAAGTCCAGTTACCTCTTGAAAAAAAGCATCTTTGGGACAACCATGACCTGGATGACTGAGAATCTCCATAGACATTCACACACAGATAACCTGCAGCTGAAAGGTGAGGGTCCATTACAACTTCACAACGACTCAGGAGAAGTCTCTCTATTATTGAAACACAGCCAAAACCTCTACCAAGCAATGCATGGGAAGTTCTACAAACATCCCTGGGTGAATTCCTTTATTGCTTTCTTTCTATGCTTAACATTTGCAACGTTTCAGATAATTACCAAAGGGCAAGACCCACTGAAGCGCTCACGAAGTAAGATCTATCCTGATTTGAACTTTCCTGTTTACGTCAGAAGGATGGGTAATGCACATAATAAATAGACTGTCAGGCCAAAGCCATATTTTATTAGAGACTTTGGCCTGCCACACAATTATTTTATGTTTTTAAAAAATTTTTTAGAAGCTGACGATAAAAGAAGTAGGTGGATCTTGAGATAATGGAATAATCTGCAACTGAAGATTATTAAGTTTATCAGGTCCTTTTTTGTCTTAGCCTGTAAAATCTGGCCCCTAGAAATAGCAATATAACACTTAGACTTATATACTGTACTGCTCCATAGTGCTTTACAGCACTCTCTGAGTGGTTTACAATGTCAGCACATTGTCCCCAACAATCTAGGTCCTCATTTTACCGACCTTGGAAGGATGGAAGACTGAATCAACTTTGAGCCCATCAGGATCGAACTCCTGGCAGTTGGCAGAATTAGCCTGCAATATTGCATTCAAACCACTGCGCCACCACGACTCATCTAGAGTAAAGTCTTTTGATTAGGATAAGAATGGAAAAATTCTGTCTGTCACTCATTACTCTGCTAAAGAATCTTCATATTCTTCTTCCTCTTCCATTGCCCAAGAGAAATGTCCTTTTCTTGTTTCCACCTTCTATGGCTTGACATGACCGACCCAACTGAAGGCCTTTTTATGATCAATGGAACATGCAGTGACTTCTTTTTGACACTTTTGACTTTCTCCATTACCTGGCATGCATCAGCAATCATGTCTCATATTCCTTGACCTTTTCTAAAACCATCTTGAACATCTGCCATCTCTTTTCCCATGTAGAATTGTAATCTGTATTGGATAATCCTAAATATCATTTTGATAGCATGTGACATTAAAGGTATTATACAATAGTTTGCACACACTGTTAACATTCCTTTTTTAGCATTGAAATGTCAATTGATCTCTTCCAATCTGTTGGTCACTGTGTTGTTCTCTAGATTCATTTGCATTGCTTGGTTTACATAGCTTTTAAAGGTAAAGTTTTGTTTGTTGCCAACACCTGCTTCAAACAACACAAACATAGTTTCTGCGCCTGTGTATCACTGGATGTACCATAATATCAGATTTAATTAAAAGGAAACAGAAATTGTAGAATAACTATGTCATCAGTCAATACACTTTCAGCAGGGGTGGGTTCTAACTTACCTCGCTTCCGGTTTGCTTCCTCCCGCACCGTGTGGGCACGCCTCATGCACAGTGCCAAAAAATAAAAAAATTCTCCCCCCAAAAAGCCAAAAACAAGATGGCGATGCATGCACAGTGCCGAAAACTCAGCTTCTGCGCATGCGCAGAAGAAACCCCCCCCAATTTTTTTTCAAAAAAAAAATTCCAAAAAAAAAGATGGCGGTGCCCACAGACTGGCACCGACTGAACCGGCTCCGTGATATCACCGTGACGTCACCAGCGGGTCGCTACCGGTTCGGGTGAACTGGTCTGAACCAGGAGGAACCCACCTCTGACTTTCAGGTGCAGATTATTGTCAAATTAAGTTTTAAATTAAATTAAGTATTGGTGTCCAATATACAAGTTAAATTTAGGAAATTTAAAAGAGGTGTGCCAACAAGATTTGATCTAGTAAATCAGTTTGTTCAGTTAGAATAGAAGATTAATGTTAAGGAAGAGATTCAACATACCACTTGCGTGAAAGGGAACATGAGGATCTATAGGAACAGGTAGGAGACATGGTAAAAATGAAAACTAAAAGAAAAATCCAAATGTTGAAGCAAAAATATAGCCAAGTGACTGCCATTAATTAGAGCAAAAAGAGGATGAAAGTCATGGTACATAAAATAATGCATGATAGTAGAAAGCCGTTTCAATATCAAACAAGAAATGATAGTAAATTATATTTCAATCAAAAAGCCAAGATAGGGAAAGATAACAAGAAGAAAAGAATGAGAAAAGTATTTAAGAACATGAGTGCAGAGAAGAGCAACAAAGATGATTAAGGGACTGGAGGCTAAAACATATACAGAACGGTTGCTGGAATTGGGTATGTCTAGTTTAATGAAAAGGACTAGGGGTGACATGATAGCAGTGTTCCGATATCTCAGGGGTTGCCACAAAGATGAGGGAGTCAAGCTATTCTCCAAAGCACCTGAGGGCAGGACAAGAAGCAATGGATGGAACCTAATCAAGGAGAGAACCAACCTAGAAATAAGGAGAAATTTCCTGACAGTTGGAACAATTAATCAGTGGAACAACTTGCCTCCAGAAGTTGTGAATGCTCCAACACTGGAAGTTTTAAAGAAGAGATTGGACAACATTTGTCTGAAATGGTATAGGGTTTCCTGCCTGAGCATGGGGTTGGACTAGAAGACCTCCAAGGTCCTGTCCTGTCCTGTCCTGTCCTATTCTATTCTTCTCATCTGAGAAATCCCTGAAAAAACAACGGACAGTTAAGGTAGGACTCCTCAACAGAAACCACAACAGAGATCAAATAGAGGCAGATGAGGTTAAAAGAGAAGTAGGCAGAGGGGGTATCGCACTGATGAACACAATTCCATGGCATTGTGTTGCAATTCCCCCATCTTTGTTATATATGTTGGGATGTTGCATACTTGTAACAAAAGGAACAGAGCTTGCTCATGTGATGCCAGAAAGATCCTACAGGCACATTAGGGCATATTGAAACCTGTTACAAATGGATAATAGTACATAGAGTGAGAATTATTCAAGAACCAACTCCAGTACTATAGTGTGTTGTACCTTTAATGGACTTCAGTGTATCATGATTCAGCAATTTTGCTGTTTTCTTTACAGGCTGACATTCCGAAATGATAGTTCCTAAAGACTCTATAGGAGTTCCCCTATACGCTTCTAGGGAAATATTTTTCTGGATTAAGATATCCTTGCCTGGAAGTTCACGAAATGCTTTTAACAGCAAGACATTTACCTCTGCCCCAGTTATCTAATTTAAACTTCACCTCGAGCTCTTTTACAGTCATATTAGCATATCATCCAGCCTCCTATCCTGTAGAACGAATAGGGGTGTGATGTCCCAATTCTCCAAGTAACAAATTATTGGAGTCCAATCCATGAACTTGATGGCTTCTTTGCTCATTACTCATGGTTGAAAAGTCATTTTTACACATTCTGACATAATGATGTCTCCTGACACATTTGTGATAAATCTTTCTGAATTCAGGACAAAGACAAGGTTGACGTAGTATGCCACCAAAAGGGCACAGTGTATTTCTGTCTTGAAATCTTAAATTCTCAGTTTCAGATACCTCTGTTGGCACTTTATCACTCCCTTTTTTTCTACATGTACTGTGTACAGGCCCTTAGTATATGTTGATCATGACCTGCAGTTGTGTTTTAGTTAGTTCTAGGGCATGGTTTATTTTAATATTCCTTCCAAAGGAAGCTCGGGCTCCCTGAAAGCTCCCTCATTTATTTGTTCATCTGTACACTAAATACCTTATTTCTCCTACTTCATTAGTCATAGAATCAAACTGACAGCGATTGGGTTTTAATCTGCGTAGCAACATCCTCAATAGCATCTCCATATGTCAGAATAATTCCAAAGAGAATAACATTCAAACTCAACATTCTGATAGGGAATATATAAAATGCCCTAAACATCAGAAGAATGTCTTCAATATCTTCAGGGCTTGCAGCCACTAAGAAATCAAAACTCTTCTAAACACCTAGAGTTCCTCCTGCACCACAGTGTAGCAAAATAACTAGTCATTTCTTAGAAGAGTATTTTATCACATTTGCAGCCAAGTACAAGCAAAAGCTCTATTCTCAAATCTAGTTCAGAGGCAAACTCCCCCATAGAGCACATTCTCAATGCCAATATTAAATTTTCAGTAAATGCATAGAAGCTGCCTGGAACCCACACTGCATATCGGACTTTAATACAATTGAGAATGTCCAGAGATATTTCGCGAGAAGAGTCCTCCACTCCTCTGTTCGCAACAGAATACCTTATGCCACCAATTTAGAACTACGCTGCCTTAGGTCTGACTTAAGTGTAGCACATACAATTATTTGCTACAACATCCTACCCGTCAATGACTACTTCAGCTTCAACCGCAATAACACACGAGCACACAATAGATACAAACTTAAGGTAAACCGCTCCAAACTCGATTGCAGAAAATACGACTTCAGCAACAGAGTGGTCAATGCCTGGAATGCATTACTGGACTCTGTGGTTTCCTCCCCAAATCCCCAAAACTTTAACCTTAGACTGTCTACTGTTGACCTCACCCCATTCCTAAGAGGTCTGTAAGGGGCGTGCATAAGCGCACCAACGTGCCTACCGTCCCTGTCCTAATGTTCCCACGTACTGATAACCATCTCATGTATACTGTACATGTTTATACTTTTACTGTAATCTTATATATGCTTGACAAAAATAAATAAATTTGTGATACCGCGTTGTGTCAAAGACAAAGTCTTATAGACAGAACATTTGTGAAAGAAAGAAGGAAAAAGAGCAGGAAAAGAAGAAAGCAAGCAATGCATGGATGCAGTATAAGTGTGAGTGTGTGTAATAAATCTATTGAATATTGGTACACTGAACTCCAGTGTCCAACATGCTATAAGTACAAAATGAGGCAATATATCAGCTGATAAACAGAAGTGCATCAATTATGGACAAAATACCTATTGAACTTTTAAGCTGCAGAAAAAAAGGCAGTTAAAATGCTAACAGCTCTCTGAAAAAATGGAACCTAGCCTACTGTTTATAAAATATGGTGAATATACTAATACCACAAAAGGGTAATGTACATATTAGTGAACCATCGTGGTAGTTTCTTATGTGAACATGGTTTCTTCAGATGTTACAAAGAACAATGGAGCTATACATGGAGAGAAAAATGCCAAAAGAATAGACCAGTTTTAGATAAAGCATAAGAGCATGAGATCATATCAAACAGCTAGAAAGATAATGAGGAAGAGAATGTAAGGTTTACTTTTGTTTTATAGACTCCCATTCAAAGGCCTTTGATTATGTAGAAGATGCCAGAATATGGAGTACATTAAGATTATTGGGTATGACAAAGCACCTAATTATTTTTCTAAGAAGTCTTTAGAATGAACATGAAGCTATTGTAATACTGAATTTGGAGTTTCTGACTAGAAAAGAAATGCATATTGTCACTGTTGAACTTATAGAGTGAATATATTATAAGAATGGCAGATTGGAAGACATGACAGCTGGGAACTGAAGCATTAACAATTTGCGATGTGCAGATGATGTTAGCTGATGATAAAACAGACTATGTAAATCTCATTAGGAAAGCAAAAATAGAAAATGAAAAAAAATGGGATTAATGTTAAATATTTTAAAAATGGTAACATCATCCAGCATCCTTAATTAATGTACCATTGATGCTAAAAAGAAAGCGAAGGCATTATATAATTTGTTTTTCTTGGGTTTACTCAAAAATAAAGATGGGCAATGTGATGAGAAGCAGAGAGAAGATGAATTCTAAGAGCAAGAAAATGATAAAAGTAATGAAGGCTAAGCATATTTCTATGGCAGTATAGATCAAAGTAGAGACATTGGTGTTTCCAGTGATAACCTATGATTGTGAAAACTGGACATTGAGACACAGCGAGAAAAGATAGAAACTTTCAGTTACATATTAGGGATGTTACTAAGATCACCGTGGACTGCAAAAGAGCCAGATCATTTGTCTTGAATCAAATAAACAGTTTTTATTTGAGGCAATAGAACAAAAACACATATCCTGGCCATGTGATTCTAGAGCATGCTAGAAAGAAAAAAAAATCTTCTACGCGCACGAGACTGTGAGAAGCAGGGGAAAGAGAAGACATCAAGTAAGGCCAGTGAATGATGTGAGCTCCTTGAAAGAACTACAAAGACAAGTTGAGATGGTGGGCAGTTTTTCACACTGCCGAGGGAGGGTGAGTCTCACTCAGTGGTACCTACTGCATGGGATTCAAAATGAGGAAAGGTATTCCAATGTCTTTCTAAATACTAAGGGATCTTGAGCCAACGACATTTTTTAAAATTAATGCAATTAGCCCACCAAAAGTGGACAGCTTTCATCCGTTTGAGGGCTGAAGCCGCTTTTGAATGGTATATTGAAGGCCATGTTCCAAAAATTGGTCAGGATTGGCACATTTGGGAAGAAGTTTCACAAATGTTAAGAAACACTTAAAAAACCAATCCACGCTCAAATGCTTCCCATGCCACAATGTGAGAAGACAAGTCACATATTTGACCCCATTCTGGGGTCTCTGGAAGGGTTCATGGAAGGGCTCTGGAAGGCCTCATGTGACCATAAAAGCAAAAAGAAAGGAAAAAAGGAAAAAAGGAAAAAAGGAAAAAAGGAAAAAAGGAAAAAAGGAAAAAAGGAAAAAAAAGGGAGGAGAGAGGAGAGGAGAGGAGAGGAGAGGAGAGGAGAGGAGAGAAGAGAAGAGAAGAGAAGAGAAGAGAAGAGAAGAGAAGAGAAGAGAAGAGAAGAGAAAAGAAAAAAAAATTCATATGTAGCTTTTTTCATTCTGTGCAATCATAAACTTTTATACAATAGAAAAGGGGTAAGATTCATTTATTGATTTGTATCCCACTGCAATCTACCCATATCTCATCAGCTTACTAATACAATAAAAACATAATGCAAAACAACAAAAGTATACAGAACAGATTAAAAAAAACATTTGTGAAACCTCTTCCCAAACGTGCCGCTCCCCACCATCAATCATCTAGGCATCATGCAAATATCTTCTAGAACAGTGGTTCTCAACCTTCCTAATGCCGCGACCCCCGCCCCGCCGCCGTGACCCCCGCTCCGCCCCCTCCCCACACGCGATGAGGTGACAAAGGGGGCGTGGCACCAAGATGGCGGGCTAGCGCGCGCTTAGGTGACCCCTGTGAAAGGGGTCGCGACCCACAGGTTGAGAACCGCTGTTCTAGAAGAACTTAATCTTCAATTTCTTTTGGAATATCTCCAGGGAGGACCTAATATGCATATTATCTTGAACTCTAGGAAAGAACAATTAGACATACATAGATTTAATAAATATGCTAAATATGAATATATACACATAATAGTGGGCAGACATATTTTTGCCCACTTTCAAATTCTCTGTGTTATTGTGTATTTGGTATGTCTAATTGTTTTGTGTGTGTATATGTGAGTGTGAGAGAGGTTCTCTGTAACTCTTGGAGTTTCTCTATTGTTGTGACATTTAAAAGTTGTTATTGCTCTGCTTACATATGGTTGAGAATGCAGCTGTATAACAATAAAATCTTATTTCTTCCAGAAGGCGCTTGTCAAAGTACAGTTTAGTTATTTTAGTACTTTTCCAAATTTAAAAAGACAACTCTTGAAACATCTGCTACTATTTTTTTTTCTAAGCTGAGATGCAATGCTGAGTGCCCCTGCTTTGTTAAGGATTTTATATCTGAAGTAATCCTCCCTTGAAAAAGTCATAAATAAAATAAATAATGTTAAAGGAAAAAATGGTACTGAGGTATCAACCAAATGGCCTGAGATTAGCTCAGCAGGGGCTCAGATCTGGGTGACTATTCAGGAGAAAGTAAAAAAAAAAAAAATAACTAGGAAAGCCATAATAAAATGGGGGGTGGGGGGCATCTATGGGGGTATGAAATCTATTTCAGATTTCAGATGGCTGAAGTAGATATCTCCAGACCAGGGGTGGGTTCTAACTTACCTCGCTGCTGGTTCGCTTTCTCCCGCGCCCTGTGGCTGCGCCTCATGGGCGTGCGCATGCAAAGCGCGCATGCGCATGCGCAGTGCAAAAAATTAAAAACAATTCCCCCCCCCAAAAAGCCAAAAACAAGATGGCGATGCATGCGCAGTGCTGGAAACTCGGCTTCTGCGCATGCACAGAAGACAGAAAAAAAAACCCAGAAAAAAATGCAAAAAAATAAATAAAAAAAAATTCAAAAAAAAGATCGCAGCGCCCACGGACCGGCACCGACCAAACCGGATCCGTGACGTCATCCTGATGTCACCAGCAGGTCGTTACCGGTTCGGGCAAACCGGTCTGAATCGGGAGGAACCCACCTCTGCTCTAGACCTCTTGAGATGTTGAGGCTGATAAGCAGCCCGCATCAGAGTGAGTCTGTCCACCAGTCACTGCACTGAGAAATAGATCTTGGCATGCTTCATGTTGAAAGTCTTCAGAGCCCTATTGAGAATTTACACCCTCTACTTCCCTTTTGTTCGTGTCGCTTCTCTAATATTTTGCATGGTCATTTATGAGTGCAGCAAGAGTTTTGTGTTTATTGGCATAGGCTCCCCAGATCATTTAAAATCCCCAGATGATTTTATGGCATAATTTGTTAGGTGGAAGAAAGATTTTTTTTGGAAGTCTCACAGATTCAAAAAAGCAAAACAAAACATTGGTTTGAAATCAGATCTATGAAGCAAGGGCCAGAATTTGTAGGTCTGTGGGTGAAGGAGCAGTGGCTTACCTAGAAAGCTATTAATTAATTAATTTTCAGTGTAGACACACACAAAAAACAAAGGTAACGGGAAATCAAGAACTGGATTTTAACGAAAGGACTGGATTATAAAGTATTCTACGAAATGATTGTTTCAAAGAAAGAATTTATCGATAGAAGCCAAGGCTACCAATAGAAGATAATATTTGTACCTCACGGTTGAATTGTGGGGTCCTTGGTGCTTTCTGAGCTTGGTTGTTTCCTAGCAGACATTTCATTACCCAGCTAGGATTGGTCAGGATCGAACTCCTGGCAGTGGGCAGAGTTTGCCTGCAATACTGCACTCTAACCACTGTGCCACTAGAGCTCCTAGATGCCCCCAGCCTGCAATTCTTAGAATTGCCACACAGCTCAAAGCCATAATGCATGAGAATCTTAGGAGCTTCAGTTCTCGTAGACTTGCCAGGCCCCAGGATGGGAAGAGATCAGGAAGAAATTGGAAGGCATCATCAGTGCTAGTAGTTGTGATGTTTGCTCTGATGAGTATTCACTTGTACAGATAAGTTTCCTCAGTGCTGTAAACCAATAGGGGTATTTTCTAGAGGTAAGTTTCATTAGTTAAATCAGACAAAAAATGGATAATTGAAAATCTGGAAGGGACTTTGGCTGTATTGGAAAATTCTGGAGAGAAAAGTGGCAGGCTTCATTTTAGGATGATATAGTGCTAGGGGGATTAAGTGATCACCAGCAGAATAATACATTTAGTTGCCAAACTATTTTAAATGGGGGTTGGGGGTGGAAATAGGTCAGCTAACACACTGACAATATAAATAAGAGGTATTATAAGCTGTTATTTTCTCAACAGCATGAGTACCGCTGACTCTACTTATGTCTGGGAAAATTAAGTCTGAAGACCATGACAATTGTTTTTTTCCTAGATTAATGGTAAAATAACTGTTTTAGCAATCTTCTAAACTAGACAGCAATCTGCAAAGGCCAATTGATGTAGTGCAAAGAAAGATTTGATCAGCTTAGAGAAGAGCAGTTTTCTGCCAGTGATTTAGACTGGGAAGAAGCTGGCTCCCTTCAGGATGAAAATAGTATTGTTAACAAAGAGATTGAATTAGAATGGAGCTAGAACTCAGCCCTGCGTAACACCCTTAGTATAAATTATGGAGTCACTTAGAAGCACTGTCAAGGAGGATATGACTTGAATGAAAGAATTTATGTGAAGTCTCATTACCACATCCAATACGCTGGTGTCAATGCCGAATGCTTTGAGAAGGAACCATAATTAGTTTTGGACTATAGAATCAAAGGTTGAATGGAATTCTGCAAATGCAACATCACATTTTCCCTTAGTTCTGTTAATGTACTTATTAATTAGATGGAACAATACCAAACAATAACCGATAGAGGAATAACCTAAGTGGAAACCAGAAGATTCCAATAACAGCCTTCTAGCTTATATTTGGCATATAGTTTAGTTGTGTAATTTGCTTGAGAATTTTACTCGCCTCTCTTGAAAATTGGGTGTATGATGGTTACGTTACAGCCTTCTGGAAAATGGTCACTTTGAAGTTCCAACTGACCATGTAATTCTCCTCTGACTGGTTAATTTGGACTCAGTGAGATGAGTCATGTTCTCTGTTAAGAGATTAACATAATAAATATTGGATGGCAAGAGTTTGATAGTACCTGCATCTTCTAGGAATAGTCTCAAATTTTAGGAAATGATCTAAACTTGCATCTGGAATGTACATATTGTACTAAGGCTATATATAAATGGGAGGTTATAATTTCCTGAACAGTCTCCAAATTGAGACCTATTCAAGATTATTAATTCCATGCAAACAAAAATGTAAGTAATTTATTTCAGGCTTCAAACTCACACAGTTGCTTGGTCAGAACAACAACTTACTCAAGGCTTAATAGATACTGTAAATAATAGGTAAGAAAAGGAATGCAAATCAAAGCAATCTCTGGGGGAAGAAAACTTACCTGGGTAATTTCACTTTCAACAGGAATATAGAGGTGAAAAGTAAATATCTGAAGTTCAGACACTCAAGTCAGGTTTGTCAGCCAATCCAATGATCAGAGTTTCAAAGAGTTTTATTCAAGCAGAATTCACAGGAATGACATGCCAGAGTAACATATCACATGGCTATTTCCAATAGAGCAACATACTTTTGGTCAGGGCTGCCTCTTAAATCAGGCAACAGCCAGCTCTCTTTAAGATAGTCAGTGCCTTGCTTGACAAGCATTGAACATTTTATTTATTTATTATTTTTATTTTATTTATTTATTTGTCAAACATGTACAAGATAGCAGGTATAGGTATAATCATAAACATAATCAAAGTGAATACAGATAGATGAAGACAATAGGACAGTAGGACAGGGACGGTAGGCACGCTGATGCGCTTATGCACGCCCCTCTGCTCTCCACTCTGCTCTCCACTCTAATCACTGAGTATGAGGGCTTAGAGGCCTTACCTCATCATCTGACTGCTCCAACTGTTATGATGGTGCCTGTTTGATTAGACTCAGGTGATTCCTGGGCTTGGTATCTCCCGAGGTTGACATTCCACTAGTTCAGCTGGAACAAGTTTTTCAGAATGGTTGCTTGTGTCCTGGGCCATAACATTTATATCCGGACAAACTGGTCTTATCTTCCCTTAATTCAAAAGAAAAGAATATAATTAATTTCTAGTCAATGATTAAACATGATTTTGTGAGCTTAATTTTGTCAGCCCAATTTTTACACTGAAGTCACCAATTAAAATAAAAGTGGAAGGAGGCAAATGGATATGATGTTTATTGGGAAGAATTGATAATTCATTTTTTTTCAGAGCTGGGTGTGACAGATGTGTCCTTCCCCTTGGTTCTCAAGAGGAAAACTCTGGGATGGACAAATGGAATCAGTTTGCTAAGGGTACTGGAAACCAACTTTCCTGATTTTATCAGGAAAAATAATTTTGGGATAAGCACAGTAAGGCATAAAAATATTCATACTGCATGAAATGTCATGATAGCTGGAAACATTAACTAACCCACTTCAGTGAATTTGATTGACTATGTTCTATTATGTCAGTATTGACTCTCTGAGATTACAAAGATAGATATTCTCCAGGAGGATGTATGCCCAACCTGGTCATTTAGGTCTTTCAAAGCTGCACCATTGCTATAACTCAGTTAATCAACCTTGCCTTATTCCTCTCTTTTCTTTCACCTTTCACAGCATTATAGACTTCTCCAGACAGCCAAGTCTTCAATAATGGTTCCAAAGTATGATAACTTGAGCCAGATAATTTGTGTCTCCATTGAGAACTCTGAATTGATTTGTTTGATAATCCATTTCTTTGGTTTCTTGGCAATCCATGAAAGTCTTAGGGTTTTGTCGAACATCAGTGTTCAAAAACGTTAGTGCTCTTTCTTTCCGGCTTCTTCAAAGTCCACTTTTCACTTCTGCAGAGTATCTTAAGGGAAAACCATTTTCTTCATGATTTTGATCTTTGTAGATAAAAACTAGATAAAAATATCCCTGGCATCGGAGTATATTTTCCAAGGCCTTCATGGCTACTCTATCAAATGCTACTCTATATAGTATTTATTGATTGTTGGTTTCTTTACTGTTATATTTAGCCCTTCAGTATCTTTATTGACAATTCTAAGGTTGGTTGCTGTACCTGTTGTCATTCATTTGGTCTTATTTATATTCCAACTTAGTCTTATTTTTTTCACTGGGCTCCTTGACTTTTATTACTAGAGCTTGCAGCTCTTCTGTGAATACTCCTTATAATTAGAATGATGCCTATAGCTTTGGAAATCCTTGTGAAAATGTTAAATTACAGTAGACTTACCTTTTTGTTCCCTAATTTAAACTCATTTAAAAATTATGCATACACTATTGCCAAATGGATGATATTGAGGGACCAGCTATTTTCTACAGCATCTGTTTGGCTGATTATCAGCAATCCAGGCTCCTTCAATTAATCAATGCCATCTATTGCCTTCTCCATTGCAGTGCCTGCCCTTTGGAATGAAGTTCTCCCTGAAATCTGGAAAACTGACATCCTGATGATATTTTAAGGGGCTTGAAGACCTGGCTTTTTGTCCAGGCCTTTAATGAGCATAAGTGAAGCCTCCTTGGATTGTGTACGCATGTTATTATTTTTTTCTCTACCAGTCCAGTTCCTATTTTGTTATTTTTAAGTTTCTTATCATTTTTTAAAATGTATTTACTTGTGACCCACCAGAATTGTTGGGAACTGAGCAACATACAAGCTAGATTAATTAATTGTTTATCTCAACTATTTTTACAGCTGATTTTTTTTTCAGGCCACAAAGCAATATAAAGCAGTCTTCCTTCACTACATGATATATTGCAGTACATATTGGGATATATGTGAAGTATGTCAGTATACCAGTGCTTCAAACAGTTTTGTGCATGTAGAGGAATAGTTTATGAATTTTATCCCAAAACAGCTCTGATAAAATTCCTATTTTGATTTTCAGAGACCAGTAATTGTTCGTTCCTAACTCTTCCCCCAGCGAATGTAGCCAGAATACGTCTTCTGATATGAGAGTAATATTGGCATTTAGAGATAGAAATTAAAAGACTCAAAAATATTTATAAATTGGTAACAAAGAAACAAAGAAGCAAATTCAGTTCTTGTTTGTGTATTTGTGCTTGGTTAATGCTGCAATTATTTTTAAATGAGATTGAGAGACTGAACTTGTTGAAATGTGTCAGGTCCTACTTAAAACTAGATTGTTCTTGTTAATTGTTAATTGTTAACAAGAAGTTAAATCCATCTACATTTTTTTCTCCAAGCCAAATTGTTTCCTTCTAACCTATATTCCATTTTGTCATGCTGACAACCAAATGAAGGCTAGCTTCATGCAGTCTTCAAAGAAAACAGGTTTGTTCTCAGAAGCCAAAATCCAGGTCCACAAAGATTTCTTCATTACTTCTGCACTTCACTATTTTTCCTTAGGGTTTTGAACCATCTTGAATTAATCAGTCCTTCTCAGAGAATGACGCTTCCCAGTGGCCCTGTGATGCAGATACTGAATTCAGCTTCCTGCCTTTTCTACCCCTGCAATTTTTATTTCTTCCCACCAATTTGTCTTGAGTGATCATTGTAATTCCTTCAACGGCTGCCTCTTTTATGTAATTTTCTTTTCAACCCAACTCTGGCTGTTAGAATTCAGGTGTTTAACTGGCCTATAGTCTGCATTTTTTCACCATCCCATTAAGGGGTCAATGCCTAAACAATTAAACTAGCCAATGACCATTTCCGTACAACAACCAGATGTTGGCTAGACCAAATTAAAGTTCAGCACAGAAGATGCACAGCTGGGCTCAGAAAATCAAAATTGCCACTGGTAGAGCTTCGCAAGAGAACACAATTGCAGGCTCCATTTGCATTATATATATATATTCCAGAGTATTGGAAATAGAAATAATAGAAACGTTAGAAACAATTATTTCAATTCTACAACACCTTTTTGGCTGGCATTCAGATGTAGGCTTTCATTAACTTGGACTGGTGTGGGATTTGATCCATACAATGGATTCCATTGTAATGTCCATATCAACGAATTGTGCAGATCTGTTTAATTCTGGCATTTCTTCCCATACTAAAAGAATGTATAAGAACCAGTGGTGGGATTCAGCTGGTTCTCTCAGGATTGCGCGAACCGGTAGTGGCGACTGCGGGAGGCTCCGCCCACCCGCCCGGACGTAACGCGTGAGCACTGCGCATGCGCAGAAGGCCGTATGCATGCGCAGATGAGGCGCATGCGAGTGAAGCGAGCGCGTGCGCACGCGCACTCACGTTTGTGAACCGGTAGGGAAGGTAAGTGAATCCCACCTCTGATAAGAACACAATTAAATGTTTAAGTCTTGCTGTGTGTAAATGACACACACATGAGTTTCCTTTCTGCTGTACCCATATGCTGTTATCACACTATTTTTGATAATTTCCCTCCTGTATTTGGCACTCACACTGAACTTCTTCAACTCATTATATCAGTAAATTTGAATAAACCTTACTTTGGAAATACTGTAGGAAATTAAAGAAAGATCCAGAATCAGCTTTCTCCCCCATGTTCTGTGTCATATGGGGAAAAGAATAATTGTGACTGCTATTCCCCTCATCATCATTCTTTTCAGAAGTCACTCTATACAATCCAATGCTTTATTGCATCTCTGCAATAGGGGGGAGTCTTCATACCAAACAATTAATGTTTTCAATTTCTCCTTTTCCCCCCTCAATAAAATACAGTTTCTAGAAAAGTTTTTTTTTCATTTCCCCAAAATAACTGACAAAGGTGCTCCCAAAGGTGGGATGGCTATGTTGTATTTGTGTGTATGTATGAATTTGGAGGGAAATACACTAATTTCTGGGCTAGTTCTATGGCTCTCGTCACAATGAAGTTAGGGAGTAATAGGAAAGACTCTCATAGGATGTTGAAATGAATTCCTCCCCTCTTCCCAGTTATTCATGTTTCAAAAGAACTTATTCCTGGAATATGGAGAATAGCAATAGCAATAGCACTTAGACATATACCGCTTTACTGTGCTTTACAGCCCTCTCTAAGCGGTTCACAGAGTCAGCATATTGCCCCCAACAATTTGGGTCCTCATTTTACCCACCTCGGAAGGATGGAAGGCTGAGTCAACCTTGAGCCTGGTGAGATTTGAACTGCCAAATTGCAGGCAGCTGGCAGGCAGCAGAAGTAGCCTGCAGTACTGCACTCTAACCACTGCGCCACCGTGGCTCATAGAAATATTTTAGAGAAGTATTTTACAGAGACATACAGAGAAAAATAGCCCTTGAAGGTTATAATAAGCCTTGGTTGAAATTAAGTTTTGGACTCTCTTATATATAAAAAAGGGATATGCAGTATTTCTGTGTCTTACCAAAAAGAAAAAGAAAAGACATATTTTGAATAGCGTTCTATTTTTCCCTTCTGATGAACAAGGTTGACATTTTTCCCTGAAATACTTTAATAAGACAGGGGATTATATATACCAGATGCAAAGCAGTTTCCTTTCCAATATATAAAAAGAAATTGGTTTGTTTAATGTTCAGGACCGCTCAAAATTATCCATCCCATTGGAAGAAATAGCCGCTATGACCTTTTTTGTCTTAATGAATGTGGATTTGAATGGGATTTTAAAAACTGAGCAGGGTAATAAAGTTTTACTGATCCATGAGAGAATTGGGGGGAGGGGAAGCAAGATTGGAGGCTATAGTTTCTGCTAATCATAGCAGCCACCATTAATTTAATATGGACTCAGTCCACGTTGCTTGAGTTCATTTGCATTCCTTAAGGGACCAGGAAGGATACATGTCATAGAACTTGCATTTCATCCTTGCAATTATAGTGACCTAAGCTGTTCAATGTCTGATTTGTTGTGAAGCCTACAAAACATGCTAAAGGCAGGAGATTCTGTAATATATAATTTAGGAAGGAAAGAAGGAAAGAACACATCTCCCCCCCCCCAGTTTATGTAGCAGAGATAATTCCTTCCACACCGGTTTACCTGTTGATCTTGCCTCAAAATATAGGTAGTCCTTGCTTAGTGACCACAATTTAGCAACCAGCAACTTGCTCATGAAGTGAAGTGCTTGTTAAATGAAACTACTCCTGTGCTTATAGCACTAGCACTTAGACTTATATACCGCTTCACAGAGCTTTACAGCCCTCTCTAAGCGGTTAACAGAGTCAGCATATTGCCCCCAACAATCTGGGTCCTCATTTTACCCACCTTGGAAGGATGGAAGGCTGAGTCAACCTTGAGCCCGTGAGATTTGAACTGCCAAATTGCAGGCAGCCGGCAGTCAGCAGAAGTAGCCTGCAGTACTGCACTCCAGGGGTGGGTTCCAACTTACCTTGCTGCCGGTTCGCTCCCTCCCGTGCCTTATGGGCGTGCCTTGTGGGTGCGCCTTGTGGGCGCGCATGTGCTTCGTGCGCATGCATGCGCAGTAGCAAAAAATCCCCCCCCCAAAAGCCAAAAAAAAGATGGCGACCGCATGCACAGTGCTGGAAGTCGGCTTCTGCGCATGCTCAGAAGGAAAAAATATATTTAAAAAAATTCCCCCCAAAAAATTCAATTAAAAAAAAAAAGATGGCGGCCCCCACGGACCGGCACCGACCGATCCGGTTCGATGATGTCATCGTGACGTCACCAGCGGGCCGCTACCAGTTCGGGTGAACCGGTCCGAACCGGGAGGAACCCACCCCTGCTGCACTCTAACCACTGCGCCACCGTGGCTCAAGCGAGACTGTTTCATTCAATCATCTCTGATTCTCAGAGATTGCCTGAAGAAGTCCCTGTAGTTTCCTTGGCAGGGTTTTTCAAAAGTGGTTTGCTATTGCGCCCTTCTTAGGGCTGAGAGAAAGTGGCTGGCCCCAGATTGACCCAGCTGGCTTCTTGCCTAAGGCAGGACTAGAACTCATGACCTCCTGGTTCCTAGCCTGGTACCTTTCCATTAGAGCAAACTGTCTCTTTGTACAGGAATATAGGCTGTTAAAACAGAAATAATATTCTGTCCCCTCTGCTCATTTAAATGTAACTTTAAGTTCGCAATGGAAGTATTAAGAACAGGATTGCTTTTCTTTTCTTTAAATTTCCCTACAAGTGGCATTTTATAGGATAGTATTTGTAAGCAAACATTTTGCACAGTTCCATTTACAAAGAAGTTACAGCTCCCCAAACAGCCAACTTTATTGTTAAATCAAATGAGCTCAGTACCTAGCTCTTGTAAATGTTAGGAGTAATGTTTTTTTTATTTATTTATTTCAGAACATATGTTTCAGTGTCAGGACCGAAGGGAAAAATGACTAACAAACCAAGCAACCACAAATAAAAAGGCAAAATGAAAGCAGATTTTGTTTAAAAACTGATCAAATGAATATTCCATCAAAATAGACAAAAATTAGGCAATGGCCCTGCCAGACAGATTATTATAAAATGGATTATTATAAAAATAATTTTTTTTTTACAATTTTACATTATCTCCATTAACAAATTAACTACATTTGTCAGATTGCCATAAACCTATAATTGTTCTCTGAATAAGATCCATCATTATTAATTCTTCCTATCCTTACAATAACAACCTCTAAGTTTTATGTGTTCACAGAAAACTCCCTGGGCCGTTGGTCAGGAACAGGGGGTCGTTCATGATCGAAGTTGGGGTGCAGACGGTCCAGCGTTGTTCTGAGATGGCGGCCCATGAGCAACTCAGTGGGGCTGACCCCTGTGACCTGGCAAGGGGTAGTGTGCATGGCTGATCCCTAATTTGGCCAGGTACATTTGGAATGCCATGCCCCCACAGCGCCCGCACACCCTGCGGCCAATGGACTGACTGAGAGGGCTGTTAGGTCAGCTAAGGAGGCATTGGGGTGCCTGGGGTATGCCAATTGGCATCAGAGCCTTTGCACCTACCTCACCGCCCAGCACACTACCCCTTGCCAGGTCACAGGGGTCAGCCCCGCTGAGTTGCTCAATGGCCGCTGTCTCAGAACAATGCTGGACCATCTGCACCCCAACTTCGATCATGAACGACCCCCTGTTCCTGACCAACGGCCCAGGGAGTTTTCTGTGGGGAACCCTGTTTTTGCACTTAACTTTGGGGCAGGCCAAAAGTGGCTACCGGGACAGGTGACCCACCTAACTGGACCCTGCAAGCAGCAGGCTTGGCTTTCTTGGCGGGGTCGTAAGTCGAGGACTTAACACGTTGAACCTTTTCCTTCTCTAGGACCAAGGGAAGGAATTAGTCTCCTTTCCAATTAAAGTGATGCTTTTCTTGTTCACCTCCTGAAAATAAAAGATTCTCATGATAACATCAGTGTGACAGGCTCTGAACCAGGGGTGAAATCCAGCAGGTTCTGACAGGTTCTGGAGAACCGGTAGCGGAAATTTTGAGTAGTTCAGAGAACCGGCAAATACCACCTCTGGCTGGCCCCAGAGTGGGAAGGGAATGGAGATTTTGCAGTATCCTTCCCCTGGAGTGGGATGGGAATGGAGATTTTGCAGTATCTTTCCCCTGCCACACCCACCAAGCCACACCACGCCCACCAAGCCACGCCCACAGAACCGGTAGTAAAAAAAAATGGATTTCACCACTGCTCTGAATAGAGCAACGGTGTGCCTCCTCACAGCTCCAGCGCCGCCGCCCCCCGCCTCACAATACCCTTCCAGTTACTTTTCCCTATGTCAGATTTGTGATACATCGTTATTCGGATGGGATTTCTCTTGGCAAAAAGAGGTTGACTCTCCACTTGCAGATATAATACAATCTACTCTCAGCCTGGATGTCTCCCTGCCCTAATTTACCCTTGATACAATTATGGTTGTCTCTTCTACCTTAATGAGAATGTTCTTCTAGCAACAGGGTGAAAGGTGTTAGACAGAATCAGATCTGCTCTTTCCTCTCCCTCTCCGTAGAGCAAGGAGGCGTTTCATAATTTCTCCCCCTTTCTCCTCATTAGAGGAGCAATGAGCAATGACAACCGCTTCTTCCAAAAATGTCTTTGGGAACATAGCATTATTAATCGAAATATTGGAGACTGTGTGGCCTGGACAGTTCTTCATTTTAGGCCCACCTGCTGTAATTCGATGCCACCTGAGAAACAACAAGAGTTATAAAGCACCCTTAGTTTTTCTGTCTGTCATCTTTGCAGAATAAGATCTAAGTCTCCTACTTGTTAAGAAAAAAAAAATACAAATAACATCCTGGCAAGAATGGTGAGCTTATCTCAGATCTATGTTTGCAAGTGAGTACCTTAGAGAAGAGCAGTGAGATTTTGATTGAAATAAGGGGAGCCTGAGAGATACGCTAGAAATATCACAGGGGGTGCTAGGGCTCAGCGATTAAAGATTCTGAGGTTGTCAGCTGGAAAGCTGAGAGCCTGGGTTCAAGACCCAAGCACCTCACGATGGTGTGAGCTCCCGTTACTTGCCCCAGCTCCTGCTCACCTAGCAGTTCAAAAGCATGCAAATGCGAATAGATTAATAGGTACCACTTCAGTACAAGTGTTCCAGCTGCCTCGGCATATAGTCATGCTGGCCACATGATCACAGAAGCTTCTTTGGACAACGCTGCTCCCTCAGCTAAGAAACAGAGATGAGCACCACTCCCCTAGAGTCGGACATGACTGGACAGGGGAAACTTTTACTACCTTTATCATAGGGATTCTAGAAAGAATATAGTTCAAGTAGCAACAAAACATCTTTTTTTTTCTCCTCACATTCTAATAGGAGTGTTCCTCCTTAGATTTCCAGCCATCGGGATATTCCCTTCCCTTTCCACAACCCAAATTTCCATTTCTCTTCTCCAGTGAGCCTTGGCTACTATAGTTCTCACAGTTCTAGAATGCTCATGATTTGTATTTCCCTGAAGTAAAAGACATTTAGAGCTTGCAGCATTTCTTTCTCCCTACAGATAGTCCTCAACGTATGACCATGACCACAGTAGACATCACAGACGTAAGATATAGCAGTCATAAAATGGATTGGTCACACGACCAACTTGATTTTATGACCTTTTTGCAGTGGTTGTTAAATGAATCACCACAGTCGTTAAATGAATTTGTGGTTGTTGGTTTGTTATGGAGGTGGTTTTGCCAAAAACTGGAAGTGCAAAACTGTAGTAAAATGTGGTCACATGACTGCAGGACACTACAAACAACCATGCATGCCAAGCACCTGAAGTTTGGTTAGGTGACTGTGCAGAGGGCACTGAGTGTTGGAACGCTGAATCCAGATCATAAGTAGCCCCAAGGTAGGTCCACTGTAACATCAAACATTCGCTAAGCAACTGGTCATATGTCGAGGGTTACCTGTATCAGTTCATTTTATGAGTTGTTTGGGATGTTGTTTTCCATTTTGTAAGCTTTTCTGATGTTTAGAAATACCTCCCAGAGTGCCAACTCCCACCTCCACCCGGAACATAATATTTCCAAATTTAGTTTCTTTGTTATTCCATTTCTGTTGGCGCTTACCTACTATGTTGGGAGAAGAGATAATGACGATAAAAATGTTTGTATATTCATCTTGTCTGTCGTGTGTCTACTACCATCAGTATTTGTATTGTTTATTTTTGTTGCGGCCTTTGGCCTAGAAAGATATAATGAGTACCATATATGTCTTCATAAAACTGAGGTTTTATTTATAACAGTTGCTTTTCAGTAAATAAGCTTTCAAGTCAATAAGTGAGTATTGTTTTCTTTGACTTTGTTGGGGCAGGCAGATGTCTGCAGGATGGAGAACTGGCAGGTAACTAGCCAAAATATAATTGACCAAAGTTTTCCACTGAGCAATTTAATTCAAGGAGGGGTGACAAGTTTGGATACCTGGGAAGTTAATGTATATCATTTATTCTCTGGATAGAAATAAAATATGAGCATTGTACAGCAAGCTTTCATATCCTACTTATTCCAAAGCTAAAACATTTCTTTCCCACAACAGATGTTTCTGCCTGTTGCCAATATTTCCTGAAAAAAACCTACTTGCAAACAGCACAGAGAGATCTTCCCAAAATTAACCTATTCTCTAAGTGGCAAGTATGGATAGGGCATGGAAAGGTTTAAATCAGTAAAAAATAATAAATATTTCTAATGGCTTTCAAGAGGTTTTCCTGATTGTTTTATTTCAGTGAAACATTTAAAATTATTACTTGTTTTAAGAGACTCATTCAGGGGAGAGTGTGTCTGTTATTCAAGACTGTCCGTTAAATCTGAAATTAGGTGAGCATGGTGATTATGACATTTGCATAATGTATTTGTTAACCAAATGAGGCAAATTGTGTGTTATAGCAATAGCAATAGCACTTAGACTTATATACCGCTTTACAGTGCTTTACAGCACTCTCTAAGCGGTTCACAGAGTCAGCATATTGCCCCCAACAATCCAGGTCCTCATTTTACCCACCTCGGAAGGATGGAAGGCTGAGTCAACCTTGAGCCGGTGAGATTTGAACCGCTGAACTGCTGAACAGTCAGCTGAAGTAGCCTGCAGTACTGCACTCTAACCACTGCGCCACCTCGGCTCTTATTATGTCACTTTGGTTGGTTATTATGTCACTCTCGGTTATTATGTCACTTTGGTGCTGATGCCATTATGCAAATCTCACTAATCACACCATTTGTGCCCATTTATGTCATTATACAAATTACAGAAATTGAGGCAAAGTGTTGTAATTTTCATCATTTGCTCAATGCCTACATTTTGTAGTTTAGCTTATTCGTAGTGAGAATTTGGTCACTTTGATAAATTAGGGAGAATAAAATTCTTCCTGTCTGATTCTAGGCTGCAGTTTTCCCTTGAATCAGGATCAAGAGGATTTTTGTTTTTAAGAAAATCATGCTTATTATTCTATTTTTTTTGGTTTGAAATGTTTCGCTGCTTATCTAAGTAGCTTCTTCAGAAACAACGAAATGTTTCAAACCAAAAAAAGAAAAGAAGTCCAGTTGCTGTGACTCATCTTCCCGGCAACTCGATCTGGATGACTGAGAATCTTCGTCAACATATTGCCATGCACTTTGGGGAAGAAACCCCTGAGATTGGGGCGGGAATATGAAAAGGCAGCATGCTTATTATTGGTCATTGTTAAAAATGAAAATAAAACCAGAGAAGTGGTCCACTCTTACATATACACAGAATAACCTTATGAAGCTTTACTCTTGGTTGAAAACTCCAAGTATGCTGTCCCACTAAAAATACTACCCATTGCTATTTTGCCTGCAGTTTCATGGGGTGGGGGGGGCAACAAATAAGAGAGGAACTTTATAGGAGAAAGAATTTGAAAAAAAAATCCCTTGGGAACCTTTTATTATTATTTATTTATTTATTTATTTATTTATTTATTTATTTATTTATTTATTTATTTATTTATTTATTTATTTATTTATTTATTTATTTATTTATTAAATTTGTATGCCGCCCAACTCCCAAGGGACTCTGGGTGGCTCACAATATAAAAAACCATTAAAAGAAAACATAATAAAAACATTTAAAAACAGTTAAAAAACTCATACACACCGTTTCATGGCTGGACCTCGCCAATTACAGAGGCGAGATCAACGGCCCCAAGCCTGCCGGAAGAGCCAGGTCTTCACCGCTTTCCGGAAGGCCAGCAGGGTGGGGGTGGTCCGGATCTCAGGGGGTCGCTGGTTATATAGCGTTTTAAAGGTAATAACCACCACCTTGAATTGTGCCCGGAGCCCAATAGGCAGCCAGTGCAGCTCGCAGAGTATAGGTGTAATATAGGTGTACCTAGGTGCACCCACGACAGCTCGCGCAGCCGCATTCTGGACCAATTGTAGTCTCCGAACACTCTTCAAGGGTAGTCCCATGTAGACCGTGTTGCAATAATCTAACTGTGAGGTGACAAGGGCATGGGTGACTGTGAGGAGAGCCTCTTGATCCAAGTAGGGTCGCAATTGGTGCACCAGGCGAACCTGTGCAAAGGTCCCCCTAGCTACAGCTACCAACCTTGGGGCTTTTTCTGCTGTTTTATCCCGAAAATAGCAATGGTCAATACTAAGCACATTTTTTAACATAGCCATTTCATTTCTAATGTTAAGAATTGGTAGCTCTTCTTTCATTGCTCCCTTGGCCTTCCAAGATCACGCTTCCAAAATCTGATGGCCAAAGGCTTCAATTAAGCCAGCCTCGATTCCATCGTTTTTGAACTAAAATAACAGCAGAACTAGGAGACTCCTTTACGTTTCGATCAATCCTTTTGTTTTAAAAACTTCACAGACTCGACAAATATCAGCAACAGAACATCATTCTCCTGGCCTCACCCAAGAGGTTGCAAAAAATGGACGAGAGATGTGCCTTCTTTCCAGCAAAAATGTGCTGTTTTTCTGGGGTCATCTGTAATTTGACCCTCTTATTTTGTTCAAGAAAAGGTGCCGATGTTGTGAAGGCAAATCCGACAGTCTGACTCATAAATTAATTAGAAATCTAATGCAGGAATGCGGTACAAGTCAAATTGGCTAGTTCAAAATTGTAATTACTGTGTACAGGAGTTAAGTTGTCATTAAATTAACGGTGGTTATTCTCTGAAACAATGCACACCTAGAAATATGAATGCATTTCTCTTTGAACCTGCTAAATTAGTATATCAACAGTTTTCACGTCTTTGTAACATTTGAATATTGCAAGAAAACATACGCTATTACGTTGTAATGCCTTTAAATATTTTCATGTCTTGTAAATCAATTTTCAAATAAAGTTTGGATGTCATTTGCCCTTAACATCCAATCATTGAATCCTCTTTATGTCCACTGGGCTCTGTACAACATTTCCAGACTTGTGAAAAATTACACGATTGGTCAGATTTTATTGGTCTTAGAAAAATAAAAAGTTTTATACTCAGGAAAATGGATATGGAATTATAGCTAAAGAGAGCTTTTTATAGGGCAGTGCCATGATATCTACTCAGAAGTAGCTTTCATTAACTTCAGTGGAGCTTCAGAGACTCTATAGGCTTTGAACCAAAAAGCAAGCAGATGAATAGATATTCCTAGTTGAAGCAATTATTTTAGGATTAGGTCAGACAGGTGTATTTATTATAATCTACATAAATGAAATTACCATTACTGATAGATAAATCTGTCACATTAGAAACAGGACATGGGTTAGGATTTTACACTTATGATTTGACTTGTTACTCCGACTTTGTGGGTAGGTGGACCAATGGTGTTGTGTTCTCTGCATTTCTTTTGCGGAAGAGTGAAGAGCAAAAGATTCACCACAATATAAAAAAGATACTGAGACTGGGAAAAGAGTGCAGAGAAGAGCCACAAAGATAATTAGGGGACTGGAGGCTATAACATGTGACGAACTGTTGCAGGAATTGGGTGTGTCTAGTCTAATGAAAAGAAGGACTAGGGGTGACATGATAGCACTGTTCCAATATTTGAAGGGCTCCTACAAAGATGAGGGGGGTCAAACTATTTTCCAAAGTACCAAAAGGCAAGATGAGAAACAATAGTTGGAAACTAACCAAGGAGAGAAGCAACCTAGAACTAAGGAGAAATTTCCTAACGGTGAGAGCAATCAACCAATGAAACCACTTGCCTTCAGAAGTTGTAGGTGCTCCATCACTGGAGGCTTTCAAAAGGAGACTGGACAATCATTTATCTGAAATGGTATAGGGTCTCCTGCTTGAGCAGGGGGATGGACCAGAAGACCTCCAAGGTCCCTTGCAACTCTATTATTCTATGTTCTACAGCTGGGCAAAATCCTGTCATTGAAGGCAGCCAGCCACCAGATGTTGCTGGAAGCTCATAAGCAGGATCTGAACATCGTTAGCTTCTTAACATCTTGCACTGAAATATGTATACAAATACCCACCTCCCCTCCCTAGATATAAACCCAGATTCTGCTTATTATAAGAGTTTTTCTAAGGAAGGAGTTGGTACTATTTTCTTTCCTTAAGTAAAATCCTTAATTACTAGGAAATGTGCAGGAGTTAAATGACATCATTGTCTTGCAGTGCATTCATTAAACCAAAGCCATCACATGTGAAATATCACAGGGAGTTCTTCCTCCATTAATCAAGGCTGTACACTGGATCAATCTTATTTAGAGTATTATTGGTCCTGGGTAATAAGAACTCTCCCCACTAAGATTGATTCACAAGCACTTCATTTTTTTTCAACACTTCCAAAAGATTTATTGTTCTACTGTTTCACCCCCCCCTGCTTTGTTACAATTTCTTTCTCGCTTCCCCCTCCGACTTTGGGGTAGGTGGACCGATGGTGCCATGTTCCCTATGTTTCCTTCTTGGAAGGGTGAAGAGCAAAAGATCATCTTGACCTTTACAAGCACAATGTTTTGATTTGTTGGCCGTCACATCTTTTTCTGCTCTACAGTTGTCAACAGCCTGTGGAAACAGTAGAATGAGATTCAGTCAGTCATTAATTATCGGTGACACAAACACACCTGCGCAGCCCAATACAAATAAGCTCCATGAACATTTCGGATCCTTCATTATTCTTTCACGACCACAGCCAAACAAGAATGATAAAGCACTTCCTATTCCATTCATAAGTGCCAAGGCATAGGCCATAATGCTTTACAAATGAAATCATTTATGGACTGGGTCACAAACACCCCCCCCCAAAGTATGTGTGTGAACATGCATTATTATTTTCAGCCCAAATTAATCCATTGCGGAATGAAGGACCTTTCACTGGATGTTGTGGGCCATAATCTACCACACTGATCCTATGTGTGTTGTAAAATAGAAGCATTTCAACTTCCTGGTTGAAGGTGGGAGCAATGACTGGCCCAAAGACAGCCAATCAGTTTAGTTGCTTAAGAAGCTAAGAGTTATGTCTCTCTATTCCTAGTGTAGCACTTTAATCCCTACATCACATTCCATCTCTCTCTCTCTCTCTCTCTCTCTCTCTCTCTCTCTCTCTCTCTCTCTCTCTCTCTCTCTCTCTCTCTCTCTCTCTCTCTCTCTCTCTCTCTCTCTCCCCCTCCCTCTCCCTCTCCCTCTCCCTCTCCCTCTCCCTCCCTCCCTCCCTCCCTCCCTCCCTCCCTCTAAATACATTGATTTGACTGAATTCTAAAACTCAAGGGCCATCACATAATAATGTGGCTTTATGAGGCAGGATCTTTTCAATGTGATCAGAATTAATTTGGTATGAACATGAGATTTCACAACTTCATGTTAACCCCCCCATTCCTTTTAGAATTTATTTCTCTATAAAAATAGTTTGAGGAAAGAAGGAGTTGAGGATGTAGCCTTTAATCATCAGGTTTGGAATTTCTGAAGCTTTCCAATCATGTTGGTCTGAGGCAACAGTTGCACATTCAATAAAACTTAGATTTTTCTAGTCATTGATGCCAGATTTTATAGCAGAATTTATCAAATTGTACTGTAGTTTATGGCATTTACTGAAATGTTGCCTCTTCAATTTACTGGACCTTTTTTTAATAATTGAAGCCCTCCCTCTTTGTTAAACCTGTTAAAATAAAGTTGTACTGTGTAACCTATCTAATTTTGCCCATTAAAAAAATAACTTTCCTTTTTTTAAAAAAGTGAGAAGCATAGAAGTTTAGCTGCAAAATCTGCACCTCTTCTTACATAACTTTCTTTAAAAAAAAATACACCAAAGTAAATTTTCACAATGTCTTTCCACTCTTGGGGGAAATAACAATCTTTCAATTCTGTATTTCAAAAGGTTCTTTGCACGGTTCTTGCACCTTCTTCCCCTGTTTGCCTGACATTTGGGAGATTCTTCTAGATGAGGAGGAAACTCACTGTTAAAATGATAGTCACTTTTGCGTTTTGTTGGAAGCAAAAAAAATATAAAGAAGTTTACTGCATGTTTACAACTGCTCAATTCCCTTGGATGGCAGTCGATGCCTGTATATTTTATCCCATTCTTTCTGATTTTTTTTTTAAAAATAGTTTTTCTTGTCTCCAAAATTGGTGAATAGGAGAAATGATATTTGGGATGTGCAAATATTGCTTTTGACTCAGATTTGAAGTTGAAGCTCTAATTCACTTGATTGCAACCAGCCCAAGTGGCTTGATGTATTAGTATTATTATATTCTCCTAATACCCTATTTATACTCCTTGTAACTACATAGAGAAACCAACATTGGCTATTGCTTTATTCTAGGATGTTTTTTTTTTAACTTCTCAGTTTACCCTACAACACAAATATTTTCCTAGTGATCTCCTATCAAAGGATTGATGAGGTCGAATCCCATCTGATTGTATTCACCCTATAGCAAGTAGCAGTACCGGCAACTATTCGCATGGTCAGAAACAGAACACTGAAGATGGCCCGCTGGTTTTTCACCAAATATACCTTTTGTTCCTGTCTTCTAATCATGAGCAAATATGACTTGCATTTTGGAAGGGATTCTGAGATGAAGGGATGATAAAAAGCCAATGCAATCCTAGGCTGCATTAATAGAAGGGTAGAATCGAGAGCACGTGAAGTGTTAGTATCATCTTATAATACCTTGGTGAGACCATACCTGGGATATTGCATCCAGTTTTGGTCGCCACAATATAAAAAAGATGTTGAGATTCTGTCTAATATTGTGATTGACATTAGAATGGCACATTGAAACACTGTACAACTAAATAATGAAGGATTATATCTTAATACAAACATGTGTATTAACACTAAGTACAAAAGTTTGACTAATGTAACAAATATTATTAACATCAAGATATTGAGACTCTGGAAAGAGTGCAGAGAAGAGGAACAAATGTGACTGGAGGGGGGGACGCTAACCAGAGGTGGGTTCCTACCGGTTCGGACTGGTTCTTTCGAACTGGTAGCGGGAATTCCCCCCCACTTGTCAAACCGGCAGCGATGGCCAGCTGGACACGCCCCCAAACTGGCTCTCTCGGTGGCGCCATCTTGTTTTTCGCTTCTGCGCATGCGCAGAAGCTGTTTTTTGCTTCTGCGCATTTGCAGAAGCTGGATTTTCAGCACTGCGCCTGTGCGGTGCAGCCGCATGGCGTGCAATGCGTGCGCACCCATGTGGCATGGGAGGAAGCGAACCGGCAGCGAGGTAAGTCAGAACCCACCCCTGACGCTAACCCATATGAAGAATGCAGAAATTGGTTATGTCTGGTCTGGTGAAAAGAAGGGCTGGGGTAGACATGATAGGTTTCACTATTTGAGGGGCTGCCACAAAGAAGAGGGGGTCAACCTATTTGCCAAACCACCAGAGGGCAGGACAAGAAACGATGGATGGAAACTAATGAAGGTGAGAACCAACTTAGAACTAAGGAGATATTTCCTGACAGTGAGAACGATGGCTTGCCTTTAGAAGTTGTGGTGCTTGATCACTGGAGATTTTAAAGAAAAGATTGGACAACCATTTGTCTGGAATGGTATAAGGGGTTCTGCTTGTGCAGGGGGTTGGACTAGAAGACCTCTAAGGTCCCCTCCAATTTTTGTTGTTCTGTTATATACACAAAGTTGTTTTTTTATACATTAAATCATCAATGGCAATTATTTATGATCTTTATGAAGCATCATCAATGGAGAAAGATGGCTATAAATCCTGCTTGTGAATTTCCAAAAAGCACCGGTGTCTCTGAGAAATTGGATGTTGGACCTGATGTGTTTTCAGGATTAGCTACCCAGGTATTTTAGAGAAGGGGACTAAGACATTCTGATGCAATAGGTGTCTAGCATTTCAGCAGAACCTTTCATACATCTTCAGATAAGAAGATGCTTCCCCAGTTGACTTACTGTATTTCAGCTGTACTGAGTTTTAATTCCTATAATGCACAACCAACTCAGTCCTTGGGAGCCAGTCTCAATACAACTGAAGAGCGCTGGAGTGAGATAGTTACTTGATGGTAGTAGTAGATTATGTCTACTACTTAAAATTAAGACTTAATATTCTAACCTTTAGCTGCCTCTGGCATGCTTAAATATTGCAAACTGTTTTTGCCTATTGTCAAATCAGCCAGTCATATAATGGAGCCAGATGGCTCTTCCTTTGATTAGAATGAAATTACACCCACTTAGTACATTTTCAAACTCTTAGACAGGGTGTATAAGACAATCACCCACCCTCGTTTGGGGAAGGGGAGGGAAGAGAAAGAAAGGGAACAGAAGAGAAGGGGAAGGAGACTGGAAGGGAAGAGAAGGGATAGGAAAGGGAAAGGGAAAGGGAAGGGAAGGGGAAGGGGAAGGGGATGAAAAAAAGAGAAGAAAAGGAAAATAAAAAGAAGAAAAAGAATGAAGAGAAGGAGAGGAGAATTTAGAGAAGGGAAGGGAAGGGAAGGGAAGGGAAGGGGGGGACTTTTTGATGGTACACTAATATAAG
>QLTV01001698.1:13546882-13599814 GCA_003457575.1 Thermophis baileyi
TTTCTTGCCTAAATGTAGAACCTTACTTTTTTCACCATTGAATTTCATTTTGTTAGATAGCGCCCAATGTTCAAGTCTGTCGAGATCCTTCTGTATCTTAAGCCTATCTTCTGGAGTGTTGGCTATTCCTGCCAGCTTGGTGTCATCTGCAAATTTGATGAGTTCCCCATCTATCCCCTCGTCCAAGTCATTGATGAAGATGTTGAAGAGTACTGGGCCTAAAACAGAGCCTTGGGGTACTCCACTGCATACTTCCCTCCATGTAGATGCAGTTCCATTGAGCACTACACGTTGAGTGCGGTTGGTCAGCCAGTTTTGAATCCATCTGGTGGTGTTGCTGTCTAACCCACATTTTTCTACTTTATCTAGTAGTAGGTTATGGTCTACTTTATCAAATGCCTTACTGAAGTCCAAGTATGTTGAATATTAGTGATCCATATACTTAAACTCTTTCCTCCCTTTTGTCCAATCATGTCTAATTCTCAGAAACTGGCTGGACAAGACCCTATAGTTTTTCTTGGGAAGGTTCTTCAGAAGTGGTTTGCCGTTGCCTCCTTCCTTGGGCTGAGACAGTGTGACTGGCCCCCAGTCACTCAACTGGCTTTCATGCCTATGGTGGGACTAGCACTCCTTGTTTTTTTTCTAGCCTCATGCCTTAACCACTACACCAAACTGGCTCTCATATCTAAGCTATCCTCTAGCAATTTCCTGTAGCTGATAGAAGCCTGGGGACAAGTTGCTCTTTATCAAGTGAATGAGCTATAATTCAGCCCCCTCTTCTGTTTTAGCAGTTACATTAATTAAAAATGAGAGTTCAGAGACAGGTTTCCCTGCTACTGCTTGGGTGCCTATTAATTCAACACTTTCTCTTTTGTTTGAGACCTTAGTAAGTATGTATGTATGTATGTATGTATGTATGTATGTATGTATGTATGTATGTATGTATGGAAGCATTCTACTTGGCACTCTGGTCAGACATTTCTGGGTTTTTGTTTCAAACAGGTAGATCCAAAGGTTTTGTGTGTGTGTGTGTGTGTGTGTGTGTGTGTGTGTGTAAAAAATACCAGCAATAATAAGCTTTGGATGAAGAGGTTCCACTGCAGATTGTGAATGTGAAGGATTTCTAGTCGGTGTTACTAATTGTGTAGAACAGTAATGGAGTCATCCAGAATATTTTAATTCAGTCTCCCTGATCTTTGATTTCTCATATTATATTACAGGACTGTGCTGCTCCAGCACCAAGGCCATTAATCATTGATATTCCGGTGTCCCCCAAAGTAACTGGACAAAATTAGACAAGGAAAGAACAAAACTTGAAAGATGACTAAATTCTTATCAGAAATTACATGTGTTTTTTTTATCTTCTTCTTGATAAAATATTGTAATCTATTTTAACACTTAAATATAGTATTTCAAACTACTATAATCATACTATTATTATACAGGCGGTCCTCGACTTACAACAGTTCATTTAGTGACCGTTCAAAGTGACAACATCACTGAAAAAAGTGACTTACGACCGTTTTTCACACTTACAACCGTTGCAGCATCCCCATGCTCATGTGATCAAAATCTGGATGCTTGGCAACTGACTCATATTTATGACGGTTGCAGTGACCTGGGATCATATGATCCCCTTTTGCGACCTTCTGACAATCAAAGTCAATGGGGGAAGCCAGATTCACTTAACCGCTTTGCTACTAACTTAACAGCTGCAGTGATTCACTTAGCAACTGTGACAAGAAAGGTCGTAAAATGGGGCAAAATTCACTTAACAATTGTCTCACCTAGCAACATAAATTTTGAGCTCAATTGTGGTCGTAAATCGAGGATTACCTTGTACATACTATTACTATTTCTCCATAATCTTGCAGATCACAGGTTCTTCATCACAGACAAATGAGATGGCATGTTTTAAAAGACTTTTTTAAAGAAGATTCTTCTCAAGAAAGTGGCAGAACTGTGATAAAGGAATCACCTGATCAGTTGATCTTAGGTGCAACAGACCTCTGATGGAGCGGTAAAAAAACAATTTTGCTGTTCTTAATCATCTCTTTATTAAAAATGATTATGGATAAATAAGCTATTTGAGTCAGTAATTTTTTAAAAAAATTATTACTACTATTATCAAATTACTACACCATCAAGGAACTTTGGAGGAATACAAAATATTTTTATTTCTCATGTGGTATCTTCCTTATTCAAACATGCATGGGGTGCATTAAAATGAGCAAAATAGCAGATGTAGAATTGTCATCCAATCCTCTCCTTTTGCATATGAATGTGTCACCACCATATACACACACAAAAGGAGGGGAGCTTGCATTATTATGTCACACCCATCATTTTACAGATTTTGCTGCCCCCTGAAGACACCCAGAGATATGCACTAGGTAAACCCCCTTTTCTCCTTTTACTTTGCACACCTTGTAATGATAAGTGGGAACACCCTTCAGATACTGGTCAAAGAGATGCTGCCTAGGAAATGGTCAGATAAGAGAGCCCATAACCCGCAGCTGCATAATGGATGGAGCAAGAGGCTTGGGAGGGAAGGAATCCTCCCTAAATTATTGGGCTTAAAAGTGATGGAAGGAGATCTGTACTTTCAGACTTGCAAGATTCTGTTAATGTACTGTAGCTTTACAATAAAGTAGAATTAGCTTATCTGGCCATACTTCTTGTCTGGTTTACCTGGTAAAATGGATACACCTAAAGAAGAAATAGAAAAGCAATGCCTAGAATCTCAGTCAGGCAAGTGCAGGGAAGACTGACCTACATCATATTCATCATCTTCTTTCAAAGAATGTGTAGGGTAATTTGAAAGAATCAACAGCCCTGAGAAGACTGGATATACCAGAGATTATATGCAAAATGTTGTGTTCTTTGATATTGGATTTAGGAGTGAAGATTGGTGGCCTCCTGTAAAGAAAGGATATAATATCTCTTTCAATATTTTCTTTTCTCTATTTAAGTGCAATCACTCTCTGAGACGACACATCTGTCACACGTGTCAAGTACCTATTTTTCATGTCTCACCTTCCAGGGTGATAGAACAGTGATGGCGAACCTTTTTTTGCTCGGGTGTCAAAAGGGCACGCGCGTGCGCGATAGCGCGCGTGCCCACACCCATAATGCAATGCCCTCGCCCTTGCGCATGTGCGCACAACCCCCCTGCGCTGCCCCCCCACGCATGCGGGCAGGACTCACTGAAGCCTCCGGAGCTTGTGGATGGCGAAAAATAGATTCCAGCTGATTTTCAGCCTTCCGGAGGGGGGGGGGAAGGTTGTTTTTGCCTTCCCCAGGCTTCAGGAAAGCCTCCGGAGCCTGCGGATGATGAAAAACGGACCCAACGGGCCTACCAGAAGTTCAGAAACAAACTTCCGGTTGGGCCGTTGGGCCGTTTTTCACCCTCCCCAGGCTTCAGGAAAGCCTCTTGAAGCCTGGGGAGGGTGAAAAACAGCCCAACATGTGCGCTGGAGCTGACATAGGGCAACGCCTCGCGTGCCCTCAGATATGGCTCCGCGTGCCACCTGTGGCACGCGTGCCATAGGTTTGCCATCACTGTGATAGAATGTGCATAGAGGCGGCAGTGCTGCATTGGGAGCTGGGCAAAGTCAGCCTGAGATAACCTTGAAGGACGGTAAACCCAGAAATCATTTATGTATCTTTTATCATATCAGAGGGCAGATTGCAAAAACAACAAGAGTTTAAATCTGACAATGGAAACAATTTCTTAGAAACGTTGGAGAATCCCTTGCCCAAGATGCTCAAAATTAAGTTATTTCCATCCCCCCTCCCCAGTTAATTGTTTTACTGCATCATAAAATGCAAAGGATACATTATAGAATACAGGGAATAACTGAGTATAATGGCATTTATACAATAGAAATTAGACATTTTTAAAACTATAATGATTTAGATTACTTAAACCTTTAAAGATGTATCAGTGTTCAGTATGATTTCTAAAATGTAATGAACCTAAGGTGGATTAAGTATTGCTAATGCCAGTTGCAAAATACATTTTGTACTGTTTATTTATTGTGATTTATAAAGGAAAGAAAAAAAGGAAAAAGGAAAAAGAAGGATTTGGTTGGAAAAAATAGGCATTTAATTGTTTTTTAATGTGTGAGAAAGGTTTTTTGTTTGAATTTAATATTAAATTCTGGACTGTTTATTTATTGTGATTTATAAATGAAAGGGGATGCGGTGGCTCAGTGGCTAAGACACTGAGCTTGTCGATCAGAAAGGTCGGCAGTTCAGCGGTTTTAATCCCTAGTGCCGCGTAACAGGGTGAGCTCCCATTACTTGTCCCAGCTTCTGCCAACCTAGCAGTTCGAAATCATGTAAAAAATGCAAGTAGAAAAATAGGGACCACCTTTGGTGGGAAGGTAACAGCGTTCCGTGCGCCTTTGGTGTTTAAGTCATGCCGGCCACATGACCACAGAGATGTCTTCGGACAGTGCTGGCTCTTCGGCTTTGTAACGGAGATGAACACCACCCCCTAGAGTCGGGAACGACTAGCACATATGTGCGAGGGGAACCTTTACCTTTACCTTTTTATAAATGAAAGAGGAAAAAGGAAAAAGAAGGAATTACTTGGAAAAAATAGGTATTTAATTTCTAACTTTCCCTTTCTTTATATTCTGATTTGCAGTGTTTATAAACATTTAGACCCCTTAAAAACCATACTGCAAGTATTTGCTTTTCTCTTGCTATGTAATATATTGCATACAAGGAACCATTCTTGTTTGAATTTAGTTAAACTTCTGTTGTGGATAGATGCTGTTAGTTTTGCCATTGTTGCGTGTTCTTAAATTCTTAAGTTACCAATCAAATATTGGTAACTTTGTTGTATCTATCTTTCAAAGTTGGGTAATGTTTATCTTCACAGCCATGACTATATATCTCAATAAAATATGTGTTTCTTGTTAATATAGTCTGGGATTATACCTAGTGAAAAAAAACACCTGTAATTTCATTTCAAATTTCATTTCTAAAATCCTTAAACTGAGCAGAGATTAGATCTGATGGCCTGAATGTCTGCTTCTGTGGAAGCTGTGGTGGCACAGTGGTTAGCATGGAGTTTGATTCTGACCGGCTCAAGGTTGACTCAGCCTTCCATTCTTCCCAGGTTGGTAAAATGAGGAGCCAGATTGTTGGGGGCAATATGCTGACTCTGTAAACCGCTTAGAGAGGGGTGTAAAGCACTATGGGGGTCTATTGCTACTGTTATTCTTACTCTGGTATATAACATTTGTATTAAAGCATTCCGCTGTCTGCATCTTTTTGCATTTATTCTTCTTTATTTAAACAATAATGTTTTGTTCTTGCAATTTAATAGGCATTAATTAGAGTGGCTTCCAATAGTTAAAAAGATAGTAAAACAATAGAGAGAAAGCTTGCTAGAGTGTGTGGGTGTGCTTGTGTGCATGTGTGTGTTTCTACCACTAATAGGAGGAAAGTGATTTAAAGAAGAAGTTAATTTGACTTTTGGCTTAGCCCTGTCTCTCATCATCTCCAGCCATGGCTTTCCATTTCTGATATAATTACAAGAAAGATTTACGAAGCGGCCATGAAGTAAGCCCACTAATTTCCTCACTGAATTTCCTCTTTACACAATCCACATTTTAAACAAAAGATAAATCTTTTTCATCTATGTATATCTATGGCTAGGTATAAGAGAAAGATTCAATAATCAAATCCTAGGAACACTAGATAATAATAGCTATTACCTGGATGTGCAAAATTGCTATGAATGTTTCATGCTAATTCCAATCAATTTATGAAATATAGCGCAAATTATTCTGCTAACGGAAGTTCTTAAACCAGACAACACTAGAAGTGCTTCTCTTCTCCTTTGGCAGTAATAATATGTACATCAGGGGTGGGTTCCTCCCGGTACGGACTGGATCACCCTAACCGGTAGTGACCCGCTGGTGACATCACGGATCCGGTTCGGTTGGTGCCGGTCCGTGGGCGCCACCATCTTTTTTTGTGAATTTTTTGTGAATTTTTTACTGTTGGGAAGGTTTTTCCTGTTCTGCTGCTTGAAAAAGGGCCCTCCCGCCCGCCCCTGGGTTTATACTGACCTTTATTCCTTCGCCGGAAGCACAGCTGATCAGCTCCTCAGCTGTGTTTTGGGCTGATTGCAGTTACTGAGCATGTGCGGAAGCAAAATTGCGCGAGGGAACGCGCACACAAATGCACACGCACACACACACGTGCGAGGGAACGTGCGCGCAAAACGTCGTGATGAGAACCGGTGGGGAAGGTAAGTAGAACCCACCACTGAGGAAATGACATATAAAGAGAACAAACCCGTCTATCCTCTAGCACTGATGATGTTGCCTAGTTGGGTAATGAAATGTCTACAAGTAAACATCACGATGACGTCACTGATCTGGTTCGGTCGGTGGCGGTCCGTGGGCGCTGCCATCTTATTTGGGAATTTTTTGTGAAAATTTTTACTGTTCTGCCTGTCCTCCCGCCCACCCCTGGGTTTATACTGACCTTTATTCCTTCGCCGGAAGCACAGCTGATCAGCTCCTCAGCTGTGTTTTGGGCTGATTGCAGTTACTGAGCATGTGCGGAAGCAAAATTGCGCGAGGGAACGCGCACACAAATGCACACGCACACACACACGTGCGAGGGAACGTGCGCGCAAAATGTCATGATGCGAACCGGTGGGGAAGGTAAGTGGAACCCACCCCTGATATACATGATCAGAATAACAGAATAACAGAGTTGGAAAGGAACTTGGAGGTCATCTAGTCCAACCCGCTGCTCAAACAGGAGAGTCTATACCATTTTAGACAAATGACTATCCGGTCTCTTCTTGAAAACCTCCAGTGATGAAGCACCCACAACTTCTGAAGGCAAACCATTGCATTGGTTGATTGTTTTCAACGTTAGGAAATTTTTCCTTAGTTCTAGACTGCTTCTCTCCTTGATTAGTTTCCATCCATTGTTTCTTGTCTTGCCTTCTGGTGCTTTGGAAAATAGATTGACTCCCTCTTCTTTGTGGCAGCCCCTCAATCATAAAATATTTTTAAAAATACAATGTGTGTATCCTTCAGAACACTCACAATGAGTTTCCTAAAGGGACCTGTGGTAAGTCTGGTCCTGTCAAAGATTATGAAAAGGCCATTTCTTTAGACAAAGATGGTCAGGCCAAGAGCCTGAGGCACTAACATATGTTGCTTTAATTAATATAAGATGGGAATATATTCTTGGAAAGTTTGAGGAACTTCTCCCAGCAAATTCCTCATCTGAATTGGCTCCAAGCCAATGGCCTATTGGAGCACCACATGGACTCAATGTGAATTGATGATGATCCAATTGTGGTTGGATGAACAAGGAATGGATGGATATGACATCCTCCATCTCTCTCTCTCTCTCTCTCTCTCTCTCTCTCTCTCTCTCTCTCTCTCTCTCTCTCTCTCTCTCTCTCTCACACACTCACCCACAGAGAGAGAGAGAGAGAGAGAGAGAGAGAGAGAGAGAGAGAGAGAGAGAGAGAGAGAGAGAGAGAGAGAAGCAGACAGTCTCATTTTCTTTGTTAACATCTTTTTGCTTCTCCCTAAGCAAGCAGGGTGTGGGGGAAGCAGAAACAGCTTTTATCAACAGTCTGAACCAATTTCCTTCAGAAGACTTTTTTGAAATTATGCCAAAACTACAAGTAACTTTAGAGTTACAGATTCACAGATTGAATCAGATTTTTTTTAAAATAGCTCACACTGATGTTAATAAAAGCACTATGACAGTCTAATCATTGCATATATGGGACAATTTTTTTTCCTTGTTGCCAGATCTGGGCAGATTTGAGAGAGGAATAAATCACAGTGAGTCCTGACCAGATTTAAAACTGAAATATCCCGAGGTTTTAGTAGTAATGCAGAATTTAAAGGTGAACATAGATACAATCTATGTATCCGCAAAACTGTACGTTATCTTTTAACAATTTCTCATAAAACCATAGGAAAGCAAGTCTATTCTGGAGCCACTTAATGCTTTAAAATGTGGTAGGACTAATGCACACAGAAGAAGCAGTTTTGCTTTCAAATTTTATTTGAGTATTGTTTTTTAACATGTCATTGATATATTTTTTAACTGAATCTATTTGTTTGAAATTTTGTATTTGCCATCCTTTTCTATTTCATTACACTTGAAACAAAATCATCCCATTCTAGGTTGCCATCATTTTTTCCTATGACAGCCAAAGAGATCATTGGGATTCAGACTGATTGTTCATATTTGAATGAAATGAAAAATAATTACATTAATATAATTATATGACATAATTATAATACTTTATTTTGGAAGGCTACAAATGAAATAACTGCAGTATTATTTTTTTCTAAACAAATACCTACATTAAAATGTACTATACATGAAACACAAGATGGGATCTTTAATTTGTTGGATGCTTTCGCATCGAGAGTTCTAACGTTATAATTTTAGAGAAATTGCAGCCAGCTGAATTTATGAATTTTGGCAGCACGATATCCTATCCTATCGCATATTAAAGTGGATGGAAACTATATTAGTTGTAGAATCAACCTATTTCAGGGTATCAGTTTCAGAAACTGTTCTAAACATAATAGACCTCTTAACATTCTTGCATGTGTGAAAGTTTTAATAGTGCCACTTTTGATTTTGCTACTCTTATTGTCTCTAAACTGCTTATTGCCAATTCTGAGTATACTTAGCATAACTTAGACTTTCTGCTCTAAGCATGTCAAAGGATATTCTTAGAAACTTCGTTAGTTAGAAGGAGGTGGTCATCTTAAGCAGATGAGCCTGAGGCTGATGAAAAGACAGCAGATGGGCCATTAGCTGTATTATCTCTGGAAACAATCTGTCTTGGGCTCTATTGGCCCAGTTTATGGCAATTTTCCATATTCTTATATGAATTTTCGCTGAAACCTGGCCTAATTTTTTGGTTACCTTGATCATAACATGAAAATTTATCTTATATTTCTTTGGCTTCTTGGATTTTAGAGATTTTTCTTATCTGTTTTGATACTATTATTTTCATAAATGGCAATTTAAAAGCTGGTATGTAGGATAAGTTACCTACAAATATATTCATAGCCTCTCAAAACAATGGTCAGTATTTTTCTTCTTTGTCCTTTTATATATATATTTGAAATTTGGTATTACCAAATACAGCACACCGGTGCCTGATTATGTAAAAGGGATTTATATGTACAGATAATCTTCGAGTTACGAATGTAACACAGCCTTCCAATTACATTCGGAACCCAAGGATTCGTAGGATTGAATGACATAACTTGAACGTGATCACTCCCTCCTTTGCCCACACATTTGCTAACTGAATGCGCGGGTCATTGTGCACGAGGTATCTCGGGGTGGGGAAAGTAGCACATTCAAAACTAGTTAGAGTGTTAGAATACTTGATGCATTCATACTTACATAGGATTTATAAATTATATACTTTAGACTGACTGAAGTAGCTTGGTGTTTTGATCTGGAATTAAATATTTGGAAAGATGCTTGGCCAGTAATGAAAGCAACAGGTGAGCCACACCTGTGTCCATCTGGTAATATCTAGTAATAGTAAATATGTGACATACTGACACTGTTTCAAGTTTTCATACCTCCCCAAGGAGTAACCAATGAAGTACTTTACAACAATTGCAATTAAAGAAGACAGGAATCAATGCCACTGGGATACTATTTTTTTTGGGGGGGGGAATGGATGTTATATATCACAGTGGCTATCCCTGTAGTGGTTTAATGAAACTGTAGGATTTATTTTTTGATTCAGATTTGACTTCATTTGAGGCAATTGCTAATATGCATATGGCCTTACCTCCAAGCCTTCTTCATTTTAATAACCATCACCATATCTATCCCTTTCTGCTACTGCATTAGTCATATAATTTATTTATATTTATTTATTATTCATACTATTTATATAAGCTACCTTATAGGGGAGATAGACGGCATAAAAATTTAATAAATAACTAAATAAATAACTAAATAAATAACTAAACAAACAAACAAACAAAGAAATAATGGTTTTTAGATTCCCCCCCCCGTTTTAATTGGCTGTTTTATTTATTGTTATATGCCATCCTGACTCTTCTTTGGGGGAAAATGCACAGCTACTGATAAATAAATAAATTTATGAAAAGTAAGCTAGACAAACTATCTCATTATTTCTTGTATGGAAAAAATGCAAGTAATTATTTTATATCTAATTATAAAAATAATTAAGGTATCAAGCTTAGTTTGAACTGGTCCTGGCTGACTTCTAGAAATTAATGCCTGGGAAATTCAAGACTTTGACTGCATCAATTCCATAGTGGAACAGTTAAACAGCTGAGGGCCCACTAGCTTTCTTCTTTGTCCATAAAAGACCACAGTGCAAGCAAATGAAGATTGTACAAACTGTGAAGTGCCCAAGCAATCTTTCCTATATTTTTGTTTTATTATTATTATTTTTAAAAAAGCTTAATGAACTTAACAGCAGTAGTGAACTTCCTAACCAATAGTATCAAAACTTTTAATTGTGCCCATGTCAATGGTCAGATGGTTGCAAACCAGGAAACACTGAAATCAAATGTTAAGATCACATCTGGATGTAATATATTAATACTTAATATTGTATACTCAGAAAAAAAGTTTGATCAAAATTATAAAGAGTTTAGAGGAAACTTGGAATAGGCCCTTTTTAAAAAAAGCTTATGCCTTAAAACAAAATATTCAAGTTGAACTTTCCTTTGGCGATTTTATGGACATGTCCATATACTTTGCAAGTGTAATAAGTAAGTGGTATTGCCATTGCCTTCTTCCAGGATACTTTTCAACTTTTCAATGTACACTATAGTACTGGTATGTACCCTGGAAGTCTCCCATCCAGGTATGAACCAGACCTGACCTTGCTTAGCTTCTGAATGTTCTGCCATGGGCAGAAATCTTGCATTTTTATCCATCTAAAATTCCAGTGGCCCCTTGAGTTGATTGTGTTATGAATACGTGGAATACTTGCAGCATAAGAAATATCAATTCTAATAAGTTCCCTAACCTCAGAATATGAGATAAACTGTGTACTTTGTTCATCCTCTATAACAGGGGTGTCAAACTGGCGGCCCATGGGCCGGATGCGTCACGCACAGGCCATGCCCACCCCAGCTCTGCAAATGGGAAAAACATCACGAAACGTCACGTGATGGCAACGTGACGTGGCAAGTTTGACACCTGTGCTCTATAAGGTATATGATTCTAAGGATTTGAGGATAATAGGATCATCATCATCATTGGCATCCTTCAGTCTCGAAAGACTATGGTATCGTGCTTTGGAAAGAGTTCCTAAAACAGCATCTAGTGTGGCTAAAAAGGCCAATCCGATTGTGGCAATCCCTTCCACACTGAGGGCAGATACATTCTGTCCCCTGCCTGACCCCCGGATTTCGCTGGTTCCGGGACTGCCTCTTTACCTCCGCCTGCCGAACAAGTGTCTCTTCGAAATGGAGAAGGCCATGCTGCGTCTTTAGCCTCCAAGCTGAATGATCTGAGGTCAAGGTTTCCCAGCTGTTAATGTCCATTCCCAAGGCCTTTAGATCCCTCTTACAGATATCCTTATATCGCAGCTGTGGTCTCCCTGCACTAATTCTCCATACAGGAGATCTTTTGGAATCCGACCATCAGCCATTCTCACAACATGCCCAAGCCAGCATAGACGTCGCTGTTTCAATAGTGTATACATGCTAGAAATTCCAGCACGTTCCAAGACTGTGCTATTTGGAACTTTGTCATGCCAGGTGATGCCAAAGATACTTCGGAGATAACACATATGGAAGATATTCAACTTTCTCTCCTGCCGTCCGTAAAGGGTCCAAGACTCGCTGCAGTACAAGAGTGTGCTCAGGACGCAGGCTCTATAGACCTGGATCTTTGTATGTTCTGTCAGCTTCTTATTAAGCCATACTCTCTTTGTGCGTCTAGAAAATGTGGTGGCCGCTTTACCAATATGTTTATTCAGCTCAGTATCTAAAGAGAGTGTGTCGGCGATAGTTGAGCCGAGAAACACAAAATCATGGACGACCTCCAGTTCTTGTGCAGAGATTATAATACGGGGAGGTGAATCCACGTCCTGACCCATGACTTGTGTTTTTTTCAGGCTGATTGTTAATCCAAAATCTTGGCAGGCCTTGCTCAAACAGTCCATAAGTCGTTGAAGGTCTTCGGCAGAGTGAGCAGTAATGGCAGCATTGTCAGCGAAGAGGAAATCCCGTAAGCATTTCAGCTGGACTTTAGACTTTGCTCTCAATCTAGAGAGGCTAAAGAGTTTTCCGTCTGATCTGGTCCGGAGATAGACTCCCTCTGTTGCAGTTCCAAAAGCATGTTTCAGCATGACAGCAAAAAAGATCTCGAATAGAGTTGGCGCAAGGATGCACTCCACTTCGAATGTCAAAGGAATCTGATGTTAAGCCATCAAAAACTACTGTGCCCTTCATTTCCTTATGAAAGGACCTGATGATGTTAAGGAGCTGGGGTGGACATCTGATCTTGGGGAGAATTTTATAAAGGCCATCCCTACTAACCAAGTCAAAGGTCTTCGTAAGATCTATGAAAGCTACGAAAATTGGCTGTCTTTGTTCCCTGCATTTCTCCTGCAGCTGTCTAAGGGAAAATACCATGTCAGTAGTGGACCTGTTGGCTCGGAATCCACACTGTGATTCTGGATAGACTGTCTCTGCAAGCACCTGGAGCTTCTTCAATATGACACGGGCAAGCAGCTTCCCTACCACACTAAGATGCCGCGGTAGTTATTATAGTCGCCCCTGTCGCCTTTGTTCTTATACAGTGTGACGATATTTGCATCCTTCATGTCCTGCGGTACTCCGCCTTCCCTCCAACAAAGACAGAAGATTTCATGCAGTTCCATGGGGATGATCTCTTTGCAGCACTTCAAAACTTCGGCAGGGATGTTATCTTTCCTGGGTGCCTTGCCAGAGGCGAGGGAGTCCAGAGCCGCATTTAGTTCTTCTAAAGTTGGCTCACTGTCAAGCTCCTCCAAGACAGGCAGGCACTCAATGTCATTCAATGCCTCGTCAGTTATCACATTTTCTCTGGAATCTAACTCAGAGTAGTGCTGCACCCAACGTTCCATCTGCTGCGCTCGGTCCTGAATAACCTCGCCTGTAGCAGACTTCAAAGGGGCAGATTTCTTCTGTGTTGGTGCTAAGGTGGCTCACTGTCAAGCTCCTCCAAGACAGGCCTCAATGTCATTCAATGCCTCATCAGTTATCACATTTTCTCTGGAATATAACTCAGAGTAGTACTGCACCCCGCATGCCATCTGCTGCGCTCGGTCCTGGATAACCTCACCTGTAGCAGACTTCAAAGGGGCAGATTTCTTCTGTGGTGGTCCTAAGGCCTGCTTGATGCCATCATACATCCCCTTGATGTTACCTGTGTCAGCTGCTATCTGGATCCAAGAGCAAAGCTGCAACCAATAGTCATTAGCACATCTCCTGGCGGCCTGTTGGACTTTGCTACAAGCAGCTCGCAGAACCTGTAGATTGCGTGCACTGGAGCAGGCTTTATAGGCAATTAGTGCTCTCCTTTTTTCCTCAATGGCTGGCGTCAGCTCCTCCGAATGGGCTTCAAACCAATCTGCTGTCTTTCTGATCTCCTTACCAAATACTGACAAGGCGGTGTTATAGACAGCATTCTTCAAATATTCCCATCTTTCGGACATGTTTGCTTCAGCCGGGCCTGGGTGCATTTCCTCTAGTGCTTGTGCAAATTCCTCCACTTTGCCCTGGTTGCGGGTCTTGCTGATGTCAATTCATGGTCTTCCTTCCCTCTTCGAGTAATGCAATCTCTTTGTTTGCAGTTTTATTCTGCTGCACACCACACAGAGTGGTCTGTATCGCAGTCAGCACCCTGATAGCTGTGTGTGATTGTAATACTGGGAAGGTTAGAATGCCTGGTAAGAATAAAGTCGAGCTGGTGCCAGTGCCTCGATCTTGGATGTCTCCAAGAGACTCTGTGAGGCTTTGTTTTAAAGAATGTTTTAAAGAATGTATTGCTAACGCAGAAACCATAGTAGCAGCAAAACTCCAGCAGGTGTTGGCCATTTTCATTCATCTTCCCAACGCCAAACTGACCTAAACAAATAATCCAAGAACTATAATCGGCTCCGACTCTGGCATTAAAATCGCCATGGATAAACAGTGATTCTTTCACAGGGACTTTCTTGATAGTGGCAGCCAGATCATCGTAAAACTTGTCTTTAGATTCTGCTGAAGATGATAATGTCGCTGCATATGCGCTAATAAGAGTGACCGGCCCTGCTAGTGAGTGGAGCTGCAAGGACAGAATCCTCTCGCTCCCTGCAGCAGGTGCAGTAATGAATCCTAGTAGGGTGTTTTTGATCGCAAAGCCCACCCCGTATTCCCTAGTCTCATTTGATGGTTTTCCCTGCCAGAAGAACGAGAAGTTTCTCTCCTTAATGGATCCCGAGTCTGACAGCTGTGCCTCTTGAAGGGCAACAATGTCCATTTGCAGTCTGCTCAGCTCCATATCGATAACAGCAGTCTTGCGTACGTCATCTATTTCTTGCAAATCGTCAGAAAAACCGGGGGTTATTATCCAAACATTCTAAGTGCCCAACTTTAGGGCTAAAGTTTTCTTATGGTTGTTGCATGATACAAAGTTATCGATCTGCTTGTCATTATGCCAATGAGGCATAATGACCTCTCCCACCGTCGAAAGCGGCCCCTGGCGTCACGCTCTACGCCAATCAAGCAAAGACTTATAACCGATAACTGCCACTTTCCGTGTTGTTTCAATGCTGTATGCAAAACTGGAGCGTCCTCTCCAGAGCACGAGGCCTGGGTAGGTTAGTATGGAGGATAGACTGTTAGCCAAGCAGCAGATCCCCCCTCTCCACATCGCTGAGATAATTGAATGGAACGGCAAAGCCGATATGATTGGTTCCAGCTGCATCGCAGGAGTTATCAGAACGTGGTTGTATACAGTTATGAACTGCTTCCGGGACTCCGGCTCCGGATTTTGCCTCAAGGTTTACTCCTGAAGCCTTTTCCAATGATGGATATAGCCACAAGGCAGTGGAGGTTTGAAGTCAGAGTTTCCCTTCTCCTAGAAGATGGTTTTGCCGCTTTATCTGTCGTTGGGGCATAGAGCCCTCTTCCGCCTTCAAAACCGTTGACTGTCTTCTAATGTAACCCTGGAAAGGGGCCCTTACAAGGTGCTACCAGCCGGGTCAGCTGGACCAAGGTTTTTTAGGGAGGTATTACTCCTCCAACACGGTGGTGTAACGGACGACGGTCTTTCAAGCATCCATGTGAATTTGGACAACTTCTCTTCCCACAATTCTTCTCCTATTGTAGTGATTCATGTGATAATTCCTTGAAAACTGGGACGCCTATCCCCTACGGGCTTTCCTCAAAATACATAAAATACTTAAAATACATAAAATGCTCTAGATAATAAAACCAAGCCACAACAGGTAAAACCACAATAACTAAGACTACAACAAACCAAGCCAGAACAAATAGAGCCAAGCCACAACAAACCAACAAACCAAGCCACTACAAATAAAGCCACAATAAGCAAAGCCCCAGCAAACCAAACCAATAAAGCCACAGTTAACAAAACCCCAACAGACCAAGCCACAGCAAATAAAGCCAGGCTACAGCAAACAAATAAAACCAATAAAACCAAGTCACGAGAAACCAAGCCACTACAACTAAAACCAAACCATAGCAAACCAAACCACTACAAATAAAGTCACGATAAGCAAAGCCCTAACAAACCAAACTACTACAGCTGGAACCACAATAGACATCTAAAATAGAAACTTGGTGACTTCCACTGCTAAGACTCCTTAATAATATAAATAATAAACTACTAAGAATCCTTAATAAAACGATAAGCAAAGCCCCAACAAACCAAACAAACCAAAGCAGTAAAGCCACAATTAACAAAACCCCAACAAACCAACAGACCAAGCTACAACAAATAAGGCCACCATAAATAAGACCACAATAAACCAAGCCACAGCAAATAAAGTCAGGCTACAGTTAACAAAACCCCAACAGACCAAGCCACAGCAAATAAAGCCAAAGAAAGCCAATAAAAACACGAAAACCGTTGACCATCTTCTCCTGTAACCTTGGAAAGGGGCCCTTACAAGGTGCTACCAGCCGGGCAAGCTGGACCAAGGATTTTTAGGGAGGTATTACTCCTCCAACACGGTGGTGTAATGGACGACGGTCTTTCAAGCATCCATGTGAATTTAGCCAACTTCTCTTCCCACAATTCTTCTCCTACTGTAGTGATTCATGTGATAATTCCTTGAAAACTGGGATGCCTATCCCCTACGGGCTTACATAAAATACTTAAAATACATAAAATGCTCTAGATAATAAAACCAAGCCACAACAGGTAAATAAAGATAATAAAACCAAGCCACAACAGGATAATAGGATAGAGAGAAACAAATACTGTAAAATTATTTGATTCTAAACCGTACAATTATTAGGTGGAAAGCTTCTCACTTTCCCGCCCCCCCCCCTTGCCATTGTACAATTTGCATTGTGTATATTCCCTTTCCATGCACACGGTGGCTTACTGAGTCAAGGTTCTGCATGACTGAGGTGTACATGAGTTTTTATTTGCCTTTGGTAATGTGATTTTTGAATATGAAAAGCAGGATAGAGATTGGCATGCTAAAGTGTTCAACAGTGCCTCCCTGACATATTCAATAATTAATGGTAAGATACGGAATAACATTTGAAACCACTCTACTACAGTTCCATTAACCCACATAATGGATTGTGCATAATGATGACCACAATTGTTCCAATTTGTGCCCAGGGCCTTTGAATACTTGTTTGCTGGGTGCCTTGTTTGCTTTGTTTTGCTCTGACGTGACTGTATGATGACCATCTGTAGTCTAAGTAGAAGGATCTACAATTTTTTCGCCCATTCATTGTTTTTGTCACTCATTACTTGCACAGTAAAAAGAGTATTGTAAGGTATGTGGGGCCGCAAAAAATAAAATTCTATGATTTTGTATGTGTACATTTTTGCATAAATGGTAATGAAGGGATGAGACCTTCCTTTGGAGTTGCCCAAATAGTTATCCCTTTCATCTGCATTTTGTCAGATGAGTACCTTGCTTGTAAATCGAGTGAGCATTTGAGTGACAGGTAGATGTCTGAATTGCCACAGCCCATGGAGAATGCATAATTCTTCGATAAGCAAATTTTTATTATTCTATATAATGAAGCAAATAAGAAAATGTTACCACAAAAATGAAAATATTAGATCTGCTTGAAACTTCCTCTCCGCCTGATCTTTTTCTAAAATTAAATATGTAAATATATTAAAAATAAATAAATAAGACAGTGCCTTGATTAAGATCAATTTTGATGATAGGAGAGTGAAGGGATTAGTTCTGTTTGTTCTCCTGGATGAGAAAAGCAATTCTCATTTATTAAACAAAACATAGTCCAGATTTAATATCATAACTATTGTTTATAGTAGTTTAAAGTTTTTTTTTCTAAATTGCTGCCTTTTTATTAAAACGACATTGATAATAACAATGGGACAAAACAACAACAAAATGGGGTTTAGCAAGCAAAAGAAAATGTGGGGGAATATACATACTATACCATCACAAAGAGAAACACCAAAATTTCAAATAAAAGTGCTCAGGTTTCCTTCCCAGAATATCATTTTTTCTTATTTTTAATATAAAACGTAACATATTTTTTTTTCTTAAAAAGTATTGTCAAAGCAGCATTCTATGGATTAAGCTAACCTATTAGGAAAAATTTGTAAATATAGTAATGAAACAGTGTTTGGAATAAGATTTGAATAAAAGTCTTTGCTGAGTTTAGCTCCCAAATCATCCTTGGGGATCAGCTAATGCATTGCTATGGGCTATAGAACTATTTAAACTTTTATAAATTTGGGGAGGGGGGGATTTCATTGGCTTAGAGATGCTGATGAGCTTCAGTATTTCTGGTGTGAGAAGCTGGTCATTTAATCTCCTGAAGCCAAGTCAGAGTAGAGGGTACATAGTGCCTTAAGGGGAAACAAAACCAGGCCTCTACTAGGCAAACTCTGCACTTAAACTCCAGAAAACGGAAAGAATCACTACATGGGTTCAACAGGAGCCTTTATGCAGTTTCTCAGGTCAAAAGCAAACACAACTTTTCCCGCAACTGCAATAGGGGGAAACCACAAAGTCCCAGAAAAAGAAACCACTGCTTTAAGGAGTTTCAGAGGGACACTAGGTTTTCCTCTTGCATACCCTGAAGTAGGTAGGGGTTTGCCACCTTTGTTGTAAACTGTGGTAATTTTCAGTATTTTTCCTGCTGAAATTAGCACAGAGAAGGTGATTGAGGATTGTGATGATCATATAGCAATAGCACTTAGACTTATATACCGCTTCACAGTGCTTTACAGCCCTCTCTAAGCGGTTCACAGAGTCAGCATATTGCCCCCAACAATCTGGGTCCTCATTTTACCTCAGACCTGGGAAGGATGGAAGGTTGAGTCAAACTTGAGCCGGTGAGATTTGAACCGCCGAACTGCAGCTAGCAGTCAGCTGAAGTAGCTTGCAGTACTGCACTCTAACCACTGCGCCACCTCGGCTCTATGCCTGGTAGTTAAGTTTGGGAAGTCCCCTCAGAAAAAAATGGTGACCCCTAGAAATATAGAATGAACCTCCTGGAGAATCATTGATTTTCAGCATCTTTTCCTTTAAATCTAAACTGATGCGCAGTCATATTCTATAGTAGGGGTATTAAACTGGCAGCCTGTGGGCCGGATGCATCACGAGCAGGCCACACCCACCTCGGCTCCACAAAGGCAAAAAAACCATCGCAATATGTCATATGATGCAATCGAGTTTGACACCCGTGTTCTATAGTATTAAAAGAGAAAAGGAAAATTTGTAATGCATCCGGCCTCTATTTATTTTTCCTAAGTTTGTGTGTGAGAGATGTATATTGCATGTGGAAATATATGCTTTCCCTACAGTGTTTGAATTTGGAGCCTGCCACTTGAATTCAGTCTGATATTGCAATTCCTGAACTTGTACTTAATAGATAAGCTCTACCCTATTTAGTTTTCTAAATGCTTAATATTTAAGGATCCAGATGTTCCTGCAGAGAAGAATAGAAATCTGGGATACCTATTTTTTTCAGTAAGTTCTCAACTTAGTTGTTAAAAATCATTGTTACTTGGCTGGGATGTGTGATGACTGGAATGGTAGGTTTAAAATCAGGCATAATTGATATCAGGAAAAGCAGAATACTTTATTTGAAAGCTCACATAACACTATATAACTAGAATTTCTGGGAATTATCCTAACATCATACAATATACGGCCAATGAACTTTTAGAGCTCTTATAATATGATTTAAAAAGGAATTTACATCTAATATATTTACTAGTCCTGTTAATTAAGTCAAGCAGCAAAGTAATGACAGCTTATGTAAATTTAGTATTTTGTGTTTTTAAAGAAATTGTCAGGTTATTTTATTTTAAGACTGCTGCCCTGAATCACAAGGATTTTTTCTGAATGTTTTGATTGCTCAGTGTTGTATCACGCAGACTATTACTGCCTGATGATCCAAGAGGAGAAAAAATCAAGGTGCTGCAAATTGAAACATTCAAAATGAGTTTCAATTCCCCCCCCCTTTTTAGATATTCCAGGCATGTCTCTGGAATGGATGATCAAGAGCACACAGTGAAGAGAATGCTAAAACTTTATCCTTGTTAACGGATTAAGACTTTTTCATAGAATAAGCAATGTGTGCATGTTCACATGTTTGTCTTTAACCATTTTTTTCAGGGGCTGTCACAGAGAAGAAGGAGTCAACTTATTCTCCAAACTGTCGGAGGCCAGGACAACAAGTAACAGATGGAAATTTATCACAGAGAGATCCAATCCAGAATTAAGGAGAAATTTTTTGTCAGCGCGCAAAAGTCGCGATGCGAACCGGTGGGGAAGGTAAGTGGAACCCACCCCTGCAGATAGTCCTTGACTTACAATCATTTATTTAGTGACTGTTCAAAGTTACAACGACACTGAAAAAAACTGGACTTATGACCGTTTTTCACACTTATGACCGTTGCAGCATCCCCAGGATCGCGTGATCAAAATTCAGATGCTTGGCAACTGACTCATATTTATGATGGTTGATGACAAGACCCTGGAACAGGGGTCTCCAACTTTGGCAACTTTAAGCCTGGCGGACTTCAACTCCCAGAATTCCCCGGAGTTGAAGTCCGCCAGGCTTAAAGTTGCCAAGGTTGGAGACCCCTGTCCCAGGGTCTTGTCATCCATCACCTTCTGCGATGTTCCCAGCCAGCTTCCGACAAGCAAATTCAATGGGGGAAGCCAGATTTACTTACAGAACGCACAATTCCTTTAACAACCGCAGTGGTTTCCTTAACAACTGTGGCAAAAAAGGTTGTAAAATGGGGCACAACTCAGTTAACGACTGCCTTACTTAACCACAGAAATTTTGAACTGAATTGTGGTGGTATGTCGAGGACTACCTGCGATCATGCACTTCTTCAGAAATCAATCCCTACTAGAAAGGATGTGTGATTCAAATTTTACTGTTATTTGCTGGTCAACCATTTCATAATCCTAGAGACTCTTCTTCATTTGGAAGATAGATTTATGTGTCTGTGTGCAAATAGTTCTGTGTCATTTCAAGTTAGGCCTAGTAACTACAAAAAGGAAATTGAGGTGGCAGAATTCTAAACAGGTAAACACTGACTGTGCCAGTTTATACTGTAGATTGCAAATGGCATTTCTGAAAGCTTTCCTCTAAAAAAATATAAATCCCCAAAACTAGAAAATAAACATAGTGGGCTTGGCTGCACACTCCATCCCATAAAACATTCTCATGCATGACATTTTGAAAAAAAATTATCTAAGTTCAATTTATGAGGCTGTGGACTAATTTACTCCAGTATTACCTAAAATTCACAGGGTTCATTCTCCCTGTTGTGGTTTATTGTTTTACTGATATTCCTCATAGTACTGATGTCTCTCTCAAGTTGAATTTTAAGGGGGCATCTGCATTAGAACCCTAGCTATTAGGGTTGAACTTCCTCCTCTTGAAAAACAAACTTAAGCTAAAAATTATACCAAACCAAAAACCTAAATGACTCAGGGTGCTTCACATAATAAAAAGGCAGAACAGATGATACGTACCCAGAAAGATCACATACAATAAAACAAAATGATGCCAAACCAAATCATACAATGCCACCCCACTCACCCACCCATTATCGAAGGAAATAGCCCTGTGTTCAATGCCTATGGAACATCATCAGGGTGGAATGCTATTGAATTAATGTCTACACCAGGGGTGTCCAACCTTGGCAATTTTAAAACTTGTGAACTTCAACTCCCAGAATTCCCCAGCCGGCTACCCATTGAAATTGTCTTAAAGTATGATATCACATTTATAAGATAACTGATCTTCTATTTCTTGGCATCACTTATTCTCTCTCACACAGCTCAACCACCTCCACAAATAGGATGAAATAAGCAAAGAGCATCACATCCCTTTCCTCCTTCCTTTAAGAAAGAGCTGTGGTGGCGCAGTGGTTAGAATGCAGTATTGCAGACAAACTCTGCCCAGTCTGGAGTTTGATCCTGACAGGCTCAATGTTGACTCAGCCTTCCATCCTTCCAAAGTGGGTAAAATGAGGACCCAGATTGTTGGGGGCAATATGCTGACTCCATAAACCACTTAGAGAGAGCTGTAAAGCACTGTGAAGCGGTATATAAGTTTAAATACTATTGCCTTGCTTTAAGAAAACAAAATAGAAGCAGAGGAAATGGAGGTGGAACAAGAAGTGGGGAAGCTGTACCCCCCCCCCAAAAAAATCAAAGGGCAACAAAGCCTTTCTTTTGCCAGTGAATATTCCTAAAATTCTGAATATAAATAAAGGAATATTCACATGGTTTATTTTTACATGTTTGTATATGTTATTTAAAAAGTTATAATTATGACAAATTCACTGAGCATCTAGACAATAAATACAACAATAAACACTGTCTAAAACCACAGAAAAACAAAAAGTCGTACTATAGAGGCACCTAGGCTACATGATCTAAAATACTTAGAAGGCTTGAATAAAGAAAAAGTTAATTCTCTTTTCCTCCTGGAAGACTCTCCCGTAATTGAAGTGCCACTGCCACTAATGCTCACTTTGTTTTACCTCATTTAACGAAGAAGTGTTTAAACTCCTGATAGATTTATACAGGAGAAAGTATTTAAATCCCAGATTTCGTTACTTCCATTTAATTTTAAATATCTTTATTAGTTTTTCACATTTTATGTATCACAATCGTTCTTTAAGCAGATCTGCAGCCTTTTATATACATTATTTTTATATTTATACAATTTATACAGTTATCTTACAATATTTCCTAATTCTAAGTCTTCATCCCACATTTTCTCTTCAACTTTCTCTCGTCGATCCATTTGTACCACCTTTCTCATATTTCATAGTAGCCTGAGTCTTTTTGTCCTCTTAGTTCTATCGTTAGTTTGTCCATTTCGGCACAGTCCAATATTTTCTTGATTATCCAATTATCGATGGGAATATTAGAGTTCCTCCAGCCTTGCGCAAATATAATCCTAGCAGCTGTCGTGATATGCAGAATCAAATACTTAATGCTTTTTTTGTATTGTCTTTTGAATATGCCTAATAAAAGAAGTTCTGGGGTGAAATCTACTGTTAGTTCTACTATTTGCTGTAGCCAATCATGTATCTTTGTCCAATACTTCTTCGCTTCAGGACACGACCACCACATGTGAAAGAAGGTGCTGATTTTGTTATTTTATAATTTCTCTTCCAAATTTGTTCCCAGTCCGCCAAGTGTATATTATGTCCCACATTTTTCGCCCACGCTAACATTGGTCCTTTCACTATATCTTCCGCCCGATCAAATTGTAACAAATAGTTATAAATTTTGGAAATAATTTTATCTTCTGTGCCCGTTAATAGTTTATCTAATTGTTGATTTTCCATTTCAATTCCAATGTCTTCACTATCTTTTTTGTATCTTGATTGAATTTGAAGGTAGGTCCACCAATCTATAATTATACTTTGTTTTTCCAGATCCTCTACTTTTTAATTTTCCGAATCCATCCAAAATATATTTATAACTGAACATTTTACTTATATCAATTGTATTTGTGTAAATCATCGCCTCCATTGTAGATAACCAATTAGGAATTTTCAAATAATGCTTTTTCCTTGTTTCCTGCCAAATTTGCATCAGTGAATCTCTAATCGTGTGTCTATGGAAATATTGTTGCGGTTTATTTTCCTTGTCCCATAAAAATGCATGCCGTCCCTTCTGTAGGTCATGGCCTTCCAATGTCAATATTCGTCTATTCTTCAAGTTGATCCAGTCTCTAAGCCAAACCAGCAGTGCTGCTTTATAGTATAACCTCCAGTCTGGGAGCCCAAAGCCACCTCTGCTTCTACTATCTTGCAGATCTATTAACTTAAGCCTCAGCTTTTTTCCTTGCCATATAAATTTCGATATGACTTTATTCAGGTTGGTAAAGAAACTTTTATCCAATTTTATAGGTATAGTTTGAAAAAAGTATAGTAATTTTGGTAAAATATTCATTTTTATGGTTGCTATCCGACCTAATAAAGATAATTGCAAATTCCCCCACCTTTCTAAATCCATTTTTATTTGTTGTACTAACTTTGTATAATTATTTTCTTTAATTGAGGAACATCTAGCTGTCAAATTGACGCCTAAATATTTGATTTTTTTTGTAATTTGTAGTCCTAATTCTTCTTCTAGATTTTTTTTCTGATTTGATGTCATGTTCTTAACTAGTAATTTGGTCTTTTGTTTATTAATTCTGAGGCCTGCCACCTCTCCATATTTTGCTATTTCCTTAATTAATTATTAATTCTGAGGCCTGCCACCTCTTCATATTTTTCTATTTCCTTAATTAATATTGGCCCTGTCTCTTGTGGTTCTTCCAGAAAAAATACCAAATCATCGGCAAACGCCTGTATTTTATACTTCTCTTTTTTGACTTTGGTTCCTTTAATACTCGAATTGGATCTAATTTTGTTCAACAATATTTCTAGGGTCAATATATAAAGCAGAGGTGACAGTGGGCATCCCTGCCGGACTCCTTTCATTATCTGGAATGTTCTAGTGGTATCCCCATTTATTATTACCTTGGCTTTCTGGGAAGAGTATATTGTTTCTATCATCTGCTCAAATTTTTCTCCGAATTTCATTTTCTTAATTTGTCCAATCATATATTGCCAATTTACCTTGTCGAACGCCTTTTGCGCTTCCAGGAAAACAAGTGCAACCTGTTTTTCTGGATGCGCCTCATAATACTCTAACATATTTAATACAATTCTTGTGTTTGTTCTAATTTGTCTTGTTGGGAGAAAACCATTTTGAACTGGATGTATAATTTTATTTAATATTTTCTTTGTTCTTTCTGCCATAATGTACATCAAAATTTTATAATTGGCGTTCAACAATGAAATTGGCCTATAATTTTGAATTTGGTTAACGTCGGCACCTTCTTTCACAATCATAGTAATGTACGCCTCCTTCCATGAATCTGGTATTTTGGCTTTCAATAAAGCTTCATTATACAGGTCTAATAGTAGTAGTTCCAGTGGTTCTCCTATACTTTTATAGAATTCCCCTGGCAAACCGTCTCGTCCCGGGGATTTATTGTTTTTTTGCTTTGTAATCGCATCTTTCAATTTCATCAGTGCTATCTCTCTGTTCAACATTGTTTTATCTTCCTCATCTAGTGGTGGCACATTTCCTCCCTCCAAGTACTCATTTATTTTGTCTGTTTCTACCTTCTCCTGTTTGTATAACTTCTCAAAATATTCTGAGGTAATTTCCTTTAACCTTTCTTCATTATTTTGTAGTTCCCCTGCCGCATCTTGTAGTTGGTGTATTATCCTGTTTTCTTTTTCTTTTTTGAGTTTATATGCCAACCACCTGCCGGGTTTGTTTGCATTTTCAAAAAATGATTGTTTCATAAATCTGATGTTTTTTGCATGTTCTGATTGTTCAATCATATTTAACTTATGTTTAGATAGAATTAGTGTCTCATTTGTTTGTTCATCCCCTGGTTTTTTTTTTAGTTTATTTTCTAATTGTTTTATTTCATCGCTTTGTAATCACATCTTTCAATTCCATCAGTGTTATCTCTCTATTCAACATTGTTTTATCTTCCTCGTCTAGTGGTGGCATATTTCCTCCGTCAAAGTACTCATTTATTTTGTCTGTTTCTACCTTCTCCTGTTTGTATAACTTCTCCAAATATTCTGAAGTAATTTTCTTTAACTTTTCTTCGTTCTTTTGTATTTCCCTTGCCTCATCTTGTAGTTGGTGTATTATCCTGTTTTCTTTTTCTTTTTTAAGTTTATATGCTAACCATCTGCCGGGTTTGTTTGCATTTTCAAAAAATGATTGTTTCATAAATCTGATGTTTTTTGCATGTTCTGATTGTTCAATCATATTTAACTTATGTTTAGATAGAATTAGTGTCTCATTTATTTGTTCATCCCCTGGTTTTTTTTTGTAGTTTATTTTCTAATTGTTTTATTTCATCCAATACTCTGTTTTGTTGTTGCCATTTTTTTGTTTTTCCTTATAGTATATGCTATTGTAATCCCTCTAGTATAGGCCTTCAATGTGTCCCATAAATTTTGCAGTGTAGTGGGTTGTTTTTTATTCTCTTTAAGAAATAGTATTAATTCTTCCCCAATCATTTGTAGATATTCGTTTTCTTACAAGATTTGTGTGTTTAGTGTCCATCTCCAAGCTCTCTTTTTCCTACCTCGCCATGTTATTACTAGCGGGTTGTGATCTGCCCAAATGTTCGGGGCTATCTCTACTTTATCTATGTTCTTACTTAGTTCACCATTTGCCCATATCATAACTATCCTTGAATACGATTTGTGCGGGTTTGAATAAAATGTAAACTGTTTTTCTTTGGGGTATAGTGTTCTCCACACATCTACTAGATTGAGTTCCTCTACCATTTCAAAAAATGTTCTTGGTAATACAGTTCTTTTTGTTTGTTTCCCCTTATCACTAATATAGTCCTTTTTAAAATCTATTATTCCATTATAGTCGCCTACTATACATACATTTTTATACCCTGTCTTTATTATTTTTTCGTGGGTTTTCCTATAAAATTCTTTTTGGTTCTTATTGGGGGCATATATATTAACCAAGAGCATTGTAATATTATCAATTTTAATTTCAATCATTAGCAGTCTTCCTTTGGAATCTACATGGATTTCTTTGGTTTTAATATCTTTTTTAGTATATATCACGACTCCTCTTTTTTTCTTATCTGCTAATGATGCATGGAGGTCTCCTAATTTTTGATATTCTAGATATTTTTGATCTTGCTTTAAAATGGTTGTTTCTTGAAGGCATATGATATCTGTTTTTTGTTTAACTAGCTTCGCAAATATTTTTTTCCTTTTCCCTGCATTGTTTAATCCTTTCACATTTATTGATATCAGTTTAGTTTCTATTTGCATTTCCTACCCCCTTGTAAGTTCTTAGTTTTTACTTGCTTTTGCGGCTCTCTGTGTTCTAGTTCTAATTCCTTCTGCCTGCTTAGGGGGTTCTTTAAGTTCTTTAGTACTTCCTTTCCCTTCCTCTTCTTCAGTTTCCTGTCCTTCTTCTTGACTCATCGGTTCCAACCTCTCTCCACTGTCTGATTCTTCCTCCATCCCTATTAATTGATCATATGTCTCGAGCTATCTCTAAGTTGTCCACCTTAATTCTCCTACCTTCCCAAGTTATTATCATCCCTTCCGGGATGATCCATCTAAATAGTATGTTCTTTTTGTTTAATGCAGATGCTAAGAACCTGTAATCTTTTCTTTGCTCCCTAACACGCCTTGGGACCTGTTTTAAAGTAATTATTTCTTTCTCCTTATACATTATTGGTTCTTCTCTTGTAACTTTATAAATGTTATCTCTGGTTTTTTTCCTAGTAAACCTGATGTGCACCTAAGAGCCGAGGTGGCGCAGTGGTTAGAGTGCAGCACTGCAGGCTACTTCAGCTGACTGCTAGCTGCAGTTCGGCGGTTCAGATCTCACCGGCTCAAGGTTGACTCAGCCTTCCATCCTTCCGAGGTGGGTAAAATGAGGACCCAGATTGTTGGGGGCAATATGCTAACTCTGTAAACCGCTTAGAGAGGGCTGTAAAGCACTATGAAGCGGTATATAAGTCTAAGTGATATTGCTACTTCTCTGGGTAGGTGATGGCGTTTTGCGTAGTTCGTTTGGACACGGTATACCTCATCTATTTCATTTATCATTTCTTGCCTATCTTTCTGCAGTGTTTCCACTAGTATCTCCGCCATTAATTCTCCCAGGTCTTCTTCCTTTGTTTCCATCACATTTTGGAAACGCAGATAATAGGAGGATCGATCCATTTCTAAATTTATTAGGGAGTTTTCTAATTCTTTGTTGGTGAATATCATTTTTTGGTCTATTTGCTCTAATTTTTTCTCAGTTTGCTCAGCTTTTTTCTCCACCAATTTTATGTGCTGCTCATTTTTTTGGATTGCCCCTTGGATCGACTCCTTCGTTACTTCCATTTAATAATTTTGTGGTTCTAATTAGATCAACTACAATTTCTGAATTGTTTTTATAGGTACAACACATAGTAAATAATGTTAGAACTTTTAGTTTCACTGAAAAAGGTTAAGGAAAGAAATACGAACCTCTGCAAAATAGTAATTATGTTCTATTTAATCTGTACCTCTTTATGGAAATCTGAACCCAAAATACCTTGTCTATCTTGTTTTCCAAGTACAGCTTCTGCCTTCCTGAATTATATTTAAATGATAGGAAAATACCTATACGCTACTATAGGAAACAAGCCTACAAATCATCACTAATATATAACTATAATCAAAGCAGGGAAACTCTTGTATTCAAAACTTGTGAAGAAGAAATATTGTATAATAGCCTGCATACACATTTACATAATTAGTTATGTTCTAATAAAAATAATTATTCCGTATTCTTGGTATTCAGCATCTCAATGCAGAAAGGCATGCTGTAGACATGGCTCAGTTTATTCTATTAACCTGACTAGGGATTTACTGATTTAAGAGTGTTCATGCTTTCTGAACTTTAGGCACGGTGTTTTCCTAGAATGACAAGATGAATTGTTTGAGGCGAAAGGTGAATATTTGGGAATATTCACCGAGAAAGCAGTTTTCCAATGCCTTAAGATTTGAGTAGATAATACAGTACAATAGACTTTAAAGTCACCAGGCAAAATTGATCTTTCTGTTAATAATACATATGATAGTTTGGGGGAAAAAATAGCAGTATTTTATGTCATCATGGATTTATCAAATTAGAGAAGACAAAACTGACACCAATAATTTATGTGCAATTACATTGTCTTACTGGAAAAAAAGGAAATCTCAATAAAAGCATGGTGTTATTATTTTCAATTTATTTATTTATTTAGCGTGTGGTTTTTATTTGCAAATAGTGCCAGGTCCTACAGTTTCCTCCAATTATTTTGTATCTCTGTCTTTCTTAGACTGTATTTAACCCAGAATCTGATTGATGCAGTTAATTTTTCAGTCTAATATGCCTTTTTGTAATCATATCTAAAGATAATTTTTTAAGATATCTTTACTTCTTTCATAATATGTTACATGGCAACTAAAGGACTGTCCCTAATTTAAAAATCTTTGTAAAATCACGCTTCTGAATAAGACTAGAAAATGCACTTAATTTATCTAACCTAGTAAAATTTCTGCACAATTAAGATTGTGAACCATCTGGAAGCTGATTGATTATTCTGCCTTCTAATTCATGTTTCAATTTACTGATTAAAGTCTGCCTTCCCCAGTCTGAGACCATCTAGATAGGTAGGGACTGGAACACCCTGAATTGCCTGCCAGCACGAGGAAAAAAATTAATTAATTGAGATTCTGGGAGTTCTGAAAAAGACAAAATGCCACATTAGGAAAGGGATTAAGAGTGAAACTGCCAATATTGCAGTACAATCTGCCTTTGAGTCAATGTTGACTCCTGGTAGCTCTCTTAGCAAAGTTTTTTTTAGAAGTGGCTTGCCACTGCCTCCTTCCTAGAGCTGAGAGAGTGACTGGCCCAACGTCACCCAGCGAGCTTTGCGCCCAAGGTGGGATTAGAACTCACAATCTCCCAATTTCTAGCCAGATGCCTTAATCACTAGACCCACCTGATTCTCACTTATTTCTACAGTCGGGAAAAAAAAATATGAATCAGAGCTGGAAAATGTGCAGAAGAAGACAACCAAAATGAGAAAATCTTAAACTATTTGGGAGTCTTTAGTTTAGGGGAAAAAAGGGAGCAAAGTAGGGAAATGATCATGGTACAAAACATGATTGGCAAGGAGATTCCCTCAAATTAGCAAAAAGCATCAAATGAAGCTGACTGAAAAGAGATTAAAGAAAGCACACCATGCAAAGGTAGTCCATGGAATTCCTTCCCATGAAGTATGATAGTGGTTATTAATTTACCGGTAGGTGTCTTTTTTTAAAAAAAAGAGATTAGATGAATTCATAGAGGACTGTTCAGTTGAAACTCAACATCTTTTTCCATGCTAGTGGCAAGGGGAAAATAGTGAAAGAGGAATATGTTTCCAACTCCTGCTTGCCAGCACCTCAGATACATCTGATTAGGCAGGATTAGAAACAATATGTTGTACTAAGATGGGCCCTGGTCTGATCCAGCAGTTTGATCCAGCCTTACATTATTTATTTGTTGTTATTTATTTTATTTATTCATCAAATTCAGATGAATTTGATGAGCCCATCTCAATCACATTCGATTATCTTTTACAGTATGGCCAATCAGCTCTTAACTGCACATTTTAATGGGACATTTTAACACTAATTGTTCAAATATACATTTATGTTAGGAAAATGCAATAGACTTTGCATTGGAAGAAAGCTAAGGATTATCGATACAGCAGTTTCATGGCGTGTGGTTTTCTGAGGCACTAGAAGCTTTTTAGAAACTGAGCCATTGATACCCAAATTAATCTTCTCATGTTTCAATTTAACCTGGGTCTCATAAAATACAAATTGGATGCTATTTTGATATGGGTGGGGCATAGCAAAATAACAATTGAAAAATCACATCAGATTCTCATACCTACAGTAGGTAGTTCTTTCCCCTCTTTTAAGAAAGTTACCTTTAAATTAAAAAAAAAATCTGAAGACTTGTTTTTCATTTTTTCCAAATACAGTATTTTGCTTTGAACATCCCTTTAGGAATTTTCTATAGGTCTCAAAACAGTATTCAGCTATACAAACAATGTGTATATGGGTGTACTGTATGTGTATAAATTACATTGCCCAAATCCTCAAGATCAGTAGTGTCAATGCATATACCCGATAATCCAATTTGAGTCCCAACTCAAAAATAGTTACCCTGACAAAAAGTGAGTCAATCTAATCCTTATTGAAATGTTGTCTTCTTCTAGCTAAGAAGGTTGCCCTACCTTGCTTTCTTCTTTGTTCTTGGTAAATATGTGGTTTGTATAACCCAAAGTCCATTCCAAAGTTCATGTAGTTCACTGGAAACAACAATGACCCTATGAATGAAATGAGATAGTAACTCAGTGAATATCAGATGCTAGAAGAGTCTCCTTTAATAAAGTATTTGCTAAACTGTTTCTTGTTATACATTTTATAAGGATCTCCGATTATAATTACGACTAATGCTTTCTTAATATTAGAATTGCAATCATTGATCCACTGCAAAATTATTTCCATCTGACAACTATTTGCAGATGGTCCTTCTTCCAATCAATTTAGAAGGCTAGATGATTTTTCTCTGAGCAGTAAAATTGCACCACATGACTTGGATCAGAGAGCTGAAGTTTAGCAACCAACCATACTTTGGGGTTTGTCCCATTGCCGGCTCTCTAGAATAAGATAATGGTTTCAGGGTAGACAATTTTCAAAGCTTTGAAATAAAGTTCAGATCTCTATGTTTGAAAAAACAACAACAAAATCTTGTGAATGTATTTCTCAAGGGGAGGGGGAGGACTCTAGGATCCCTGAGGATCAAACAGTGAAACTTCCAGTTATGAATAGACCAGAAGTCAAAATGGCATAAATGCACCAACCAATGCTTTTAAGCAGAGAAAAAGGCTGTGCTTTTCTTGGAGAAGTGGAAGAAAATGTCTTTTTGTACTGCCAGGTGTAATGTCTTACTGGGTTATGCTTTGCATTTGTGATGTATCTCATTTGTTCTCACAACAAATCCAATAACATGTAAGTGAGAAAGAAAACCATATGCTGAGTTCAGAGTGGAAATCAGAGCATTAAGATTGCATTTTGTGGTTGGTGCTGTGGTAAACCAAGACATATATTGGTTTGGTTTGTGGCAAAGTAACATATTTCAAACTGTGTACAAGGAAGTGAAAGAGATGAATAGTAGATGTTTCTCTACTGCTGTTATTTTTCCACTACTAGATAGGTTCGCGTTTCATGCAGAGCAAAGGTAAGATGTAACCGGCTCGGTTAGACATCTATGTAAAGTAAATTTCAGGTCAATCTAGCATGTTCTAGAATCCTCTGCCACATACAATTATGAAAAGGGCTTCTTCAACCATTTGGGTAATATGGGAAGAATTGCCAAAGGGTGAAAATTTGAAATTGCCTAAAATTTAGACCATTCTTTTGCTAGAAATATGTATGTAGTCATTATATCAGTATCAGGACTTACCCCAGGGCCCATAATATGGTTGCTTAAAGCTGAATCATGAACTGTGGAAAACACATTCTCTTTGTGAATTTCAGCAGTTAACTTTCGCTGTCAATGCATGGCCTAAATGACTCAAAAATATCTATACATGTCTTTCTTTTGTGATAAATAGCACTTCTAGTTATTGACATTTTGCGGAATTGTGTACAGTATTAATTCTATATAGCTATATTATTCCATTTTTTTCTCCAAGAAATATTATGAGAAGAAGGTATAAGAAAAACTGAAAGCTCCTCTTGGCCCTTTGACTTCTAGAACAAAACATGCACAAAAAGTTGTATCTGAATGTAAAATCTGTCAGCAGGTGTGAGAGAGCAATCAATTCTCCTAGTTCAAAAGCTGGTACCTTGCCAACCTGAGATGGCTTCACCTGCAAAGTGGAAGAAGATGAATCAATAAATGAAAGAAATCTATCTTATATAAAATAAAATCTAACACAAATACAGGCTAACCCACTCAATCCTGAAAGTCATAGACCGCATTTTGAAAATCAGTTACAGTATGTCTTTCTGCTCTTAATGGATAGTGTACTTACAAAAAATATATGTTGATTTTGAAAAAAAAATGTTCCAATCTTTAAAAGAAAAATAACTCAATACATCACATTCATAACCATTCTGTGGCTTCTTGGATACCAGAAATAGCTTACTAGATAGACAAGCACAACAACCAACACCACATAGTTCTGTATCTTTTCTTTTTAGAATAGTTTTAGCTTGTATCACATCTTGGAGGCTATCGGTATTTGATAGATGAGGACCCAAGTTTACATTGCAAACTGATCGTTTTTACACTAAAGGAAATCCCACTTTGATCAATGGGGGTGACATCCAAGAAAGAATGGATAAAACTGCGACCTTGGAATTGGAATAAACTGAAATTGTTTAGCAACAATGGCAGTATTGTCATGAAGTCAGCACAATCCTCACAATTATTAGAAGTAAGGAATCTGTTGGGTCCCTGGTGCTCTCTGAGCTTGGTGGTTTTCTTGCAGACATTTCACTACCCAATAGGTAACATCGTCAGTCAGCACTGATGAGGTTATCTAGTTGGATGATGAAATGTCTGCAAGAAAATCATTAAGCTCAGAGAGCACCAAGGACCCCAGTTCAACCCTGAGTTACAAATATTACCTTCTATCAGAAAAGCATCTGTTTTCATTGATTGACTGTATTTCTTGCTTACCTGGGCATTATGTAACAGTCTTCTAATTTGCTGTCCAGTATGTTCAGATCCCTGAAACAGTGAGACAGAACATTCAGTGTGACAGATGCCAAGCTAACCAAGCCCACATCAATAAACACAGCTGAATCAACAGAGAAAATGCATGTTTGAGAGACTAGTCAAGAAAGTTAGCATGCAACTCCAGCTGCAAAAAATCTTACATGGGCTCACAAATTGAACAGCCACCAGCTTTTCTCTGCTCTCATCAAAAAAGTAAACCAATTACATTGACAAAAAGCCACTGGAAATAAAAAAACTGCATTTAAGATTGCCTACGATAAAATTCTTCCTTTTTGTCATAGAAATGTAGGTTATATATTCACTGTTAGCAAGAGTTGCATTACTATTATTGTTAATTTTAGTTCTGTTTATTGCCTCAAGGGTTATATATTGTAACATAATTTTGTTGCCACTAGTTAATGTTAATTAGCTGTTTTAATAGCCTATAATACCTATTTGTTAAGTTTTGGCAGGTTTACTTTTTTAACTATCAGTAACTTAATCACTTGGAATATTTAACATTGCTGTTGCATACTCAAAATTACAGTTACTATTATTGTTACCTGTTTAACGTTTAGTCATCCTTTGAGTCCTGCGACATATTTCGTTAATAATCATCAGCCATCAAGTCTGATATTCTCAAAAGAAATAACAGCCCTCTATAAACTGCCTTCAAGGGAGGTGATAATTAGCACTGAAAATTACAAATAGAGTTTTTGAAGTTGAATAGCAACAACTGGGCAGTGACACTGATGATTGGACTGTCAAGACAAGTTATTAGAGAACTCCGCAAATGCAGCCGACACACTCCTCAGAGTGAAAACAAGAAGGTGAGTCTATGCAATGCTTACATGTTGAATGGGATATTTAATGTATGGGGAAACTCAGCGGTTGAAGATCTAGCATTTAGACAGTCTAAAACTGGTAAGCAATAATCTTACCTCTTTAAACTCCATTACATTCTCACGAGAGACAGGCTAATACAAACGAATCAATCAGAGCGTGTGTTTAGCAAGATCAAACTTAAGAGGAGAGTTTAAAAATCCATTTATTCTTCTAAAGCCACGACTTTTTTCCCCATTAACATGTTATATACATTAGTGTCTTCTAGTCATGAGCCATGTCACAGTTTAGTTGGTTAGCTTTTAAATTATTTAACAACCATAAGCTATTAATACAATTTTTTTAAAGTCTTGCACATCGTCTTAAAACAAACTTGGGTTCATTTATATAGAGATTTTGTTTTTGTAAAAGAAAGGGTTTATATCAAAAACATATTTAGGCATCTCTTGAAGAAGAAATCAAGCAGGCATTTAAAGCTAAACACACGTAATTCCAAATTTAGTTTGTTACAAAAGTTTTCAGCTTTATTGACAAGTTATGGCAAACATATTTGACAAAATTATGTTTCCTATTTAGAGAAGCTTACACATGGAACTTTATGTGATTTAAAAAAATAATAATAAAAAACAAAACAAATACAGATTAAAACACTGGACAAATTCAGTTAGCTACATCCATACAGTAGCAGCTTGTTGTCAACCCCGTTAAAACAGCATTTAAAATGAAATTTACAAACTTAATATTAAGCATTTTAAATCTAACTGACATATATTAAAAGACAGGTTAAAACAGCTTATCTACATCTCGATTATCATCTGGTTCAAAAAAAGGTCATATTACATTTTTTTTAGCAACCCTAAATAAAAACTCAACCTTAGTGTGGGGACAGGGTGTAAGAGATGCAGCTTCATGCTTCTTTTTTTTTTTTCCTGTTTTGCTTTAAAATTACACACAACAGTGAGGAGGAACAACCAAGACAACATCATCTTGCTGAAAGGTTTAGTCAACAACTGCCAACAGTCTTTTAAAGTCCATGTCCTAAAAATAATACTAATGCCAGTTTCACTCCATTCTGGAAACATAAGTAGTATACAGGTAATCATAAGCAGTAATTCCTAGGATAGAAAAAAAATGGGCTATTACTTGTCTTGTTGCCATTTACGTGGAGACCACGGGTTCTTAATTGTCTTTAAGTTGAGGTCACAGATGTGGAGAATATCTTTCAATATCTACCATAGGGGTGTTCCCTGTAACTCCCTCTGGCTGACCTGGGAGTTGGAGCTTTTAGGCTGGGACGACTTATGGTCCATTCTTCTTGAGCTAAAACAGACAAAATAAAGAAGTTGCTTTATTTTAGTAGACATGGATATGAGGCTCTGATCAAGCTATCCAGTTAATAATGCATCGAGTATTAGAATACGAAGCCAGCAGTACTGTCTAAGATCCACCTGCTAATGAAAGAAAGCTCTCAGTCAAGACCAAAAACTCTCTTTCTTCCAATTTCCAGCACATGTAAACAATCAATGTTTTAGCAAAACTATCAACCCTGGGGGGAAAAAACAACACTCTTCGATTTTTGCCTGTTGCAAAGTTATTACATGCCTGAGTTTCTAATATGGTCTGAATAACTGGATCAGGAATTGAGTCAGAAGTGGGGAACTGAAAGATGAATGATTATGTGTTTTCTCATTTAACTTAAAAAGCACAGTGGAAATGATGGGAAACTTAGATAATATTAAAGTGGGCTTTTTAATACAAGCAGATAACTCTGTGTACACACAAAAGTCTATTACTACAGAGAGGGGGGGGGAGGGAGGGAGGGAGGGAGGGAGGGAAAGAGAGAGAGAGAGAGAGAGAGAGAGAGAGAGAGAGAGAGAGAGAGAGAGAGAGAGAGAGAGAACGCACTATAGGTTACCACAATGACAACAGACTGGTTCTCTGCATTTGCTCTTAGTGATGTTACTATGATTGTTGTGATTTTATTAGCACCCACTTTTCTCTATCTTATCAGATACAGGTAATCAACAATTTACAACCATTTGTTTAGGGACTGTTTGAAGTTACAACGGCACTGAAAAAGGTGATTCATGACTGTTTGTTACATTTACACCCATTGCAGCATCCCATTGGTCACATGATCAAACTTTGGATGGTTGGCAACTGGCATGTATTTATGATGGTAGCAGTGTCCTGTGTCACGTGATCACTTTTTGTGACTTTCTGACAAGCAAAGTCAATGGGGAAGCCAGATTCACTTAACAACCATGTGACTAACTTAAGAACTGCAGTGGTTTACTTAACAACTGTGGCAAGAAAGATCATAAAATGGGGCAAAACTCACTTAACAACTATTTTGCTTAGCATTGGAAATTTTGGACTCAATTGTGGTTGTAAGTTGAGGACTATCTGTATGAATACTGTAGCTGAATGATTTCCAGGCAATATTGGCTCAATAAATATGCCTCTTCTACACTCGCATAACATTGTTAAATCACTATGAGGAGCAAAATAACAACTAATTTCATCCTAGAAATACATTAAATACATTAATAGGGGGCAGTACAGACCTAATTTATGGCTCTGCATAAAAAAGATAGTGTTTAGATAAACTATATCCAATTAAACATAATAATCTGAAATATTAATTTATGTTGAAAGTAATTTCTCAACAGAGAATAACAATGTTCTGTGATATTGCTTGCAAAATATTAGCATAACTTTTCATTCTTAAATAGTTTTATTAAAAAGAACTGGAGCATGGACATCTAATTTTCTTATATTTTAAAAACAGCTACTTAAAAATACTATCATTATTATTATTATTATCTTAATTTACTATGGCCTCTCATTCTGAAAAATTCTTGGTGGCTTACAACATCCACGTATACAATTAAAACAATTTAAAATAAAGTGTTTTAGAAACTGCACAGGAAAGCAAGGCTTCTTATATTAATGGACCATTTGTTTGTTGAGAAAAATCTGCAATCCATCATCTCTGTCAGATTCTTTGGTCTATATACTGACGCTATTCCTTGCCTAGTTATGACTGAACGTAATAAGATTTGCTTCTGATTAGACATACTTAGTACTATGCTTGAATGACTATTGCTATTTATAGAATTTACAGTGTAATTTTATATACCGAAGTAACTCCTGTGAATAAAGCAAGATTTTCTGGCAGGTAAATGCAAGGGACTGCAGCCTTAATTACCTATATGCCAGTTCTGTTGATTAAAAACATTAAGAATATTACCTGGTAGTCTTAGCTAGAGGCCAGTTTTTAGCTACTGAAAGGATTTGTGATTGTTTTTCATCCCTTTCCTCCACCCCATTCCTAAGCTTTGCATTTGAAGCTAGAATTCCAAGTATCTTGAAATATACTCCAAATATACATTGTTATCTAATTGATATCTTGACCCCACTTGCTTCCTAGTTTGTTCACACAGGTACACAACTTAGATCACTGCTTTGATTCTTATGAGAATGAAGCTAGATGGGCAATGGTGCATCATTTACCGTTTCAGCTTCCTAATCAAAATCTGTCCTACTTATATCAGGGTGTTTATTTATTTATTAGATTTTTATCCTGCCTTTATTATTTTTATAAATCACTCAAGGTGGCAAACATTCCTAATACTTTTTCCTCCTCCTATCCCGCCCCCCCAAACAACACAACACCCCTTGAGAGGTGAGTTGGGTCGAGAGAGAGTGACTCGCCCAAAGTCACCCAGCTGGCTTTCACGCTAGAATTCAGTCTCCTGGTTTTTAGGCCAGCATCATAACCACTAGACCAAACATTTTCAATTTTTACAACCAGAATTTGGTGTCGCAACTAAAGCAGTTACTCTTTTGAAAAGGTAGAGGATGGCCACATTTGCTATCTTTCCAATAGCCAAACTGCATCATTCACAGCAGCATCCAAGACTTCCACAGAAGGGATGACCTTGCAACGCATGTATGGAAGGGTAGAACTGATGTTGTGACACCATGGTGCCTCTTTTATCATTTGGGAATGTCATCATGGTTACTGTAGCTATGGATGCCTCTGACCACCCCTGTTTCTACTTTTTAGCACTTCTTGAACCGACCATGGGACTTGCAAGGAAGTAAAAGCAGCTGCAAAGAGCCCTACATTGTTGTGAGGTGGACTATAATTTTGCAGTAAAAGGACAAAAATCAAGAATCTAGCAGCTTTATCCATTCTCAAAACGAAGAAAAACTAAATGCATCAATCAATTTATGTCTGGATAGTTTATTAATAGTTTTATTAATAATTAGAACTGCAGAAAAAACAATTGCTACCAACCTGCCTTCCATTGAGGACCTGTATACTGCACGAGTGAAAAAGAGGGCTGTGAAAATATTCACTGACCCCTCGCATCCTGGACACAAACTGTTTCAATTCCTACCCTTAAAACGATGCTATAGAGCACTGCACACCAGAACAACTAGACACAAGAACAGTTTTTTCCTGAACGCCATCACTCTGCTAAACAAATAATTCCCTCAACACTGTCAAACTATTCACTAAGTCTGCACTACTATTAATCTTCTCATTGTTCCCATCACCCATCTCCTTCCACAAATGACTGTATGACTGTAACTTTGTTGCTTGTATCCTTACAATTTATATTGACTGGTTCCTACTATGATTTGATTGCTTATTTGTACCCGGACTATCATTAAGTGTTGTACCTTATGATTCTTGACAAACGTATCTTTTCTTTTATGTACACTGAGAGCATATGCACCAAGACAAATTCCTTGTGTGTCCAATCACATTTGGCCAATAAAAAAAAATTCTATTCTAGTTTATTAAAAATCCAGACACAAATCTGCCAGGATCGAGTTCTGCCTTGCAAAAAGAACCCTAAATTGGATTGGATTTAATCTCTCCGCATATCCTTATTTCTCTTCACAGAAAGTTTCTTTTCTTCGGGCGATTGTTCTTTCAAAGGAGATCACAACTTTCTTTGTCACAGAAAAGATATGACAGGCAGACGTTTGGGGGAGTAGGAGTTGCTTCTTTTGAAGAACTTCCTATGCAGAACTTGAAATGTGTGAGGCATGTTGAAGTGTTATTGTGAATACATTATTTTTTTCTAGCATTGCTTGGGATCTGTTTGACCTGAACATTCATTCCTCCCCCTTCTTCTGATTCCAAATGCTGAAGATTAGACTTGTCATATGCCCAGAGTTACAGACAGGATGCGAAAGATGACAAGTTCTGTTGTAGGAGGATGAAAGCATAATGTGCTCTATTCCTCAATGTTGTGGTAATTTTGGAGAGAAAGGAAAAGGCACAGGCTTTAAGAGCTGCATAACAGACAGAAATTCAATCTATGCACTTCTCCCCCTTCGTGCAATTATTTTTCTTACTACATTTCTTTATAGAACTTAAAAAAGTGAAGAAAATGGCAACCAATTTAATAAGGGATTGGACCAATTCCTCTACAGCAGTGGTTCTCAACCTTTCTAATGCCGCGACCCCCACGCCGCCGCCGCGACCCCCCCCGCTGCCGCAACCCCCTCCCCGCCCCCTCCCCGCGCGGGATGAGGTGACAAAGGGGGCGTGGCACCAGGGGCGAAATGCTCCGGGTGCGGGCTTGCCTGCCAGTCGCCGGACAGCTGATAGCATCGGAAGCAGGAGACTTCGCCCGGACACCGCCATTTGGGGTCTTTTACCCTCTGCGCATGCGCAAAGCATTCTGCGCATGCGCAGAGGGTAGAAGAACCCAAATGGCGGCGTCCAGGCTACCAGCTGTCCGGCGACCTGCAATCACGGCCGAACCGGGAGCATTTCACCCCTGTAGTGACGGTGGCACCAAAATGGCGGGCTAACGCGCGCGGCGACCCCTGTGAAATGGTCATTCGACCCCCAAAGGGGTCGCGACCCACAGGTTGAGAACCGCTGCTCTACAGGAAGGATTTTAACTTGGGAACAATATCGGTTAAGAGAAAGACAACAGGACCAGAGTGTTCAGGACCCTAGTGTGAAGCTGTCAAATATTCAGGTGAATAAGAGAATAACAGAGTTGGAAGGGACCTTGGAGGTCTTCTAGTCCAACCCCCTGCTCAAGCAGGAGACCCTATACAATTCTGGACAAATAGTTGTCCAATCTCTTCTTAAGAACCTCCAGTGATGGAGCACCCACAACTTCTGACAGTGGATTAATTCCACTGATTAATTGTTCTGTCAGGAAAGTTCTCCTTAGTTCTAGGTTGGGTCTCTCCTTGATAAGTTTCTATCCATTGCTTCTTGTTCTGCTTTCAGGTGCTTTGGAGAATAGATGAAAGGAACTACAGATTGATCTCACTTAGTGATTACTTGTTCAGCAACTATTCAAAGTTACAATGGTCCTGAATGAGGAGATTTGCTACTGGTCCTCAAAGTCGAGGCTGCTGCAGTGTGCCTGTAGTCATATGATCACAATTTGGGCACTTGGTAATTGGCACACCATTACAAGGGCCACTGCATCCCACAATCACAGGATTTCCAATTGTGACCATCACTGCCACCTTCCAATAAATAACACCAGTGGGGAAGCCAGTAGGAAGTCACAATTCAAGGTCATATAACGTCACATTTAATGACTGTGTGTGTGTGATTTGCTTAATGACTACAAACAGAAATACCAAAATGGTCTCTGCTAGGTCTGTGCAGTCACATTATTTTTCATTTTATAACCACATTGCATAGCGACAGAGTTTCTGGTCCCAATTCTAATTGTTAACTGAAGACAACCTTTCCTACAAAATGTAGAGTTAAAACAATACAATTTGCTATGACAAGATGAAGCAATGGCCACCAATTTCGACAGGATTAGCAGGGGGTAAGCAAACATGTGGAGTTGAAGGGCAACAAAACGGTTTTTATATGCTGTAACACAGTAGTGGGTTCTAAAACCCTTTACTACCAGTTCACGTGCGCGCTTGCGCATGACACTTCTGCGCATGCGCAGAAGCGTCCCAGGTGGGTGGGCAGAGCCTCCCGCCACTGCCGCTACTGGCTCTAAGAACCGGGCCAAACCGGGAGCAACCCACCGCTGTTGTAACAACCATGATAGGTGTATGTCATTTCTACTTTCAGAGGAAGTATACTATCTGTTGTGGTGTATGAGCTAATTGTGGTTTCTAACACTCATTCTGAAATATTGTTTGTGGGTTCTCAGTGCTAGACTATGTAAGCCTTTGGACTGATCCAGCCTAGTTTCTACCTGTCTCACCTGCTGTTATCTTCAGTTTAAATATTAAATGCACTTTGAGGGATGATTCAGCTCTCTGAGCACATTGCCTTTTTGTACTGTTTCTTTACAAGCATATTATAATGCTGCCCATATTTACAATTCATGCTGCTCTTTTCTGCAACAATCTGCCATTTCCTTTAAACTTCCTTCCCTCCTTTCCTCTGATAATGAGATTTCCTCAATTTCTACTCGGCTTTACCCCTGTTTGATCGTTTTTGTCCTATCAGGCGTCTTTACTGATATAAAGAAAAATGTCATTTGGTTACTTTTATCACAATTTTCTAACTAATGGAGCAAGAATGGGAAATCCTGCAGACGCTGTCAAACCATAATTCCCAGCAGCCCCCCAGCATGGTCATTGCTGAAGCAGGTTGGCATAACCTCCTGCTTGCATTACTGCTGAAAAAAATTGAGTCACCATTCAAGAGAACTTTAGAAGAAAAAGGTTGCTCTGTCTCTGCTGGTAAGCTATATAATAATAACTGGTGCTTATTGCTTTGAATAAAACTCCTGAACATAAAACTCCAAAGTGCATTGTGATGCTATCTTCTGGAACCTAGTTACCTTCTCCCAATTAACTAATAGGATGTAACTGACCATAAATTCAAAAATGAGATTTTTGGATACAGAAAGAACACTTTTGGTTGGAACTACTTGGGTTAACTTAAACTGCTTTACCCCCATGTTGTACAGTTGGTATATTTTTAACTACTATTGAGTTTAACTACAGAAAATGTATTTGCAAAGGATCAAAATCTTGCTACTCTTATAGTAGTCTAACCCTATACAGTCCACATTAGACAGAGGTTATTCTGGATGTTGGGACTTTATAACATTTGGAAGGTTGTAGGTTCCTCATTCCTGTCAGAATTGCTGCCCATTTTCCCTTTAAGCAATATTATTTATCTGTCCCATTTGGTGTTAGCAGCCCATCCACAACTGCATTCTGCTGGAAGGATTTAGCGTATAACATTTTAGGCTAGTAGAATTCTATCTGCAAAACTCCATCTTGGTCAATCTCAATTAGAAGTCCTTGAAAGAAGGGGTTGGGTGATGCCATCATATTGTGGCTTGAGGTATGCAAGGTATCCATGATTAACTATCAGGTTAGTACCCAAGCCTGAAGACATTCAGTAAAGATGATCTTGTCCGAAAGTGCAGTTTTCTATTGGTGCCTTAAAGCCATTTTTTCCTCCTACCAGAGTTAAGGGTGAATGAAAGAGAGGATGGGTTGCCAGCTAGAAAAAGTAGCGGTATGACATGGGAAGATATTGCTCTGGAGTGGGGACGCTTGGCAGCTGCCATGCAACAAGGCTAGAGGTTGTATGGAAGGGTCCTCTCTGTCTTGAATTGGAAGAATGGTGCAAAAGATTTGGAAGAGAAGTGATACAATCAAGGTGCATGCAAAAGGTGGAAAAAGGAAAACAAACAAACCCAAACCTTATCATGTCTATAAGTTTAATAAAAAGTTAATAAAAAATAATGGGAATTGTTTTAAAAGCATTAAATGCATGAGCAGAAACCCTTTATTAATCTGGATATTTCCAGCATTTTGTGTTTTCAGTGAATCAATAGCAATCCACTATTAAGAGTCCCCTCTCTTAAAGAGGTACATCTGGTGGGACCCAGAAGAAGGACTTTCTCTGTGGTAGCTCCCTCCCTTTGGAACACCATCCCTGTGGAGATTAGACTGGCCTCCACTTTGACACTTTTTTGCAAGGCCCTGAAGACTTGGTTTTGCCAATGGGCCTGGGGAACCCGGAGGGGGATGGAGCCCATCAAGTGGCTTGTTTGATTGCTTGTTGTCACCAAGGTGAGTGGGAGGTTATTGTTTTTACTCTTTGTATATTGGTTTTTTTATTGTTTGTGAGCCACGTAGAGTCACTGAAAGTGAATGGGCGGCCATATAAATGCATGAAATAAAATAATAAAATGGGGAGTAGGAAGTCAATTGTCATTGGCTGCTAGCCTCCTTGGTTCCTTTGACAGTTATCAATTCTGACTTCAGCCATGTTACTTAAAATTTACACTGGCTCTTTTCCATCATCTTCGCTAGGCTCTGGGGAAACTTCCTACATGTACTAGAAGCATTGCCTTATCATGCATATGTAGAGCACACATTGAAAGACCATATAGACGTCATGCAATAATATAATAATAGACATATATCTGTTCTAGGTCCATGGACTGGTAGCCAGATGGAAATGCCACATGTTGCTTTTTAAATTAGACAGTCTTTTATAAAAAGGATTTTAATATTTTAAGATATTAATTAGGAGGAGCAGAGACACCAAATATGGGTTGCTTGACAAGTTGAAGTCTGCGGATCGTGACTGGCTCTGATTGCCAAAATAATGTACTTTTCTAGTGTTCTATTTCACTTCCAAAGAGTGTGGTCCTTGGTGTGAAGCCAAGGCTATTCCGTACGCTCTTCCTAACTCAAAACCTGGAGTCTGGGACCTGGTATCTTTCCAGTGGTCGTATTCAGAGATGGTATTCAGCCGGTTCGGACCGGTTTGGATGAACCGGTAGTAGCGAGCTGCGGGTGCCGCCCACCCACCCCAGCACTATGCCATCGTATTTAGCCACGTTTTCAAGCCGCATGATTGCGTGCAAGCCACACGCACGAGCACAGCGCATGCGGGGAAGGCCGCGTGCATGTGTGGAAGGCGCGTGCATGACTGAAGTGAGCATGTGTGCGCTGGGCGAACCGGCAGGGAAATTATGAGAATCCCACCTCTGGTCATATTGCCTGCCCAAATGACTTTGCCCCTGTAACCCCCATGCTATAGAGGATGTTTAGCATGTTCTGTTGTGCTGTCATTTCTACCTGAACCTGAGTGAGGTATTGATCCAGCCCCACATAAAGGAATTCCTAGGGAGAGATGATCAATGGTATGTTATAGAAGAGAATATCTGTAGCTCAGGATTGAACGGTGGGGTTCTTGATGCTCTTTCAGTTTGGTAGGTTTTTTGCAGACATTTTATTACCAAACTAGGTAACATCATCAGTGCTAGAAGGGGGTGGGGTTACTATATAGTAGTCGTTTTCTCTGTCATTGTTTTCTCCTATGTCAGTGTCTCCTATCTTTAGCAGACCATAAAAACACTATCACTTACTATGTTGCCAAATTCTGCCTCACTGCTACAAGACTGAGGCAACAAACATTGTCCAACACAATTGCATTTCTTCAATACGTTTAAAATTCTTTCCTTTCTTTCTCCCTTCCTTTCCTCCTCTTTAACTTATAGAACTTACTTTAATTGCCATTTTAATGGACTGTGTGTATTTCACATATAGGTAGATAAGCTGGTCAAAGATTGTAATAAAGATTTAGCTACTTATCCTTCCAAATTGCTTTGACACAAGGATAACAGCCATTTTGATGAAAAGGCGGAGGGAGGTTATACCACTTGTATTGTGCTTTAAGGATATTTCCAGGGGTAACATTAGCTGGCTGAATTTTCTTGCATATTTTGAGAACTATGGGTTTAGTCATAGCTATATGATTGGGATATTAAATGTGGCAAAAAGGATTCTGGTATTTTTGTTCGTATTCCATATAGCTGAATTTTCTTGGATATTGTGAAAATGATGGCTATTCAATATAGAGCACACGCTTTATATCATTTCTCATTGGTATTGAGAGCAATTAAACATCAATTTGTCACTTTCATAAAGACCTGGAAGATCAAAAGCAAAACCGAGCAAAATCCATACACAGTGGCTAAATTCACAACACATGTTTAATGGGGTAAGCGTGATATGCAAATACTGTCACTCTATTAATAGTAAAGCAGAAGAGGATAGTTTTTAATTCCATTCATTTGTTAAACTGCTTTCATCTGATTGGTTGTGTTGTATGAAGACCATAAACCAAAACAAGGACAATTGAAAAGCTGCATTTATTTAAGCAGTCCTCCAAAAAGAAGCAATGGAAAGGAAAAGCCACTGGAAAAGCAAGAAAGTTCTTGCAGAGTTCGGGTCCAGCAAACAGTAAAACTTTCCTAGAGTTCTCCTGAACCAAGAGCTCATTGATTCCAAGGCACTTCCTGGAGGACGTGTGTATAAACAACTGTACCTTCTTAAATGATGGTTTCAGATCCAGCAAGAGTGATGCATGCTGGCAGAGCCACTAGTAAGTTGACAGTCTAGTTCAACTCCTCCTCCTCCTCCTCCTCCTCCTCTTCCCTCCCTCAACTGTAAATACTGTTTCCAGGACTGGAAAAAATAAAGTCTATCATCTAAAATCTTCCAAGTTCTATTAACTCTGGACAATGGTAGACTCCTATCTTTAAAGTAGATGATTCTTGGTAGAAATTTCTCATGCTCTTACAATCTAAAATTCTTTGTTAAAGGGGATTTACTGAAGTATTTCATAAATTAGAGTTATATTTTTGAAAAATAGATCCTGATCTTTACGAAAGCAAGAGAACCCCCGAAGAGAAAAATGCTGATTAAGAGAAACTGAAGAAAGAATGAGAGAAAGGACGAAAGGATGGGCATTTCCATGGGACATTTTTAAAAGTTGAGACTAATGCTGTCTTTTTCACTAAAAGCTGCATGCGATTACTACTTGCAAATTTAGGAATAGTGAACATTCTTGGTATATCAGCCCTTGAGGACCTAGCAGAAAATATATCTAATAGTGTATGTTAGGCAGCTGACTTAAATTTATTGATTTGAATCCCCCCTCCTTTTTTTTGCTTAAATAATCATCATTATTGAGTGGCATAATGAATGATACCTGGACAAGAAATATTAGCCTATTGTGAAGAACTGGTTGAGAAGCAACTATCTTTTAGATTCAATCTGCTTATTTAGTTGCTTCTATCTGCTTAGATAGTTGCTTCTCAGAAAAGTTAGATTACCAGATTGAATCTATGTTTTTTTTAAAATAAGCAGATTGAATCTATGTTTTTTTTTTTTTTAATAAGCAGAGGTCAGCCTTCTAGATTTACCAGACTTGGATACCGAAGTGATGAATGCTAAAACTACTTTTATTACAGGATTACAGTTCAAGAATCTTGTGAGACTGAATGTGCCTCCCTCCCGTCTGCCTTTATCCTAACCAGAATTAGCAACACTCAGGTTTGAGATGCTCTTTCACGTAACAGTTTTGCTTTGACTCAGATTTCTCTTATCAGACTTCTCTTGTCTTGTCTGAGACTCTTCCTTCTGTTCCTCAAGGTTATTCTCACAGCCCAGGACAGATATATGGCTTTTCACAAGCAAAAGATGATATAGCTCTTTTGAAGATTCCTTTCATATTTAGATACAGATAAAAAAGAGCCTAACAAAAATAAGTATTTAGGACATGTGTATTTCCTGCTAGCTTTGCAAGTAATGCTGATATTTGCTGTAAAGCTAATTGTAGACATGGAACAGGTTCAGATTCTGAATGCTGTACAACTATAAAGAAATACAGAAAAGGGAACAACATATCTTAGACATTATTGAACAAGGTACCTCAAATGTGTATCATGTGAAATTAAGGTAAAGGTAAAGGTTCCCCTCGCACATATATGCTAGTCGTTCCCGACTCTAGGGGGCGGTGCTCATCTCCGTTTCAAAGCTGAAGAGCCAGCGCTGTCCGAAGACGTCTCCGTGGTCATGTGGCCCGCATGACTAAACGCCGAAGGTGCACGGAACCCTGTTACCTTCCCACCAAAGGTGGTCCCTATTTTTCTACTTGCATTTTTACATGCTTTCGAACTGCTAGATTGGCAGAAGCTGGGACAAGTAACGGGAGCTCACTCCGTTACGCGGCGCTAGGGATTCAAACCACCGAACTGTCGACCTTTCTGATCAACAAGCTCAGCGTCTTAGCCACTGAGCTACTATGTCCCACATGTGAAATTACTGAGTTACAATTGATCAAGGGGTTCAGTATGTTTCTGGGGCTTGAGCAGGGACAAAGGTGTATTGTTATTTCTCAGTTATTATTGATCCTACTAATGCAAAAATATCTGAGGTATCACACAACAGCTTTGGGGGAAAGGGGATTAGCCACAGCCCATTTATTTATTTATTTAATAAATTGATATGGCTAACCATCTCATATACATGATTCTGGTGGCTAATAATTTTTTAAAAAAGGAAAGATTAAAACAAAACTAAAAATTAAAAACATAAATAACATAAACTGGCAGCTGAAAACAATCACAACAGCCTACTATCAATATATCCAAGGAATGGGCTCATCCGCACTACCAAGGCCCAAGGCTTGATGGCGGAGACAAGTTTTCAAGGCTTTGTGAAGGTCCAGCAATGTCAGGGCAAGTCTGATTTTTTTTGGACAGGGAGAAAGATTCAAAAGAGCGGTCTCCAGGGCAGAAAAGGCCCTCTTCCTAGGTCCCGCCAGATGCAAAATTAAGAACATTGCAAAAGCAAAATTAAAACACCTTTATTCATGGATGTTGGGACTGTATACCTGACCAGCCACAGATTGCACACCACCACATCTGTTTAGTTACTGAAACAGACCTCAGTTGTATACAAGGGAAAGGAAGACAAGGACAGGAGAATAAACTGAACCAAATTAGACAGAAGGCATCACAAGAAATGGAGAAATGGAAAGTGGAAAGAGTTCATGAAAGAAAACACAATGCCTAGTGGACTCAGGAGTTCAACTATAGTTCATTGTCATTGTCTTGTGGCTTTACAGATTCATTGGATATTACATGTGGAAGAAATGCCATTTTTCATTTGCCGGTATCATTGTTAACATTGATCTATTAGGAAATCATGATTTTAAGTCAAGTGTGAAAGAAATAAAACTTTACATAGGACACATATACGCTCAACACTCCAACAAACGTAATTATTTTTGAAACTGTCAACCTACAGGAATATTTGAGCATCATTTACCTTGTTCCATTTATTTTTACAGGTGGTTTATTCACCTGCTTTCCTGGACTCACTTGCAATATTTTAAGAAGATTCTTTGTTCCAATAGAACAAAACCAAAAGTATTCCCCCTGGCTCTTTAACAAAAATTCCAGGGACAAAATATTATTACATACTGATGAAGTGTTAGCTAAAATTAAAGTAATTTACAGCTTCTAAAGCATAGGAAATATTTTGAGGTCAAATATTATCTAGATAAAAATGCATTTTCACTGGCAATATGTTGAATGGATTTTTTTTCCAAACTCATAAAGACACAAACTATTCCAAGTTAAGAACTTTAAAGCTGCAATAATCATATCATAGTTGGGAAAGCAGGAGTAACCATACATCTCCCCTGCTGAGACTGGAGAAAAATCTCAAGCTCAGAGAAGATGAAATCACCTCAGAAAACTACTCCTAAGGGTGGTAGAAATCTTGATAATTTCTACTACTACGAAAGCAGAGCTTTGCTGCGGGAGGGAAGGAAAAAGTGACAATGTTGGAATTGCTTTAGACCAGGGCTGTCAAACTCGCGACTCGTGGGCCAGATGCATCACGCGCTGGCCACACCCACGCCCGGTTTAGCGAAGGGAAAAAAAGTTGCGATGCATAACTTGACGATGCCGTGACGATGCGAGTTTGACACCCCTACTTTAGACTATCTTGAAGTGATGGTTCAAGGGAAGAATTAAGCACATGCTTAAATCTTTTTTAATGAAATCAATTGAATTTAGAATATTTAACCTCAGCTGGATTGAATCTCTCTCTGACTCTTATCAATTCTAAAGAGTGAATAGTTTTGTAGCATTGGGAAACCAGTGGCCAATTTATCTGAAGTGTATAGCTAAAGCAAGATCTTGCTCAAATGGAAAGTAGTCATTTACATGGTAACCAGTGCAACAATAGAAAATATTCCTGTAGCCTCCTAGCCCATGAAATCTTGCTTCCTATGGAGAACAGGAATATGAGATAGCCAGGTATGTATAAAGTTGCTGTTACATCAGTAACATCACTAAATCTGATGCTTGTCACCATGCAATAGATTTGCACATTAATCGGCATTTTCACCATTGCTTTTGAAAACTGACCCTACCCCTGTGATTAACGTCATTGCAAACCTCTGATCAAAACGGATTTGTTTGGTTTTGTGACCTCAATTCCACAAGTTACATTTTACTTCAGAATGACATAAATCAGCTTAGCCTGCCCTCTGGGAAAGCAGGAAGAGAGAACGTACAAGTAATTTTGGGCTGTCACTGAATGATTGCTTTTCTGATTTCACACATTTACCAAAAATAGATCAAGCCTTACCGTAGCTGTCATAGGCATCTTCACTTGTTCCATGACCATAGTCATAATATTCAGGCAGACTGCAATAGATTTAGACAGCGAGTAAAAAGTTATTGCAAAGGGAAAATGGCTCAATTGAAACAAAACATTAACTAAACTTGTTATTTTTCTCCCTCACTCCTTTTATAAAAGCTACGATGGTGAATCGTTAACTGTATTCTGAGAGAGAAAACTGAATTAAAAACAATAAGTGAACACAAAACACAGCCTGTTCCATTGGCCTTCTTTGTCTCTTAAATAAAAACAAATCTTATAGCAAAGGTGCTTTGAAGATTTTAAGGGAAATGTGGAGTACTCATTTTATATCTTCACCGCCAGTTTTCCAGGACATCATTTATGTAGTCAGTTTTTTTCCCCGTTCTCAGTTAACCTGAACTAAAAACATCAATTACAGATTTGAACGACTTAGTTACAATATTTAGAGGTGTGCATCTTTCTGGTGTAAAATGTGACCTTGAGGATCTTGGGACATTTGCATGCTACAAGTGATTTTTCAGGCGCCATGGGAAAAAGTCACATTAGATTCCAAGCTGTAAAGGACTGGAAGGATTTAAAATTCATTGCCATCATCATCCTTTCTAATAAATTTTTCCCAATAAAAATTGTAAAAGAAATCTGAGCACCATGACATGGCAAATATGTTAGCAGCACAAAGGACAATTTGGGGATACAAATCTTACATTTTAATAATGTTGGAAAGATTGTAAGCATCACTAAAGGGAATCAAAAATAGCAGGAAAAAACAGTTTTCACAGTAGGATCCCTTATCTCTAGTAAGAGTAATATGCCCTGTCATTCTTCCTTTCTGCTGGTATTCATGAGGTTGCGAGGCCTGCCTTTTACACAAGCTCGTGTTAGTAACACAAACTATAATAAGCAAAGTTTAATGTTCATTACATTAAATTGTGTTTTGTTTTCTGAAACAAATGCCCAATCTATCTGGCTTTATTTGTACGTGAATCTTCCTGAATCACTGTTATTTATTGAGTAATTACAATCAAAATGAAGTGCTACAATTGTAATTGTATGGTATTCAGAGTCTTATTGCTATTCTTTGCTTTGATTGGGAAGACAGACATTGTTGTCCATACATATATACTGCAAATGTTTTGTGTTCTGAAAAAAACAACAGTCTGACTAACACCTCAGCAAGGTAGCACAACTCAATAACTCATAACATGTAACATCTCATAACTACTCATAGGAATTTCTTTATAGAAACACCAGAAAATCATAATTACTTTGTATGTAGTTGATAATAGGTTAACTCAAGTTATGCATGTTGAACTACTTACATACTACAATAAATGGCTTAAAAGGGTGACTCTGTTTTAGATTAGATTTAGAATTATTTTGAAACTAGTGGTCCACATCATTAACCTGATTGAAAATCCATGGCTCCAACATGGATTCAAATCCCAACATGGATTTAAACTACTTTCAACTTATCTTAATGCATGTGAGAAAAATGCTAGCAATATCAGAGCCAGGTTGCTGTAGGAGTGAAGGTGCTGGCCTGGAAACCATTGTCAACCAGGTGACAATGAGTTCTAGGCCTTCCTTAGGCAATGAAACCAGCTGTGTGACTTTGGGTTAGTCATTCTCTCTCAGCACAATCTACCTCACAAGGTGGTTGTTGTGGAGAAAATAGGAGGCAGGAGAATTAGATATTGTTGCTACCTTGAGATGACCAGATTTTGAAAAAGGCAGAATAAAAATCTAATAACAATAACACGCAAAAGGAATTGATAGGACAACTCCATTCTTTTAAATGCCTTCCAGTCAATGTTGTCTCTTGGTGAGGGTCTGGACTGGTCCCTCCAGTTTTCTTGGGAAGGTTCTTCAGAAGTAGCTTGCCAATGCCTCCTTCCTGGGGCTGCAAGACAGTGACTGGTCTAAGGTCAGACAATTGGCTTTGTATCTAATGCAAAAGTAGAATTCACAGTCTCCTAGTTTCTGGTTCTTAATCACTACGCCTTAGTGATATCTGTTATTTTCTTTCTAGTTGCATGTATTATTTCATACTTTCGAGATACGCATGGATTGTTTGATTTCAGAAAAACATTGACTTCCATTTTTTTTCTAATTTTGTCATACTGTGACAAAGACTGTGACTTGGAATGTAAGAATAGTACATTATAAGAGCTTGAATTACACATGAAATGACTGAATGAAAGAAAACAGAATGAATGAAAGTGGTCTGATCTTGTGGAGTGCAGTTCATGAATATATGTAAGAAATTGAAGGGTATTGTCAGACATGAAAGACCAGGACCACATGTGAAGTTCTGATTAAACTCATTTATTATTACTTATGCTTATGCATAGGAATCTACTCAATTAACGGTTAGCTCTATTTTGACACTAGATAAGGGTCAATGGAATTCAAAAGGGGTTGAACATAGTCTGCTTATGGCTATTTAGAGACTCTAGGCTGATTCCTCTTTTGACTCCGCTCCCAGCTCTGCCACCCCTTCTCCTACAGGTATGGGTTTAATTAGAAATGAGAGGAATAAATATATTCCAGAAAATATAAATTGGACTCAAAATTGTTGGGAGTGTGTGGTAGAATAGCTGGTGATCGTTACATGTTAAGCTCCAGTGAACAGTATTAATGAAAGAACTGAAGATGAGTTTTTGAGGGGGAAAAAAGGGGAAACATTTAAAATAAATATGATCTAGGGACAAAAATTATTCTGTTTGGTGACATGAATGGATGGATGAGGATGAGACAAGAGAGAACAAAAATATGACTGGTCATTTGGAGACACAAGAATAAATAAGATTGGTGAATGTTAAGTCAATATCTACTTAGAAAAGGTGGTGGTTTTTTTTTTAAAAAAAGTAAGAATGGTGAGTGTTTAGTGAATATCTACTTAGAAAAAGAGTTTTTTTAAATACAGTACATGGTCTAAGCATAAATCTATTCATTGATACACATAATTCACTTGATATTTATGATAAAAGATTGAGATGACACAAGGGTGATGAGAGGTTGTGAATATGGAATACAACTTTTGGATATTGTCAAGCGTGGGCACTGAGAAAATGGGTATGAAAGAAAAAGGAATAAAAGAAAGAAATAACACAGAATGTAGAATAACTGCAAAAGAAAACATGAGTTTCCCATGAAATGACAACATTTAGGAGTACGGAAATGACAGGAGCAAAAATGGTTTGTAAGAACAGAAAAGCGTAGAAAGACAATGTGAATGGTGTTGGTATAATTTAGATTTGGTTAGATTTCCTTTTCTTTTTCTTTCTTTCTCAGAGTTCCCCCTTTCATTTCTTTTGCTCCAATCCTGGAGGCATTTAAAAGGAGACTGGAGAGCCATTTGTTTAAAATGGTATAGTGTCTCTTGCTTGAGCAGAAGGTTAGAGGGCTAGAAGGCTAGCAGACGGTTAGAAGACTTCAATAGAATAGAATAGAATAGAATAGAATAGAATAGAATAGAATAGAATAGAATAGAATAGAATAGAATAGAATAGAATAGAATAGAATAG
>QLTV01001698.1:13610827-13638791 GCA_003457575.1 Thermophis baileyi
CTCTCTCTCTCACACTCTCTCTCTCTCTCTCTCTCTCTCTAAAATAAAAACAAAGCAACTTCCAAACAAACTCGAAACAATTATATAAATGTCAAATAAATTAAAAAATGATGCCATAGTGCTGGCAGCAAAGGAAAAAGAATCATCATGGCTGCTGAAACTCTACCCACCTATTTGCCTCACACTTAATTTGGTAGCTGAACTGATTCTGTTTCTTATTTAGATGGACGCTAAATGAACAAACTGCTAAGGATTCCTATTGCCTCGGTGAAGACTTTAAACTTCTTAAGCAATGGAGTTCCTGCAGTGCAAGCATCTAACAAACAACCTGAACGTAATAACAGGATGGAAATAATATAACTGGGGAGGCAAATCCCTCAAACTCAATAACTGATTGTAAATTCAATCTCAATGGTTCGGCTGCTGTCTTGTGCCTTCCAATAAAGCTGAATTATTGAATCAACGTGATTCGGTTTAACGGAGAATATTACTGCGAGGAGTCTACAGCAAGCTATTACATAGTTATTAATATGTGATTTTAATAACTGACAATTGTCCCCATGATACTGGGAAACCATCTACATCTTTTTTTGATGGATAGATATTTTACTTTTAACAAAACAACAGGTCCCTCTTTATTTCTTTGTTCAAAATGATCTCCACTTTGCTTTGCACATGGACATCCCGGATTCTTCCTTCTGTCAGCTCTTGGCTCCCTTCACTCATATTACGTGTGAAAGTCAGGAGCCAACAGCACACCCTTCCAGAAGATTTATGCCTTCACTATGGCAAAATACATTCTGTAGCAGGATTCAGGTCTCACACTGGGTCTGTAATTCTTTCTCCAGCCACTCCGGCGTCATATTTATGTGAGTTCCTAAGGAGTTGGATAGGAGTCTGTGATGAGTTGGCAAAATGCCCATGGTGGTGATTAAAGAATCTGCCGGCTTCTCTGCTTTGAACTCAGGCCTTTCAGAACACTGGATAATGACTTACATTTGGCATATTTCTGAACACCTGCCTATGTAAGTCTGTTATGATTCATCTTGGTTTGCTTTGAGAAACAAGGATTTCTTTAACTTCGAGATTTAAAAGAACTGTGGTGGCGCAGTAATTAGATTGCAGTAAGCAGTTCGATTCTCACCCGCTCAAGGCTGACTCAGCCTTCCATCCTTCCGAGGTTGCTAAAATGAGGACTCAGATTGTCGGGGGCAATATGCTTAGAGAGGGCTGTAAAGCACTGAGAAGCAGTATATAAGTCTAAGTCAGTGGTTCTCAACCTTTCTAATGCCGCGACCCCCCGCGACCCCTGCCCCGCTGCCGTGACCCCCTCCCCGCCCCCTCCCCGCACGCGATGAGGTGACAAAGGGGGTGTGGCACCATTTGAGTTCTTTTACGCTCTGCGCATGCGCAAAGCGTTCTGCACATGTGCAGAGGGTAAAAGAACCCAAATGGCAGAGCCCAGGCGGGTGGGCGAAGTCTCCCGCTTCCATGGCTACCGGCTGTCCGCCGACCCGCAGGCACGGCTGAACTGGGAGCATTTCCAAGATGGCGGGCTAGCGCGTGGAGCGACCCCTGTGAAAAGGTCGTTCGACCCCCAAAGGAGTCGCGACCCACAGGTTGAGAACCGCTGGTCTAAGTGCTATTGCTATTTATAGCTGAAACCTTGTCTTATTTTTATACAGTGTCCCAAATACGTTAGAGGGTTGCAGGCACATTTCAAGCTGGAGGGATGTGGATTCTCCCATAAAATAGGTCCTATTGTGGATACAGGCAGTCCTCGACTTACAACCATTTATTTAGTGACCATTCAAAGTTACTACACTGAAAGCACTGAAAAAGTGACATTCACACCGATGACCGTTGCAACATTCTCATGGTCACATTATCAAAATTCAGACACTTGGCAACTGGTTCATATTTATGACAGTTGCAGTGTCCCAGGATCATGGGATCACCTTTTGAAAACCTTCTGACCTTTGAAGTCAACAGGGAAGCCAGATTCACATAACAATTGTGTTACTCATTTAACAACTGCAGTGATTCACATAACAACTGTGGCAAGAAACATTATAAAAAGGGGCAAAATTCACTTGACAGCTGTCTCACTTAGCAACAGAAATTTGGGGCTCAATTGTGGTTGTATCTTGAGGACTACTTGTATAGGCAGTCATAAAATATTCATTTACTACAGGATGTAAAGGTGTTCCTTGTCGTCCCAGTTAATGACCTCCTCTTCCTCTTCCCCTTAGCATGATATCTACCACTCCTGCCTCTAATATTTTTCTAGGCAGATGGGGCAACTCTTCCAAAGTGAAGTCTATCTTATAGTCAGACAATTTTTTGTGTCCCCCCCTCCAAATCTGTGTGACCCATTTGTGGCAAGGCACTATTTGTTAAGCCTAACACCACTCAAGGCTTTTGTTGGGAAATAAGGAGAGGCCACAAGTACAAACCCTGAAGTTTCTACAGGAAAAGTAATGTACAAATGTAATAATAAAACAAATGTTGCCCACGATGATAGGGATAGCAGATAAAAGAATCTGGGTGACTCTTTTATAGTAGGACAAGTGGGAGCAGGATTAATATACTTGTGCTTGCAAAGAAAAGTAGCAATGCAATGCAACAGTTGGAATAGCATTACAGCACGATGTTCAACGAATAGTGGTATGCCCTAGGACCGTTATGGCAAACCTATGGCACGCGTGCCAGAGGTGGCATGCAGAGCCCTCTCTGCTGGCACGCGCGCCATCGCCCCAGCTCAGCTCTCTGTGGCGTTTCTTTCGTGAGCTTCTGTTTCCCTGCAAACGACGAAACAGAAGCTCACAAAAGAAAAAGATCCTACCTCTTGCCGTGCTGCCGGTGTTGGGATGCCCCGCCGGCCAGCTGGTCTTCCGGTCTCTGCTGCGCATGTCCGTGCATGTCCATGCATGCACGTGCGCATGTTCGCTCTTGCGTGTGCTCCTTTCAGTTTGGGCATGTGCACGCGCGCAGTTTGGGCACTCGGTGTCTAAAAGGTTCACCATCACTGCCCTAGGATGAGAGGCCATTTCTAGAAGCCAAAGTGGGATCCTCTAGAAAGAGGGCTTGAGACATGCAAGATTGATGTCTAGCCTTTGAAGCAGTCCAGAGCAGGAGGCTGAAGTCATGAATACTAATACTACTTTTCTTGTAAGGCTATTGAATCTTTCAAGTCTGAAAGGTATTCCCCCCTTCCCTACCTGTATGTACCAGAGAACTAGGGAGGATCAATTCTGAGATGCTGTCTCAACTTACATTTCTGTTTGGGCTCCAATTTTGTTTACCAAACTGTTGCCTAGGGGTTCTAGGTGGGGTTCTTCCTCCTGTCTTTCAATGTTATTCCCACAACCCATTACAGAATGTACAAAACAATAATTTGCCCTTTCAATGCTAGTTACCTTCTAACATGCCTTGCCTTGAAAGACTCAGTTATCTTCTTGAGTAGCAAATGTTGTTGAGCAACAATTCCTTTCTGATGAATACCTTATCAGTTCTTGACTTCTGCTTGCTTTATCCTGCCTTGCATCCCAAGTTTTGTTCAGAGTCTTTCTTATGTAAGCCATGCTGAGCCTCTGGTCTTACAAGATTCCCATGGTGTTACTGAACCTAATTCTATTCCTGGTTTCCAATGTGTATAGTTTCCATGGGTCTGGGAGTGAAATCTTGTGTACAGTCTTGCATATCTATCATAACTGGTTACAAATTCAAATTTTATTACTTATTTATCTAATTCATATCCTGTCTTTATTCTTTTTACAAATAACTCAAAGCGGTGAGCATATTCCTAATTTCCCCACAACAATCCTGTGAGATAGGTTGGGCTGAGAGAGAAGGACTAGCTCAAGGTCACCCAACTGAGGTTGGGGATTTCTCTTGCTTTCTAGCCTGGTGCCTTAACCACTTGACCAAACTGGTCTATTAAAAAATTATAAATAAAACAATAAAATATGGTTGCCTACTATAATGTTGTAGGGTTTTTTTTTGTTTGTTCTTCTTGCAGCTAATCTGCTGCTTTATAGTCTTTTAGCAGGCAGAGATTTAAGCATTGTAACCCATTTACAACAGGGGTGGGTTCTGGATCCTTTTGCTGCCAGTTCGCTCAGGGTCGCGCTGTGCGCACACGTGCACTTTGCGCGCCCGCAGCAATAAAAAAATAGCTTATGCGCAGAAGCAAAATCCAAGATGGCGGCACCCACAGAGACACCGACAGAACCGGCTCCGTGACGTCATTACCGATTTACTAACGGTTCTAAAAAACCGGTTAGAACCGGTAGGAACCCACCTCTGATTTACAATAAGATCTCTCCTTTGACTTGGTTTTGGAAAAAAAGTAATTTGCTTCCATTTTGACTGTCATTGCACCATGAAATGTGATAATTTTAATATTATTGAAAAACATATTGTAAGAAATGAGATATGTTAAGATGTTGTTCCAGCAATAACCTGTGATGGAGTTAAAAGTTAAAAAGAAACCCAGGGACAGTTTGTCATTAAAATAATGAGTACTTACTTCTGTGTTTGTGTAGTATAGCTATTATCATAGGCTTCATAACTTGGTTCATCATATTCACCCCCATATCTATCATCGTATCCCTATAAGGGAGAAAAAAAAGATTTAATTTAGAAAGCTGATCCAGTAACAGATTGACACCTGTAACAAAACCTTAATATTTAAGTATTATATTCAAGCAAATTAACATATCTTCAAAAATACAGATTTGAATGTTTTTGGTCCTTCCAGTCAAAGCATTCCTTGAGCAGAGTTTTTGTCACAACTTCCAGTCAGAAAAGAGACCCACCTTCACTTCTGACTCTGTTCTTGAGACTAAGTGCTGTAAGTGCAGAATTTGGGGAAGCGTCAAGGACTTTGAAAAACTGGATTATTAATGTTCCGAATTCTAGGAGAATTCGGAAACCTCTAATTTGGTTCAGTGGCCTAATCCAAAGCATCATAATTGTGCTAATCAGGAAGAGATTACTCCAGAAATAGTTCAGCGCCACTGTCTAGACAAGACTGATAAAAACGGAGTTCCCTTGGCCAAAGTATGGCATAGAACAAAATGTAAATTGCTATAACTGTTTTTCAACTGCATAAAGGTGAAACTGTCAAGTAAGCCATCTCTATGAGGAGGCTAATCATGCCAAGCAACTTGAAATAGTGGTCTCAAAAATGCCAGTAAGTTTGTTGATTTGGAATACGATAAAAAATAAAGTGATAAAGATAAATGGGTTAGCAACCTTTACTATGAAGAATGCCCATCCCAAACTCTAAACAGATTGTTTGTGGACTTGGCACGATCTAACAGTATGAAATAGGTGAACTGGCAGATAAACTCTGGACAAAGAAACACACTGTGACTCTGGCAGAGAAAGGAAAATTGGTTCCGGGCAGAGAGATAGAGGCTGACACTAGGTAAAATGAGGATATATGGCTAAAAGTAAACTCTAATGAAGGGAGCCCAGAACCATATGGTAGCAAAGGAATATTTGGAATATTTAAGGTTGAAAGTTATATAAATGAAACAAAGTTAGACGTGTTGCAATTAGAGCTGACCTACTGTATGGGGTCAGTGTGGAATGGAAAATAAACTCACAAAATTAGACTACTAGTATACTCAGCCGGTTACAAAAGTCCTCCTCCATTATTTTGATCAGGTTATGTACAACAGTGGTCTGAAGAGAATCTTAGTGGAAGGCTAGGCTGCTGTTTTTTTCTGCCTTAAAATGATCATGGCCCCTTAGAAAACCAAGGACTGGGCCACCCTGTTGGATCTGTTTTTTGTTTGTTTTTTTTTCTGCTGTAGAAAAGTGAGGAATGTCTCAAAGGTGCTTTTCTAAAAGGCAACTGTACTTTCTTGGGTTTTTTTTCTTTGAAAACCATTTGCTTCTCATCCAAGTAGCATCTTCAGCTTCTTTGATGAGAAGCTAAACATTTTGAAAGGAAAAAAACAAACAAACCCAAGAAAGCCCAGTTGCCTTTTGGAAAAGCATCTTTGGGACAACCATGACCCGGCTGATTGAGAATCTCCATAGACAAAAGTGGGGAATTCCTTTTCTTCATCTCATTTCCACCCTGTTTCTTGCTTTGTTGTTCCTTTACAATTTCTACCAGCATGGTCTACCATCTAATGTTCTTGGTGGCAGTGGTGAAATCCAAATATTTTTACTACCGGTTCTGTGGGCATGGCTTGGTGGGTGTGGTGTTGCTTGGTGAGTGTGGCTTGGTGGGCGTGGCAGGGGAAGGATTCTGCAAAATCTCCATTCCCACCCCACTCTGGGGCCAGCCAGAGGTGGTATTTGCTGGTTCTCCGAACAACTCAAAATTTCCGCTACCGGTTCTCTGAACTACTCAAAATTTCCGCTACCGGTTCTCCAGAACTTGTCAGAAGCTGCTGGATTTCACCCCTGGTTGGTGGCCCTTCAGAGGCTGCTCTTGACCTAGGTGTGCAAATGATGGCCAGCGCATATAGCTTTCCTGATGCAGTGCTGTTATCTCGGTCCTTGGCTGTTAGGTATGCTGCTAGTAAGGCTGAAGTACGATTTATTGTATATCCTAGGAAAATGTTAATGAAGGCTACAGTTATTTTTCCCCCCTGGAGTTCAGCGTACAAATGCATTTCTAAATAGTGGTGGGTGAAATAATAGCTAAAAAAAATGACTAGATGATTGCAAGAATGCATTGTCTCATTATATCACTAAGAAGCTTATTACTGGCATATAAAACATACTTTTCTCCCTGTCTCTGTGTCTCTCTTTTCCTTCCTTCCTTTCTTGTACAGAGAAAGCCACAAGTAAGTGTTGTACCAAATGTGTTTTTAACTTATATCATTCTGGTTCTAATTTCTTCTGCCCAACTAATAATTGGAAGAATACACTATAAGTGCTTGGGTAAAACCATAAAGTCTATCAGTAGTCAGGTGGGTCAAACGAATGAGCTGCTTTAGCTATCAATTCTGCCAAATTTCCAAGAATGACTCTCAACCTTGATTTTAGAAGATAGGGTTGCTTAAAAATAACCTCTTCTTCTAACAGTATGAAATAGGTGAGCTCATGAATTAGCTCAAAAAAGAGTTTTCCACTAAAAAAAAAGAAGGGGGGGGGGCTGGGGAAAATCTCTTCCAAGCCCTTCACTTATTAGTACTGGTCAAAGCTGCAGCTCAGAAATTCAATCTGATGTTCATGTTTCTGAATTAAATGGACTTTCTGAATCAAATCAGATTAAACTGGGTTATTTGGTCTAACCCAACTGAAAAATCTACAGTCTGAATGAAACAACTCAACTCAACACTCCTATAAATAAGATAGGTATCAGCAAGAATTTGAACCCCAGTCTCACAAAGTCAGTGCTCTAACATACATACATACATCTATCTATCTATCTATCTATCTATCTATCTATCTATCTATCTATCTATCTATCTATCTATCTATCTATCTATCTATCTATCTATCTATCTATCTATCTATCATCTTTTATGATGTTCCAGAAATTGCATGTTCAGGAAAGTTCATCTGACAAATAAATGCAGGATTAAAAAAGAGAGATCTTTCAAATGAATTAACATTAGGCAAGCTACTTTTCAAAATAACTTAAGAGCTAGATGTGGTTTTTTTGTGTGTTTTTGTTTTTTGTTTTTTGGAGTACCTACTTTACTGAGAAGTATTTTATGACATTTGAGCAGACAAGAACATTCCATGATATTTTGCAAAAAGTGTTGGAAGAGAAGCACACTCAAAAGGTCAAGAAAATTAAACTCTTTTTCAGAACAGCTTTGGCATGGAAAGAGAATCTCCTATTACTGTTATATATTTAATTCTGAGTACCTACTTCTGCAAGCCATGGTGATAACAAATAAGATTCATGGCTAGAGTCGCTTGAGTGCAACCATGAGAATGCACTGCTACGAACAACTCCAAGGAATTGCATCAGCACAAATTGGGTTTTTCCTGCAATGTTAATCGCAGCCAGTATTATCGTCATATTTGGCAACCGACAAAGCAGCAACACTTAAATTTATACTCCTCAACCATTTTCCACTTTACCCAGAATATATTAAAATGGATAATTTTCAAGTGCAAATATCAAAAGCAATATGAATGCATGTTCTGCATCCGAGCACATTCTGGCAAAGGGACTGATCACTAGATGCCTCTTCTGGAATATGCTGCTACTATGGAGCAAGTGACTGTAAACATGCCAGAAGAATTAAAAGCTGTAGAGAAAATAAAATTTAGAAATCAAAAACAGAAGAACAGTGGGTCAATAACACAATAATACTGCTTTGCAAAGAAGACCAGCAATTTAAAACTGTGAAGTCAGATGGAAGAAACTGGAGTATTAAGATTATCTTTAGAAACCTTTCTGGTCTACTGCTATAACCTGTTTTGATTGCAGAAATCAGAACTAGGAGAGTTTGTTTTTAAATAGCAGGCCATAGCTTGGGAATTTCTCCTTCAGGTTTATATTAATTGTCTCATGTATATTTGTTAGTTAGAAAATTCTGTAGACAGGCAAACATGAAACAAAAAAAAAAGAGTTAAATCTACGTTTGCTAAATGTGCTTCTACCTGTTGCTGCTTTTTTAATGATCGTAACTTCCTAATTAGGGCAGATGGTTTTAGCATGGAAGGCAAAAGCAGTTTATTCATTTCACAGATGTTCTTTCATTAAGTGCAATCTGTCTGCTTTCTGTTTTAATCTGCAATGTTTTTAAAAAAATCACATGAAATATCTCTTAATGCATTCCTAAACATTTATTTTGTACATATTTTCTTAGACGTTTATTTTAAAAACTATTTTATACTAATATGTTTTTATCATAGATGCTGATTTGTATATATGTGTTTTGAGATGAGAAGGACAATTTAGAAACTAGGAAAGATTTAAAAAAATGTATTTCAGTATCTACTGGGTCCATTAATCTGGACCAGGTTGGTTTACTCTGAAATAAGGTTCAAATGAAATAGTTTAGCATCTCTAGGTTTTAGTAAAGCAGTTAGTACCTCACTTGAAAGGACTTTGTTCTACACTTAACAGCCTCTAAAATGATTAAATATACTACACATAATTTTGAAGTTTGGGTTCTGATGTTACTTCCATAGAAATAAATCAACGTTCGCATCATCCAAAGATATTTTATCTTCTGTTCAATCAGCTTCATTTAACAGAAGCTTGTTAGAATGGGACTGTAACTGACAATAAATAATTTCACGGGGACATCCCCTTGTGAGAAATGCAACCTGTACAAATGCATAGTGACACCAGTGTCATCTATTCCTTACCATCAGCACCGGCACCTATAGAAAGCTATGCAGATTTTTTCAAAGAGGCTGTTCACTCTGATGGAGAATTGAGCCAGGTGTCTCTTCAGAGTGCCTCTATGCATTGAAGTGATGGTCTCCCCCATATCTGGGGTGTCAAACTCGATTTCATTGAGGGCCGCATCAGGGTTGTGTTTGACCTCGGGGGGCCAGGGTGGGAGTGGCTGGGGTGGGTGTGGCCAGAGTGGGCATGGCCAGCTCAATGTCACTCGTGTCGGGGGCACCTGTGGTGGCCAAGTGCTAAGACAGGACTTCACTCAGACCCTCCCTCCCTCTCAGTATAACCTTCCTTCCTTCCTTCCTTCCTTCCTTCCTTCCTTCCTTCCTTCCTCCCTTCCCTTCTTCTTTTCCTTTCTTGTTTCCCGCCCCCCCCTTCCTTCCTTCCTTCCTTCCTTCCTTTTCTTCTCAAGGCCCGCGGGCTGGTCCTTTGTTGTTTCCAGGGCGGCCCCGTGGGCCAAATTAAGCACCCTGCGGGCTGGATTCGGCCCGTGGGCCTTGAGTTTGACACCCCTGCCCTATATGGTGGTGCAGCCGAACAGAACAGAATAACAGAGTTGGAAGGGACCTTGGAGGTCTTCTAATCCAATCCCCTGTCCAAGCAGGAAGTTGTGGCACTTTGCTTCTCTTGGCGATAGTGGTTTTGTTCCTGTTTGAAGGCTCTTCTTAATGCAGTGCATGCAATGATTTCATCCAGGCAGCTTTTAGCAAACATAAACCAAAATGTTTATGAAGAAATGAAACAAAGAATGAACAAAGCACGATATCACAGCAAGCAAGTTTTAAAAAATGCATGTGAGAGTTGGAAAGCAAAGTGACTTTACCAGTAAACACATAAAAAGTGTACACTATAGAAATGTGCACAAACCTGCATTGCACGTACTTCAAAGAACACAGAATTAATGCAGACATATGAAAGAACTGTCTGCAGTTTGGAAAAATAAGAAACTGAGTATATTGAAATTGTTTAATTGTTAGGTTGAGCTATTTTTACAGCCAGGCAGGCTGTATTGGTTTGCAGCCTGAATCTACTTAATTCCATTATAGGAAATCATACCAACAAAATGAAATACCTATATTGTGTTAGACTGAGTATAAAAGTATCAGATTCTTGCATGGCTTTCTCTTATTTGCTCATTAGAGGGTCAAGTACCTTGCTGCTCATCTACAAATGTTTTCATTATCCAGTAAGGGAGAGGAAGATTGCAAGGCTCCTATATCAAGTTTTCTGCAGGAACTGCCCCAGTTACTAGTAAATACTCCATCATCCTACAGCTGAAAATGAGTTGGAAAACTGGGCCATTTTATTTGCAATGCTAAACAACAGATCCTCTAAGGCAGGGGTTGCCAATCTTGACAATTTTAAGATGCATGGACTTCAACTCCCAGAATTCCCCAACTAGAAATTCTGGGAATTGAAGTCCATGTGTCTTAAAGTTCCCAAGATTGGAAACCCCTGCTCTAAGATTTTGGATTCCAGCTTACCTTAGAAGGAACAATAGATGTTTACCATGATATAACATAAAAAAGTAAGCAAATTCAATCATTTCTTAAAGTCAGAAGAATCCTATGCAGTCCTTCAGCCTGAACATGTGGTGGCTAATGGTTAAGAACAGGCAGGATGGTCCTTGTTCCTAATATCAGCAGGTGTTTTAAGGGAAAACCTTCTCTCCACTGAGTAGGAAATGGACAGGAAATAAAATCATACCTTCTGATTTCCATATATGTAGGTTTCTCATTGGAAAACAGAATACTTGCTGGAATTCTTGGCCTTGCTTGCTTAATACATCTTATCAGGGATTGCAGTAGGTTGCTCTAGGGCAGGGGTGTCAAACTCGATTTCATTGAGGGCTGCATCAGGGTTGTTTGACCTCAGGGGCCGGGGTGGGCATGGCCAGGGTGGGCATGGCCAGCTCAATGTCACTCATGTCGGGGGCGCCTATGGTGGCCCGAGTGCTCTGCCAGTGAAAATGGGCTCCCGAGCTCTGTTTTCGGCTGTGACGGCCTCCTGCAACCCTCTGCCAGCGAAAACGGAGCTCAGCAGAACCGCCCGCGGCCCTCCCAAGCTCCGTTTTCACTGGCAGAGGCCCCATGGGCCAGATATAAGCACCCCGTGGGCCGGATTTGGCCCCCGGGCCTTACGTTTGGCATCCCTGCTCTAGGGACTGACTCCTTCCAAGCAGCTAGAAGAAGACGTAGACATGCTAGGTCTAATGCTCTTTACACCGAGGTCAGCATGATAGTTGGAAGCATTGTTTGGTTGCCTGCCCTTAGAAGCTTTGCAGCAAAGAGGAATCCTTTCATCTCGATAAATTGTGGAGATGTTTTAAGGTGCAATTCACCAATGGAATGGCTTGCCTTCAGAAGTTATGGATGCTCCAACATGGGAGGTTTTTAAGAAGAGATTGGACAGCTCTTTGTCTGAGATGGCATAGGGGTTTCATGCCCGAGTAGGGGGTTGGACTAGAAGACTTTTTAGCTGAACGGGAGAAGAAGGGTTTATATAAATAGATATGAAATGCTGACACTTAGGCTTTCTGACTCATGAAAAGTAAAGGCGGGAGATGGGAGAAACTTAGGAAGAAGTAGACAACGCTAATGCAGAAGCTCGGGCAGCAGAAGCATCGCAAAGCCATTAAGGGTGAAATTTGGTTACTTATTCATCCCTTTAGAGCACTAACAAATGGATGGGTATCATCCGCTCCCAAATTTTAAAAGTGGAGTCTTAATTTCCCTTCCCATCTTCTGCATGCATCTGAGATGATGCAGATGACTCACCCATTACAAGAAGCCTGCTTTGCATGAATGTTAGCACTGATTCCGTCATACAACAAGGCATTTATGGCAGAGTAGCAGCTCGCTGAAAAACAAGCTGTCAACTCCACTCCAATTATTTGGTGTACAGCTTCAGCACTATGGAATCTTTTGTGACTGTAAATTCAGAAGTAAACGTTCTTGCAATCATAAATATTTTTTTTAAATTACCAATGGCAACATTAAATTGTTTTGGGAGGATCTTTAGCTAAAATGGTAATGAAATTGATGTGCCTACTGCTGGCAGATTCTACAGGTATTCCTCGACTTACAACCATTCCTTTTGTGACCCTTCAAAGTTACGACATTTCTGAAAAAAGTGACGCTTGTCTGGTCCTCACACTTATAACCGTTGCAGAGTCCCTGCAGTCACATAATAAAAATTTGGGCCCTTGATAAACATCGTGGATTTATGATATTTGCAGTGTCTCGGGGTCACATAATCGGCATTTCCAGGCAGTTTCTGACAAGCAAAATCAATGGGAGAAGCTGGATTCACTTAATGACCACATGCTTCACTTAACGACCATGATTTACTTAACAACCATGGCAAAAAAAGTCATAAAATTGGGCATGACTCACATAATAACAACCTAGCTTCCCAATGGAAATTTCGGCCACAATTATGGTCATAGGTCAAGGACTTCCAGTATTATAAAAAACTTAAAAGGCATATACTAGGAGTATGGTGAAAAAAATCAAAGTCCTCTTAGTGATAGCCCCATAATTATGGACTACATTGATTGGATGGAGAAACCATACCCAACATGCAAATCATGCCAAAGTTGGAGTTATCATGCCATATTTATAGATTTCCCCTATATATCATTAACTTTATCCTTCCTTTTTTATAATCAGAATAATTTCATCTTATTTTAATTTTAAATTAAAAATTGTTTTTGCCATATCAGCGATTTGGGGTTTTGCATTTTATGATGGAAAGTCTGGCTTGAAATGAAACAAATACTGTTTTTTCCTTGATGTTTAATACCGATTATTGTTTTAAAGGTTTGTGTATTGCTTTGAAAAGATGCCTTAGAAGCCATTTCAATGATACGTACATAAAATAAATTTAAAATATGGTAATATGTGTTCATATTAACGGAATCCTTTAAAAGGTGACTTAATTAATGCAAACTATCTCTAGGATTTCAGGCATAAGCATTAGCTTATTTAAATAATTTTCTATTAAGTTCCTGGGTGAAAATAATCTGTTGTTTTTCTTATTGCTGCAGAGTGTAGCAAATTGATTTAAAACTCATTCTGTTTTGTAATACTTCAGAAATAGTTTTTGCAGTGAATATTTCAAGGGAGTGCCCTTCCATAATGCAATTTTTTCTGTGAAGCATTCATTTTGTTTTTCAATACAGTATCTGTCAATACAATATCTGTAAATGGAATGATTTAATAGTAATATCATTTTACATATTGGAAAGTGGAGGTATTTTTGCTTATCCCAAAGATGTCTATGATTTTAACTATTGCATGGAATCCAATTCAGCACTTCTTAATACAATTACCATGATCATTTCATTGACCTTGAAAAGTATTTTGGTGAAGCTTACATTGATTTCATTATTCTTTGGTTCCCATTTCTAGCTCTCTTTCTTTGTTTTTCATTTGTCCCCTAACCAGAATGCCTTATTGAGAACACGTGATTATTTTTTTATTTGCATTTATCACTGTATCACTCCAGTCAAAAGTGTAAGAAGGTCCACAAAACTCAGAAACCCACACCTAATCAGTAAACAATGGATAACATTAATGACAGGGTTAGGTTCCTAGTGGGTTCTAAAACCCGCTGCTACCGGTTTGTGTGCACGCTCGCACGCGACGCTTCTGCGCATGCGCAGAAGCGTCCCAGGCGGGTGGGCGGAGCCTCCTGCCGCCACCGCCGCTACCGGTTCGCAGAACCAGGCCGAACCGGGGGCAACCCACCACTGGTTCCTACTAATGTCAAATAATTTTGAAACTGGCATCTGAGCCATCATAAACATTAAACTCAAATGATCCATGTCTAGATATTTGATACCAGCATCAACATCTAAGATATTTCTTTATTATTTTTGGAGTCTTCAATCCATTCCTGACTCTTGATGACTGCTTGGATAAGTCCTTGCAGTTTTCCTGGCAATTTGGAAGTGGTTTGTCATTGCCTGCTTCCTATGGCTAAGAGTTGGTGATCGGCCAAGGTGGGACTAGAACTCACAGTCTCCCGGTTTCTAGCCTAGTACCTTAATCATTACACCAAGCTGATTCATATTTAAGAGTCACAACATATATCTTCAGTATAAGTGTGCATATGTATACATGTACACACACACACACACACACACACATTGAATATCCTATCCTTAACATGATTATATCTGATTAAACATAATAGTTTCCTGTGTAATTTTTTACTTTGACAAAGGAATCCCAACATCCAATCTCTTATATTATTTAGTGTTACTGACACTAAATAACTTTTTAAAATAAAGTTTAGGGTATTTCTTCACAGGTAATCATATTGTCGAGATTTTAAAGCTTTTTAGCAACCTCTTCTATCCCTCTCGCTCCTTTTACATTGGCCTTTTAATATGTTTGTCCTTATAAAGTTTTCAAAGCATTCTGTTTTCCTGGCACCTTCTGCTGCTACTAAGAATTTACATTGTCAAAGCTTTACGATTACCATTTCTCCACCTTTCACCATGTTTTTCTTAAACTAACTTTGTCAAAATAAAGGATCATCTCTCCTTTGATGGATTCCAGAATTAAGCATTCCAACAAATGATCATCTTGTCCAGATATTCCTTTGATATTCCACAATGTGCAAGAACTTTAACATTTGTTAAAGTTACTTATATATTTGCCACTTGATGGATACCTAAGAAAGAAAGTTACCAAGATCAAATCTTTGATATTTATCTATATAGCAAATACTGGCTTATACAATATTCATCTTGGCTCCATTTTAAATTTTGTTTATCAGAATGGGTTCTATTGAAATAGGAGAAATCCTTAACCCAGAAAAAGTTGGGTGACCTCCCAATTTCTTCAGACAGGGCTGTGTCTCTTTATTGGGTCTTGGAAGTTAAAGCATGGACAAGGTCGTTTCAGTGATGGAGACCCCAATCTTCATTTTTCCATCCAACAAAGGGTAAACAGATTGCTCCATTTCCTTTGCCATTGATGGGATAAATACATTTGACAACAGGACCAACAGATTTCAGCAAAGGAGAGCAGGGTTTGGGGAGTCATGCCAAGGTCTTTTGAGCAGAGAGAAGGTATGCCTAGAAGGTACAAAATTTTCTCCATAGGGGCTGCCATTTTTTAATACAGGTTTTTATATTATTGGTTACCCAAATAAGATATAGGCCATTGTTTATGTTTAGCAGGAATCTCCCATAAATGTTTTTAAAAAGTCTGAGCATGCTTATAGCTGTTAATTATTTGGGAGCGGAGAGGTTGAATAGAATAGAAAAGAATAGAAATAGGCAGTGGGAATAGAAAGTTATGGAAGAGAGCATGGCAGAAATACTAAATTCCAAATTCCATTTTGGTGCCACCATACTAATTTGGTTCTTCCTCCAAAGAGCCCAAGACATTTTTATTCTACAATTCTTTTTTTATCCCAAAATAATTTTATGAAATACAGTAAGCTGAAAGGTTGGCTAATGTCACCCATATGCCATGTGGATGAATCAAAACATAACAGTTTACAATCCATTTCCATTTTTTTTAAAGATATCCATGCACTATATTATATTTAATAGACACAGAATTAAGAGATATTTGAAACGTAACAGATTGTTCAGTATTAAGCTGTGGGCAGGCATTAAGCTTATTATTCAACTATTTTCTTGGTTTTTACAGATAAGCATCGTTAATGAATCTAGAGACTTTTTAAACATTTTCTTACAAGAGTGATTGCCAAAAGGTAATGTAAAAAGATAGACATGGTGTTAAAAAAAAGAAAGAAAGAAAAATAAATATGAGGCAGACACCAAAACTGAGTGCCAAGCAAAATGCAATGTAATAGCGAGCACAGTGATTAATGAAATAAAGTCAGGATAAACACCATTATTGGGTAGTAGCTGCTAGTAATTAAAGTAGCTTAATTAGAGAATCATAGCGCTTTTCGAAGGTAATTTTTTTCTCCTAATATTTATGTTTCCTATTTTAAATCTTCCCCCCCCCCTATTCCCAGTGATTGGGCAGGGTGAAGAAACAATCCTACATCTCCTGTGGATTTTCTGCAGTCAGCTATCAGAATTATTGGTGGCTGGGGGCAGGGGTGGGGATAGGGTGTTGAAAGCTCTTCCCTGGAGAAATGACTGGAAAGTAAGAGGAAGTTTAACTTTGCTACCCTGTGATCCCAACAGAGAAAAGAGATTGTGTGAATGTGAACTTATATAAATGAGAGGGAGGGGCAAGAAAGCTTCCCACTAGCATTTCACTAAGCACTATTACATCCGCTCATCTGGCTTCTACATGATTTCACAGGCACCAGTATGATACCTACCATATTTTCAGGCATTAGAATATGTCCTTTGCAGGATGACAGATTTCATGCTGCTAAAAACTAAGGGGCGGGGTCAGGAAAGAAGGGTGATATCATAGATAAGAAAAGAAAAATGAACTGTTAAAGGAGGACCCAAAGATGTTTTTTCCAAAAGGCAAATGGACCTTCTTGGTTTTTTTTTTTTCTTTCAAAAAACTATTTCTCATGCAAGAAGCTTCTTCAGTTCTGCATTCTCATTCTTGGATGAGAAGCAAAATGTTTTCAAAGAAAAAAACAAGAAAGTCCAATTGCCTTTGGGAAAAAGCACATTTGGAAAAACCATGACCTGAATGATTGAGAATCTCCATAGATTGTTAAAGGAGGACCATAAATATACTTTCTTTTTAAGGAACTATTTCCATGAGGTAGACTCTTAGAAACATCTGGTTTGGTCATTGAAACCAAGACATGTTTGTGATGGGCATGTTGATGGCCTGATGTCTTGCTAGCCTCAAACCAAGTTCATTAATATCACAGTGAAATTAGAAGCACTGATGGACAATGTTGGGTGGAAACGGTGGTCATGAAGGTGCACCAACTCTATCTCTGGGTATATATTGTAGGAGTGAAAATGATGAAGAAGGATCTGCAGTGTCATACAAATACTGATACCGGTAGTAGTTGAGCTAGTAGTAGGCTCAGGGAAGAGAGGTGAGTTATTTTATGGGGTCATTGTGAAACGGGTTTATTCTGTTAGTGGTAAATAGGAAACCACCCACAATTTCAACATATAATCTCCTGTATAAATTATGATGTACCAGTCCCTCTTTCCCAACTCTAGAAACAAAGCAACAGCAAATCAGTTCCAAAAATCTTGAAAGAATATTTACAGGGACTAATCCAAACAGCTGCCTGGAGTGAACCCTGACACCAAAAAAGAAAGGAAAAAGTGGATAACGTGGGATCTGAAAGGCATTTTATTTTTCCATTAATATTGGCATCTGGAATGAAGTAATAAAGTGGAATAGTAAGAGTCAAGAAAGGCAAAAGGAAGGGTGGTTGAGATGGTTTTAACCACCACCAACTCTGATGGTTTTAAAAGGGGATTTGACAAAAGTATGGGGGTTAACGTAACAGTAGCTACTAACATTAACAGTAGCTACTATTAGTAGCTACTAATTATGCTCGCTTCAGGATTTGGTTGTTGAGAACAAAAGCAGGAGAAATGTTGTTCTAAGATCTTGCTTAGGAGACGTAAACAAATGTTTCCCTCATACAGCCCTGATTTTCCTTATGCTTATCCCAGGATTAAGACAGAATTTGGCCCAGCTGTTCTGGAAAAGTCTGACCTATATCAATGGCATACATTATATATTTATAGAATAGAACGTTAGAAGGTTGCCTCTGTGGACTTTTCCTGTCATCATGGAAATATGTTTACCTGAAATTGGGACAAACTCTACAGGAAAATTATGAGTTCTCCTTCTGTGTGAGGGACAGTTCTTGCATATTACGTAGCAGATGTGTGGATCTTTTTAAGATGTTCATATTGTGTTTGGGTGTAATTACTATGTTTCTATTCCTTTTAAGATAATTATCCTATGCAAATGCAGGTAATGTTAAAGCTGTCGATAGCAATGCAGTCTACACAGGTTGGGTGCTGGAAATGGACGGTAATCAAAATTCCAATCTCGGGGGGACGTCCTCTGCAGCTTGCCTTTTCAACAGTCTAGTTAGGCATGCAATATCAAATAATATTAAAAACTTCGAAAACAGGCTTGTTTTTCCTTTTAAAAGTATACTTCATACTTGGTGCTGATATTTACTGCATTGTGTCCAGGTGTTTTTATATTACGATTGGACTGGTATTCTCACTGACCATAGTTGCCATGGACAATACACAAACCAATAGCCAACTAATACGGTGGCTAAAGTTACAGTTGTAGGAGAGCAGGATAGATTTCCTCACGGAGACAAGGAAAAACAGAGAGTATTAGGATTAATATATTTATAGGACTCTGTGTAGATAAAAACAGTGATTCAGCTCAACAAAGCTTCAATTACAGCATCACTTTGAAGCAAAGAATCAAATTGAACTGAAGCCTTGGACTGAAATGATACCCCAGATCAAAGCCCTGGATAGTAGAAGTCATAATGCTTTTGATGAAGCTGAAAAAAGGCCTTTTTTGCACATGCACATATATGTGCAAAATACCCTTTACCCTTCTCTCTGGATCAAAGTACTATAAAAATGAACAGACTTGCTTTGATACTTCAGTGTGAAATGTTGAAACAGAGCGGCTTTTTTTTTTTAATCAAAGCATCCTTTCAAATCAAATCATCTTGAATCAAACAATACCTCAAATCAGAAGCAAAACTTGGGCAAATTCTTCCCTCCCTTTTAAATTTCTATATAGTTATTATTGATTCTGCATGACAGGAAAAAAAATCAATTTTGGTCGAGAGACAGAGGAGACAATAAAAAGACACTGTCTCTTTCATACTGTACTAGCTTTTACAAGAGTCCTGGACAACGTTCCCTCTAACAAGGGAAATCGCTGCGCGGCAGTTTGAAACTGCTGCGCGGCGATTCCCTGTCACGTGCGCGGCCGCGCAGCAACGTTCCCTCTGACATGGGAAATCACTGCACGGCAGTTCAAAACTGCTGCGCGGCGATTCCCTGTGACGTGCGCGGCCGTGCGGCCGCGCACCTTAGAGGGAACAGTGGTCCTGGAGTCCCGGGATGATTTGAACCAGGGGTGGGTTCCTCCAGGTTCGGACTGGTTCTCCCGAACCGGTAGCGGCCCGCTGGTGATGTCACAATGACGTCACTGAACCGGATTGGTCGGTGCCGGTCCATGGGGGCCGCCATCTTTTTTTTTGAATTTTTTTTTAAATTTTTAAATTTTTTTTCCTTCTGAGCATGCGCAGAAGCTGACTTCCAGCTCTGTGCATGCGGTCACCATCTTTTTTTCGGCTTTGTTTTTTTGGGGGGGGGATTTTTTGTTACTGCACATGCGTGCGTGCGTGCGCAAAGTGCACGTGTGCCCACGTGGCGCGGGAGGGAGCGAACCGGCAGCGAGGTAAGTTGGAACCCACCCCTGATTTGAACGTACTCATGATGATTCTGCTTGCCCCATATGAGCATCTAGAGAAGGTCTCCTTAAATTTCTGTCCACGTGAAAGGCAAGGAAGAACGTTGGAGAGCAGGAAGGTCCCCTCTGAGGTGGCTGCCCCAAAAGCGCACTCAAGTACTTCATTTTGGGTGGGTCCAGAAAGCCCTAAAAATCTCAATTTTTCCATGGGCATTTGGCTTCTAATGAATGAACATCCATTTGTAGTAATATTTGTGTTACATGTTTGTTCGTTTTTGTAAAGGAAGGTTAGGGAGAAGATCATTTTAGTGAAATGGTGTGTTTTATGTTACAATTTTGCTATAAACCCCAGAGTCATTTTATCGGGTGGTATAAAAAAAATGATGTTAAATAAATGCCAGCACCCTGGCTTGATGGAAAACACAATTTGAGTTTGGGGATGAATATTTTTAGATTACGTAGCAAGACAATGAAGAGATTTTTCATAAAGAATAAGTAGTTTGTGTAGATGTTCTAGAATTTTATTACAGAATCTTAATCCTAGAGTGTTCCATTTACTCATTTTCCTGCAAATTTTCCTAACTCTTTTTAAAATACCTTTAGCCACATGGTAGACCAAAATGAGCATCATTTGGAAGGGTTTTGGAGAGCCTGGGTATAGCAAATTAGAATGCTCCCTTCCATCCCAAATAGGGTTACCAGACATCCAGCAAAAGGAGGACAGGTCCTCTTTTTTGTCCTCATGTCCTCTCTCTGGCAGGCATAGTTTTAAAATCAAACATTTTCTGGGTTTTTGAGTATCTAACAAGCTGCCTGAGCAGTGTTTCTTTATGGTGTAGTGCTTTCCTAATAAGTACTAGTTGCAGGGTTAAGCTCTCTGACCTTAATTAGTTGATTAGTGCCCTCTGGCCAGCTTCTGTGGCTGCTTGAAATTGACAAGACCTTAATCAGTTACTTGCTGAAGTCTTTTGCCTCCTAACTAAGGTCTAGTACAGGGGGCCTCAACCTGTGGGCCACCACTGGGCCGTGGCCTATTCGCAACCAGGCCATGTGAGTGGTGGGTCGATGCACAGGTGCGTGCAGCCCAATTCACACAAGTGGGGAGCGTTGGCACTCGCAGCCCCACTTGCCCGTCGCTCGCACAAATGAAAGTGTGTATGTGTGCGTGTGCGCCTGCCCATCACACAAAACCATCCCCTCTTCTCACCCCATGCTGGGCCGCCAACCTGGAAAGATTGGGGAATGTTGCTCTAGTACACTTCTGGGATTGAAAAACCAGTCTTTCTGCTGCTGGAAAAAGTAACTTCCATTTCCTATATACATGTAAGCCTACATACCTTTTCTTGCTAAAGATTTTCACTGTAATTTTTACTGTGGATGCCAAGACAGTGAAATCAGTAGTGCTTTCTCCAAGCTTGGTTGTTTTCTTGCAAACGTTTCATTACCCAAATTAGTAACATGATCAGTGACATGATGTTATCTAGTTTGGGTAATGAAATGTTTGCAAGAAAACAACCAAGCTCAGAAAGCACCAAGGACCCCTCATTTTAACCTACAAATATTCTCCTTTAAGCTACAAATATTCTCTTTATTAGTGTTTTCTCTCCCCCCCCCCCAATTTGTCTTCCTTTCCAATTGTCCCTGTCCTCTTTTGTCTGTTCAGATATCTGGTAGGCCTAATCTCAAGCAGATAAACTTCAGGAGCAGTACTTATAAAGAAATTATCAGTTTAAGTTATTAAAAAATGGACCATTCATATGGAGAAAAGGAGTCGTGGACTCAAATAATAGAGGCCATGTAATGATACACTGGCCCAGAAAAAAATCTGAATGCGGTAACGAAGTTTTAGAAATGGGATGATGTACTGGGGAATATGGTGATTAGCAAGACTGACTTCTGTTTGTGGCAGGTACAAAAATATAATTACAAAATGTCACCCAGAATCATCTCATGTCACTCAGACGCATTTTACTGTAATTGCCATAGTCCCAATTAAAGCCGATCTAGACCTACAGTAGGATGGGCTGCCTGAATTACAGCACAGAAATAAGATATCTGAAGTTGTATGTGGGAAAGACCTTAGGGGATGGGGGAAGGGAAGAAATGTCACTTAGTGAACAATCAGATAAGAGATGGCATAGCCTGCAGCTGCACAACGGGCAAAGCAAGAAACTCAGAAAGAAATGTTCCTAACATCTCAGGTTGTAAAAGAGATGGGAGGACCTGGAGCATGCCTCTTCTGCTGGATCTAACGGGACTGGTAAACATAATCAGGGAGAGGCGATCCCTGAAATAAATCCCTCAGATTTTTATTCCACCTGACAGGTTTCCCACGTTGGCTGTGATGAACAAGAGCAACCTCATTTTCAGGCTGGGATCTGGAGTCATATTTTAAGGTAGATGACAGGAAGAATCTATCTAAGCCTTTTTTTTTTAAGAGCGTTATCAATATTGAAGTTTAATGAATGTGATGAGGCTACATGGCAAACTGGTAATCCCAACATATCTGGAGAATATTAGGTAGAGGTTATATTGACACTGCATGACTGGGCAATGCAAGTTGTGCAAATAAAGATGTGCTTCTCTTTTGCATGTTAACATTGATATCTGATAACTACTGTTTCCAAGAACATGCATAGCTAGTGCGCTGATCTTAAAAAAAAATCTGTGTAAGACTTCTGGCAGCAAACAGATCGCTCATAGTTCTCCTTCAAAGAGGTTAATTGTATGCGATTGGGACATATTTTGAATCTGCTTATACAATAAATGCTTCAGGCAAAATTAGTTGAATTTAGGACAATTATTTAGAGTAATGAATGCAGTTTCTTTGAGCAAGATTTATGCATCAAATAATTAGGTTATTTATTCGGAATGTGTTTTTAATGAGATTCTAGTAAAAAAAAACTTATATACAAACATGCCCATATACACATGTATGTATATATGTTACATATGATACAATTGTCAGCCTCTCTTGATTGGCAAGGCAAAATATATTTGTGAGGAGACAAAGACTTAGATTAGTAGATTTACTATAGCAAAAGAATTCCGTTGCTGCAAACTCTATTAATATTATAATCAGTGTTCATTTCTTGAACCTCTTTCTCCTACCTACTGTATTCAAAGATGTAGGAATGATTGCTTTTAGAGAACAGACAGTTACGATCTATTCTTTATGTTTCTAACAGCCTGATCTAATACTAGGTTGTTTACTTTTCACTGTGTAACAACTGTGTAACAACTTTCACAACAGCAACAACAACAACAACAACAACAACAACAACAACTCACGGTTAGAAAAATGTTATGTTATAAAAGAATACAGAAATTAACTATAAATATTGAACATTAAAAATTATACTTGCAATTTTTGTTTCTTTGAGAGAAAGCATCCCCTGATACCAAAACTGTAATGATGGCATTTTGAAATGGAAATGAGTGGACCCTTTTGTGACTGGATCTCAAGCTTTCAAGTGGACAGTAAATAAATACTTGTATAGATTATTAAAATATACCTATTTTGCCACAGCTCAGTAGAATTCAGTTGCCCTTTCCATGGTAAAGAAATCACGATACCACAGATCCACCTCAAAGCCCTATTGTAACATTTTAAAGGCCCCAATTATGCGAAATAGACTGTTCCCATAGGAATTAGAACCCCTAGAAATTATGTCCTAGTAGAAAGTAGAAACAAATATATATGGATAAGTATATATGAAAAATATATGGATACATTTCTGTTTAGAGTGAATTTCTCATTTAAGAGGGCATGAAAAAGAACTTTTAGGCATACAACATATTCCTAAGCAGGTTTACTTGGAGAGAAATCCCCATTTTTTGTAATCTTAATTAGATGCTTCAGTCCAATGAAAAGCCTTAATAAACTGCTGCAGTCCTACTCCAATATACCTGGAATTTCCATTCCCTTCAAAGGAATTCAGTTCCAATACAAATACGGGATGTAGAACTGCACAGCTAAACTGCAGTCCTAACAAGACTATCTATGGCAGGGGTGGGCAACTATGGCCGCTTTACGACCGATGGACTTCGACTCCCAGAATTCCTGAGCTAGCTTATGCTCCCTTCCTTCCTTCTTCCCTCCCCCCTCCCTGAGTCAGCATGGATTAGGATTCTGGGAATTGGAGTCCACAGGTCATAAAGGGACCATAGCTGCCCACTACTGATCTAAGAGTTCCATTGGACTAAGTAGTTGAAATGCATAAGACTGCATTAATCAGAAATGTAGTTTTAAATATGCCTTGGATCAAAGAAACAATAAAGGAGAGGTGGCTTGCAATGTTACAAAGTTAAAATGCAGCAGTTTTTAGATTAGGAAACTTCCGTTTTTTCGAGTATGAGGTGAACAGATACATTTTCAGGGAATATGTGTTTCTTTCAATTGTGAGTAGTAATAAATGACTATTAATGGAACAAAATATTCCAAAGCATATAACATAATATATCTAAATCTGATATCCTTCACAGTATTTCTACTTTCAAAATTCCCATGGAATACAGTTCTAAATTTGTAAGGTTCCAGGTTGGATATGATCTAAGTCCCTTCCTTCCTTCCTTCCTTCCTTCCTTCCTTCCTTCCTTCCTTCCTTCCTTCCTTCCTTCCTTCCTTCCTTCCCAACATCTGAGCACCTAATATTGCCTGTCACTTAAATTGAGGAAAGGTGACCTAGCCAAGGTCATAAAACAAATTAAGTTTTCATTTCCCATTCTTCAGTACTTTAGTGGTTTCACTGAAGAAATGAATAACAATATGACATTAAATCTCAGACAAGCAAGGCATGAAATGAAACTAAGCTCCTCTAACTGAGGGTGAAGGAGGATTTCACAGAACTGTTGGATTTCACTGTAAAACATGACAGAAAATTTATTTATTTATTTTATTTAGGAAATTTATATGGCCACCTACTCGCTCACAGAAACTCTAGGAGTCTCACAAGCAATAAAAACACAGTATAGAAAATTTTAAAAAAGTAAAAAACAATAACCCTCTTCATTAAAATGCAGTTTTAGTTATAAGACAGAGGGAAGAAAATGGAAGAGTCCGGCTAGATTCAGACCCTTCTTTCTCTAGCCTTCATGTTTTCAGCATGAGGTCTGAAAGGAGGTTACATTCATGTTCACTTGAATAACAATAACATTGTCCACATGATTCAAATCATATTTTATTTGGAACCTGATTATGGAGAAAGCTATACTTGCATTCAATCCAATACAAGCAACTCCCCCTCAGATCTGGTTTGAACATACGGAAGTAGGAGAGACGCAAGACAGAATTTCTTGTACAATTTCTGTTCTCGGTCTACTTTGAGGCCTTCACACTTATTTAGGCAACATGGTGATAACTGATTAAAGCAATTTATCATTCAAACTTCAACCCACTCTTCATTTCTTTTGTAGAGTTCTGAGCTTTGTGGCACTTGTTCCACTCATATGCTTGATCTTGGCACTGATTTGTTCCTTGACATTTTAATTATTCTCACATGATTAATTTAGGGAAAATCATACAATGGCTGCTAAATCCTCCATTATCCTTATAATTGAGGGCTCCCATCTTTTAGTTCAAGTGAAGGTACACCATATTGAATATGGCCCACAAGGGCTTAATAAATCAATTCAGATCTCACGTTGGAGGCTTTGGAGAATGAACTACAAAATAATATAGATTTTTTTTTAAAGCCAAAAGGGACCCACACCATTTTGGAATGGTGACATTTTTATTTTATAAGTCTTTATTTTGAAAGTCCGAATCAGAAAAATAAACTCTTAAGAAGTGTTGGAATAGTAGATTACTCAGTTTGGAAGCTAGGTCTACTTTTGTACAAGAATATAAAAAGAACCATTTTTATATTGTTATAAGTTATATTTTATAATTGTTTTACTAGATGAAAGGCCTATCCAGTCTAGATTTTGTTTCTACAGAGTCCAACCTTCCCTCATGCTTTAATTCCCCAACAACAGGTCTTGAAAAGTTCATTCTTAAATAAGGCTGCCCCTGTGCCATGAGTGCTTTAAAAATCATAGCCCACATTCTGCCAGTTGTACAGGGACATTGGTCACCATCTAATTACCCTCTTTTTATCTAAATTTCCGTATAATTTTTATTTGCATTATTTGTTAGAATAAATCTCTGTAAAAATATCAACCCATTGCTACATTATACATTATGTGTAAGCTTTGCCCATGATTGCTAATAGCCATTGATGTTGCTTTGTTTTACTTATTTATTTACCATATGGCATCTACAGAAGTCATGCAATTACTAATATACAATATTAACAAAACACATTATGCATACAAACAGAAATATAAGTTTAAGTAGAGCATTAGCAGTTTGTGTGTGTGTGTGTGTCTGTCTGATTAATCCTTTAATCTGGTGTGTGTATGTATGTATGTATGTATGTATAAAATTAAAATAAAACCATGATAAAATCATCATATGGCGCCATAGAATCACATAGATTTTGTCTTACGTTTCCCTGAAAATAAGATGCATCCCGAAAATAAGCCCTAGCATGTTTTCTACATGTGCACCTAATATAAGCCCTACCCCCAAAATAAGCCCTTCTTAAGAGTCTGTGCAGCCGGCCGGCCACCCATTCCGTCTGGTTGTTTGTGGTGCCTATTCAGAACAGAGTGATGGGAATTGCCCCTCTTTGAGGGAGATGGGCGGTTTAGAAATAGGAAATATAAACAAACAAACAAGCTATCTTGTCCATCAAGCTTTGCAATTTTGACATTACCTTCCTGAGCAAAGTAATCAAAAGGTTTGATCTAAAATGTCTTCAATACTTAGATGCCTATCTTCCCTCTGTCTGTCATCTATACACAGAGACGTTTAAGGGAAAGCACCATCACAAATGCCATGTTGGGTAATGAGACTACTTGAAGTGGCCCCTTCCAGATTCATATTGTAACAAACTTTCTTATTTAAAAATACTATTTCATTTGTGGTGAGCATTGTTACTATGGCAAAGAAATCAAAAGATCTGGACAATTTTGCAATGGCTGGTCTGGAATAGCACTGTATCCTCCATGAAAATGGACACTCGATTTGGCTATTTTTTCCTCACACAATTATTCTTATAGAATATTATCAGTCACAGTAGTTTATCCTGAAGCACTATCCTATCTAGAGAAGGTAGAAAGGAAGGATGCTAACTGTGAACTTGAATGTTTTTTGACTGCAATCCAGGTAAATTGTTTTGGGCAGTGTTACAGAAGTGGTTTATCACTGCCAAATTCTGTCTTTCCAGTGTGGCCTACAGATGATTCCCCATCCAAGCATTAACCATAGGCTGCATTTACATATTCCAAAATGTTCTTTGATTCTCCACTGTGTGTCTGGAGGTGGAAGGAAAAACTATAGCCTCGCAGATATTTTTAAAGGGTGAACAGTATAATAGAAAATATAATATAACTAGTGGGAAAAGTAGCTCAGTTGTACAAAATCAGATGCTTGTAATTGCTCTGCCACAAGCTGAATAGGATAAGGATGGAGGCTATTTTAGCAATTACCTAATTAACCATCTGGATAAGAGGTGGCATATCACATCATGGAGTTTTATACAGACACTTCACTCTTCTGAGATTATTAGATAGACAATGAAAGAATTGACTTGGTCAAAACAATATATATTCAGGATTTTTTAAATGAAAACTTCAGTTCTGACTAATTCCCAAATCTATCTTGGTGAAGAAAAAAAATATATGACCAACCAGCAGCATAAGAAAGCCTCATATGCATTGTGTTGTATACTAATATCCTTTGTTCTGTTATGCTTTGCAAATTCCTTGCAGAGTGTAGTGCTTAGCTGATGAGTTAGGATTTTCTGAAGGTCAAGGTGTTCTTGAATAATAGTGACATCTTTAAGAGAGCTGCTGTCAGTATCCTGGTTTATCTTCAGATCATATACACCTTGTGCCTTTTAGTTAAAAGGCTTACTGTCCAGGTACAGCAAAATATAGTTAATGCTGTAGGGAACAATTACCTTCAAATTTATAGTGGCTCATATATTTCTGCAGCTATACAACTTACCTCTTGTATCTGGAATATTCATAAGACATCGTGACTGTGAGAATGAAGAGTGCGGTTCTTAATTTTTCATAATATAAGCACTCATGCAAATACTATAGAACAGTGGTTCTCAACCTTTCTAATGCCGCGACCCCCCCGCGACCCCCCCGCTGCCGTGACGACCCCTGCCCCGCTCCG
>QLTV01001698.1:13638821-13659359 GCA_003457575.1 Thermophis baileyi
ACAGCTGATAGCATCGGAAGTGGGAGACTTCGCCCGGACGCCGCCATTTGGGTTCTTCTACCCTCTGCGCATGCGCAAAGCATTCTGCGCATGCGCAGAGGGTAGAAGAACCCAAATGGCGGTGTCCGGGCTACCAGCTGTCCGGCAACCCGCAGGCACGGCCGAACCGGGACCTTTTCACTCCTGCAGTGACGGTGGCACCAAAATGGCGGGCTAACGCGCACAGCGACCCCTGTGAAATGGTCGTTCGACCCCCAAAGGGGTCGCGACCCACAGGTTGAGAACTGCTGCTATAGAAGGAAGAAGGATATACACTATTCTCTAAAACCATACAGTAAGCTTTGGCGAAGCATGGTATCAATTGAATATTAGTATGGTTCGTCACATAGTCAGCCAGATACTAAGACCGGATTTGGCATTTTGATCTACCTATCGAGTCCTTCCCAAGGATCTGGGAGAGGCAGATGTTGATGTTTTATAGTGATAAAGGTATCATTGTGGGATGTAAGCTGTTCCAAGTAAAGCTGTCTTTTGCAATTGACTGATTGTGATTTGTCAGTGCTGATTATGTTCAAATGATGCTGCAGCTGTTTTGGAATAGCACCCAAGGTTGCCTATTATTATTGGTACTCCTTTGCTTTCTTTTGCCACAAGCATTCTATTTCTATTTGCAGGTCTTTACTGTTGTTTTGAACCCTGTCACTGTATATTGACATTGGTGGCATGATGTACATCAGTATCTTTTCCAATATACCTATCAAAGGACAGTAAAGTTATATCCATATTGACAACGGAAGACAATGCGTTGGTAGAAAACTCAGTGATCCCACTTTAGATAATGGATGAATTTCTTTTTGAAAATAAAATGAAAGGAGAAGAAAAGTGTGTTCTTCAATATTTTTATAAATAATGTGTAGAAAGGGACAGCAGAAATGCTTATCAAATTTGCAGATATCATAAAGCTGAGTGGGGGGTGATATTTAGAAGTCAGACTCAAGATTTAAAAGGATTGATAAACTAGAACAGTGATGGTTAACCTTTTACGTCACCACGTGCCGACCTGCGTGCTGGAAATGGCACACAAAACCATCCCGCCTGGACCGCGTGGCCTCGCGGCTCTTCCGGGTTTCGGCGCTGCTGCGCGTGCGAAGGCTAGCTGACCGGCACAGGTGTGTGCACAGGAACGCGGAAGAGGAGCCAGCGAGGCTGCGCGTCCCGCGCGGGATGGCTCTGCATGCCGCTTCCTGCACGCGTTCCATAGGTTCGCCACCATGGGACTAGAACCTTACATCCTATCCAACAAAATGCTGATGTGTTCTGCTCTTAGGTAGTTAAAACCAGGTGCATATGTAGAAAATATCAGGCTTAGTAGCGGTATTTGCAAGAAAGATATGGGTGTCTACATATATCACAGATTAAGCATGAGTTAAGGGCATGCTGCTGTTACCAAAAGACCCAATGTAATCATGGGCGTCCCCAAAAGACGTAGAAAATCAAGATCCTGGAAAGGTATTGTTCTACTATATGCTGCACTGGTCAATCATACCTGGTATACTGTGTCCAATTTTGGTCACCAGAATACTAGAAGGATGCTGAGGAACTAGAACAAATGCAACAAAGATGGTGAGGGAGGAATAAAGATCAAAGCCACTGAAGAATGGTTTAAAAAACCGGGTACATTTAACTTAAAAAAAAAAGGAAAGGTCAAAGGGAGACATGACAGAAGTCTTCCAATACTTTGATTACCTATTTATTAAATAAATTTACATGCTATTAAGCTTTCTATTGAAACTCTGGCAAAGGGGGAAGGGATTAACAAAATATATAAATACATAAAAAGGCTGCACAGGGAAGTGGTGTAGATTTATTCTTCATGGTGCCCAAAGGTTGAACAAGAACCAGTGGGTAGAAGCATTACAGAGAGAGATTCAAGCTTCAGATAAGAAGGAATTTCCTGACTGTAAGAGCAGTAGAACATCTACCATCATTGGAGGTTTTGAAACAAAGGTTGGACAGTCCATTGTCTGGGATGGTCTGAGAATTCCTGTCCTGGGCAAGCAGGTAGACTAGAAGATTTCCAAGATTCCTGTGATGCTATTATTTCTATTGCATATGTCTAGGATTATCAAGAAGGAGAACATAATATAAGGACAGTAATAATACTACATTGAAAAAGCTGTACATTGTACTCAGATCTTAACTGCTAAATACATTGAGAAAAGGACCCATAACATTTATTTGACATTTAGAATAAGCGCTTGTACTAGACCATTTTAATGCAAATTTTAGTTAAATGGTATTATTGCTATCTAGGAGATATATGAATTCCAGTTTCATTTATGTCTTTGACCTCCTCTGTGTGTAATCTGCAGGTCTTTTTTTTTTCCAATCTGAATCTCACTGAGTGTGGGACAAATGATTTTTTATTATCTACTTTGCACCACTTACAGTTATCAATTGCAAGTCTGGATATCCTATTGTTTTCTTGCTCAAAAGGGAAGTTGTTGGCATTAAATTTCCAAACTACTGTTACACATTTTATCCTAGCACAGCTTCACGAATACATGCATATTTGTTTTCCTGTATCTTCCATCCAATTTTATAGTTAATGCATTAAAATTGCCTCTCTTTTTGTTTTTGTAAAATACATCTATGCATTCCTATTTTCAAAGGTAATCATGTACAGATCTAATCAAGCTAGATATTTTTATGTCCTAAAATGATTTCATGTACTAAAACGAAGCTACATTATGTGAGCTTACAAAGGTTGCTTACTGCTAAGGGAGAAAAGAATATTCAAAATGTTCAAGCAAAAATAACTTTTAAGTAAAGCATTCCTAGGCATTCAATGGGTATAACTGATCAGTTGAGCCCAGAAACATAAATGAAAATCTAAGAAGTGTGCACAATTTTCTCTCTATGCAAAGAAAATGCAGTTTTTTTAACCTGATGTATGTTGGAATGATTCTCCAATTAGCAGGTGAAGCTAATTTATATTATGACTTATGACTGCATGACTGTAACTTTGTTGTTTGTATCCTTACGATTTATATTGATTGTTTCCTAGTATGATTTGATTGCTTATTTGTACCCTATGACTATCATTAAGTGTTGTACCTTATGATTCTTGACGAATGTATCTTGTCTTTTTATGTACACTGAGAGCATACAAATTCCTTGTGTGTCCAATCACACTTGGCCAAGAAAGAATTCTGTTCTGTTCTGTTCTGTTCTGTTCTGTTCTGTTCTATTCTATTCTATTCTATTCTATTCTATTCTATTCTATTCTATTCTATTCTATTCTATTCTATTCTATTCTATTCTATTCTATTCTATTCTATTCTATTCTATTCCCTTCAGCAAGAAACAACTTTGCTGGTTGTCCTAAGATCTGGGAAGATTTAGCATTAATGGAATCACCGTGGAGGGCAGAGGGAAAATCAGAGTACAAATCTTACAACATGTTGATGTTTTATATATAAAATAAATCCATTTTATCTGTTGTGGTCTGCCAGCGGCCTGCGGAGCTGGCGGCAGAGTCGGACAGCGAGGAGGCAGGGGAGGAACATGGGCCAGGCCTGGAGTCTGGAGAAGGCTTGGTGCCAGAGTCAGGGATCCAGCCCGGGCCATCTGGGAAGTCTGTCCCGACTCCAGAGCCTCCAGAGGTTGACATGAGCGAGGCAGAGGAACAGGGGGAGCCTGTTCTCAATGCACGCATGCGCAGAGCTGCCAGAAGGCAAGAACAGTTTCAGAGGAGAAGGACTACTCGGGAGTAAGGCTTGGAGATAATTGGCTATATAAGTGGAGCACAGGGAAGGGCTGGTCACAGGAAGCAACTCATGTCAATCTAGCCGGGGACTCCGTGTTTCTGTTTGGCCTTGCCAAGTTTCTTGCTAATTGGTCCTTGGCAGCTTGTCAAGAAAGATCAAGGTTTGTGTGCTTATCTGCCTTTCCCCAAAAGACTGTTGTTGGACTTATTATCATTTGTTTGGGACTCATTACGGCTGGGAATGCAAATAATTACCAGCCGTTAACAATAAAAGAGGTTTTTGGGACGCCATTTGTGCTGTATCATTTGATTAGGAAGCCTAGGTCAGAACATTTATCTATCTATCTTTAGATCTCAGAGATATATCTCTTTAATAGATTTATATTGAATAGATATAAAAATGTATTAAAACCCCTGTAATGCCTTAATTCGGGGAAGAGCCGGGGCGACTGGATGGAGCTGAGCATTTGTTGGTCGGATGCCCTTCCTGACGCCACGTGGCGTTTACAGCAGCTATTTTTTCTTTGAGCCCTAGGAGGGAAAAAAAACCATCTGCCACTACCTTAGATTGAATTTTCAAACACCTGAGTGGAAGGCGAGTGTCTTGACCGCTAGGTCACCACCCCGCACATAAAAATCTATTAAAATAGATATAAATATATCTATTTATCTATTATCTTTTTTTTTAAAAAAAGTATATTTATAACCATTTGGCATTGATGCTTGAGTCTGGGTTCCTCTCTAGTTACTTTATAATTTGGAATAAATCAGACTGGATGAGATTGGATCATTGTAATAAGTTAGGAAATAATAAGGATAGTGGCTTTCTGATAAATTCCAATTCCTTTATCTTCATAATAAGGATTCCCAGGAAGTTTTCTTATCCAGACAATTTGGATAAGAATTTGTTATACTATCTGCAAAGTTAGGTAACTCCTCTTTTGATGCAAATGAAAGAAGATCTAGACAGATGGTTTAGAATACCTTTGAGTATCTGCGGTAAGATAAATGTGATTAAGATCAATTGAACTCCAAGGCTGATTTACATTTTGAGATGCCTTTCCACTTTTATTTCAGCAAATCATTTTCAATGAATGAACAGGACATTCAATAAATTTCTTTCGCAAGGACATCTTGTGTATTTTCTTTTTGCACAAGTAACAGATAACTGTTGAGAAAGGTGGATGTAACATTCCATATTTTATGAGCATTTATCCTGGCTTTGATTACTGGCTGGGATAAGAAACTATGGAATCCTATTTCTCTTTGGGAATCATTATTTGACCCCATTAAAATCCTTGCAAGTATTGAGCTTCCCATTGGGTGGAAATGAGTTTTAGTATTTGCATATAATGATATAAATCTTGTATGGAAAATAAATGGCTGTTATTATAATTTTGATTCATTTACCCATGGAAAAACTTGCATTCTAGTATAATCTTAGTTTAAAAATACTGTAATACCTAAATCTAGTTTTGGGAATGGGAGTTAACTCCCTCCCAACTCTGTTATGATGAAGCTATTTTTAATGTTACTGAAGAATTAAATAGCCAGCTTCCTTTACCTTAGAATCCTTCTTTATTTGCTTAAATAACTTATTTATTTAAATTCCATACAAGCTGAGCGTGTGCCCATGTGGACAAGGAACTATCAAAGCTAAAGCTCATGCCTTACTACACTGTACCTTCTATAAGAACTCACGGGCCCATCTCATAACACCTCACCTGATAAAATACCCAGTAAAAACCAATCTTTTTAATGCATGATTTCTGTTATCGGATCAGTCCAATTCATCTCTTTGAACGTAGCTAAATTTTGTTATACTATCTGCAAAGTTAGGCAAATGTTGATTTTCCACTGATAACCCACCACTAACTGTGATATATTATCTTGTCTTTTATTTTATTTTTATTGCTTTTTATTTATACTGCTGGTCTGTGACCATAATAAAAATTATTTATTTATTTGTGGTTCAGTTTATTTGGCCCAGACCCTATTGTTGCTTCTGAAATTTGACAATAGTTAGAGGGTTTTTTTTAAAAAAAACTATGCCTCCAAAGTCACGAACCCACTTTTATGTAGAGTCGAAGGAAGTGGATTAAATTGACATTAGTTATTTATGTGATCTCTTGAATAATAAGTATCAATGTCCTGCATTGATAAAGCATGGAGAGTTTCTTCAAAATGGTGTAATTAATTTAAAATCTTAATCGGATCTTAAGTTAGCACAATAAAAATGCTTCCTCACAATAAAAATGCTTTGGAAATGGTTAATAATAACCACTTGGAGCTGTTACCTCTGGAGTTGGGATATTAATGAATATGAATACATTTTTGTCCTATTAGTCTCACATTTGGGACAGACATCAGCAAAATAGTTGATATGTTGCTCTTGGCTGTGTCCTTGGAACATGTGACTTATGAAAATAGCAAGAACTATAGATCTGGAGGGCATGAAGTTTGAGTAAAATAAGAATCACATTACAGTGGATGGAGAAATCTGATTCTGATCTATCATAAGGACCTGCTTGATCCATCAACATTTGAATTCTTTTTTTAAAGGTTGGGGGCAAGGAAAATGATTAAATTTTGGGAGGTTCTTTTTATGGAAATAATTTCTCTAAACCTTTTCTCCTCACCACACCTTTTTTTGGCTGATTTTAGTTGCTTTACTTCATCAACACCATTGAATGTATCCATAGATTGATATTTGGCACAATGAAATATGACAAAAAGACAACAAAAAATCCCTCTTAAGCAAATAAGTTTTTCTATGATGTTAGAATAAAGCTAAAGAACGAAAAGATCATTTCCAATATCTGAGGAATACAGTTTCTCTTCTTTTCCCACTGGAAAAAAGCAGAAAACCTTAATACCTCTTAATTGTCACTTGGGTTCAACTAGGCCGACAATGGGAAATCTTTGAATTACATGTTGCTTGGAGGAGAGGAGGAGGAAGAGGAAGGAGGAAGGTTAGAGAAGAATGAATCCGATTGGATTAATCCAATAATTTATATATTTTGTCACAAGGACCAACACTCCTTTTCAGTGCCATGCTTCACTTAGATCTACATTCTGTACACACACGTACAATTCCTATTAGAACAACCAAAAAGCAAGATTCTCAGACCGCTGTTGTTTGGCTTTCATAGTACCATGAAATAGTTGATTTTATTCTGTTATTGTTCATAAAAACCAACTTTTTTTTTTTGGATAGTTAAGTTGCCAGGATTGTGTTGTGAATTTTCTTAGCTCTCTGACAACATCATGGCGCTGTAAGTACAATGGGGACTAAGGCAAATTTTATCCAACATAGAGGTACATTATTTGCTCAATGTCTGCCAAATGCTGTACAAAATTTTATAGGCTCCTGAAATTATTTCTTGGCTACATTGGCAAAAATTGGACTTCCGTGTTTCACTGCACACAATCCAGAGAGAACAGTAGGAATTTAATGCTGTGAGACAAAGTTAACATAACACAGTGGGAAAGAAGAAGAAAAAGAAGAAAATAACCCTTCATATGTTGAAAACTTGTCACTAGGATTTCCAAAGGTAGAAAATCTATTGGATTGTATTTGCTTTTATCCATTCTCCAAATGCAGCTATATTGAATGTGAAAAGCCATAGGCAATGGCATCATGCGGAGTCAGACTATGCGAGCAACACAACCCTGCTGCTTTCTTGGTAAAAGAAAAAAGACGAATATTTCCAGCTAGTTAATGTTAAAGTCTAAAATTGTAAGTGGAATATACACTGCAATCCTGAAATTCTGTCAGGGTACTTTTTGTATGCATGGAGGCAGTCTTTGACTTATGACCACAATGGAGCCCAAAATTTCCATTGCTAAACAAGACAGTTGTTAAGTGAGTTTTGCCCCATTTTACAATCTTTCTTGCCACAGTTGTTAAGTGAATCACTGCAGTTGTTAAGGTAGTAACATGGTTATTAAGTGAATCTGTCTTCCTCATCGATTTTGCTTGCCTGAAGGTTGCAAAACGTGATCGCATGACCCCAGGACACTGCAACCATAATAAATACATGCCGGTTGCCAATCGGCTGACTTTTGATCACGTGACCATGGAGATGCTGCAACAGTTATAAGTCACTTTTTCCAGTTCCGTTGCAACTTTGAATGGTCAATAAATGAATGGCTGTAAGTCGAGGACTACCTATAACCCTAAAGTATTAGCACTGAAAGTATCCTAAACAGAGATGGAAGGACAGTTATGTTCTTCATTGAACTGTGCTTAGGCTTGCTGAATTCCTCTGATAAACATGAAACCATATAAAAATAAGTTTCAATAGTATGTAATTAAAAAATTTTTACTATTATTTTATGTTTCCTTGAATATTACACATTGGTAGTTGAGTACAAAACAGAGGTGGGTTCCTCCTGGTTTGAACCGGTTCGCCTGAACTGGTTTAAGTTTAAGTTTAAGGTTATTTGTATTTCTATGCCGCCCAACTCCCAAGGGACTCTGGGCGGCTTGCAACAATATAAAAAACACCACTTCCAGCGTGATACTCTCCTGTTTGGGCCCCAAGCCAACTGGCAGAATCAAGTCTTCAGGCCATTATGGTAGGTCAGAAGCGTGGGAGCCAATCTCACCTCAGGGATAAGAAGTTCCAAAAGGCCCAAGCCAGGGCATAGAAGGCTTTTATTCTGGACCGTGCCAGCTGAACTTCATTGACTGATAGGGCCCACAGGATGCCCCCTCTGCCAGCATGGTGGGGTAGGCTAGGCCCATTGCGGTGAGACGCAGGGGACCCATTCCATGCAGGGTTTAAAGGTAATAACCAACACCTTGAATTGTGCCCGGAGACCAATAGGGAGCCAGTGCCGCTCGCGGAGAATTGGTGTAATATGGGTGTACCTAGGTGCACCGATGACAGCTCACGCAGCCGCATTCTGGACCAACTGTAGTCTTTGAAATGACAGGGGGATTTAACTACCACATTCAGTAACAAGGGAGAAAAACCTTCATTCACACTAGTCATTTAACAGAATAACAGTACAACAGAGTTGTAAGGGACCTTGGAGGTCTTTTAGTCCAACCTCTTGCAAGCAGGAAACCCTATAATATTTCAGACAAATGATTGTCCAATCTCTTCTTAAAAACCTCCACTGTTGGAGCACCACAACTTTTGGAGGCAACTTGTTCCACTGATTAATTGTTCTCACTGTCAGGAAATTTCTCCTTAGTTCTAGATTGCTTTTCTCCTTGATTAGTTTCCATCCATTGTTTGTTCTCCTGCTTTCAGGTTCTTTGGAGAATAGGTTGGCTCCCTCTTCTTTGTGGCAACCCCTTAGATATTGGAAGACTGCTATCATAAATAAATATTTAAACATGAAAAATAAGTCAGATTTTTCATGAATAGGAATAACAGAGAATTTCTGAAAAGCAATTTTCCACATTCTCAACTGCACAGTTAAACTCAGGATTTGAAAAGGAGGATACAGTGTGAGAGAAACAGTTACTTAGGGTTAACTAAATATATCTAAGGCTGTAAAACATACAGAAGTTTGCTGAAGAATATTATGGAGTTTTCTATGTAAATCACATTAAAATAGAACATTTATTTAGTTTGAGTATCATGGAAAAGATGTAGATCTCCATATCAACCAATGTCTAAAGGCTATGGAGGGATTTAGGTTATTTATTTATTGTATTTTTAACCTTTCCAATTTTTCACCAGAAGCTTCACATACAAGAGCCAAGGTGATATAGTCATTAGGGTGCAGGAATACAAATTAGAAGAGTCACGTTATAGTCTACCCTCACTGAGTAACTTTGGGATAGTGCTTTATTGTGGTAGGAAGAAGTAGAGGAGGAAGCTCTCTGTGTGCTCCTGAATGAAAGATGGGATATCAATCAAATCAAGTTAAAACAAACTGTATAAATAAATATTGATTTCCCTCATTTTTAAATACACTGATACAACTGATATGCTGTTTTAATGAGATTGACGCAGAAAACTCCATAATGACCTTGAGAAAACCTCTGGAGGTTGCACAGCCTTAGAAATATTTTGTTAACCCTAAATAACTGTTTCTCTCACACTGTATCCTCTTCTTCAAATCCTGCGTTTAACTTTGCATTCGAGAATGTTGAAAATTGATTTTCAGAAATTCTCTGCTACTCCTAGTAATGAAAAATCTGACTTATTTTCCATGCTGAAAGGTTAAACTAAACGTAATCACACCTCTCCTAATTAGCCTCCTAAATTCTAGTACAGCTGTGATTTTAAAAAATACCTTCAAACCAACTGACGCATTATGGAATCATGATTAAAAATACTAATCTTGAGGTAGCTTGCAAAATACAAGGAAAATCTTCATGATCTTTTTTTAACTATTCAAACTCAATTTTTCTTCCATAATCTGCAAATGTGACTATTGTCCAGATCAATTATATTTTTATAATAATTTTATTGAAGATTATGTTTTACAATAAAACTAATACAATATATCAATAAAGTGGAGAACAAGGGAGAAAAAGGGAAAAAGAAACCACTCTCTTCATCCCCAGAAAGTATAATCATTATTAATGACTTGTCACTACCTCTTAAAGCAGTGGTTCTCAACCTTCCTAATGCCACGACCCCCTCCCCACCCCCATGTGTGCGTGTTGCCAGTCACAAAGATGGCGCCCCCTCCCCGCCCCCTCCCCGTGCACGATGAATTGACAAAGGGGGCATGGCACCAAGATGGCGGGCTAGCGCGCGCTTAGGTGACCCCTGTGAAAGGGTTGTTCGACCCCCAAAGGGGTCGCGACCCACAGGTTGAGAACCGCTGCCTTAAAGTAAAAGCAAGCAACCCTTCATCCCATACCTCACCAATTTCTCTATACACCCATTTCTAAAACCTCCTCTCTCCATATTAATCATCAAAAGTCCATTTAGGGCTAGGGAAAATAACAACATAGCTATTAAAAACTATACCTAGTACATTCAATCTAGCTCCTTCCTTCGATAGTCATACCTCCATATCTATTTAAAAATATCTTTAAAACATCATCAACCAGTTCCAGTCCAAAAACCTTTAAACTTTAGCAGAAATAGCAATCTATTTATTTTAATCTTGATCCAATAAACAATTTTATATTCTCCCCCCCCCCAATAAACTTTAAAGCCCTCAAAGTTCTATCATCTGTCTTTTCATTACTTTCGTTTCATCTCCCAAAATCCTTGGCATTTTTGTCAAGACACTTTTGTAATTCCAATAGGAAGAAGTTGTCACTGTTCAGAGTCTCACTGTCTCTTCTCGGAAAAGCTTTGGCAACTTCAACAAATTCCTTTTGTGAGTCCAATGTAGAGAAATTGTCCACATCACTCTTCCAGTTTAATAATTGTTGATTTAATTATGATGGCAATTAAATCATCATCCAGTTTCATTTGTAAATATTTTATTTACTTAGTTAGTTACTTCTCAAATTTGGGTAGCCACCCTTCTCACTAAAAGCAACTCTGGATGGCATACAATAATCAAGTAAAACAAGAGACATAAAAACAATATTTACCCACCAAATTTAGGTCCCTAGTTGATGGTATCCACAGCATGCAGTCTCTGCCAGATCTAATGAGGCAAGCTGATCTGACTGAGGAGAGATGGTTCCCTCAGATAGCCCATCCCCATGCCACAAAAGGATTTAAAGGTTTAAACCAGTGGTGAAATCCAAATTTTTTTACTACCGGTTCTGTGGGCGTGGCTTGGTGGGCGTGGCTTGGTGGGCATGGCAGGGGAAGGATACTGCAAAATCTCCATTCCCACCCCACTCCAGGGGAAGGATACTGCAAAATCCCCATTCCCTCCCCACTCCTGGGGGAAGGATATTGCAAAATCTCCATTCCCACCCCACTCCTAGGGAAAGGATATTGCAAAATCTCCATTCCCACCCCACTCTGGGGCCAGCCAGAGGTGGTATTTGCCGGTTCTCCGAACTACTCTAAATTTCCGCTACCGGTTCTCTGAACTACTAAAAATTTCCACTACCGGTTCTACAGAACCTGTCAGAACCTGCTGGATTTCACCCCTGGTTTAAACCAGCACCTTGAATTGCACTTGGAAGAAAACTGGCAGCCTGTCAGGTGCAAAAGATCAGGTCCACACAATATGGTCCAATTAAATGGATTAATTGCTAATCATGCCTATGCACAAGGATCTTCTCAACTAATGGTTAACACCTACTTGGAGTTAGATAAGGGACAACAGAATTCAAGGGAGGTTGGACTTAGTTTGCTTGTGGCTACATAGAGATTCTAGGCTGATTCCTCTTTTAACTCCACCCCCAGATTCTGCCACACAGCCAATGCAGCTTGTGGAGCAGAAGTGTAACATGTCCTGTTCTAGGACTGCATGGAACTGCCTGCACCACTGCATTCTTAACTACCTAAAGCTTCTGGATACTTTTAAAGGACAGACCCATGTACTCCAATTTGGAGGTAACCAGGGCATGAATGACTGTAAGCAGGTCCTTCTTACATGACAAGAAAGGGCATTCCTACCACTACAAAATGGTTCCTTCTCTAGACATCCCCAGCAAGAATAAAACCTGCTATGGTAATTCTCTCCCACCCCTAGTTATCCCCTTTGCTGGCACAAAATACAAAAATTAGTATTTCATTACTTTCTACTAACTTATTACTTAATATTATTTAATACTAAGGCAATATTTTAAAAAATGAAGCCATTATATATGGTTTTGAGAATTACCGGTAGATAAAAAATAATAGATTATAGAGAAATGTAAACAATACTGTAACCATAGAATAAAAAAAATATTTTGTATTTATCCTTATAACTGCTATAAAAGAAAATAAAAATTAATTTCTTTACAATTATTTTTTCTTTATTTTGATTTTGTCTTTGCTCTTTTCTTCTTTTTTCATTTCTAAATATTGGTTCTTATTAGGTTTTATTCTGTATTTACAATTTTAATAAAATTTTATTTTAAAAAAGAAAATACTAAGGCACTGGTAAGATCTAAGCTGCAAAAACGGTATAGCATTGGTGGGCAACCAGGAATGAATATTGTACAGTAATTCAGAGAAGGAAGCTATTACAACCCATCAACTAATTTTGAGCATTCAGAAAGATAATACATAGATTTACACTCATTCCTGCATCAAATCCTTTGTACTCTTTTTCTCTGCACATCTTCCTGTGTAATCATACTTTGGCCTCCCTCCCGCTCTCCCTTTTTATTTAACAAATTTGAATGTGACTATGCGTAGCTTATAAAATTTTAAAAATCTGCCATATAATAAAACTCCATAAAACCTTCCCTGCCCATCCCCCATAGCAGCAACGACACAATCAAATCAGTCACTTGATAGGATCCATTCTCAACCACTTCCCAGGTTCCCTCAAACCATCCACTGATAATCACTGCAAATTTACATTCTCTACATTCCTGTTGATATAAAAATCTCCACAAGAATCTTCTGTCACTAGCAGATTTCTGTCGCGGAAACTGTAGAAATTTCTACAATTTCAAGAGCTTTGGGCAGAGGATCAATGCCTGTCAATAGTTGCTTTAAGGAAAAAAAAACCTTAAACAGTTCTAATTATGTGTTGCTGATATATTTAGTTCAGCAGCATAACGTACAGTTTTCCTACAAGAGGCATGTTCGGTGTGAAAATCTGTATGGGTATTAAATATCATGAATATATATCTCGAGGATGGATGAAAAATGACACCACAACATACCTTAATCAAACTTGGGCTTCACAACACTTTTAATTGCCTTCAAAGGCTTAGCGTTCTGATGATACTCAGCAACTGACAAAAACAGGCATCCAGATTCAATTGTCTCATTGTAGATTAATATGCTTTGACAAACATGACAAAAGCCTGATTAATGACAGAAGTGAAACAGTGTAATGGTCTTTGTTGAAATTCTGGACTCAATTGCTAAAATTTACACACAAAAATTAGTAGTTGGTGTAGAAGGGATATTTTTTTTTCCTCATAGTCCGTTAATTCGAGGTAGAGTGAGGGCTCAAAGGGGATCAAACTCTCAACCTTCCAACACATGTCTTCATCACTAGATGATCATGCCGCTCAAATGTACAGGTGGTAATATTGCTAATAAATTCAACATATGTATTATGGCATTTTTTCTGGCCTCCCCCTAAATTATGTCTAGTATGTGGCTTTCATCATATGAAACTCAGGCTGCTTATGTGCTTTTTCAATGTATCTCATGGTCAAAAACTGTTGTTTAATAAGAGGACTCGTGGAGAATTTCTGCCAGACAAGACCAGGTAGATGGTCTCACTCAGCAGAAGGTACTTTCCCTATTTGTATGTTGACTCATTCTCTGGTGGCTTATTTTTTAAATAAGAAATAGCAATATTATTATTTTCTGCTCGATAGGTGGATAAAAATGCCAAATCCAGTCTGAACATCTGGCTGACAATGCAATCAAGTTGGTTGGTTGCATTGTCAGCCAGATGTTCAGACTGGATTTGGTATTTTTATCCACCTATCGAGTCCTTCCCAAGGACCTAAAAGGGACAGATGTTGTTGTTTGATAGTATTAAAGGTATTGCCAGAAGATATTATTGTTAATTGCACTTTTACATGCCTGATTTATTGCTTTTGTAATCTGCTTATAGTCACTTTCATAAAAGTACCATAAAGCACTTGCACCTGCATGCATACAATTAGAAACATACAGTTAGGTGATGAGGAATGAGTTGCTTCCTTCTCCAGTTAGGCCTACAACTAGCACTCAGCTGAATCTGGCAAAGGCTCCTGTGGCTAACAACAGGAAGAGTACATGGTGGGCAGCTGAATGTGTGAAATGCCAGCAAGATTCCTAAGTTATTCCTACAGTCCAACTTTATTTACTATGAGTTCTAGAGTAGGGCTTCTACTTGGCCTAGCCAAGTTGTCTCAGAGGCTCATTGCCATTCCTCTCTCTGATTTTAAGAGTCATGGCTGCCGAAGGACCTAAAACTCAGGGTAACACATCTCAGACAAGATCATGTTCTCATCCTTACCAAACAAGGTGTCGAGCCCGTTCCAAGGCTCGCCATTCCAAGGGATCGACACTCCAGCTGAGGCATGAGCGATGGCGGCGGCGGCTGGGGATAGCGTCCCGACGAATCTAGGCACTCCTCTGACATCATCCCGCTGCGACAGACCAGGATCCTGTCAGCGCTGAACAGCTGATGTCGGCACTCCAGCCCTCAGTGCCGGCACGTTACCACCCATATATGTGAGGCATTGCAAGCCTCGACAGCAGCTCGCAGAGGTAGCTGTATTCGATCCTGGAATGACTAGACCGCGCAATATAGACTGTTTGCCCAGCTGGAATCTAAAGTACCGGATGTGGGATGTTGGCTAAAGGGGGGGAAGGGGTGGAGTCGAAAGTATAAAAAAACACTGGGAGGCGGATGCTCCCAGCGCTGACTTAAATGAGCTTTCAGGCTACCTCAGTTGTTCCGTTTGATGCATTGTTGGAGGAATAAAAGCACAGATTCAACCATAGGGAGTGTTCCTGTTCTGTTTCGCTCAGGACAAGCTGAGAGAAAGTCAGAGCTGGGAGCATCCGCCTCCCAGCGCTGTTTTATACTTTCGACTATATCTATAATTCTATCATTCCGCAGTGACTGACAATGGCAGAAGCCAAGGGGTTGGGTAGGGGCCTCACAGATGAACTCCGAACGGCCTTATTAAATGACAGCTGGCCACAGGACAATTGAACATTGTGTACCTATCAGGATGGGTTAGCCTGGAGACATGAGAAGTTATATGTTCCAGCATCTTTAAGACCTACAGTATTATGCCGATGCCACGATGTGAAATAAGCAGGTCATTTCGGGTTTCTAAAGACTCTCCATTTAGTGAAATGGCAGTTCTGGTGGCCAAGAATGAGGACAGATATTGAAACGTATGTAAAAAGTTGTCCTAGATGTGCAGTGAAAAAGACGAGGCTGGGAAAGCCACTCGGTCTAATGCAATCCATAGCTGAACCTGTCCAGCTATGGCAGGAGATCGCTATGGATTTCATTGTGGATCTCCCGAACAGTAACGGGAATACTGTCATTTGGACTATAATAGACCTGTTCTCAAAGCAGGCCCATTTTATACCGTGTGCAGGAATACCATCGGCGCAACGACTAATTAAACTGTTTATAACCCATATATACCGTCTACATGGAGTGCCATGGCATATCATCTCAGATAGAGGAGTACAATTCACTGCCAAATTTTGGCGAGAGTTTATTCAGTTTATTGGATCCACCCAGGGATTGAGCTCTGCATTCCATCCAAGCACCAATGGGGTGATTGAGTGAGCAAATGCTATGGTGGAATGCTATCTGAGATGTTACGTCACGTATTAACAAACAGATTGGTAGGGTCTCCTGCTGTTCGCGGAAGTGGCCTATAATAACATGGTGCACAGTAGTACCGGGTTCACTCCTTTCCATGTGGTGAATGGAATGGAGTTTGTGGCCATTCCTGAATGGGACCCAGGGTCACAACTACAACGAACCCCGAAGGAATGGGCAGAATTAATACCAAAGGTATTAGTGGGGGGTGGTGAAGAAAGCATTGGATAAAGCGGCAGACCTATATAAAGCCCAGGCCAGTAAAAAGAGAGCAGACATGAAACCATTTAAAGTAGGAGACCGAGTTTATCTGTCTACAAAATATATTAAACTACGGATACCATGCAAAAAATTAGGTCCAAAATACCTAGGCCCTTTCCCTATTAAACGAGTTATCAATCCGGTGACGGTTGAACTGAAATTGCCGCCCCTACTGGGTTGCATACACCTGGTCTTTCACAGCAGTTTATTAAAGCCAGTGGAAGAAAGCCATGTTTGCCCTATACCCGATCCACCAGGGCCAGTGGTGGCAAGTCATTACGAGATAGACATGATATTAGATTCCCGCTGGCATAGGGGAAAGCTTCAATACTTGGTGAGATGGAAAGGGTTCCCAGACAGTGAGGCTTCCTGGGTACCAGATAGGGATGTTAGTGCAGGCAGATTGATACAACGGTTCCACAGACGGTTCCCCGGCAAGCCAGGGGGAATGGAACCCATTGCTGGTACTAACATACTTCCAATTTATCTTACAGGTGGACCCCTGGTAGACGGGAGCCACCTGTCGAGCCCGTTCCAAGGCTCGCCATTCCGAGGGATCGACACTCCAGGTGAGGCGTGGGCGACGGTGGCTGGGGATAGCGTCCTGATGAATCTAGGCGCTCCTCTGACATCATCCCGCTGCGACAGACCAGGATCCTGTCAGCACCGAACAGCTGATGTCGGTGCTCCAGCCCTCGATGCCGGCACATTACCGCCAATATATGTGAGGCATTGCAAGCCTCGACAACAGCTGGCAGAGGCAATTCCATTCGATCCTGGAATGACTAGACAGCGCAATATAGACTGTTTGCCCAGCTGGAATAGAAAGTACCGGAAGTGGGGGGGAAGGGGTGGAGTCAAAAGTATAAAACAGCGCTGGGAGGCGGATGCTCCCAGCGCTGACTTAAATGAGCTTTCAGGCTACCTCAGTTGTTCTGTTTGATGCATTGTTGGAGGAATAAAAGCACACATTCAACCATACGGAGTGTGCCTGTTCTGTTCCTACGAAACATAGCTCAGGACAAGCTGAGACCAGGCTTCATGATATGCATCAGGTCTACTAGTTTTCCATATCTCTCACACAGAATTCAATTTCCAAGCAAGATCCAAGCAGATCAATTTCCAAGCAAGATCTACCAGCAAACCATAGATGCTCTGTGACAGCATCCCTTCCAGTTGCCAAGATGCCTGACAGGACTTTTCCTCTACTTCCATCCATGTCCTCTGCTACTTTCAGAAATGTCTATTTTCCAGATTCATGAAAGTCTCTCTGACTCTCTTACAGTCTTCTCTTCTGCATCTTTCACATTGCTGAGGACAATCTCCAAGAATCCTCTGCACTGCTCACCACTCATGTTGTTTTTGCTGGCCTTTAACTGTGGTCCTGGCTTCAGAAGGCTAGGACTCCAACTCATTAGACTGAGTGCCACACTGAGAAATGGTAAACTTACACACTATCACCTAAAGAGGCACTCCCTTCAATCCACGTGAAATAAGTGGAGAAATGCACATTTCTATTGGGAGAGGGTCCTACTTGTATGCTTTGAAATATAAAACTGCTTGGATGCTCCACTGAGTGACAGACTAAGAAGAAGTAACAGTTGAAATAACTGTTGGAAAACAAAACTTAAAAGTGGAGATCTTACGTAGTTATGTTAGCAGAACATCAAAATTCTGAGATAAGGCCTGTTATATTTGTTTAAAGTATCTGTTTGATATTACAGGTAGTCCTCAACTTACAATCATTCATTTAGTGACCATTCAAAGTTACAACGGCATTGAAAAAAGTGAATTATGACTGTTTTTCACACTTACAACCATTAAAGCATCCTCATGGTCACATGACCAAAATTCAGATGCTTGGCAACTGGCATGTATTTATGACGGTTGCATTGTCCCAGGGTCATGTGATCATCTTTTGTGACTTTCTGACAAGCAAAGTCAATGGGGGAGCCACATTCACTTACCAATGTGAATAACATAACAACCACGTTACTAACTTAACAAGTGCAGTGATTCACTTAACAACTGAGGCAAAAAAGGCAAAAAAGGTCCTAAAAAGGAGCAAAGTTTACTTAACAATTGTCTTGCTTAGCAACAGAAATTTTGGGCTCAATTGTGGTCATAAATCGAGGACTACTTGTGCTGAAAAATTCTGGCCTAATTTTAATATCATGTATTCTAGATATTTTATGCCAGTAATTTACATGCAGTGACTCTCAAGGGTAGATACTTTCCATAGGAGCTGTGTTACAGGAATGACAATTTTATCTTCAACTAATAAAAGTTTTAGTGCTAGTTTTACTGTTTGGCAGGAGAAGGTGTGTGTGTGTGTGTGTGTGTGTGTGTGTGTGTGTGTGTGTGTGTGTGTGTGTGAGAGAGAGAGAGAGAGAGAGAGAGAGATTTCCCCTTTTATAACAACTTCAGGATGCTGAGGCATTAGGAATTAATGTTAAGTATATCACACTAGTCACTTCATCAAGACAGCAGGTATCCTTTTCAAAGAGAATTTCCTCTAATGTTGTTTTTCACTAACTTTCCTTTTTCCTCTTCAAACCTAAGGCAAAAAAGAAGAGGAGGAAAAAAAAAAAACCCCGATGTGACACAAATAATACCAGACATAGGACATGCTTCATTTGGAAATGTGAATTTATGGGCTTAAAATAAATGCGTGCGCATATGTTGCAGCTGGAGATTTTAGGAAGAAAAGTTTTAACAGTAGGAAAGAGGTCATCTATAATGTATAAGGAAGCTCTCTTCTGACACTTGAATCATTTTATATTCTGTTCCACATAGATGGAAATCTTTTTCCTTTCAGATCTGCATGATTGATCTCAGTTCAGATCGTCGGCTCTCCGTCAATATGCAGAACACCCACTGATATCAATGGGAGGGCCTTATAAAAGAAGCAGAAAGAATCAGAGATTGGAATTGAGAGTGACCTAATTTTAGGTTTCCTTCTGCCTTCCCAGGCCAGAAGCAATTGTTCTTTAAACTGGAATATAACATCGGTGATACCGGGATGTCAAAGGACAAAGTACATTCTCTCTATTTGGTACGGATTTTTTTTTTTAAAATCATTTGACAGAAGCCTGAGGCCAAGGTTTATTAGGGATCAGTCCGGTCCATTTTATTGTCTGCGTTAATGAGACAGTTTTTAGAATTTTTTTTCTCTGTAAACCTACAAAGGATTAATATATTAACACTGTTTAATTATGGCACACACTCATACATTCTTACTCTTGAGAATAATTACTCTATAGTAATTCAAGAGATGTTGGGGAAGACTGGGTGTTTGGTATGCTAGTTGCGTGCCTTTCAGAAGTTATTGAAAATAGAGTTCTCCTGGAGAGAATTCAGAGAATAAAATTGTAGGCTTTCTTTGGATGATAGATATAGAATATTGAATTGCTTTATTGCATGCAATTATACATTATATGTTGTATAAAAAAAAGTTTCTCCTGGCCAGGTGAGTCCGACTCTATGGGGCAATACTGATCTCCGTTTCCTAGCCGAGGGAATCAGCGTTGTCTGAAGATGCTGCCGTGTGGCTGGCATGACCATACACCAAGGTACACAGAATGCTGTTATGTTCCCACCAAATGGTACCTATGAATTGCATTTGCATTTAAACTGCTAGGTTGGCAGGAGCTGGGGCAGGAATGGGAGCTCAACCCATCATGCGATGCTCGGGTCTCGAACTACCAATCTTCCAGTTGACAAGTCCAGTGTCTTAATTGCTAGGTCACCACACCTCTTCATATGTTGTATAGTATATTATAATTATGTAGTATTGTACACTGCCCAGAGTCCCTCTTTGAGAGAGATGAGTGATTTACAAATATGAAATATAAATATTTATTTGTGATTAAATGTTATTTTTATATTCTTTTAGCTGAGTTAACATGCACTTCATTTATCTCACTGTATGTTTCTGCTGTTGACCACCAAGATTTAGACTGAGGTGGTGTACGAAGCTGAAGAACGCATGGATGAATGGAATAAAGAGGGGCCCAGAATCCCCACTCATACATAAAATGAGAGTATTTTGAGCCACTATCCCACTACCTCTCCCATAAGGATATGTTAGGGGGTTTTCCCCATAGTCTTCAGCACACCTGGCCTATGTGTGAATCAAATGAGGGAAGGAGGGAGGGAGGGAG
>QLTV01001698.1:13659391-13775330 GCA_003457575.1 Thermophis baileyi
AGAGAGAGAGAGAGAGAGAGAGAGACAGAGAGACAGAGACAGAGAGAGAGAGAGAGAGAGAGAGGGAGGGAGGGAGGGAGGGGAAGGAAGAAAGGAAGGCCAAAGACCTGTCTTCTTTCTTGTTGCTAGTCCAAACATTAGGACTCCCTTGTGTCATTTAATTTATTGCTTTGGCAGAGTCCATAGAGAAAAGAGCAGGTCACCTTACGTTGCTGTTTGTTTCCAAACAAAGCATGCTGAGTAAACACCAAGAGTGTTGTGCATTTTATTGTGATAGCTACCATGTTGGAGTTGGGAAGTCAACATGCACTAATATCAGACAAGTGTTCTGTGGTCTTTTCAAGTTGGCAACAGTAGCAGGGGCATAATAAATCACTCAAACAAATTGTCAACTTAGTAATGTGGCCAGTGCTGGGCTGCTTCTCATTAAATCCAAGAGCAATTGAGGAAACACCACTGTTGCTGCTGAATCTAGCATTCTTAATGAGACATGTTACCATAATTATTTTGCTCCCTGACTATGCACTCTGTCATTTGGCTTGCTAAAAAAAGAAAGAGTGTGTGTGTGTGTGTGGGGGGGGGGGGAAACAGCACACAAAGAACTTTAGCTAGTGTTTGGCAAGTTGAGGGCCTTTGAATATTATGCCTTTTCAATATAATTTCGAGTGACCTTTGAGGGGTGGTTGGGCTTTGGACACGTCTATTGTTATTAAATAATAAAGCCTGGAGTATTTTAGTGCAACCTAAATGCAACTGGTAATTTTTTTCATTATGCCTTGGGATACATGCCCAAATAGAGTGCTTCAGGAATGTCAGCCTCAAAATAGGGTGACTTAATAAAGTTTCTTTGACACATCGGGCACAAGCATTCTCTTATAATGTGCCACATCCATCAGTTATTTCAAGGTTGAAAGGAAATGCCTTGGATGATCATCTTCCTATAATGTGCTTTCAGTGACACCAAAAGAAAAGGCTGGCAGAGTTTTACGTTTGCCAGATTTCAACCTGTCATTCATTAGGCAGTTTCACAAGACTAATTAATCATGGCACTAAATATATAACTGAATAGGCAGCAAACAAATTGGTGTCCTCCCTGTAGTATTATGGGGCTCACTTTCCCTGTAAATATCCTCCAATAATTACAATTAGCGAAGAGGGTGAAATACTGCCCAAACTTTGTCCAGAAAGGGATATTTCTTGGAAGTATGGAAATATGTATAAGACATGAAGATGACTGAAAATGAGCCCAGAAATTAATTGTACAGTTTTTTCCAAGATCCCATCTAGGTCATTCACCGGGACCAGAGGTTTAGTCTTCTGAGCTTTTGGACTCGTGCTGGAGCCCATCCTCAGGGAACTTTTCTCTACCGGAATATGTGCTGTGGGCTATTCTATGCTTCGTATTTATGTGGTGCTTTCCTGCTGGTTGATTGGTATGTTGGTGGCCAGCAATTTTTTCTAACCCAAAAAAGAGGAAAATAATATGCCCCTTTAAGAGATAAAGTGGAAATCCTCCAACCACAAGAAAGTAACATTTTATTTATTTGCAAGCAAAGCAGACTCTGGTTTGTTAGAGAATGCCTGCAAATTTCACCCCACTAACCTTTACATGGACTTCCAAATCAGCGGTGCATATTAAGTACAGCCTCCACTTAATGAAGTTGGATCTTTATATTTTAGCACTCATTTGGAAAACCAATTAACTCTAGCTCTATTGAACAAACTCAAACAGGAAATAAATCAAGTGTTAAAATATCGGTGAAGAGCCAGACTTTCTGTAATTAGGGTACTGATGTGCCCAGGGCTGACTAGTTGTGCTGAGTGTTATAGATTGACAACTTCCACTTTCCAAAGCAATTAGAATTTTTAATGCCCCCTTGCTACATGGGTTGAAGTCTAGCACAAGCGCAATAAGATTTTGATCTTAGGAAATGTGGTGATTTGGCTTATGTGTGAAATCCATGTTCTTCATTCAAGAGCCTTGATTTCCAATTATATTAGGGCTCTGCTTCAGTGATTAGACCAAAATATCCCAACCTATCAATATTTACTTGGATCCTGTTTCATGGAATTGCTCCTAGGATCACAGCGGGACATAGGTAAACTAAAGGATATCAAAAAAGCATTTTCTGGTTTATGATCATTATCCTCAGAGAAGGAATCATTGAAATAATGATTTGGCTTCAGATGCTCCTTCCACAAAGGATCCTATTTTCCAAAGCACCAGAGGGTAGGACCAGAAGTAATGGGTGGAAGATCATTAAAGAGAGATTCAAGCTAGAACTAAGGAAAAAATTCCTGACAGTGGGAACAATTAATCAGTGGAATGGCTTGCCTTCAGAAGTGATGGGTGCTTTTGTCAAAGAGAACTTACTTTAGAACAGGGGTCTCCAACCTTGGCAACTTTAAGACTTGTGGACTTCAACTCCCAGAATTCCTCAGCCAGCTTTGCTGGGAGTTGAAGTCCACAAGTCTTAAAGTTGCCAAGGTTGGAGACCCCTGCTTTAGAAAGTATTTTGAAGGTGAAGACAACCTTAGATACATTAAATATCACGGGTGAAATGTGATATCCTTAACTATCTTTAGTTAAGAAATAGCCAAAGGGGGAGTACAAATCTTTCCTTATCGTCTTCTCTCCAAAAGCCTGCAACCTCCCTGGCTTCTGACATTTCAGTTCAAGACCTCACGATGGCCTTCTCCCACTACGTCTTTTCTATAATAATGCTTCTCCATTGCTTTGGAGGAATCTTATTCATATGAAATCAATGGAGAATTTATTTCCTGGGGAAATTGGAAGACTGCTCACCAGTTTCTCTGCCTTCAAATTTGATGGAGAAGGTCAGCTTGCTATTTGTGCCCTATTGTAAGTTTGAGTACTAGGACATGAAGTTTCCATGAAATAAGGAAGAAGCCAAGCATTTGGTAACAGGCCATCTGCAGTCCCAAGGCTTCATATAGCCTTCAGCAAAATTCCAAAGGTCCTATGCAAAAGATCAGTTCAGTCTTCTAAAGGTTAACTGTCCCTTTCTTACAACATATAGCTTGAGAGAGGATGGAGGATGTCGGAAAAAGAAAAAAAGAAAAAGAATATGTATGAGAGAAATGAGACTTGTCAAAAAGGTACTTAAAGAGGATGTCAGAGGAGGAATGTATATTTTTATTCACCTTTGGGCCTGGTTCTTTTCGTTCCTTCCTTTTCCCTTCCTCCCCATGTAGCCCCAGGAGGATTATCACTGAATATGTCCCTTGAGGGAACAAAAATTATCCATTCCCTGTTCTATAGACTTCTGGCTTTAGGTGCTTAGCTTTTAAAAATGAAGCAATCTTTTAGGATAAAGGATGTTCCTTTCAACTCTCTTCACTCTACAATATAGTTTAAGTGAGCTGCAGAGGTGGGTTCCTCCCGGTTTGGACCGGTTTGCCCGAACCGGTAGCAATCCACTGGTGACATCACGGTGACATCATGGTGACATCACGGAGCCGGTTCGGTCGGTGGACGCCGCCATCTTTTTTTGGAATGTTTTTTTTTTGGAAAAAAAAATTGGGGGGGGGAATTTTTTTTATTTATTTTTTCTTCTGCGCATGCGCAGAAGCCGAGTTTCCGACACTGCGCATGTGTCACCATCTTGGTTTTGGCTTTTTTTGGGGAATTTTTTTTTGTTTTTCGGCACTGTGCATGCGCGCGCGAAGCGGCCGCACGGTGCGGCCACACGGCACGTGAGGAAGCGAACCGGCAGCGAGGTAAGTTAGACCACACCCCTGGTGAGCTATATGTTCCCACCCCCCCAACACATATCAACACATGAAATTAGTACATGTAAAAAAATATGATGCAACTTTCTTACAAATGAATTTCACTCAGTTGCATTAATGATGTATCCAAAACTTTGAATTTTAGAAAAAAAAGGCAATAGTATGAGAAAATCACCTGAAAGTCTATAAAGACGTTTATATAGAAACATTTTATCCTGAAGACGTAATGTTCCAGATTTCCTTCTTGCTTTAGCTCTGGCCAACTTACATTTCAAGTCTGTGTCTATGAAACTATAGTTATTATCCCAGTTTCATAGATCTTAAAGACCATAGATTTGCAGGAATCCAAATTAAAGAAATCTGAAAGCGGCTGTCCAATCTCTGCTTGAAAATATTCAGAGAAAAGGTCACCACAAACTTTTGCGATTGGTTCAACTGTTTAACTGCTTTTATCCCTGGGAAGATTTTTTACAACATTCAACTGAAATGCACCTTCCTGCATCTCCAATCCTGAATGAGATGATAGAGAACTGCAATTGGATTTCTTCTTTGTGACAATGGTCACATAGTATTTCAAGAGTAAACCTGTCTTCTTTTTGTTCCCACAATCTCAGTTTCCTCAATCTCTGGAGCACCCTCAAGCCCTCAAAGAGAACTTCATGTTCCCTTGGGCTTTTCTGTTTATGAATGTAAGCTTCCATAAACCAAGGATGCTTGGCAGGATAACTCTCGTGAAGGTGAGAGTTTGGATCAATCCTGTCATTGAGGTGTTGGGGGTCCTTACCTGCAAACCACCAAATGCACTAACACCGAGACATTGTCTGATTCAGCCATCTGTGAAAGATTTAATGGACAAAACTGGGGTAAAATAGGATATTTTGAAACAAATGGTAATAAAACCCCGGATGAGGCAAAAGCAAAGATTGATGAATATTTGAACTTGTCACCAACCTAAAACACAGGCATAAAATTAAGCATTCTGGTGTCTAAGTAGGACATAAAAGATGTCCAGTAAATTTTTGTGGGTTTTACAAGTATAAAGAAAACCAAGGTATGTGACTTGGGCTTCACTTAAGCTACTCCAAGATTTTCCCAAGTGGAGGGGGTTTTTTTTGTTTTTTTTTACATAAGGACGTTTTGAACACAAGGATCTGAGAAGGTGGTTGGAGGAAATGTAACTGTTTCTTCAGAAGGAAATACTAATATAGGTAGTCCTCGACTTACGACCACAATGGAGCCCCAAATTTCTGTTGCTAAGCAAAACATTTGTAAAGTGAGTTTTGCCCCATTTTAGGACCTTTCTTGCCACCATTGTTCAGTGAATCACTGTAGTTGTTAAGTGAGTAACACAGTTGTTAAGTGAATCTGGCTTCCCCATTGACGTTGCTGGTCAGAAAGTCGCAAAAGGGGATCACGTAAGGCTGGGACAGTGCAACTGTCATAAATATGAGTCAGTTGCCAAGAGTCCAAATTTTGATCATGGGATGCTGAAATGGTCGTAAGTGTGAAAAACGGTCATAAGTCCCTTTTTTCAGTGCTGTTGTAACTTTATACGGTCACTAAATGAAATGTTGTAAGTCGAGGACAACCTGTATAAGTTGTGGAGAAAGGTCTTGTAAGTTTAATTTTGCTTAGTGGAATTTGATTAAAACAGAACATACAACCCTGCAGTCTTCTAAGAAAAGTATCTTTGTTTGGGTAAATGTGATTGGTAGGATGCACAAGTACCCTTCTCTCTAAATGGGAGAAGCACCATAAAAACTGAAGTTTTGCTTGCTCTTAAGACTATTATAAGAAGTTAACGAAACAAGTATAAACTGTCAAGGACAAATTTAAAACCTATTGTCCTACTACTGTTCCTCTTTATACCCAACTTGTCAAACATGCAAAAGAGGAGCCACTGGAGAATTCTGAAAAGACCTCAAGACTATAAGAATGCATAATGTTAAGCTAAACATAACTAAAGCTACAAAATCACTCCATCCCATTCTTTATTAAAAGATGCCCAAAGTGCGAGTTGAGGATCTGAATTCAAAATGTTGCAACGATCAGAAAAGAGATGTGGTGATTGCTGTGCATGTTCCCTGCACCTCTGAAGACTTGTACCATTAATAAGAAGTTGCAAAAGAAATTTGGAGTGAAACTTTTTTACTCTTATAATATGTTGCAGCCTCTAGAAAATGCTTTGGACTTCCCATCACCCTGTTCATGGGTAGTATGCCAATCTACTGAAGCTTGATACAAGGCTTATGGTAGGGGGAGGGCAACTATGGCAACCATGCTGGCTCAGGAATTCTGGGAGTTGAAGTCCATAGGTCGTAAAGTTGCCATAGTTGCTCACCCCTGGCTTACGGTAAAGAACTCTCAATCCATAGCAATCACTCTCACCTATAGGTGTTTGGATAATCTTGTGTCCAGTGTCTGATGGTTGTTCTCCTTAGTGTTCCTGATACAATATTTTTTGTTGACTTCTGACTCAACCAAACTGAACTTTGTACTGATTAATCATTTTGGTGTATTAACCATCTACTAGGGGGTATATATAAACATTTACTTAGATATGGCACAGGTATTTAATTGGCTATTAGTGTGCTAGATAAGCTACCCTATGGATCTACAATGCAGTTGTTAAAATCTTAATCCACTTAGGGAAGCTATTGTAACAGATACGGTAGTAATTAACATTTTACCACATTCTCTTCCAGGGAATGAACAGAACCCTAATAAGAATTAAAAATCTGATAGATTTGTCAGTTCCTGGCTTTGACTTTAGCTGATCAGATAAGAAATTACAGTTATTAGTGCTTAATAGTTCACATGTCCAGCAGAACAGACTATGAGGTAAGTCGGAAGAAGAAAAAGTGTATCACATTCCTACCAATGAAAATAAAGAATTTCTGGATCAGCAAAATACTACAATAGTAGTAGCAATAGGAAAGCTTATCAAAGAAGTTGACAAGAGGTAGGCAATGACGCCAAAGCTACTGAAATATTTATTAACAGAATTAGCGCATTAAATGCAATTTAGCTCTATGTTCATCTGCTGAAATAGAATAATTAAAACTATGTACCTGATTTTGTATTTGTATACATATGAAAAACAGCTAATTGATCCATGGAACATTTATTGCAAGATTATCAAAATAAGTATGTTTTTCTTCTCCGACCTCCATACAAATCACGGTATAGTCAACTGACAAGAACATACAGGTAGTCCTCGACTTACAACAGTTCGTTTAATGACCGTTCAAAGTTACAACGGCACTGAAAAATGTGACTTATCGCCGCTTTTCACAGTTACAACTTTTGCAGCATCCTCATGATCATGTGATCAAAATTCAGATGCTTGGCAACTGGTTCAAATTTATGACAGTTGCTGTATCCCACGATCAGATGATCACCTTTTGCAATCTTCTGACAAGCAAAGTCAATAGGGAAGCTAAACTCACTTAACAACTGGGTTACTAACATATCAGCTGCAGTGATTCACTTAACAACTGTGGCAAGAGAGACCGTAAAATGGGGCAAAATTCACTTAACCAATGTCTCACTTAACAACAGAAATTTTGGACTCAGCTGTGCCCGTAGGTCAAGGACCACCTGTACTAGGGAAGTACAGGTAGCTATTTACACCCCAGATTCAAAGTTCCAACAGCTGGGCCCTCTCATGGTCATGTAACCACATTTTGGGGGTTCAGCAACTGACCCAAATTTATGGCTATTTGCAGTGTCCCATAGTCATGGGATCACAATTTATGACATTTTTAGCATAACTTTACTTCTGAGTGGCATTTACTTCTGGTTTCCAGCCAAACACATCCCATAGTGAACAATGACTTTGTTTAATGACCATGGTATTCACTTAATGACTACACCGTTGGTTTGCAACCATGGTGTTCGCTTAATAGCCAACTCAAAAAAGGTTGTAGAATCAGGTGCCGATCATGTGATGACCCACTTAATGATCATCACAACACGTGACTCTAATTGCAGGCTCAATTATGGTTGCAAGTCCAGGATTACCTGTACTTAAATATGCCATCCCTCATGATCCAAATAAATACCTTAAATGGCCCCCTAAATGACCTTGTAATTGGAATCCTGTTTTATAAGGAGGGCTTGCATGTGGACAGTTAAAATCATGGATAGGGGATGAGTTAATGTGCAAAGAAAATTGCCCTATATGGTCGCTGTAAAACTCAGTACTTTTTTTCACTGTGTCTTTAGAAAGTAGATTTTTTTTTCTCCCCAGGTCTTAGAAACTTACTCTGCCATTTCTGGGTTCACTTTGCAGCGGTTTGGTTGATAATTGTGAAGAGCTGGAAAGGTCAATTCTGTCTGTTTTATCGGCATCACTTTATTGGGACTGCTACTCAGAGTTATTGCTGCTGGCAAAACGTTACATTTTAAAAATGTCACCCGTTTTTAGTTACGACTGCTGCAATGATTGTTTAAGAGGATTCGGATAAGAGATGGCTCCTGCAGCATAGCCTTGTTCATTTTGAATCTGAGATTAAACAAAGAGAATAGCCTGCAGTTTAATTGGCTGTTATCAAAGATGGCACTCCAGATAGGTCTTTCATCTCACATCAGCAGGGAAGCAGGCTGGTAACATGGTAACTGATGAGATGTAAGGTTTTGGATAGTCTTCTTCCACCCCGTAATCCAACTGTGCTGATAGCGAGCTAGGCATCTAATTGAGGTTCTTGTCACATTATCCGAATGCTGTGCGTCTATCCGAAATTGAGGTACAGCATGGATTCATCTCCTGGCATTTGAAGTGCTGCACCTTAGAAAGGCCAAGACAAATCTTTTCTGTCAGTTCTGCATTTTATTAAGTTTGGCACTTGAATATCTCTGGGACCATTTGCTAACCTGAGAAGCTGTGTTGTTCACTACGTATCAAAGGCCTTTCTGCAGCTAAAATATGGCTTTGTCTCAGGGAAGGCTAATACGAGAATCCACAACTTGAATTTTTGGCGAAAATTAATTGGGCAGCTGGGGGGAATTCTCTGGTTCCTTTGATTCTTACCGATTTGTTGTCTTCTTAGAAGAAAGACATTGCCTTGATATACTGTGGACTCTTAGTACAATCCATAATAATGCCTGGTTTGGGGAGATTAAGCCGCCTCGGAGATTAAGCAATGAGTTTTTGATCAGGAATCGCAGAGTGATGGAATCACATTTCCCTGGCCTCCACAGCAGATCTTTCTCCAAATCTATTTATTTCTTGGACATTGTTTACCTCCATTACGGAAAAACATTCATTGTATATAAGCTTAATAGTGCAACTGATGGTGTTGGAGAGAGTTTTAGTAACATCCTATTTCAGGACTGCCCATATCTACATTTGGATAGGACAATGAAGACAGTTGTGGATGTCTTGTAGTAATAGCACTAGCACTTAGACTTTATAGTGCTTTACAGCCCTCTCTAAGCGGTTTACAGAGTCAGCATATTGCCCCCAACAACCTGGGTCCTCATTTTACCGACCTCGGAAGGATGGAAAGCTGAGTCAACCTTGAGCCTGGTGGGATTTGAACTGCCAAATAGGCAGGCAGCCGGCAGGCATCAGAAGTAGCCTGCAGTACTGCACTCTAACCGCTGCGCCACCCAGGCTCTTGTGGTGTTGACCTTATCCTTGATATTTTAATATCTCATATTTTAACTAATTGCTTCAGTTGGTCTGCGGAGGAGAATGCACTCTTTTTTTTTATCAGTGAACTGATCTATAAAAATTTCTAGGAAGATTTCCAAATCTGCTCAGTTGCTATTGTGATAAAAAGTCTAAGTTTGGCTATGTATAGCTAATCACTGCTGGGTACACATTTGGATATGTATGGCTAATCAAGCAAAGTACACCTGGTTTATAATAGGGCTATCATGGTTCAGGTACAGGACTCAGTTTTTGACGCTGAAGAGGAAGCTCCAGAAGAGCCTTTGATATGTCAGCCTCAGGAAGAATCACATGTGGATGATCAAACACAGGGAATACCTGAGCAACAGGAAACGTTAGAGGAGGTTGACCTCCCAGCCCATGCATGTGATAGGTAGAGAGGAGAGCAGAACAAAGAAGGTCTATTAGGCTCCTCGCCAAAGAGTAAATCTTCTGACTAATGACAGCTGGCTGCAGTCTATATAAGGATCTACTCTGTCCTTGTTCTCATTGCTGGACATAATGCTTGACATTCAGCTCATGTGTGGCATTCTGCTTTCTTGGATCTCTGACCTTTGGACTCACCTTGACCCAACTCTAAAACCTTGGATTGACTCTGGATGATTCTTTAGCATGCTCTTGTTCTCAAAGCACATCTTGCAGGCAAGTCCCAGTTTTGTTCACATTCTTGTGCTCTGTTTACATTCCTTTGTTTCTGTGTGCATGTGTGGCTGAAAGTTGCAGCAGGACAGGCCTGCACAGCATATGTCCTGCCAAGCAGTCTGATGTAGCCAGCTAGTTTTTTTTAAAAAAAAATTAATAAATTTACCATTGCCAAACATCATCACTACCAGGAAAAACATGTTGCCCTGAAAAATATGCCTCAGGCATGTTGATATTTCTTTGGCTAGTACCACTGTATCCCACTTTTAGCTATAATGATTTCTACTATTTATAGATAGAAATCTGATCTCCTAAACAAAACAATGATTTTTTTTCTAGAAACACAAAGAAGTCTGAAGTTACATTCCAGAATTCATGCTCATCTGTTTTCAAAGAAGACTTTTTACATTTTCAGAAGCAATGAATATTAATTAACGTAAGAGCATACAGTAACTTTATTTTCTTACTTTAACATTTTAGAGCCATGTAAGGACAAAACTAATTGTATTTGTGGTCAAGCACCCACAAAAGCCTTTTTGGAATGCATTTTGTGAGTTGTTGCTGGACCACTGTCGTCTTCTTTATTTTTAAAATTTTTGTTCTTATTTTTCTTTTTATTAATTTATCTCTGATTATTCATTTTGTATTTATTGTCATTACACCTTGACCCATTCAGAGCCGTCTGGAGTCAGGCGGTGCATAAATTGATTAAATCAAATCAAATCAAATCAAATCAAATCAAATTAAATTAAATTCACTCACCCAAAATAAACACACAGGTTAAAAAAAAAAAGTAGACCTAGCCACTGTTTTAGTATATCACGTTCTATTGTTTAAATACTTCTATCCAACCCAGCTGCAACACTGCAGATGAGTTGAGTCCTGATGCAGAGGACTGTACTGAGTTAAGACAAAGGAGGATAGATGACTAAATTAGCAATAGCACTTAGACTTATATACCGCTTTACAGTGCTTTACAGCACTCTCTAAGCGGTTCACAGAGTCAGCATATTGCCCCCAACAATCTGGGTCCTCATTTTACCCACCTCGGAAGGATGGAAGGCTGAGTCAACCTTGAGCCGGTGAGATTTGAACCGCTGAACTGCTGAACAGTCAGCTGAAGTAGCCTGCAGTACTACACTCTAACCACTGCGCCACCTCGGCTCTTCATTTCATACATTTATTTTTTCATATTAAAATGCATGTCTCTCTGTCTCTCTGTCTCTGTCTCTGTCTCTGTCTCTGTCTCTCTCTCTCTCTCTCTGTCTGTCTGTCTGTCTGTCTGTCTGTCTGTCTCTCTCTCTCTCTCTCTCTCTCTCTCTCTGTCTCTGTCTCTGTCTCTCTCTCTCTGTCTCTCTCTGTCTCTCTCTCTCTCTGAAATAAAGATGGAGAGAAAGGGAGAGAGAGAGATTTAGGAGCTGATTTTTATACTATTTTGCTATAATGATAGTCTTATTAAAAAGTGTTGCGTGAGGGTATGGCAAAGGAGGGAGAAGAGAATGGATGCTTCCCCATTGATCCCTCTACACTAACCTCCCAATGTTGTTGTCTGCAAAGAAGCTGTAAGTGCATTTAGTGACATCTTAGTTTATTTGCACACTTCACTGATAATATAGAGTGAAATCACAGAGAGAGTAGGAGTGCATTTCTTTGCCTCTCCTCCATGCATCATTTTTCAGAATGCCTGAAGGAGGTTTTAGTCTTTCATGTATTCATTATACCTTTCAACAGGTTCAGTTGTTTTCTCTACCTCTTTATGGAAATCACGCTAGTATTATCTGTTCTGGAGTTTGTTGTATAACTTTAATATACCTTGAGAAAGAATCACTGATTCTTTACTGATATTTTATTATTTATTTACTTATTAAGTTCTTGTTTGTTTGCTAGATTTCTATTCTATTTTCTTTCTAGGAAATTAAGCATCTTCCTGGGGATTGTCCTGTGTTGTATCCTGATTGCTGTGGTGTATGTTGAACTAAGAGACACCGAAGGGACCAAAATCACCAGGTCCATGGCTGAGAGTGGACTTCAGCTTGAACTCCTGCAAACTTAACCCAACTTCGTAGCACAGCATTGGCTCTCTAATTCTTCGAAACACCATAACTGTACAGTGAGTTAAGTTCTTTTGAGCTCAATCAATTTTGTTTCAGTTGATGGGGGAAAGTGCTGTAGCCTTAATTTTGTATTTGAACGCTACACTGAATTAAGGGTGTATGAGTTATTTCCTCTCCCTCAAGAGAATTAACTAACTGTGTTTATAATGAGCTAACAGCATGAAAATTTAACCATGCCATCACCTCTCATTTATAAGCTGGAGTTGCACTCCATATAATGCATTAGGATTTCTCTCTAAGGTGATTAGTGTCAGGCCCAAGCCCAAAGACGACACAGTGAAATCCAATTGAGTCCAATTCTTTATCTGCTTACACCTAGTGGATGGAATCTTGCCAGACTAAAGTTATAACTTTCTAAGCTAACAGTTACATCCTGGGAGATGGCTACTCTGAACCTCATTCTCCCTGCCACATCTAGCTCTGGACCACACAGTCTCTTAATTTGGGTTTCTTTCTGGAATGTACTGCCTCCTTCCTGGGAAATCATGCTACTCTTGCAGGACACCCCCCCCCCACAGTCCTTCTCCAAACTCACATTCCATCACAATTAGGGGATGCCCCAATACTTGCCCTTCCCCTTCTCAACTAACTATGACTTGTGCAGGATGTTAATACAACCCTAAGTGCTTTAAGTTTATCAGTTAAAAGGTAAATGTATCCCCTGCCCAGTTGTGTCCAATTCTAAGGGGCGATGCTCATCTCTGTTTCTTAGCCAAGGAAGCCAGTGTTGGCTGAAGATGTTTCTATGGTCATATGGCCAGCATGACCATATGCCAAAGGGGCATGGAACACTGTTACTTTCCCACCAAAGTGATACCTCTTTATCTACATGCATTTGCCTACTTTCGAACTGCTAGGTTAGCAGGAGCTGGGACAGGACCAGGAGCTCACCTTGTCATGCCTTGTTTGGTATTGTACCAACCTTCTGGTCAACAAGCCCAGAGTCTTAACCACTGGGCCACCACACCCCATAGTCTAATCAGTACGCCATCTTTATTAGTAACAGCTGCTTTCATGATCCTTTTTAAATGATGCACAGTTTTTCAGAGTTTGTGGTCTACCTATGGGACCACAGAATAAATAAATTATGGATCATGGTAACAAGTCCATGGGTCTTGTAGAATCAGAGCTGAATGATCAGTGGCACTGTGCAGTATTTGATCACATTTATACTCAAATTTCAGTTCGGTGAGATTTATTTGCTGGATAAATTTAAATATAATCCTTTCATTAACCAATGGGAACAGGTATCTTTAAGAAACTGACAACAATAGAATCCTGACTCTTATATTTCCAACTGACTGGTTTTGTTTAAAAAAGCTGTCCAAAATGAATATAGCTGTCCATTCTCCTCCTGTGTACAGAAGGACATTCACAGACAGTTAAATTAGTACTACATTGTATTTTTATTATAGGAAAAAGCACCAGTTCATTTTGTCATGCCCCTACTTTACTCAAAGTAGATGTTCAGCTAACCCATATTGCTACCAAAGAATAAAATCTTAATTCTCAAGTATATTATAATCAACACCTTTGTATAATCCGTATATTTAAATTTCATCAGGCACTAAAGTGCACCTGACAAGTTGGTCTATAACTATGTTCCTGATGGATTTTCATATAATTATCTGGGTGGTTGTTTCCCTTCTGAAAAATAAATCTGAATAGAAATAATTCAGTACAATGAGCAAATTAGGTTTTTGTAAAAGTGGGCATCACTGATATAATTTCTAATGCCTTTGTAAGGATATAGCTTAATTATTAAGATAAGCAGAAGGTTCTAACTGCAGCCTGAAGACACTCCAGATAAGAATGGCTGCTGTGTTAATGAAAAATATCCTGCGTGAACCATGGCAAAAATTCAAGCAATCACATTGGTCAGTAAACTAAGGGAAATGTACGTAAGTGTTCAGGCAATGTAGGCAGAATCTAGTTCTAAAACCAAAGAGGGAAATCAGACCAGAAATCAAGGCTAATAAGCCAGTTACAAGAATAGGCCAGGCACAGACTGAGCCCAGCAAGAGCTTTGTTTCTACCCCACTTTTCTGTTTTGGTAAGCATTGAAGGAGCCTAGCAAACTTTTCAAAGAAAGCAGTATATTTACAATGAGAAACAGACTGAAATGAACAATACAAGGTATACTGAACTCTCTAACACTTAAAAGTGTCCTGAAAGGAGGTACATCCATACAAAAAGTCTGGGGCTTAGATGCAACTCTGAGGAGGGGCAATTCCATATTGGAAGAGGAAGGTAGAAAAAGGCCCTCTTCTGGGGTACAGAATGATGAGGCATCCTGTAGGAAACAGGAAATAGTTCAACGTTTATGACTGTCCACATAATGTCTTATTGTGCTGCTCCATCAGCACTGATGGGTTCAGGCCACAAAGCACAATGTCTCATGAAGCATTCTTAGTAACACCTAGTCTCAGTAAAATAAAAACAACCATTGTTGTGAGACTAGCTACCATAACTTCTTTTTTCTAGGACCCTTTCTATTGAGTTAGCTCACACATGACATTAACCCTAGCACTGATTATGTTCCCTAGTTTGGTAATGAAACGTCTGCATAAAACATCTAAGTTCAGAAACATCCAAGGACCCCACAGTTCAACTCTGCTACACATATTCCCTTATATCGACACTAAGCCATGATTTTTTCCTTTCTTTCTTTTTTTGAATAAGCTTCAAAAGCTAGGTCCATACATCTCACTAAATTATGAACTATGGCTTACAAACTGCTGAATAAATATCGTACGGTGTGCTGAAAATCAAACAAACCACAAGATGGCTTAGTGTGATGTATCATTCCCCTCCACTGACATCCCATACAATATGGCTGTCTTGGCAACTGCAAAATAACAGGACTGAATTGTATTTCTGGTGAAAAGTGGGACATGGTGGAAAACGTGAGATAACAGTTTTATAAAGTGAGAAAAAACTTCGATGAGTATAGAGAAGCAAATTAATCTCATTCCCCACAAACATTCAGTATAATGTCCATATTCTGGTATATTCAATGCATGCAGTCAAGCGCCTTCCTCCTACTCTTTTCCTTCCTCCAATGCCAGGCTTTGAAATGCTAAATCCGGCATTCTGTTCGAACTCTACAATTAGAACCATACGAAAAATGAATTAAATTTTCCTCCTTCATCACATTCTCAAGCAGAGGCTGGACATTTCCAGCTGGAAGCCCGAACTATTGTTGCAACTTCTAGAAACCATGAAAATCAGAGCTCTGAATCATGACAAAGCTACATTAGTAGAGCACACTCCATTCTGCAGATCCTGGCCTCTCAACTTAGTGACTGCGACAAAGAGACTTAAACTAACATGCCTTTTCTATTCTCTGTCATGGACCTGGTGCCTGAACAGGCTGAGATTGATTTCGGATTGCATTTATCATGCTTGCAGGCTTGTTTTCTTTTCAGCTACAAGTTGTATATTGTGTGTGTGTGTGTGTGTGTGTGTGTGTATAAAACATAACATCTGTGCATAAGGACAGTCAAATTCCTCCAGAGCTCATATGAATAACCATACATCCATAGCTGGAGTCACCCTCACTACAACACCAGAGATTACAATTCTGTGCGGGAATTGTATCTTGGGCATACCAATATGTTGAGTTTCTATATATTTGCATCATATTTTACTGAGGTATGGTTAAATATACTTATTTTAAAACCCACCCATGTGAAACATGTATGCATTTGTTTCAGGTTATTGATTTGTGGCACTCTGGTTCTGTAATACATCTCGCTGGAAGGGATTTTTCTTTTAGCCTACATGGTAAAACTGTGAACATGAAATAATGAAGATAAGATTTTTTTCTGTTTTTGTCTTTATTTACATTTTTCTTTAAAGAACAGCAAATGGAAGGAATAAAGGGCAAACAACATACAGGTTCTTTAATGTTCCCCCAGCAGCTTTTTATCTGTTAAATTTACATCCTGGTTGTAGCTTAGGGTATCAAAGTACCATACGTAGTCCTCCCTCCTTCATTTCCCCCCAATAATTCTGGGAAGTGGGTTGGCTGAACATGAACCAGTTGTTTCAGTCTTAGTTCTTAACCATCCCACTTCTTTTCCATATGATTCCCATAATGTAAATAGGGAGTTGTGACATTGGCAGGTAAAGGAAATGGAGGGGTAGAGTGTTATAAGAATGAATAAGTGAAGGATAGGCATGATCTTTCTTTTTGGCCCCGCTTGTGGTATGGATTCGTTTTTCCAAATGCTGCCTTGCATGGAGAATTGAATACTGGAGCTTACTATACATTGCTATAAGGTAGGAGCCTCCTTTCATAGCCATCATTTGTTGATTACATAACCTTGACCAAAAGATCCCATCAATTATCTCAAACTTCTACACATTCTGGTCCTTTGCCCCTTTCCAAACCAATTCCCCCCTTCCCCCCCACCCCCTTTTCTTGCTTTACTGATGGGTGAAACCGAAACTTGAGTTACTTCTGCCTGTGGATGTTTCTTTTCTCCCTGGGAAGACTGCTTATTACCCTTCTTATCTATCACCTCTGTTTCCATTGAGTCAGCCCTGGGAAATGACTGGAAGGCAGCTCTGCTATAGCATGGAACTTCACACACACACACACACACACACACACACACACACACATGCAGTGCTGATCTATTGTCATAGAGAGAAGAAAGTGCCATCTTTTTTGTACACATGCATTTGCTAATAGATTTTTTAAAAATCATTTATTGCAGCTGTCCCATGCAAGCACATTCCTTTGCCAAACACCAGATAAATGCACATAATTTCGTGTGGATAAATGTATGCCCTGTGTATGGGACAGGGGTCTAGAAACTTCCTTCCTTCCTTCCTTCCTTCCTACCTTCCTTCCTTCCTTCCTCCCTTCCTTCCTCCCTTCCTTCCTCCCCTCCCCCATTTTTTCCTTTCTGTGTTTTAGTGAATGCAAAGAGCTTCCTTCCTTCCTTCCTTCCTTCCTTCCTTCCTTCTCCTCCCTCCCTCCTTCCCTTCCTGCCTTCGTCCTTTTTGAAATATCTGGGGTTGTGAGAACAAAAGAGAAACTCAACAATTGTAAGTTTGAATCAAATAACCAATGCTCATTAGCTAACATTGTTAGCACTCAGCTATCCACAGTATTGGACAGCGTTGAGATTGTTTGAAAACACCCTCTTTGAGCTCCAGAATCATAAGCATATCTAGATATGCTGACCATATTCCTGATCTGTGGATTGTGAGGACAAAGGGGAGGGGATGCGAGTTGATTCAGAATGAACTAAAGATCGAATGGGTGGGTAGCAGTAATTTGCAATATGCTATGAATTGGTCAAAACATTAATTTCAACTAACAATTAATTTCATTAATTTTAGCTTGATTAAAATATGACTCTCATTCTATTTGCAGAATTCTAGTGGTTTCTGAAATACATACAGTATCTACATATCTAAATACTGACATTGATATAGAATAGGCATCAGTATACTGACCCTTTCCTGGTGTCCTTCTTAGAATGTCTGTAACTTTCTGCATAGTTTGATATTTGGTAAAATATGATTCCATACTGTAGCTTTTGCACTTGTACGAGGGGAAAAAGGACTAATATAAAACACCTATTTTGTTTCATTACTGGAAAACATCTTAGTACATATTTCCCAAGGCACTACTATATCACACTGCACATTACACTGGTTGACAGCTAGGGGGATTGTGTTTTATTAAAACGTTAAAATACTAGCAATTTCTCTTTTATCCATGAAATATATTGTATATATGTCTCCGAAGGAAATATCCATAAAGGAGAAGAAAAAAACCCCTGCAAACATGAATGTGCAAATCTAGAACTTGTCTTCTTCCTCTTGTCAAGCCATTGCTCAAGGTATCTAAAGAACTGGTTGGGGCGAGATATGAGGCAATCCCTTGCCATAAAAATGAGGAGACATTGTGAGATTAATATTGCGCCTTATGCTTCTAGTTGTGACGCAGGTGAGGGTCTTTGAGTTGAATAACCAATATGCTGAAATCCTAGGAGAGGAGCATCTCACCATCAACATTACCATTCTGTGTCTTTTCTGTTGGAGTGCAAAAATAATAAGATCTGCAAGAAAATACCATTTGCCTGCAAGCAAGAACTGCTGGGACCACAAAACAGAGAAAGTCATATAAAATAAAGAAGCTAAAGGGCTCTGGGACTTTCAAATTCAAACAGACAAGCCCCTGCCATGTAACACCTCAGACTTAATAACTGGCGATAAGAAAGACAAAAGTGTCTGGATGGTGGACGTGGCAGTACCTGGAGACAGCAGAATAAAAGAGAAAGAACTAGAGAAGATCACAAAACACTAAGACCTGCAAATAGAAATAGAACGACTGTGGCAAGAGAAAACAAAGTATTAATAGGTGCCTGGGGTGCAGTCCCAAAACAACCAGATCACCACTTGAACACCATCGGCATTGATACATTCACCATCAGTCAATTGCAAAAGACGGCTTTGCTCAAAACAGCTTACCTGCAGACAATACCTCTAACACCATCAAACATCCACATCTGCCTATCTTGGGTCCTTGCGAAGGACTTGATAGGTGGATAAAAATGCCAAATCCAGTCTAAACATCTGGCTGATTGAGATGAACCAATAATAATCATATATTAATCCACTATCATTGAATTAGGGTTCTTTTATTCAAAGTGAGGGTCAAATTCCTATCCAGTAAGAATTGGGAGGGGGAATTAATTATTTGATATTTTGGACAAGATACAATGTCTAATTCCAATGTGCCTTCCAATTTTTAAGTTGCCCAACTGACAAATCAGTATTATATTACTTTGGAAAATAAACAGAAGTCAATTGTCAGTTTATTTATACAGTACATCTTCTTCTTTTCCCTTTTTTCAGATTTTATTTTTCATTATTTTTTTATACTATTGCTGTGAAGCTCCAAGTTATGATTCATAAGGGGTCTTATGACAAGTTTTATGACAAGATAGGAAACTCTTCTCGTCTCCCATCCAAAGCTACTCTTAAATAAAATAAATTGGGCAAATCTGCAGCAATTCTACAGATATCTTTTGGCATTACTTCTATGAACTGTCAGAGAAGGACTACCATGGAAATTAGGAACCTTGAAACCAGGCCCTGTGTGGAATAATTAATGGATCTGGGTATGTTTAACACAGAGAAGAAGTAATTAAGGTGGATATGGGTTTTCAAATATCCAAAGGGTTGTCATGCAGTAGAAGGAGTAGACTTATTTTCTTTTACCCAGAGGGCAGCAGCAGAGCCAGTCAAGGAAGGAGGAGGAACTTCCTGCCAGTAGAAGCTGTTAGCCATTGGAATGACTTGCCACATGCCATAATGACTTCTGCATTTGAGGTCTTCAAATAGAGTCTAGGTCAGGGTGTCAAACTTGATTTCATTGAAGGCAGCATCAGGGTTGTGTTTAACCTCGGGGGCTGGGGTGGGCGTGGACAAGGTGGGCATGGCCAGCTTGACATCACTCATGTTGGGGGCGCCTGTGGTGGCCCGAGCACTCTGCCAGCGAAAACGGGCTCCCGAGCTCCGTTTTTGGCTGTGATGGCCTCCTGCAACCCTCTGCCAGTGAAAACGGAGCTCAGGAGGACCGCCTGCCAGCTCGGTTTTCGCTGGCAGAGGCACCACGGGCCGGTCCTTCACTGTTTCCAGAGCAGCCCTGCAGATCTAAGATCTAAGCACCCCGCGGGCCGGATCCAGCCCCCAGGCCTTGAGTTTGACACCCCTGGTCTAGATGGAGCTCAGAGATGATCTGGTATAGAATTGAATGTTGGAAAAATGGCCTTCTAACTTTGATTCTATAAAACATAAGCTTAGTCTAATATCAGATTTCAGATTTCTTGTCAGTTTATTTTTGTCCAACTGTCTTCTGATCTACTAATTTTAACAAATTTTAAAATCCAGGTGGGAATAATTAATTTTGAACAATTATATACAACAATTTGAAATTGTAGTGATACTATATCACATTACCAATCTGTGATGCTGGTCCTTCTTTTTCCTTCAGTGCCCGATGTGGAGATGAGCTTTTCAGAAGCCCAAAAGGAAGGGGTGATAGAGGTTATCTTTATCTTTTTTAATAAAAATAACCATGCATGTACAGTTCACAAAGATCTGAGTTGAAGTATAAAAGAACAGATGCTATCACTGACAACATACTGAATATGAATATGTCAACCACTCTATAGCAACCTATCAATGGCCATAAACGCACATTATTTAGGCAACTAAGGAAAATAAGCACATGATTTGGATGTAATTTTTTTGGGGGGGGGGTCTTCCTATTTTTTGCTTCTTGGCGAAATATAGATGTTAACAATTTGCCTTCCAATAACACTATTGCCTTCCAATAACACTATGCTTAAAATATCTCTCTCTCTCTCATTTTTCATTGGAGCTTGATTTCAGGCATCATCTACATGTTAAAAAGATAATTTGGTGTAGTGATTAAGGCATCAGGTTAGCAATCAGCATGCCATGCGTTCTAGTCCCACCTTGGACACAAAGCCAACTGGATGATTTTGGACCACTCTCTTTCTCTTAGCCCTAGGAAGGAGGCAATGCAAACCACCTCTAAAAAACCTAGTCAAGAAAGTTTCAGGGACTACTCCTGCAGTCATCAGGAGTCAAAAACGGACTCAAAGGCACACACTACAGCCGTTAGCTCTATAATGTAAGTTATAATGAATGATATATTTGTACCTGTAACTCAATACTGAGGGAATTCTGGGAGTTGAAGTCTGCACATCTTAGAGTTGCCAAGATTAAGAAACACTGCTGTATCTGTTTTACTGTAATATCCCTTTAGTTTTTTTTTGTTTTATTTTAAATGTAAAGATAGAATTTTAGTACCTATTGCCCTTAACTGCAAAATACAATCCTTGTGTGTACCCTTCTTATTTTTCTTTCATCATGTTATCACCACCCACAGGTAATCATTAGATGATTTGCTGATTTATGGTTAGAATTTATAAGGTAAACAATGCTAAGGCACAATGGACTCCCCCCCCCCCAGTTGTATAACAATAGAAAAATGTCTATCGGTTGTATACCAAACTACATATATCAAGGAAATGGACTGGGAAGATTTTTCCCTGTAGAAAAAACACAATCCTTAGCTTCAATGACATTCAGAACTGCTCTTTTACTACTTTGCAGTTTTGTTCCAATGCTATTTCTTTGACTGTCACACATTTGTTGTGCAGGAAGCATAGCTAGGTATGAAGCATGAAAAGCATCCCCTATCAGAACAAGGTCACCAAAAAACTTGAGTGTGTGAACAAAATTGCTATTATTTGCAGTGGCTCCAGTGATATACATTCTGAAAAAAACAAATTGTGGTTCAGCTCCCACCATTTCTTTCTGACCCAGCATTGGAGACACAAGATCTTTGTTCGATTGCTAGTTTGTTTTGCCTTTCCATTTGAAGCCCAAGAGCCTACATTGCACCTACATATTATAGTCTGAAAAGGATACTTTGTTCTGGTTCAGTAAGGATTTTATAAAAGCTTTCATGTTAATTTGGTTGCTTCTACTTCAAAACTTCAAAAATTTTCATACTAGCTTGAATTCCTCAGAAAAACTCTAGAGCACGGGTGTCAAATTTGTGGCGTCACCTTGCTGTCATGTGATGTTTCGCAACTTTTTCCCATTCGCGGAGCTGGGGTGAGTGTGGTCTATGCGTGACGCATCTGGCCCGTGGGCCCCCAGTTTGACATCACTGCTCTAGAGAAGTTTGGGAGAATCAGACCAGGGTTTTTTTTTTTTTTTGCAAGCTGCTCATATAAAGGGATCCTACTTATGTAAGACTGGAATATCAAATCATACACCAGGGAGGTTACTAAGCCATGAACATCCAAATGATGGTGGCCGTTGGGTACCAGAATCTTCCTGATGTCATTGAAATAGATCATTTGTCAGCAGGTCAAATGGTAAGAGAAGCTGGGACTGGTAACAATACCTAGAGGGCTACATTCTCCCCACCAGAGTAATTTGATCAGGATCTTCTTTACAATAATCTATAGTACACAGTGCAGGAAAGCAACAGCCCTCCTTCCTGCAGTCTTAACTCTGTGAAGGTGTCATATGAACCAGGGGTGGGTTCTAACTTACCTCGCCGCCGGTTCGCTTCCTCCCACACTGCGTGGGCGCGTGCGCATGCGCAGTGCCGAAAACCCAGCTTCTGCGCATGCACAGAAGCAAAAAACAGCTTCTGCACGTGCGCAGAAGCCAAAAACAAAAGACCCGGTTCATGGGCGTGGCCAGCCAGCCATCGCTCCCGGTTCGGCAAGCGGGGGGAAATTCCCGCTACCCGTTCTATAGATCCGATCCGAACTGGGAGCAACCCACCTCTGATATGAACACCATGAGTCATAGTGAAAGACGGTTCTACTTTAGGTAGATTTGACTAATCTCTTAAAATCTTTCGACCATTTATTTATTTATTTATTTGATAGATTTCTATGCCGCCCAACTCCCGAGGGACTCTGGGCGGCTTACAGCAAAAACAGAAAAAAACTTATTAAAATATAAAAAACGTATTAAAAAATACATTATATAAAAAACAATTTAAAAACGTCAACAGCAATTAAAAAACCCATCACCACATTGGACAACAGGACAATGCTAAACATGAAAAATGCTTGTTCAGAAGGGCTTTATTGAATATAATAGCCAAATTGCAACCTTTCTTCTGGGAAGTATAACACTGCAATTGCACATGGAGACAAGATATCAGATGGCACTATTATAAAACCCAAGATTTTCTACTCACTCCAAATACATAACCCCATTTTTCCTGATGCTGTGGCTTAATAGAAAGCTCTCCTGGAGAACAGAATTGCTTAGAACTTAGGTTCCTTAGGACTTTTTCATCAGCTGCATCTTTAGCAATACAAGGAAGAATGAGACCTGTTAAATATACTACCATCCTTTTGTCAAAAAAGGTGCTTCAGATGCTCAACTAGGAGTAAAAGCACTCCAAAAGGTTTGCTCGATTGTAACCATTACCCTTTTACCTCCAATATTACAGCTGTATTCTCAAGGAATGCCTCTTGTTGATTTCACTTGAATCTCTTACCTATCAGTTTCATGAACTCTTTGGTCTTCTAGTATTAAACCCTCAGTTTTGCTGATGGAATAGTTATTTATAGGGATGATTTCACTAGGGAAGCCTCTTCACCTTTTCTCATATTTACCTGCACTGTCTAGAAGCTATTTTGCTGGACTGTTCTGCAGAGATTTTAACTGTTTAAACTCCTTCTGAAACTGACGTCTGTAAGTTTGGTTCAGTAGAGGGTGAGAATTAAAAAAAAATTGAGGAATACATTTCTTTTTTACAATCATTTTCTTTTAATAGATCAATATTTAAGAAACAGAACAAAACCAACTCTATCATTTAGCCTCTAACAGTCTACACCACCCAATCTTTCAGAATTTCTTTTTCCTTCCCCCAAAATACTTCGTTCCGGGTTGCCTTGGAGCTTGACAGTTACTTAATGATAATCTAACATTGTTTTATAGATTAATTTTCAAATTCATTTTCTCATTTATTGCTTTGTGAAATAAGCTTGAGAAATAATTGTTGCCAGAATTAATCAAGGCTTCGAGAATTGCCCAATGTGATTCTACAATAAAAAACGGCAAGATAGGAATGCTTTGGGTAAAATTTCCAGAGAATAATTTGCATTGTAAAGTACACACATACAGTGTTACACACACAAACCCAGACACAGACACACACAAAGAGGCATACAAATATTTATTTGGATACAAACACCTTTGAATTCAGTGGGATTCCTTTTCAATTAGGACAGAGAGTATACTTTTGACTGAGATGGCCATCCTCTTCCACCAGCATACAGCTTTGGGGCGGGGAATTCTCACTGCCTTGACACATTGAATAATTCCCTTTACGGGTGAAACTTGCTGCCTTATATATCTTCCTTGAACCCAAAAGGCAGCCATACATACATACATACATACATACATACATACATACATACATACCAGGGGTGGGTTCTAACTTACCTCACTGCCGGTTCGCTTCCTCCCGCGCCGTGTGGCCACGCCTCGTGGGCTTCGTGCGCATGCGCAGTGCTGAAAAATCCAAAAACATTTTAAAAAGCCAAAAACAAGATGGCGATGCATGCGCAGTGCCGGAAATTCGGCTTCTGCACATGCGCAGAAGAAAAAAATAAAATAAAAAAAATTAAAAAAAAATTTTTTTTCAAAAAAAAAAATCCAAAAAAAAGATGATGGCGTCCACAGACCGGCTCCAGTTTGGGTGAACCGGTCCGAACCAGGAGGAACCCACCTCTGATACATACATATACTATATCACACACACTGATTTCAACATAGACTCCCAAGGACTGCCTGGATTAGACCCTGCAGTGTTTGAAATGGTTTACCATTGCCTCCTAGAGATGAGAGAAAGTAACTGATTTAGGGTCACTAAGCTGGGCTACAGGTACAGGTTTCCTGGTTTGAAGTTTGTTAACTTAAGCACTAGAGCACACTAGCTCTCATCATTACCTCTTACTCTTGAGTAATCTTCTTGTCACTCTGGACATTTAAAGTGTTCTTTAAGCAGTTAATTTTTTGAAAATGTTAACAGCCACAGTTTCACATTTTAAAAAGGGTTGGGCTAATGTTAAACCTTTATTATTATTCTAAAGGGAGCACATTCTACTATCCAAAGACACTCAGATGCAAAATTACACTGAGCACTTGAGTCTACATTCTCATGACATTTTAATCTTGCTATGTCTAACCGTGTTTGGCAATATTATTATATCCTCTTTTTAATGAGAAATGAAAGGGATTCTTACAGTTGAAAATTAGGCAGCCTACAAGCACAGAATACCAAAAAATAAAGCAAATGAAACATGAATATGTAATAGCTTTTTAATGGGGACTTAACACTTAACAGAACTTAAGATGTTGTGTGACAGTGAATATAATACACATATACAAAGCTTACGAGCAAAGAAAATGAATAAGTTTAAATGAATAAGTTCATAAAGGGAATATGTTGTTTAGTGCATAACCATGTTATTAAAATATTAAAAAGTTTAGTTGAGCGTTAGTGAAGTATAAAAAATATACACGAGTTAAAATCCGATATAACTGATGAACGTTACAAGTATTACATTATTCTCTGGAGGTAACTCATTTCTTGGGCTGGAATAAAGAGAATTAAGAATGGATTTTGGAGAGTTCAGGTTCTTTTTTGGGGGTGAAATAATTTGACAAAATAGAAGAGGAGGACAATTCCCTTTAGAATTGCATTCGGTAGCAAAACATTAGAACTCTCATAGCAGTAAGCAATAGCACTTAGACTTCTATACCGCTTCACAGTGCTTTACAGCCCTCTCTAAGCGGTTTACACAGTCAGCATATTGCCCTCAACAATCTGGGTCCTCATTTTACCCACCTCGGAAGGATGGAAGGCTGAATCAACCTTGAGTCCCATCAGGGTTGAACTACTGGCAGTCGGCAGAGTTATACTGCATTCTAACCACTGCACCACCACAGCTCTTCTGAGGTTCATGAACTTATATAGTGTTTGAACAAATTTTCACTTCTTATATAGACTAATACTTGCAATTGATCTCTAGGATTAAATGAAATAAAGCAAAACATTCACTCAAAATTTCCTATTGAACAACCTAGGTGGACTTATTTTAGCAATGGAGCATGAAACAATGAGTGAATGTTTTCAGAATAAATGGCTGAGCCAGCCATTTATGATTTCTATAATGACAGGAAAACAGGTTTTGTGCCTATATTTCTAAGACTACCTGATACTATGTAACTATCAATTGCCATTTCATATTAGCTAAATACACTACAAACTGTATTGTATAAATTGTCGCTCTCTCCCTCCCCCTCTCTCCCTCTCTCCCTTCCCCCCTCTCCCTTATCCAATTTATGAAGTTGTTTCATGTCATCTCATTGTTTCTTGTCGGTTGGGGGCAGAATACTAACCCTAGATAGACCAGAACAATAATTGGATGGATGACAAAGAATCATGCATTCGGTGTGCATTGGAATATTTTCAAGCAATACAATTTGCAAGCAAGAAAGAACTGGTTGGAACACAAAATAGACAAAGTAAGAGAAAGTGAAAAAGCTAAACTGCTCGGGGAGTTTAGAATTCAAACAGACAAGTACCTACCACACAATACCCCAAACTTAACAACAGTCAATAAGAAAGACAAAAAAGTCAGGATAATGGAGGTTGCCGTGCCTGGAGACAGCAAAATAGAAGAGAAAGAACTGGAGAAAATCACAAAATACAAAGATCTGCAAATAGAACTAGAATGACTGTGACAAAAGAAAGCATTATGGAACCAATAGTAATAGGGTCCTTGGGTGCAATCCCAAAACATCAAAGCAGCACTTGAACACCATCGGCATAGACAACATTTCCATCAGTCAATTGCAAAAGGCAGCTTTACTCGGAACAGCTTATATCCTGCGACAATACCTCTGACACCATTAAACATCTGCCTATCTTGGGTCCTTGGGAAGGACTTGATAGGTAGATAAAAATGCCATATCCAATCTAAATATCTGGCTGACTTTGCAATCAACCCTAATAATGGCAGAAGCAGGCTAAGGGTTGAGAATGAACATCTAGGGTAGGTAGTAATAATTTATTAAACCTTTATGCTGCCTGATTCTCAGGGTGCAATGTCACAAAGCTGCTTTCTGAACAATTTGTATTTTGTGACTGGGCTCTTTCCTTGTGACAAATACTTTGTGATGAATCTACCTCTCTCATGACAGCCACTTTCCTTAAGCATCCATATATGTTCTTAAATATACCCATTGATCTGAGATATAGAATACTATCTAAGAATTATAACTTCCTTCATTGGTAAGAGAAGACTATTTACTCCCACTGACATCTTTTCAAAAATGTGTGTGGTTACTAGAACATAGAACATCATCAGAGTTGGAAGGGACCTTGGAGGTCTTCTAGTCCAACCCCCTGTTTAAGCAGGAAATCCTAAACCATTTCAGACAGGTAGCTGTCCAGTCTGTTCTGAAAATCCTCCAGTGTTGGAACACTCACAACTTCTGAAGGCAAGCTGTCCCACTGGTTGATTGTTCTCACTGTCAGGAAATTTATCCTTAGTTCTAGGTTTAATTTAATTTAATTTAATTTATTTAATCCCAAGTGCTTTCGGCCATAACACATTTAAGGATAAACTCTTCCACAGCTGCATTACAGTCATTTTGGATTAATTAATCTAAACATTACTTAAAATGCATGCCTGTGCATGCCAACAGGTAATTTTTCTTCAGTCAAAAAACAAAAACAAACCTACAACACAGAGACACACACTAACTTCATGAAAAAGTGTCTTGGTTGTATGTAGGAAGTTTTAGCTCCCCTGGCAACTGGCTCTTAATGTGTCTGATTTATTACTTGCATCTCAGAGTTGTAACTTGTGCATGACAGCTATAATTCAAAATTGGTTGGTTGTAATATGGCAACGCTCGGGCTTTATAACACATAACTGATTTTCGAATGATTGACACCGAGATTCATTTGGCGTTCCCATTTATTATTTAAAACACACATGCACAAGAAAGGCAATCTAGAGGTCAATTTGCTCTTACAGCAAAATGTGTGTAAAAGCAATCAGCATGAAAAAAAGGATGGAATCATGAATCAGAAATATTCACAAATATGTGCTTTATCGTTGACCTCATCTCTTTCCAAAAAAATCAAAAACAAACCCCAAACCCTGCTTTGATAAAAACCTAATGGGTGCTTGAGAGAACTGCTTTATCAGCAAGCAAGCAAGCAACTAGCTCACTTACCAGTTGCTGTGTCCACAGAATGCGGGATACCGAAATAAACCAAGTCACTGGGGATGGAGGGAATTGATGCTTGTGATGCAGAAATGAGAGAGAGAGAGAGAGAGAGAGAGAGAGAGAGAGAGAGAGAGAGAGAGAGAGCTTTGGGCAGGGGGTTACTTGTAAGTGTTGACTTTCGATAATTGCATCTCTTTGTCAACACTGTTATGCAGATTATTTTCAAAATTCAAAGTGGAGGCAGCGGAATTAACTTGTCCTGAGCACTGTGGGTGCCACAGTTTGGTTAGCTCTAACAATAATAGCACAGAATAAACGTTGCGGTTTACATTGCCAGCTTGCGTCTTTAGGATTTTTGGCAAACAGTCCAAACCAGTCCTGTTTCGTAAACAGAATTGTCATTTTTCCATTTAGTTAAACTATGATTGTACCATTCCACACTGCCCAGCAGTCAGTTCCAGAAAAAGAAATGCCTAAAAGTCTAGAAGAATTAAATCTAAAGAAAGCAATGAAAATTAGAATGCAGTTTCTCTCTTCTAGTTCCTCTTCTAGTATTTCTTATTAAATCCTCTACGTCAGGGGTGTCAAACTCAAGGCCCAAGGGCCAGATCCGGCCCACGAAGTGCTTAGATCTGGCCCGCGGGGCCATTCTGGAAGCAGCAAAGGACTGGCCCGCGGTGCCTCTGCCAGCGAAAATGGAGCTTCATTTTCGCTGGCAGAGGGCTGCAGAAGGCCATAGTGGCTGAAAATGGGGCACAGGGTGGCGCGCGCAGCCCCTCCTGAGCTCTGTTTTTGCTGGCAGAGGGCTATCAAAACAAACTAAAAACAAAACAAAACGAGAAATGTTTCCTCTTTTGCATTTGAGCATGCAAGAAGGAAAGGAGAAAGGGAATGAGGAAAGACAAAGAAAAAGAAGGAAAGATGGGAAGAGAGCAAGGAAGGAAAAAGAAGGAAAGAGGGGAAGGAAGAAGAAAGGAGAATGAAGAGGGAAGAAAAAAGAAGGAAGGAAGGAAGGGAGGGAGGAAGGAAGGAAGGAAGGAAGGAAAGATGCCTTAGCACTTGGCCAGCACAGGTGCCTCGAACACGAGTCCCATGTCACGCCCACCAGGGCCACGCCCACCCCATCACCATGCCCACCCCCAGCCACGCCCTCCCGGCCCTCCGAGGTCAAACACAACCCTGATGCGGCCCTCAATGAAATCGAGTTTGACACCCCTGCTCTACGTGGTTGTCTCTTGGGCAAGGATGAGAAAGACTAAAATCTTTTGGATTACCTAAAAACTTTGCTGGCAAATTTTCAGGAATTTTTTTTTTTTACCTTGCCTTTAGAAAGACCAAACAAAATAAAACAAAACAAAAAAACCCTTAGTGGCTGTGTCTTTTCTGTGTTGCCATACTTTACGCAGTCTTGAGGAAAAGGTCAAAACAAGGCCAAAAAAAATCAGAATATAGGACTAGTGCAGGTTACCATTTGCAGTACATTAGCTTGTCAATATATAATAATAAAATCATCAGCAATACCCTGCCAAACGAAGTGATACAATGCCCTTGCTTTCTCACATTTTTGATTAGGTCTTTAAAAAGCGCTAATCACTTGATGGGATTTTAGAGACAGTTGGGTTTTCAAATTGGTACAGATATAATATGGAAAAACAACTAACTAACCACTCGCATTCATCCACAATAGCCATTATACTAGCAAAACTGAAGATAAACTAATACAAGGATGATATGACCCAGCTTCTGGTGTTCTCCCTGTCACTATATAGGGAGTCTTCAATTAACAACTGCAGATTCAGCGACTGTTCAAAGTTTTGACAGCATTGAATGAGTGATACCTCAAAGTTCACCTGCCACAGTACGCTGTAGTAACATGATCACAATTTGAGTGCATAGCAACTGGTTCATAGGATGGTTGCAGAATCTCCCAGTCGTGTGATCACCATTTGCAACCTTCCCTGCCCGCTTCCCACAAGAAACCAATGGGGAAATTGTTAGGGAAGATCACAAGTTGCTCCAACTGCTTTTACTCCTGAGGAGACCTGCTATAGAGTATGAGATCCCGGGGATCTGTTACTCGATGGTGCACGCCCACATGCAGTGTCCCCAAGTCAGGCCGCAGCACCCTCCCGCATGCACACCTGCCCTCCATAGCACATCCGCTGCCTAGCTGAGCTTGCACGATGCCTCAGCAAGCCCCCATCTGCTGTCCTAGCATTCACCTGTCTTGTTTGTGAACCATCTAAGGAAAGGTTTGTAATTGGGACTTGCAGCTTCTGGCTGGCTTCCCCATCAATTTTGCTTGTTGGAAGCCAGCAGGAAGTTGCAAGTCCCAGTCATGTGATGTCCTCGCTTAATGACCCGTGATCTTCACTCAGTAATGGCAGTGGGGACTGCCAGGATTGCGGTCACTAAGCAATGCAGCCATGTGACATCATGCCTTATGAGCGCATCACTCCCAAAGACCTTAGCTGAGCAAGGTCTACCTCTACAGAATATTCTTGATTCTTGTTATAGCCCCTTTCACAGCTTATTTATCTGCACAGTGAACTTGGTATATTACCAAACTTTTCTAAAGCATTACAATGATTCAATAATATGATTATATATTCCAAACTGACATATATAATCAGATATCCCCCCCCCATTTTAAAAATATGTTCCACAAGAATCTTGTGAGCATAGTGTGGCTGAGAGAGTGGCTGCCCAAAGGCCATTTCATAATCCTCAAGTCCCCTTTATCAAATACTGATGCTCTGTCTAAGAGGCCTGATTGAGCTGTTCTTCAATCACACCTTTAATGTCCAGAATACAGTAATTCCATAAACAGACTGGGTAAAATACAGAAGAGGCTGCTTAGTTTGGTGTGATATCAGGGGGGAAAAAACCCACCAGAGTGCAGATACAGGGGAAGGACTTTTTTTTTGCTCTACCATCTTCCTTTTTAATTTTAAATTAAAACAGCTCTTATTCTTCACTGACAATTTGAGATATGTGCTTTTTCTTTGTTTCCTCTGCTCATTTCATCATTCTGATGTATTCTTTCATTACTGAAGCTGTGTACTGTTACTATGGAATGCTTTGCTAATATATTCTTCAGAGGGCTTCTCTTATTGAATAAAGAAATATATAAAGATATTGTACATCACGGTGATTCAATTAAGCAGGTATCTTAAAGTACACAGGATGTTAGAAGATAGCGAATGCTTGCAAGTTACTGTTCAGCGTTGTGCTATAATAGCATAATTTGTCATTTTCATAAAAAGTCAATATAATCTAATGAGGGAAGAACAAATAGTATCATTAAATATGTACTCTAATAGCAAAACTACTTCTGCATTTTTAAATCAATAGCTGTTCTGCAAGAAGCCAATTAATATGTATATGATGCTATGCTTGAATGGCTAAATTGCGTGCTTTGCCCTGTTATGTGTGTGTTTGGTGTGCATGTACTGTATGTTTTAGCTTAGATTTTGAATTTTTGCTTGAAGCTTCTGGAGTACCAAGAAAAGCACAAGGTCTATTTGGAGGTAGCATGGGGATGGGGGGATGGGAAGTGACAATACACAATGCATGTATTGTCACTTCCCATCCACCCATCCCCATGCTACCTCCAAATAGACTTTGTGCTTTTCTTGGTACTCCAGAAGCTTCAAGCAAAAATTCAAAATCTAAATCCCATGACTTCTCATGTCCAATTTCAGGATGCAAGTACAAAAGCCTAGGATTTGGGTTTTGTTAACATGACACATGCTTTGTCATTTATTTTTTTCATCACTGGAGCAAGTAATGAGTGCCTACAGTTGTGTCATCAGCTTTCATGAACCATAAAAGTGCAGATACTTCAGTACATGGAATGAATTAGTGAGTGAAGGAAGCCTTCCTCCATATTTGAATGCCTCTCATTGAAACAATCATAGGCACAGTGCTGGCTGTTGTATTAGAAGGAACACTGAGTAAGACACCTTTATTTATTTGTGAAATTTGCATGCTGCCTATCTCTCTACCAAGTGACTCTGGTTGGCTTACAGAGGTCATATAAAGCAGAATAAAACAATTACAGGATTAAAACATCAAACATTAAAAACTAAAATATGAACATTAATATTAAAATTGATCAAAAGAACCAATGCCTATATGAGGTAGAGGTGGGATATTGTACTAGTCTACTAGCCACCCTCAAAATGGGATGTCCCTATGGGCCCCACAAGCTAGTTGGCAAAGCCAGGTTTTGGGGCTCTTTCTGAAGGCCAAAAGGGTAGGGGTGGATCTCAAATCAAGGGCCATGATATTCCAAAGGGCAGGAGCCACAGCAGAGAAGGCACTTTTCCTGGACCCTGACAGATGCAATTCCTTGGCTGATGGAATTTGGAGCATGCCCTTTCTATACTTCCAGACTGAGTGGGGTGGGTCAATCCCATTGGGGTGAGATGGTTCCTCAGATAACTTGGCTCGTGCCACAAAGGGCTTTAAAGGTGATAACCAACATCTGAGGATTCACCTTCACCTTAAGGATTCTCGTTTGCTTTAATTTCTTGCTATATGTCCATATGAATTAAGGCATAACAAGCAGGGGTGGGCTTCAAAATTTTTAGCAAGGGGTTCTCTGCCCAGTTGCTGGGTGGGTATGGCCATGGTGGGTGTGGCCCAGTTGGCCTTCTGCACCATGGCGGGGGGGGGCATTTTTGCCCTCCCCGGGCTCCGGAGGCTTTCCTTGAGCCTCCGGGAGGGGGAAAACAGCCTCCCCAGGCTATGGAGGCCCTCTGGAGGCCAGAAACGGGCTCATTTCCGGCCTTCCTGAACTTCTGGTAGGCCCGTTTTTCGCCCTCCCCAAGCCTCCGCACGCGCCCTGTGTTTACCTGCATCCAAAACAGGCTGCGTGGGGACTCCTGGGAGGGGTGGGGTGGGGTGGGCAGGGCCAGTCAGGAGTGGGATTTGGGGGTTCTCCGAACTGCACAGAATCTTAGCTAGAGGTTCTCCTGAACCCCTGCGAACCCCCAGCAGCCCACCCCTGATAACAAGTGTACCAAGAAATAACCTTTTCCCATAGTAGCCTTTACCCTTGGCAAGTCCCTACCCTTTTAGCCTTCAGGACATCCACTGTTCCCTCAGGCAGTGGGTAGAGCAAGACACAATCTATGACTTATTTGTTGGAGGTATTTCAGAAGAATGGTGGAAGTACTAGAGCAGGGGTGCCAAACTCAAGGCCTGGGGGCCAGATCCAGCCCATGGGGTGCTTAGATCTGGCCCGCGGGGCTGCCCTGGAAACATCAGAGGCCTGTGGTGCCTCTGTCAGCAAAAATGGAGCTCGGGAGGGCTGCATGGCAGTCTGCCAATGAAAATTGAGTGTGCTGCCTTCCTGAGCTCTGTTTTCATTGGCAGACCGCTGCCAGAAAAAATGGAGCTCGGGAGGGCTGCGTGGCGGCCTCCTGCAGCAGTCTGCCAACGAAAATTGAGTGTGCTGCCTTCCCGAGCTCTGTTTTCATTGGCAGACCGCTGCAGGAGGCCGTCGCAGCTGAAAACAGAGCTCGGGACTGTGGGGAACCCTGGGAGCTCGGGATCTGGTGCCCTGGGAGCTTGAGGGTCAGGCTGGACACTTGCCCTCTGCTGCCTAGGGCTCTGGACAGCCTGTGCCACCATCCAGGGTCCTCCATGTGGTCTGAGAGGGACAGGGAGGCTCCTCTGGATGACAAGGGTTTGGCGCTCTTCCTGGTCTTGCCTTCCTCCACTGGAGACAGTGGATTCCCCCAGCCCTGCCCAGGCCACCACAGGTGCCCCCAACATGAGTGACATTGAGCTGGCCATGCCCACCCTGGCCATTCTCACCCAGCCCTCGAGGTCAAACGCAACCCTGATGCGGCCCTCAATGAAATCGAGTTTGACACCCCTGTACTAGAGTTTTTGTTTTTATAGGTTTTTTTTTTTACAGTTTTCTTGTTGTGAGCCACTCAGAGTTGTATTCCAACATGGGTGGTCCTACACATTCTTAAATAAATAACCCCTGATGTGGCAGCAATTAAATTTGAACAAAAGTACCAAACTGCCAGTTTCTTTATTTAACATGAGCTCTGTGTGGAAATAGTTCTTCTCTAATACTAAATGCTGCAGGAACATTATCCAGCTTTTTAACTTTTTCAGTAATTGCTCAAAGCCTCATTGTAGGGGTCACGTCAAATCTAAGACATTTTGCTTTAGAATAAGGTCAATTTTCATTTCATTGTTATCACACATTAAAGAGCTAAACTACATTTTCAACTGCAAATTGGAGTCAAAAAAGGAATAGCAGCCTTTAGATTTTTATTAGGAGTGAAGATATTCAAAATTATATGAATTTATTTATTTGACATTAGGGCTGTTGCTCATTTTTTGCCCACCAAAAAGGTTTTGCCTGCCAGTGAATTCTGCCATCAAAATATAATATCTTCAATAGCATTCTGTAAAACATATCTGTGCAACTGAATTGTTGATTAATAAAAGTTAACAAAATCTGCTTTTGTGAATTAATCTGTCACTGGGCAAAAACCTTTTGTATGTGAAATTTGATCCTTACTGGTGAGCAAAAAAGGAACAGGAGCTGAAATCAGTTCTAGAACTGACAAGAATTTTGTTAATGTGTAAAAGAGAAAATATAAAGGCCTTTATGTTTATTGAAACTGTGAAATGCTTTTTCATACCTTCATACTTCCCTGTAATAATGAGTATGAGTTTTTTAACTCCACTAATTATGGGTTAAAATGAGATATGTGTGCTTGAGTACACATAACATTGTTCTAATTTTTTAAAATAAAATACTGTCATTGGCAACAATATGCTATGTAAAAGCATTCCATGGGAATGTATTTCACTCAGTGAGCTGTCACAACTCTTTCTTCAAATTTCCTCTCTGCTGACTTGATCCAATTATTCATTCCTAGAATATAATGATATTACTGCACTGTATTATTGAATCACATTAGATATTACGGCAGGTAGGTTCAAAAAAGACTGTTAATATTTTGCACTCCTACCTCACTATTAGCAAGAAAGCTCATTAATCATTTAGCAAGACATCACCTTACATAGGGCCCTTGTCAGCCAAAACTGAGCACTGCTATTGGAAAAATCAGATTTCACATTATTATCCTGCTGCTCCCTCCAAATTAGCACTGCATATGGTCAGTGCTTACTTCTGAATTAAAAAATGCAAGTGAATTTTAAAACGAAATAGATATATATTTAATCCATGAAAACTATTTAGAATGCCATGCTAGTCATGTTAGAAACCAAGTCTCTTGCCTTGCCTTGACAACCCTTTCAACCTATGGTGTTCTCTCTCCCAGCTATTCATAGAATAAACTTTGCATATCTCATATTTGATTTGGACAGTTCATGTTTACTCCTATTGGTTTTCAGCTTTCCTTTCAGCTTCACTTACAATATGGCACCCTATAAATTACTTCCAGAGGATTGTGGTCCTTGGCTATGAAAAAATGTTAATAATTACTGTCAACCACTATCTATTTTTTAAATAAAACATTAGAATCTGTTTCAGAGGATTGTACATTTGCTGACTTCGCCGAACACATAGGCTTGCCCAAAGAGGGAGTGAAGTTTCAGTGACTTTCATGGGCAAATTACAGGATCAGCCAAGTATTACTTGCCCAATATCAAAATCAGTTGGTCAGCTTCCTTGCTCTGTTTAACATCAAACTGTTTTTCAATTGTTCTACCAGTATAGCTCAGATTCCTCCTTCTTCAAGATCTTTCTGATCCATTCTCCTAAGAGCCTTCATAAATTGAATACCGAAGGGATACCGAAGTAGAAAATGGTATGCAAATGTATCCTTTTCTGCTTGGTTTTCTCTAAGCCAGTTCTTTCCTACTTACTATTTCCTGGACCTTCTCCACTATATGGATTTTGTTTGTTTGTTTATGGTTGGGAGATGAAGAAGAGATTGGCAAGGAGAAGTAGAGAGTATGAGGTATGAGCCATTTCACGTTTTTTGCCAAATGAAAGGGAATTGCACCAAACCTGAAATGAAAAATCCATGAAAGCTTTCCATGTTCTTTCTTGGTTTTTTTTTCTTGTTCTTCCTCATTAGTGCTTTAAAGCTTCTCAAGGAATCAATTTAGCATTTAGATGGCAGAAAAAAAGACCCCCCCCCGGATTAGATCAAATATTCTGTCTGCTTCTCTTTTTCTTTTAAATGGGTGACATGCTTTCTTTAGGAAGTTCATACACACATATCTTCTTATACCGCAATGGGATTGGCTTGTCTCAAGGTTGACTCAGCCTTCCATCCTTCCGAGGTGGGTAAAATGAGGAGCCAAATTGTTGGGGACAATATGCTGATTCTGTAAAATCGCTTAGAGAGGGCTGTAAAGCACTGTAAAGCGGTATATAAGTCTAAGTGCTATTGCTAAGTGCTATTGTCTCTCTCGCTCCAGCAGAAAAGGCTTACTTCAGATCCCGTCTGCCAAAGAATTTAAGCATATGGGATCTAGGAGAAGAGCCTTTTCTTCTGTGGCCTCTGGCTTTTGGTGAGGTTCCCCCACCCTCACACATCCTCCTGGTTTTTAGTTTATTATTTAATCTTTTTAATTTTATTGTTATGTATTATCTTTTTTTACTTTTTTAATCATTCTGCAAGCATCCCAGAGTCACTACAACAGTGAGATGGGATGCAAATAAATGCAGGCTTGTGGCCTACAATAAAGTGTTTCTGTTATGATCAGATGAACCCAATAAACTGCTCCCATTTTAGGATTGCATCACTGTTTAAGTAAACTTCAGGTCAAGCTATTGTCTCCCATGATTCTCTTGACCTCAAACCAAATTTGGGAGGGAGGGATTTGAGGTTCTACATTGTAGAATATTTAAAGGTGTTGTCATCCCATTCTAAATGAGATATGCTAAGTTTATCCTATCAATAGCTGGGAGGGACAACACTAGAGGTTGAAAGGGTTGCCAAATCATGGCAAAAGACTGAGCTTTTTATAACATGTCTAATATGGCTGGTACATCAGCTAAGCTTAAGTTGTTCAGCACCAGTCTATTTTCACCTAGGGCCTTAACCCTGATCAGAGAACACAGACAACAGGAGCAAGGCTATTCAGGGGCAATAGTTGACTTGCCCATAGACCAGGGGTCTCCAAACTGGGTAATTTTAAGTATTGTGGACTTCAATTTCCAGAATTCTCCAGCTAGCATGGTTGGCTGAGAAATTCTGGGAGTTAAAGTCCACAAGTCTTAAAGTTACCAGGTTTGGAGACTCCTTGCCATAGACCATCCATATCATAGTGTTTCTTCATGTAAATGTAAAGAAGATGGCTAGGCAGTTGGGGTACTAGCTTAATGTACAAGGCTGCAAGGGATAATCTGGACAAATGAAGTCTGTCTTGGCATTAGTGTTAGGTCCATCCTGGTTTGGAGCAAAAAGAAATACCGGAAAGAGTCATGAGAAAGACAACTGTAAAGTATCAGAGAAAAGTCAACTTAGAGCTTCTGCTACAGGGCAACATTTCTGGATTTATATAAAAAAAAAATACTTTGGCAAAACAAGGCAGGTGATATGAATTCTTAGGGGCCAAAGACAGTCAACACCCCTGACACTTACTCTTTACTTAGATTATTATATACAGATATGAATATTTATTAAACTGTATCATACTAGTATCAAATACAGCAACTTTGCATTTTAGACTGTGTCAGCTTTTCCTTTAAATTCTATCCAGCGGTGAAGAACAAAATCGTTTACAGATGAAATGTATTATCAAGATTTTCAGTTGAAAGAGGTATTCTGATTTATATAGAAATAATCTCTTGTGAGTCAAATCATGAACTTGACCTAGGAAAACATTCAGAAAAATAATGTGTACTTTATGGTGCATTACATGCTAAAAAGTTTCAGATGAGGAAACTAGGTTTATGGTAGAAATGTGCTAGAACTAATTTTCTTCTCCAGACGGTTGAGTTGTCCAAATGAAGAAAGGGAAGGTCACTGAGCTCAGATGAAGATTCCCACTGAGTTACATCTAGCTGGGCTGCAGTCTTATAGCTACAAATCTGTGTTCATCTTATTGAACTCCGGCTGGGTTTACATAACATTAGAAGGCATCCTATGCTTTGTTCAGGGCAATCTGTGAAGCCACTTGTAATTTGTAAACTATGGTTTGTAGCTTTGTAGCTAAAGTAAAAACAACAACACCAAATTGTTATTTCTGAATGAGTGATATTTTGAATGTTTGGCATACTTTGCTTAGGGATTGGCATTTAGCTTCAGTTGTTACTAACTTAACAACTGCAGTAGCTCACTTAATCACTGTGGCAAGAAAGGTCGTAAAATGGGGCAAAGCTCACTTGACAACTCTCTCACCTAGCGTAAGAAATGTGGGGCTCAATTGTGGTCATAGGTCGAGGACTCCCTGTATAGGCCTTTAAGCTGGGAGCTTGTGCACAGAACCTAGCGCAGGTATTATGAAAACTGGCCATCCTTGGGGTATCGCTGTTGTCATTATTAAGTATAAATATTTGGATATCATCTTGCCAGGTATGCTTTTCATGTTATGGTTTTAAATCAGTTTGCTTGAGTTAATAATAAGGTTACAATCTCTTTATTCACTGGAGTGCTCATTGTCTCTGGATCCCAAAGGACCAATTGTCTGGGCAGCTAATCACTGCCCCAAATACTTGGGCCAAAACAGTGGAGAACACAAATCCTTTCATTCCTGCTATGGTTTGACACATTTTTTTATACATATTAGCCTTCTAATATCTTATAATAAAATCTTCATAAGATACAATCAAGTTATTGTTTACTGTCATTACCTAGCAATGATATCATCTGAACCTTCAAGAAGCTGTACATATTATTAAAATGTAATTTATCCATTTATCTACATGGTTTAAGTGTAAAAATAATCCATCACTTAAAATCAAGATGCTATTCAGACTAATAAATTTCATTGTCTGGGTTGATCCAATTATCAGTGCATGCCATATGTTTTTCACCATTTTGTTCATTTTCTATACTTGTAATAAATAATAAATACTATGCCAAAAATGTATGAGTAAAAACATAATTTTAAAGAATGGAAATAGTTATTTTTTTTACATGTAAGCAGATTGGAATGTAAATATGCTTTTGTTTTCAATGTGGCGTCTTTAAATATGCTTATTTTGCCATATCTGATCATCATTACTTTCCCCTGCAAAATATTCAGTTTTAGAATAATCAATTGCCTAATTCTTTACTTGGACAAGTACGTGTTCTTCAGAGGTGCTTTCTATTTTTTACTACTACTACTACTACTACTACTACTACTACTACTACTACTACTACTACTACTACTACTACTACTACTACTACTGTCATATGTACACTATGAGCTCATGCACCGGAGAAAAAATCCTTGTGTGTACTATGATCATACTTGGCCAATAAAGTATTCTATTCTATTCTATTCTATTCTATTCTATTCTATTCTATTCTATTCTATTCTATTCTATTCTATTCTATTCTATTCTATTCTATTCTATTCTATTCTATTCTATTCTATTCTATTCATACTCTTTTTCTACTCAGGTATGCTCTAGTCAGAAACAAAATGTATCTGGTGGTGGTTATTAGCTATACGTATATGAATGGGACTTTAAGGAACTGTATCATCCATTATATAACCTGGAATTATCACACAATCATGGGTGGATTATGACCTTGGCACTGTTTTTGATTGTGAGGACAATGTGCAAAATAAAGAGGCTGAAGCTGGTTTTCTTCCTTTCTTTCCAAAACAGGGATTTCATCTGAGCTGTTACAGACTTTTTTTTTTTTTTTAGGAAACAAGTACTTAAGGGAAAGGAGATACAAGGGGCTTTATTATTGTAAATCCTGTTCACCTGTTTTAAAACATTAGAAAGCACTGTGAAATGCTTTAATCCAGGTAATCCTTGATTTACCACCATTCATTCAGTGACCGTTCAAACAGCACTGAAAAAGGTGACTGATGATTGTTTTTCACCCTTACAATAGTGGTGAAATCCAAATTATTTTACTACCGGTTCTGTGGGCGTGGCTTGGTGCACGTGGCAGGGGAAGGATACTGCAAAATCTCCATTCCCACCCCACTCCGGGGCCAGCCAGAGGTATTTGCCAGTTCTCCGAACTACTCAAAATTTCTGCTACTGGTTCTCCAGAACCTGTCAGAACCTGCTGGATTTCACCCCTGCCTTACAACCATTGCAGCATCCCCATGGTCACATGATCAAAATTTGGATGCTTGGAAACTGGCAAATATTTATGATAGTTCCAGTTTCCTAGGGTCGTGTGATGGAGGAACATGGGTGGTTAAGAAATATGAAATATAAACAAATAAATAAATAACCAAGCAAGCAACCTTCTGCGACCTTCTGGCAAGCAAATTCAATAGGGAAGCCAGATTCATTTAACAGTTATGCTAGTAACTTAACAACTGAAGTGATTCACTTAACAGCTGTGGAAAGAAAGGTTGTAAAATGAGGCAAAACTCATTGAACAACTGTCTTGCTTAGCAATGGAAATTTTGGACTCAATTATGGTCATAATAGCAATAGCAATAGCAATAGCAGTTAGACTTATATACCGCTTCATAGTGCTTTATAGCCCTCTCTAAGCAGTTTACAGAGTTAGCATATTGCCCCCAACAATCTGGGTCCTCATTTTACCCACCTCAGAAGGATGGAAGGCTGAGTCAACCTTGAGCCGGTGAGATTTGAACCGCCGAACTGCAGCTAGCAGTCAGCTGAAGTAGCCTGCAGTGCTGCACTCTAACCACTGCACCACCTCGGCTCATAAATCAAGGACTACCTGTAAATGTATAGGACAAAGCCATATTTTTAGAGCCTTTTGGAAAAGCAGTAGGGTCGGGCCAACTGTACCTTAGGAGAATGATGTTCCATAAATAAGAGGCTACTACCGAGAAGGCCCTTTTTTGTGGTCCCACCAGTTGACAATTCCCAACTGATGGGACCTGTAACATGCCCTGCCTTCCCATCCTGGTGGGCCGGGGTGGATGTAATAGTGCAGGAGAGGATCCGGGGGCACCTTATATTATTTGCACAGGCTTGTTGATCACGAAACAGTTCTAAAAATGTCTACTTCTCTCTTAAATAATAGCTTCTACCACAACTGGTATATATATATTTCTGCAGAAATATTAAAATGTGACAAAATGTCTTCTGTTATAAAGCTCACACTGTCCATAAATCTATTGAAATAAGTACAGGCATTCCAATTTGTCCCCAGACTATTGAAAAATGCTAATAGCAAATGGAGCTTAAAGAGCAGCATGTGACATTTGGTTTCATTTTTAGTAATTTTCGCTAAAAACACACACACAAGGAAAAAAACAAAACCCCAGCACAGCCTTAAAAGCAGCAGCTCTAATTGTATTGCTCTGGTTTGGGCTCTTAGATAAAATGGAATAAGTGATTGGATCTACAAGTGATCGGATCTGCTTAGGATAAACACCAAGACTGAATCCAGCTAGTTTTGGTAAGACTCTAGACAAAAAAGATGTTATATCTTGAATGATATTTATGCTGTTATTCATGCCAAATTCCTGGTAGGATCCCCCTACCAAATCATCTATCTATCTATCTATCATCTATCTATCTATCTATCTATCTATCTATCTATCTATCTATCTATCTATCTATCTATCTATCTATCTATCTATCTATCTATCTATCTATCTATCATCTACACACACACACACACACACACACACACACACACACAAAATCACAGCACGTGCTTGTGGGCGGCGGCTTGGAAGCAGAAAACCAAAGTGTATTACACTGCAAATACTCTCTTGTTGATGTCAGAAAAGAGACAATTTTCTATCCCATGACCATATCCGGTAATGGAACCTGGATGGGGGAAGGCGGGACAGCATGAGGAAAACAAGGTTGGAAGAGGGCCACTTGCAAAATAAAATCTGAGACACACTGCTAGAGATACCTTAATATGAAGCGAAAGAGTGTTCTTTTATAAGTGGTACTCACTAGGAATATTGATAGAAGAAATTGGTTTCTAATCTGTCCCAAAGGTGCTTTTTTCCCCCAAGATGCAACTGGACTTTCTTGTTTTTTCTTTGAAGACATTTCGCTTCTCATCCAAGAAGCTTCTTCAGTTCTGACTGGATGATGGAGTATGGAAGGATTTATACTCCTTGCAGACAGCTGGTCATTTGCATTCTTTTATAATAAGAAAGTCCAGTTGCCTCTTGGGAAAAAAAAAGCACCTTTGGGATAACCATGATCTGGATGACTGAGAATCTCCATAGACATTTCTAATCTGTCATTAATGTGGTCAGTGTTGCATCTCCAGAATTCCCACAAGATAACAACCCCCAAGGCATTTGTGCATTGATAGGCATGAACATTTATACGGATAGTCGTTGATTTACAGCCATTCATTTAGTGATTGTTCAAAGTTACAACGGCACTGAAAAAAGTGACGTGACCATTTTTCACCCTTACAGGTGTTGCAGTATCCCCATGGTCACAAGATCAAAATTCGGATGCTTGGCAACGGGCTCATATTTTATGACAGTTGCAGTGTACCGGGGTCATGGGATCACCGTTTGCGACCTTCTGTCAAGCAAAGTTAATGGGGAAGCCAAATTCATTTAACGGCCGTGTTATTAACTTAACAACTGCAGTGATTCACTTAACAGCTGTGGCAAGAAAAGTCGTAAAATGGGACAAAACTCACTTAGCAACTGTCTTGCTTAGCGACAGAAATTTGGGGTTCAATCATGGTCATAAGTCGAGGACTGCCTGTAATTTGATGCCTCAGATAAATGGAACTCTCATCCTTATGCAGATGTTTTGGAAACCTGAAACAATCGTGCTACCTCTTTAACAGAACCTATAATTTTCTCAGTTCTATTGCTAGAAACACATCAAGGAGGCTTCCAAGCAACTGGGTGAGTTTCAGTCAAGTTTTGACACTACCTATTTAGCACATCATCCAGATATAATTACTTGGGGATTTTTCACAGTTGTGAACTATTGAACGTTTCTCCATTCACTCCTTGAAACAAAAATAAAATAACTGCTGAGATTGTTTTTTTTTTTTTAAAGTAAAATGCATGGGAAAACCTATTTCTCAAGAACCTGAGCTATGAGGTGGCTTGGCTGCAGCCTTCTCTTTCAATCATCCCTACCTTTCTGAATGATTAAACAATCATTTAATTCACGTTTGTTGAATTAAAGGTGTGGGGGGGGGAGAGAGAAGCTTCAGAACCAACCATGCAAAGGCAAATCCAAGATCCGAAGCTCTAAAACCACGATGATATATCTCAGTGGGAGACTGATTGGCCATGATCTACTTTGCTCTGGGTTCGTACAGAAATGAAATGATGATAATAGCACGAATGTCCTTGAAGAGAAAACAGATCAAAATTCCCATTTATCCCTAATGAACCACTGATCCATATCTAGCTTGAAAAGAATCACACGCATGAGCGCACACCCAGACATGCACAAAGCTTATGTATCTGATCTTTAATTGGACAATATGCTTCTCTCTCAGTCTAAGTATTGAGCAAGCATGCCTTGCCTATATTAGCCCCTAACTGATTAATAATGAAATTAATGTTCTGCTTTTCTCCAGAAGTTTCGGTTGGCTTTTATGGGGACATTCTATCATTTGTAACACCCCCCACAGAAACCCTGTGAAGTAACTTAGGCCCAATCATCTTCTATGGCTGATGGACTGAAAGCTGGGCCTCCCTATTCCAAGCTCAACAGTTTCATCTCTACACTTCAAGAAAGAAAGAAAGAAAGAAATTTCAAGGCACCTGGGATGATCTCATGGCAGCTACACCAGAAGCAGCCAGATGGTTAGGTTCCTTAGATATCGAATTATAACATCTATCCCATTGCAATTCTATGGCACAATATTATGGTGATTTTATTATGGTTGTATCTTAGTTTAATATTCATATATTGTATTCATATATTGTATTCATATATTGTGCTCATATATTGTATTATCCACATACCTTGTGTGTGTGTGTGTGTGTGTGTGTGTGTGTATACTACATAAAAAATAAAAAAAATTATGTAGTATATATACACACACACACATAAAATAATTTTTTTATTTTTTTAAATAAAAAAATAAAAATTTCTACATAATACTAGCTCTCTAAAAAAAAACACTAGTTTTGAAAGATTTCATATGTTGCTGTATTGTTTCTATCACATTTCTTTATAAAACTGGGATCCCACCTTTAATTAAAAAAAATCAATAATGCACTTAGAATTGGTCTATGCCAGTGATGGCGAATCTATGGCACACGTGCCGGAAGTGGCATGCAGAGCAATCTCTCCGGGCACGCCAGCCGTTGCCCATTGCTCTTCTGGGTTCCGGCGTGCACATGCACACCGGCCAGCTGGTCTTCGCGTGCATGTGAGTGCCGGAAACCGGAAGAGCAGCTCCCTGGTGTGCATGAGCTTCCGGCCAGCTGGTCTTCGCGCACGCATGCATGCCAGAAACCAGAAGACCAGGTGACCGGTGCACATGTGCACCCCGGAAACCAGAAGCTCAGTTTCCCAGTGCGCACATGCGTGCCGGGGAAGTGCTCTTCCGGTTTCCAGTGCTCCCGCCTGTGCACGCTGGGAAGCTGCTCTTCTGGTTTCTGGCGCTCCCCCGCGCACACTCCCATTTCAGCACTCGGTGGCGAAAAGGTTCGCCAACACTGGTCTATGCTGCATTTTTAGTTAAAAATAAAAATAACATTTGGCTATTTAAAAAAATAATATTTTTAAAACTATGGTTTGGGGGCAGCCAAAGTTTAACAGACCTGTTTGGTTTAACATTGACCAATTAAATATATGAACAACAAGCACCTCCCCAATATTCAGTTATCTTGTGAGAACAAACATCATTCAACTCAGCAGTTACCTTGCAAACAAACAAACAAACAAACAAACAAAAAAGTGAAGAAAAGTAATGTAATTTAGTGTATCCCAAATAAACTTTATTGGATGCCTTTGGGCCACTCGCTAGCTTTTAATTCAACCTCTTCCATAAATTTGCTCTGGGGGTGGGGGGGAGAAATGAAGAAAATAGTGCTATGGATGCTGCCTATGAACTCTCAGAGGAAAAGTATGATATAAAAACTACCACATCAATGTATCATTTTAAAATAAAAGCTAAACATTCCTACAACACTTTGCAAAGCTTAGACTTTCAGACTTAATGCAATCAGCAGTCCTCAGAATCACTTCCAAAAAGCAGGCAGGCATTATGTTTTCCACTGCATATAATAGCCCTGGCTTGGGATGAACCGTTCTGCAAAAGAACATACTTGGGAATGAGATAATGGCATGAATAACTCCGAAATTGCAAAAGCTAATGCGGCATCCAGCTCATCAAATGCAAACAATTCCCTTGGGATTCTTCTGAATGCTCTTTATGGGTACAATTAACATATGAATAACCACTTGCAGCAATGTGAAATCTGACTTAACAGTTGACATTTCTTTGTGTTGTTGAAAAACAGGTACTTACGTATTCTTCGTAAGACTCATGTGCTGGTAGAGGGGGAGCCCTGTAACCTGGTACTGCCGGAACTCCTCTGGCTCGAGGGGTAGGGACCCCTCTGGTGGCGGGTGGCACCGGGAGTACTCCGCGGGACACTGGCGTTCCTCTTGCTACTTGAGCTCCTCGTCCGGGTGGTGGTGGAGGGATGGCACTCCCACGCCCCCTAAGAGTGAACAGAGCAAGCTGGTTATTGTGATAAGGAGTGCTAAAAAAAATGAAAGATTTATAAAGGTACATAAAAGGATTTCTGCACTGACTGCATTGACATTAAACTGTTATTAGAGTCAGTAATTTAGAGAATGCATATTAAAATTCGGGGTCCTTGGTACTCTCTGAGCCTGGTTCTTTTCTTGCAGACGTTTCATTACCCAAACTAGGTAACATCATCAGAGCATTCTGATGCCCTGATGTTACCTGATGATGATGATGCATTGATGGTGTGACCTAGTTTGGGTAATGAAACGTCTGCACCACGCTCAGGGAGTACCACGCACCCCTCATTTCAACCCTGAGCTACCAATATTTGCCTTTATTGACACGTTACCATTCAACTGTTACCATTTCAAATGAGGACGGAAGTGTAAGAAGGAAAGGATGCTGAGGAGATGCAGCAGGCATATCTAAGAAGGGCAATACACAACAGCTTAGATCAATATTCAGAATACAGAGAACAAAGAGAGTCAACTTGAAAGCCCTAGGATGAAAGGCCTGGTGTGGGAGAAAGTAAATATTTATTAGTATTACTGAAATCTGATGGGGTAGAACTCAAGACAGGAATATAATCCTGGAAGGTTATAAAGAACTCCAAATGTGTGTGTAAGAATGATGACTCCTGTATGGAATTCATAATACAGGTATCCTCAACTTCATTCATTTAGTGACCATTCAAAGTTACAACAACACTGAAAAAAGTGACCTATGATCATTTTTCATATCTACGACCATTGCAGCGTCCCCATGGTCATGTGATCAAAATTCGGACTCTTGGCAATTGGCTCATACTTATACGGTTGCAGAGTCCTATGGCCAAGTGATCACCTTTTGTGACCTTTTGACGAGCAAAGTCAATGGGGAAGCCAGATTCACTTAACAACCGTGTTACTAACTTAACAACTGCAGTGATTCACTTAACAAATGTGGCAAGAAAAGTCACAAAAATAGGGCAAAACTCGCTTAACTGTCTTGCTTAACAACAGAAATTTGGGACTCAATTGTGGTCGTAAGTCAAGGATTACCTGTGCTAGGATGAAAGCCCTGCAGAAAGCATCTCGATGAGTATTAAGGGAAAAGACATAGAAATGACACTGTTGTGTACTACAGGTCCCCCTACCAAGTAGAAGATACAGTTAAAGTCTTTGTAAACCATGGCTAAGGTGTTCAGGAAATATACCGCCAAGTCAATGAGGAATTTCAGCTACCCTGATATCATCTGAGAATTAAACTCTATGCAGGCAGACATACTTTGCAGAGAACTTCATTATCCAAAAGGTGATGGAGGAAATGAGGGGACCAGTTATACTGGACTTAACTGAAAGGAAATGTTTGGGGAAGTGGAAATTGTAGGAAGTGTGTAACCATGTGATCCTAGAATACACCATATGGAGGTGGGAAAAACTGAAGTTGATCAGATTAGTGTTCCAAAGTTCAAAAGAACTTGAAGGAGTACAATCCTGAAGAAAATCCTGAAGAAAAATTAGTTCAGGAAAGTTAAGATATTCTGGAAAGTGACAAAAGTGGGGCGGGGGGAAAGATGTGGCTGCCTTAAGCAGTGGAGTCCTTAAAATTAACATGGCTGTTGAAGCCACCATTCCTTTCTTTTGGTTTAGGCAGAAGTCTGGAAAAAAAAAAGATATGCTTTACTAAAAAGCAGAAAGGTACTGTGCTCACAGTCATCAGAAATCCAAAGCACTCTTCCAAATCACTCCAGCATTTGCAAAGTGTTACTATTATTATCTAAAACATCCTAAGGGATTTGTGACTGTGTCATCTCACACAAATATGCTTGAACTTGGCACTGAACTTCTGAGGCTGCTCTGGTTCCTCTACCTCCAAAGATAAGCTTAGCGAAGACATTCCAGCAAGCCTTCAGCACAGAAGCTCATGGATTGTGGACAACTCCTAAAAAATATTTGGTTGGCCTATAGCTAAAATATTAGAAAGATAGCTGATAAGTTTCATCCTACTACCGTATATAATTGGTCTGCTCTACCTCCTGCTATGGCTATGTATATTTTAAATGACCTGGGTATGGCCCCTGTTTGGGGGTTTGAATTATTTAACTGATACTGTATATTGCATTTTTTATTCCATTTTTTATTGTACTTTTATATTTTTAGTTGGAAGTTACAGTGGGGGTCTTGGGATCAAAAGGTGGAGTGAAATTCTCCCACACATAATTAAATATTTTTTTAGGGCAAGAATGTACTGCAGAAACATCAATGCAGAATTAATAGCTCATGACAAATTTGTAACAGAAAAAAAAACAACCCAAGACTATATAGAATGCCTAAAATCACAAAAAGCTGTTATATTCATTTGTTTTCCACACTTAAATGGCAGAAGCTGAGGTCACTCTCATTAATTAGTCATGAACCTGGACCAGGCACTTTCACTGAGCTGGGATACGTCATATCACAGGAAGTAAAATATTGGGAGGGTAGAGAACAACCAGGTAAGCAGTCTTGACCTTCTAGGGGGAAACCTAGGGCATAATGTAATAACTTATAAGTAAATTCCCTTTGTAAGCAGAAACATTTTCAACAGTTTTGTCAGTGTATTAACAATTGAAATGCCACCTATACCATGTAGAAAAGTGGTCATTTCTAGATATCTGATGTTCTTTAGATCAGCGGTCACCAACCGGTGGTCCGTGGACCACTGGTGGCCCATGAGAAAATTTTGGTGGTCCGCAGAAAAATTATTTGCATTTTTTATATTGCACTAAATACTATTTATCTTTTTAAAAAAATTCATATTAGTGGTCTGCGGGATTTAAAATTATGAATTTAGTGTCCCTGAGGTCCGAAAGATGGGCGACCCCTGCTTTAGATTGTTCACTTACAGCTTTCCATCAATGTTTGATAAATCCAATATTACTTTGATTCTTCCAAGTATTAGCCAGACAATTGTTCAATGTCATCTCCATTTTGTGATTTTACAGGGGAAAAAAAAACCCATAGAAAATGAAAGGTGTAACAAATATTGCTACAGGTGGTGTTTCTTTCTTGGAGATGTATCCACTTAGGTTTTGAGAATGGCACTAGCTATGAACTCAGGCCATGGGAGGTGGGATAGCTGTGGTTATCTAGAAAGCTTTCGGAAGCTTTGCACTACAAATGTCCAATTATGAGATCCTGTGGTTGAAGTTGGGTTGTACGGAGAAGTGGTTTGACTGCTGCTGTACCATTGCTGTATCAATATCTCTGCCTGACTCCATTGCAACTTATTGATGGAGCTTCTAACACTTCTAAGAGACTTTAATTTCCTCTATTATAGTATAAAGTCTGGAGTGGTTCATGAGTTCATAGCTACCAGAGCAACCATGGACATAGCCCAAGTTATTGAGAGCCAAACACCTATAAATAGTCATATTTTGGATCTGATTTGTATATCAGGGCAGTTGCGATGTAATCTGAAGGTAGAGGATATTGTGATTATATTTATCTGGAATGCCAACTGAAGTGTTTCCTGGACTCAGAGTTCCTTCTCAGACACATGCCGTGGTCAACTTGTAGGAGGATTATTGCAATACATTGTACACAGATCACTTTGAAACTACAGTTGATCCAAAATGTGTCCGCATTCCTTTTGGAATAGTTGGAATAAATCAGTCCCACTGTCCCTTAAATAGGTCTTGAAGATCTGTTTTTCCCCAGGTTCTGCCTTATGTGTGTTCACTTGAATTGGATTATCTATATATATAAAAGCAAAATGCCACTCACATGACATCACAAACTCTCCAGAACCATAAAGCCTACAAACTTGAAATTTGGCATGTATGTTCCTCTGGGCTTCTAGGTGCTCACTAAGAAAGTATTTTTTTGAAATGACCATCAGATCATTAGTATTTCTTATATTATTATTAACACGCTCTGATGCTAAGGAGACGTTCTACTCCCCCTCCCAACCTGAAAAAAACTCTGTTCCAACTGCCACTTGGGCGTGGCCAGCATGTGACTTATCCGGCCTGCGGGCTGGGAGTTTGGAGAGAAGCCTGAGGGAGAGAAGGGGATAAGATAGGAGAGGCCTCTGTGGGGCAAGCCTGAGGGAGAGAAGGGGATAAGATAGGAGAGGCCTCTGTGGGGCAAGCCTGAGGGAGAGAAGGGGATAAGATAGGAGAGGCTTCTGTGGGGCAAGCCTGAGGGAGAGAAGGGGGTAGGAGCAGCGGTGAAATCTACTTACCTTCCCTACCAGTTCGGAAGTGCTCGCTCCGCACGCGAGGAGAGGCCGATCATAACTACTCATTAATTTTCAAGCTGTAAGTGTCGATTTATCAAGCCCCATCGCATAGTTTCGTAGCGGAGCACAGGTATTCAGCTAGTTTCTAATATGTCTATTCTTTGGCTATGGCCATCTTCTTTTCAAACTGATATAGTCTATATTATAGGCTTTTGTTTTTAAAGTGTATAGCACAAAAAATTGTGAGATTGGTGGCCTTATAAATTTAAATTATATGTTACCGGTATATAAATAAGACGTAAGTTGTGTGAAGCCAAGACTTCTTTGAAATAAACACTTTTTCATTTCAAGATATTCAAAAGAAATCATTTTGTTTTACTCAAATTTTGATCAAAGGCCTGGAGACTAAAACATACAGTATGAAGAATAGCCACAGGATTTGAATTTGGCTAGTCTAAAGAAAAGAAGAATTAGGGGTGACATGATAGCAATATTGCAGTTCTTGAGGGGCTGCCAAAAAGAAGAGGGGGTCAAATTATTCTCCAAAGCACCAGAGGCAAGACAAGAAACAATGGTTGGAAACTAATCAAAGAGAGAAGCAACCTGGAATTAAGGAGAAACTTCCTAACAGTGATGACAATTAACCAGTGGAACAACTTGCCTCCAGAAATCGTGGGCACTCCATCACTGGATGTTTTTAAGAAGAGTCTAGACAGTCACTTATCTGAAATGGTATAGGTTCTCCTGTTTGAGCAGGGAGCTAGAAGACCTCTAAGGTCTGTTCTGTTCTGTTCTGTTCTGTTCTGTTCTATTCTATTCTATTCTATTCTATTCTATTCTATTCTATTCTATTCTATTCTATTCTATTCTATTCTATTCTATTCTATTCTATTCTATTCTATTCTGTATATTTGATGAATATGCATTCTATGTTAATAATGTTTTGTATTAGAATTCTATGGAGTTTGAAAATAATTCAGAAGAAATCCTTTGGACCGCAGGAAAGAATATCCCATCTTTACTATCTATTAAGTTCCCCATTTTTAAAGGTTTTTGCATGAACATGAAAAAGATGCAATGGCTCTAAGAACTGCATTGACTGTTTCCTTAAAATAGTATCTTTTTTTATAAAGGATGTCAAGGCAGCCTGGAAAAAGTCAGACTGTTCTAATAAAGAGCAGAAAGCTGTTGCATTAACATGAGGTCTGAACTTTTTCTTCTGAATTAGCATGCTCAGCCCTTCCCTGTATTATTCAAAATTATTCAAATCAGAAAGGTGTTATAATAATCAGAATTTGACACATAAAGCTAAAGCAGGCACCATTTTTAATCACATGTGAAGCAAAATCTGATTCCTGGGAAGAATTTATTCTGCAGGAATTCAGTTGAAACCACAGTAGGTTTTAAGATGAGATTCCAAGGATCTGAATTGTTAACAAGGACTTGCAAAGAATATGATTTCAGAGGGGAGAAGAGGTAGTTAAGAATGGGAATATGGTTCACTTTAGAACTTTTAGAGAAGGAAAGAAGAAATGAAATGCAGCTACTCTACAAGTAGTAAGGTGAAATAAACCACCTTATAAAATAGATTCCTGATGTTATTAGAAATATTAAATTGCATGTAATTGGAGTCATAAAGGGCAGAATCGAGTTTTATGAAGACATAATAATGTTCCTGTACAATGAAATTATGATCACACTCTGACCTTGGCTGTGAACATTCTTGATATCCATGTTTTGGGAAGATGTTATTGAAATAAGTGTTTCCTTGTGTAGATGAACATTGCATACCCCAGAGAGAAAATGAATATTAATTATCCTAAGGGACCAAGGAGGATAAGTATAGCATCAATCCTCTATAAGAGAAGGTGGATGTGCAAATGTAATTAAGATATCTACATATGCTGATGTAAAAGGGAAATTACTACATTGAAAGAAAAACCAAGATTATTTTTAATCAGCATCTTGAAATGTTAATGAAAAAAGAGAAATAAATCCGTATGGGATATTGGATAAAACCAAAGGCTTAGTTTAGACTTCAGTTCTGTGAACCCTATGAGGTTTATATTTGGACGCTTTTGCATGTACCAAGTTAAAATCCACCTACAGTCAATTAAATTCTTTTGTGGTAGAGAGACTGCCAAACATAAATTAAGAATAAACTTAATCTTGTAGTAGATTTTAAAATAAGTTAATTGTACTGGGTCTAGGCATTTTTTGTTATTCTTTTGAATAAGTCATCATGCATAAGTTATCCCAAAACCTGTTTTACACAGAAGCAGAAGGTATGCCCAAAATATGACCATTTAACAAAACTGTTCTTGCAGATTTTCAGAGAAATAAGTCCCTACTATAAAGACAGGCATTTTCCAGAAATATCAGTAGGTAACTTCAATCACCTCCAGCCAGCAAGGCTAAGCCCGTTGGAGGATGATGAGAATTGTAATCCCTAAAACAACTGAAGGAAACTACGGTAAATTGGTGAAGATGAGGGTAGAGACCATATGGCTCCAATAGATGTGGCTATGTTTATTTAAATATGAAAATACTGGGATTTATGCTAGGATGAATGTTCATCGGTTTGGAACAAAACCATAAACTTTCTTTAGTCTCTTTACAAGACATATGTTCAGTTCCTCTGTGTAAATGTAATTACAACTAAGTGGAAGGTTTTGTTAGAACCAAATGCATAAGCAAAACACCCTCTTTTATTCTTCTCAGCTGTATCTGTGAACTGTGGCATGTATCTGTTTATTAACCAAGTCATTTGTAACCGAGGTTATAGCTATTATAAAGTATTTATACTGAGTATAAAGAAAGACAAAGCAACTGACCTTGAAGGAGCTGCAGGAGGAACCCGAATTCCTCTTCCTCGAATACTTCGCCCACGAGGTGAGTCCTCTGAACCATTTAAATACGACAATTCTCTCAATTGCTCTTGACGGATTTCATCATTATAGTCCTGGGAAAAAGGAAGCAATAGAACATCTGTCATCTTTACTACTGAAGTTCCATTCCTCCTCCCATATTAGCTAATTTTAAGTTTAAGATGATTTTCAGAAAACTTAAATGACTTCATTGCTTGGTACAGTGCTTTAAAAAAAGCAAATAATGTTTAACCCATATTATGCAGGTAAGCAAAATGTATTCAGCAAAGATGGTTTATTGCCACCAAACTAGGCAATGTATGTAGTTTAAAATACAGTATAATCATTTTCTTGTTGGTCATAAGCTACGCAGGAGTAGACTTGACAGAATCAGCCCTAAATTAGTTAGATGGAAGATTTTAGAGTTCTTCAAGAGTCAAGATTCTATTTGAAATAAAGTAAACAGTGCATACAGAGAATGGCTTGTTTCCATCTCCTTAACAGCAACTCCCCTTTGGGTCATGTGACCGGGAAGGGGAGGGGCTTAAGAATGGAACAATTGGCAGTATTTTGAGCCACTGTCTAATTGCCTCACTGGGATGTAGTGAGGATTAAAAAAAAAAATCCACAATCCTTGGCCAGATGCAGCCCACTTGTGAATTTATTCTTTTCTTCGATGGTTTGTTTCGCCACACCAAATTGAGTGCCTTATGTTCTGTTTGCAGAGAGCTATCCTACTAATGAACAGACAGAATTCCAAATTCCCTTAAAAATTATTTTTCAAGTTCCACTCCGTTAGAAAGAATGAAAAGAATCATTCCTGCTCTATAATAGGAAAACAACCAAATGCCTACCTCTGATTCATTGTTTAGCTGAATGGAATGAAAAAAGCAGAAACACATCACTGCTTTCCAATGCAAACTTCACCCTTTATGTACCATATTTCCATGTGATGTCAATGCAAGTATGAAAGGCAGAACTTGCATGGTGACATCATGATGCATATATTGTCATTTTTGTGCCATTGTGTCTAGCTGTACTTAGGGTGCCAAGTGGGTTGGCAGGTGTAACTGTTATCTAGCTTGGATCCTTTACAGGAAACAAAACCCCCTCATCAGTAGCTTAATTTAGTTGCCCTGGCTGGGCAAAGTACCTTTGCAAAGGGAAAGAAGTCTTCTGGAAAGAATTCCACTGACCAGCTCTTTGATGGAGGTGCAGCTGTGCTCCCTGTGACCACTGGACTTTTCCAGAGTGGTGGGCAAGCTTGATCTCTCCTGGACAGGAGCCCCTCTTAAGTGGCAGGATAGAGTTGTACCCAGGTTGTGACTTGCTGGCAATACTTGATGTTAGAGAGCATCGGTACGATGCAATGCCATAGAGATAACCAGACTAAAGAGAATGAATCTGGCATGGTGCAAGCGGAGCTTGTAGCCTTGCCAACATGCCCACCCCATCTATTTGTTATTGTAAAACTGATTTACAATTATTCGCATGCCACCTACTTGACTGACTGTGGACAGTGTACAAAATCAATTAAAAGTACAGCGCTCATAAAATCCAGTCTTTAACATCCTTACTTTTAAAGGAAAGCAAGCAAGTTGACCAGTGTTTGCACGATTAGCCTGAAATTCATCTGTGCCTTGTTCAGAGACTTAAACCTGCCTAAAGCATGCAGAATTTAGAGCTGTTTTGCTTTAATCTGCACCATATAAATCTCACAACTTTGACTCATCTCCTATTACGATGAAGTTCTCATGACACAGGTTCCATGCATCTTCGAGGTTTTAAAATGGCATTGTTAATTGTAAAACATGAATAGAATAGAATAGAATAGAATAGAATAGAATAGAATAGAATAGAATAGAATAGAATAGAATAGAATAGAATAGAATTCTTTATTGGCCAAGTGTGATTGGACACACAAGGAGTTTGTCTTTAGTGCATATGCTCTCAGTGTACATAAAAGAAAAAAAGTACATTCATCAAGAATCATAAGATACAACACTTAGTGATAGTCATAGGTTACTAATAAGCAATCAAATCATACTAGGAAATCTAAGTGACATGCAATGCAGCCTATCAAATAAATATTAGTGCACACGTCTTCACAATCGTGAAGCAGAATCTTGTCTGTTTCTTCTGATAAAATAATTCAGTTTGGTGTCCATCAAGAAAGGGTGTAGCACAGGGGTGGGTTCTGGATACTTTTGCTGCCGGTTTGCTCAGGGTCGCGCCATGCGCTCGCCTGCAGCAATCAAAAAATAGCTTCTGCGCATGCGCAGAAGCAAAATCCAAGATGGCGGCGCCCACGGGACACCGACAGAACCGGCTCCATGACATCATCGCCGAGTTAGTAACAGTTCTAAAGAACCCGATAGAACCGGTAGGAACCCACCTCTGGTGTAGCAGTTTTGCAATATGCAAGCATTCCTCTCTTGATTCTAAAAGCTTATTAGAAAGATTAATGCATTTCCTGGCTTCATCTAGCAGCTGAAACAATACACTTATTTATATCAGCCTTCTGTGCTGAAAATAATAAAAACATGTTAAATGACATGTCTTATTTCTGTCCAAATGATACAAATAATTATGTACAAAGCAAAAGGTAGTTTTCAGAGCAGCACTTTTTGATTGCAGCTTTGAAAAGCATAATAATCATTCATTTGCTGCTGCTGAGGTTTACTTTGAGAAATTGGCATATTCTGTAGTAAACCTAGTTAAATAAATAGAGGAAAAATATGTATCATTCTGATTGCCATTCAAAATAATTATAAAAAAGACAGGTGTATTAAATGATGAGCTCCAAGATAATTCTACTAAAAAGATACCCCAATCAGTTTCTTTTAGTCGATATCATTTGCATTTTCAGATGGATTTCTTCTTTTGGGCTGTAACTTCCCATTGTTATTTTTTCTCAGAATTAGAAGGAATCTCATTCTTTGGATTTATTTTCTCTGATGATGCCCCAGTAATGATGGCAATGATGTTCCTAATTCAATATATTTTAGGTTTAGCTTTTATAATTATATCTTGTGTTTGTTGTTAGATTATTATTATTATTGTTTATGTTGTATGTTGCTCAGAGTCATACCGTCTGAGTTGCATGGCCTTATATCTTTTAAAATAAATAAATATCAGATTTTTAATTGCATAGTACTGTTAGGTGCATCCTAAGAACCAAGCTGCACAAAAATGTCTTCATGTGCTACTTTCCCATTGCCATTACAATGTGAAATACTCTCAGTTTTTCCACTTTGTGATATAAAGCATCTGATATAAGGGTAATAGTATCCCATTTCTGGAACTGTGAAGCAATCAATTTGTAGGTTTCAGAAAGACAATTCATTGATAAATGAATATATAGTCTGTATCTGGCTATGAAACTTTCTCAACAGTGGAGAAAAAAAATATAAAGGTATAGGGAAAATCCAGGCCCATATATTCAGGTTGTCCTTGACTTATGACCACAACTGGGGCCAGAATTTCTGTTGCTAAATGAGTCACACCCAATTTTACAACTTGTTTTGCCATGGTTATTAAGCAAATCACTGCAGTTGTTAAGTGAAACATGTAACTGTTAAGAGAGCCCAGCACCCCACATTGACTTTGCTTGTTGGAAGATGGCTGGGAAGGTCTCAAAAGGCAATCACATGATCCTAGGATTCTGCAACCATTATAAATATCTGCCGGTTGCCAAGCCTCTGAAATTCGGTCATCTAACCATGTGGATGCTATTACGGTTATAAGTATGAGGACTGGTTGTAAGTCACTTTTCTCAGTACTGTTGTAATTTTGAATGGTCACTAAATGAATGGTTGTAAGTCAAGGACTACATGTAGTACTTTGGAGACCTAGAACCAGTCCCTCTGGTCCTGATCCAATTCTGAGTTTCAACCACTAGTCCATGGGGATACAAGGAAATAAAATCCCTCAGTCTCTGAGGTAGAAAGCCAAAAGCAGAGAAATGGAAAAGATCCTGAAAATAATGCAGTCTATTCAGGGGAGCAATAGGCTTGGTTCATGTTATCTAAGTGCATGAATCAGGGCTGTCTGCATATATTTAGTACAACTTTTGTGATGCCCCAGCACTAAGTGGTCTGACTTTTGCCTTCCCTCAGGAATGCCTTCTTAGAAAATTTTAACTTGATTATCCCTTTTTGCTTTCTTGCTGAACGTTGGTTACTAGTAAGAGCCTCTGTTCCTATGAACTTTGACTGTTTTTGAATGTTAACTTTTGCCTCACAAGTCCCCTTGCTATTGTTTGTTAACACTGAATCGGTATCTTATTATCTTTATTTCATGAGCCAAGGCGATCTATTGATTTGTTGAATATATTAAGAACCTACCATTTTGCTATTTAGGGACACAGAACAGGTCAGAAAAAATATCACGTCTGATGAAAAGAGGTCCATTATGGAAATGGATGTCAAGACTTGTATCTCCTATACATTTTGGCAAATTAGTCATGAAGTGCAATGTCTCATCCCTTCAAAAAAATAAGATTTTGAAAAAGACCAGCTTTTCATGAGAAAACTTGATACAGTATCATCGCTTCCTAAAATCCAGAAGATGGTGCTTCTGCCCATTTTCATGTACCAAAGCAAATCGGACTCACAAGTTTCAGAGAATTTTAAGCCATGGCTGAATTTCTGTTCAATTATCATATAGAACCTGGCAGCTGAGTCCATTTTTATTCCCCAAATCTTCAAAAATACTTGGGTGGTGATTGATGATTGTCTTCCCTTTGCCAAGGACAAGAAGTCAGGACAACTCTTTCCCCCAAGCTTCTACAAGTTGTACAGTGATTTTTTTTAAAAAAAAGCTTATTCTAATCTTATCAGTTGGCATCCTAGTAGAGCCTGCTCATCCCATGCTGAAGAAAAATAGGAAGCTGACAAATATTATTTTCAGTTTTACTCCTGCTCAGTTTGTCTAGGCTCCTGAGTGGTGCTCCAAACCTAGGAAGCTTTCTCATAGAGGATCAGGAGCCAGGAAGTAGAGTGAAAAAAGCAGGTGTGGATACACTTCTGCTCTACATCTTTATGAAAGCCCAAATATGCTTCTATAAAAGTCCCATGAGAATAGTACATGCGAGATTCCGATAGAATTGAACTTCTCAGAAGAAAAAATGAAGAGAGAATTACATCAACACAGTGGAATATTTGGCCAGCTGTTTGGTTTGGTGTACTATTTGTTACACATAATTATGTATACAGACACGTAGTCAGAGGGCCTGCCTATAAGAGGCAAAGATAGTTGTTTATTTATTTATACAATATTAGCATCAAAGGCAGGAGTTACAGCACCCAGGTTTTTAATGCCTCTTAAGTGGTCCATATAAGGCTGATTTCAATATTGTTCAACTAAAACTCTTCTCTTGTCCATGCTAGTGAGAGCTGCTGGGAATTGTAGTTCAACAGTATCTTAAGGATGAAAGATTCCCCTTTTCTTTCCTGGACAGTAATATCAGCTCATTGCTACACGTGGCCAGAAAGACGACAGCAGTATATAAGTATGAAATCAGTTGACTGGCTGGTGACAGCCAGTTTGGTTTCGTGGTGAAGGCACCAGGCTAGAAAGCAAGAGATCAAATCACACCTTAGCTATAAAAACCAGCTGGGTGACCTTGGGCCAGTCACTCTCTCTCAGCCTAACTCACCTCACAAGATTCTTGTTGTGGGGACAAATAGAAAGGAGAAGGACTATTGTGTGTGCTTGCTGCCTTATTTGTGAAAAATAATAAAAGCAGGGAACAAATAAATAAATACATGTAAGACACTAAACAACATTTTGAAAATTTTAGCTAAGGAAGAACAAGAATGAAAAAGGTCAAATAACAAATTGGAAACAAGGATGACTTTTTATTTGACAGGAATGAGAGATATAATTGAGTATTTTTGTAATATAATGTAATTCAAAACTTCACCCAGAAATAATGAAGCAGACTCAACACTGACATTTTGATGTAATCCAAGGAAACAATTTTTTTTTTATTAAAAACATTGAACTAATGTGTTCCTTTATAAATTGTTATATTAAGACCTTAACTGGAAAAATGAAGGAAAAAAACAAGGTGATTAAATAACACCGCTAATTTTAAAATAACCATTCTATTAAAAGATAAAACCCCCACTCTCCTTAGATCTATTAAAGCAATTAACTTGTACCCAGTAGGCCTGGATGCCGTTTTGGCATGCATAACTTTGGTAGTAAACAAAACTTTTCTAATTAAAATCTTATTATTACTGTGTAGCAAGTTTCCTAAATGCCCAATAATCTCTAATTTGACAATTATGTACAGTCACATCATATGATTGAAAAATTACTTTTCAAACTATTTATGACTAGGAGGGAAGACACACACACAGAGAGACATACACATACACACACACACACGGAGGTTTAGATAGATATCGGAGAGGTAACATTTCCAATTGTTTTATAAATCCTACCTAATTTCTCCATCATTAGATACCACCTATATGTTAGAAAACCATCTTCTGTAAAAGGACAAAGGACAGTTTCTGTCTTGAGCATTCTTTTGAATCCTTTAAATCCAACACTGCCATGTTCATTAAGGCATGGAAATAACTGCTTTCACTCTTAAGGAGAGAATCTTTTCCATTTCTTTGAACTGTAACAACCCTGTAACAACTGTAACTGTAACAGGATTCTTGCTGGGGAGAAAACAGGAGAAGGAAGGTGTGTGGGATATGTTCCGCGCTTTGAGTTATTTGTAAAAATAATAAAGGCGGGATCAAAATAAATAAACTAAACCAAGGGCCTCTACATTAAGACGGAACAGACCTCTCTCAACAGAGGGGGAGGGATACAACACCACTTATCTCCGTTTACAACACAGTCCTTTCAGCAGTTCCAAGACGGTTCCACACCCATTTGCACTATTCAGGTGACCCTGAGGGCACAAATAAACCTCCAAGATGCCTCAACGACTCTCAGAATGAGTGCTAACAATCAGATGACTGCAAGGAACATAAATTCAGGGGTGGGCTGCTAGGGGTTCGCAGGGGTTCGGGAGAACCCCTAGCTAAGATTCTGTGCAGTTCGGAGAACCCCCAAATACCACTCCTGGCTGGCCCCACCCACCCCGCCCCGCCCCTCCCAGGAGTCCCCACGCGACCCATTTTAGATGCAGGTAAGTGCAGGGCGCACGCAGAGGCTTGGGGAGGGCAAAAAATGGGCCTACTGGAAGTTTGGGAAGAGGGCTTCTGGAGCCTGGGGAGACCATTTTCGCCTTCCCAGAGGCTCGAGGAAAGCCTCCGGAGCCCAGGGAGGGCAAAAATCCCCCCCGCCGTGATGCAGGAGGCCGACTAGGCCATGCCCACCATGGCCACGCCTACCCAGCAACCGGGCAGAGAACCCCTTGCTAAAATTTTTGAAGCCCACCCCTGATAAAGGCGGGATCAAAATAAATAAACTAAACCAAGGGCCTCTACATTAAGACAGAACAGATCTCTCTCAACAGAGGGGGAGGGATACAACATCACTTATCTCCGTTTACAATACAGTCTTTTCAGAAGTTCCCAGACAGTTCCACACCCATTTGCACTATTCAGGTGACCCTGAGAGCACAAATAAACCTCCAAGATGCCTCAACCACTCTCAGAATGAGTGATAACAATCAGATGACTGCAAGGAACATAAATCCTTCTATCCTCCACCATTCAGTCAGAACTGAAGAAGCTTCTTGGATAAAAATTCTTCAAGGAAAAAACAAAGTTCAGTTGCCTTTTGAAAAAGCACCTTTGGGACTGAGATAACTGAGCATCTCCATAGACAAACTAAACCAACTTTTATTATTATTTCTTTAGGTTGCTTTACTAAACTGACTAGGTTTTTTTTTTCTTAGCCATGGCTTGCAAGTTTGGGTATGTCAAGAGAAGTCTCTAGATCTTCCTTTGCTCTTATATCTGTCCCTGCACCCATAATGTTACCCTTTTTTTTACCTTTTCTCAAATGCTTAGTGGTTTCCTCTTCACAACAATCCTTTGGGAGATACTTCCCCTTCCTTGAGAAACTCACCATTTCTACAGCTTCCCTGATGGCTCCATTTGTGTTAGAACTCTTTAATTCCTTCCTCTGATCCCTTTCCATAGACCTATTTATCTCTTTCCTACATTCTGCTAATTACAAGCTCTGGCCACTGATTCCGGACCTCCATTATTTCATTGCTTCTCATGACAATTCATTAGTAATATGCACCAGCTTTATTCGTTTCTCAGACTTTACCACGAAGTTAAAACAAATGATATAAAAGTCAATGCATAAAAAGCAATTCTAAGAGAATAAAAATACAATCGGGGCCTTTGTTCATCAGAGTGAATGATTATTAAACTGAATGTAAGCCACATCTTTAAGATGTATCACTGTGGTCTGATGGTTAACTGCATAAAGAGTAATAAATGTGCTAGCCCTTTTAAATAGAAATAGCACATGAAAAACTAGACAGCCTTTCTGGAAACTCTTAAATAAAGCATCTCTCAGATCTTGAGACTTAATGGCTTGAGAATATGCTGTGCCTGTGTATATTTTATGCTTTGTAATTTGTGGATGCAATCATATGCTAAGGCTATTGGCTCTGCATATAGTTCTGGTTAGTGTTTGTAGCACATTGCACTATGGAGGATTACGGGAAATTGATATGTAGTCCCTCACATCTGTGGCTAGGTGAGTGGTGGTGGTACTGGTGGTAGCAAGGAAGGACTAGTTTATGTGTAAATTAGTATTCCACTTTTTATACTTTCAACACCTAATATTTTTTTTAATAGACCAGGATCAAATGAGGACATTAACAGTGAGGACAATTAACCAGTGGAACAGGTTGCCTTCAGAAATCATTAGCGCTCCATCACTGGATGTTTTTAAGAAGACAGTCACTTATCTGAAATGATATAGGTCAGTGATGGTGAACCTTTTTTCCCTCGGGTGCCGAAAGCGCGCACGTGTGTGCCCACACCCATAATTTAATGCCCCCATGTGCCCCGTCCCCTGCACATGCGCACGTGACCCCCCACGCTACCCTGCCCCCCACACATGTGCACATGACCCCCCCCCCGTTTCCCAACTTCTGGTGGGCCCGGTAGGCCCGTTTTTCGTCCTCCCCAGGCTCCAGAGGCTTCCCTGGAGCCTGGGGAGGGCGAAAACGGCCTCCCCCGCCCCTCTGGAGGCCCTCTGGAGGCTGGAAACGCCCTCCCAGAGCCTCCGCACGAGCCAAAAATCAGCTGGCCGGCGCACACATGCGCGCTGGAGCTGAACTAGGGCAATGGCTCACGTGCCGCCAGATATGGCTCTGTGTGCCACCTGTGGCATGCGTGCCATAGGTTCGCCATCACGGGTATAGATTCTCCTGCTTGAGGAGGGGACTGGACTAGAAGACCTCCAAGGTCCCTTCCAGCTTATTCTATTCTATTCTATTCTATTCTATTCTATTCTATTCTATTCTATTCTATTCTATTCGAGTTCTTTCTATTCTATTCTATTCTATTCTATTCTATTCTATTCTATTCTATTCTATTCTATTCTATTCTAAATATAAAAACAACTGGCAAAACAGGACCACAAAACAGTTCATTCTATCAATGGGAGTGTCACTTAAAGTTTCTGTGTGCTTCCTGTCTAAATTCATCATTATCTGGCTCTTGGGTTCCAGCCAGATACTCAGACCAATCTAGGAGTCAGCATAGGACCATCTGAACCAATGAATACAATAAGAAATAAAAGATTCTCTTCCCCCTCCCATTAAAAATAGAATTAGAGGAAGCATGAGTTGACTCTTGGAACATTAGAATGGTTCTGTTATAGCAACTCTGGATACAGCTATGAACATATGTTAAATGATATTATTATACTTTTTATCCTGTCTCTCTCTCTCTCTCGCACACACACACACACACACACACACACACACACACACACACACTAAACTCAAGATGGTGAACAGACCTAATATGTTCCCCAACGCAACAATCCTGTGAGGTGGGATGGGCTGAGAGTGCCTGGCCCACAACCACCCTGCTGGCTTTCATGTCTCAGGCGGGACTAGAACTCACTCACCATCTCCTGGTTTCTACGCCAGCATTTTCACCACTGCACCAATCTGGGTCTTAGTTGATATGTATGCTTGTACATGCATGTGAACATCATTGTCCTACTGGGCATATCACAACTGATTGTGAGATCTGAGCTACAACTCACTTGGAACCTATTATTTGATGCTATCATATTTGTATAACTATTTAAGGCATAGCAGTTGGGATTTGACAGCTGCAGGCTTCAAACCTCCATTGATCTAAGAAATGACTACAAAAACATCAGGTCTAGTTAGATGGATTCTCTTAGTCTTTGAAATGTGAATCCATTATTGCCAATTCTTTTGTTTCCATTACATTCATCACATTACATTCATTACAAGCCCATCCATTTTGCAGCCAAAACATGACTGACAAAACAACACTTTTTTTTTCCGGCAGTTAAATCAAACTAAGATTCTGTTTTGTACAGTAATTAGTAAAAAAAAAAATTATATGCAATATGTACACCCATGCCATCAGCCAGGCTCTCTTAAGACCAGTGATTGGACAATATCCATTTTACTTCCTACTTCACAAAGTATGCTTCTGCTTCAATAATTTTCTGTCTAAAATTTATGTCCAAGATTTTTAAAATCTTGACACAAATACATTGTTCTCTGAAGACGCAAAGGGTTTTACTCATGTTTGAAAATATGAAAGGTGGCTGAGGCTTTCCCCTCCTTTTCTCTTCACAGCAAAAATACCTACAAATCTTTGTGGCTTTTCACTTCAAAAGAAAAAGGAAGCCGTGTCTAGTGGGGGGGTCATGCTGGGTAAAGAGAGCCAAGAAGCCCAGTCCCCTGCCTGTTGAAAAAAATAGGATATATATATATATATATTTTTGAGAGAGAAAAATACAAAAGCTGTCCAGAAATTCTTCTTGCTAATTTTCAGATCCACTCCCAGCAGGATCCATAGCAATATTGTTTTACATTTTTATTTAAGGCATAAATCTAGAGAGTAGATTACTTTCTGGTTAAGTGCAGGATTTAGTAGGTCTAGTGCACCATGTATCCACTTGTTCTCTTCTACTGTTTTGGCTTCTGCTCCAGGGGTGGGTTCTAACTTACCTCGCCGCCGGTTCGCTTCCTCCCACGTCATGTGGCCGTGCCGCGTGGTTGCACACGCGCGCATGCGCAGTGCCGAAAATTCCAAAAAAATTCAAAAAAAAAAAAAGCCAAAAACAAGATGGTGGCGCATGCACAGTGCCGGCAACTTGGCTTCTGCGCATGCGCAGAAGAAAAAAAATTAAAAAAAATTAAAAAAAAATCCCCCCCAAAATAAATAAATAAATAAAAAGATGGCGGCGTCCATGGATCGGCACCGACTGAACCGGCTCCGTGACGTCACCAGCGGGTTGCTACCGGTTCAGGCGAATCGGTCCGAACCGGGAGGAACCCACTTCTGTTCTGCTCCTCTACTATATGAAGAGATGATCACTAATGTACAATTTGTCCATCATCATCATCATTATCATCATCATGGTAAGCCACGCACATGTACACCAATATAAATTCAGATATTCAACGTGATTGAATCAACATCCCCCCTTGAGATAATAGAAAGCATGTGTATGTCTCAGCCGGAAATTAAGTGAAGCTTTAAAAGAAACTTTCCACTTATGTACATACTGTATATGCTTCCCATTATCTAAATGGAACATTGGTCTGACTGTGCACATAATCACATACTAAAAAAAACCCACAAAGAAGAGTGAGAGAGGGTGGTATTTTAATGTTAAGGCACCAGAGCTTGTCTTTGACCTCTCTTTTTCCTTTCAATTGGAAAATGTAATTGAATTTTGAATGTTACCATATCCATTAAAAAAAAGGCTTAAGCCCTTTAATTATTTGCAAAGCCCTATCTAGCAGCAACTAGAATATATTCTCAAGCATGGCTGTCATTCACAGCAGTGCATGTATTTTGTATTTTGCTGCAAACTACGGATATGTATATTTTCTCTACACATGACAACACACACAAAAAAATTGTGCATAAAATTAAATATCATAACTATTTCTTGAACAAAGAGTAGTAAGTGCAGACTTCTCCCAGTTATACTCTACTACTCTGTTCTACTAGGCAAAGTGGTTACATTGCACTAAATAATTTGAACCATCTATAAATGAATATTGTGAGGAGTTAGCTGAACCCATTCAGGAAAATGCTTTTCCTGCGAGCTTGTGCAAACAATCCTGGCTGTTAGTTTCTCCTGGCAAATTCTATGATGTCCTTCCTTCCTTCCTTCCTTCCTTCCTTCCTTCCTTCCTTCCTTCCTTCCTTCCCCCGCTTGCTTCCTTTTGTTCCTCTTTCCTGTTTTCTTCCCCTCCCTTCCCTTCTTCCCTTCCCTTCCCTTCCCTTCCTTCCACTGTCTCACTGCCATTTACAGTACAAGCAGCTTTCTCTCAACTCTAGTGGAAGGCTCTCCAAACTTCTTTTCCAAAAGGAGCTGGTCACTTCACTTCTGGTGCTATGTGATAGTTATGAGAGATTCATTTAATATTGTCTTTCTGATTAATGAAAGCACTGAACTGAGTTTGGTAATCTCAAATTACAGACTTCAGGTTGAGAAGATTGCAGTTCCATTCCATGCCAGAAGCAGCACATATGACAAATGCTTCTAATTATGAAAATGGAGTACTTACCTTCAGAATATTCTTCTTGATCTGTAACTCTGCTTCTTGATTATTTAACACGCTTAGTTGCTTTTTCTTTGCTCTCTCTACTATAAATCGTTTCAGCAATTCAAGTGAGGTATGTTCAAACCAGTCATTTAACCCACCGAAAGAATGTACAAACTCTTCCCAGCTTTATTTAATTAATGAATTAATTAATGGGCATTGCAGAGACTAATTAATTATAGCTGAAACCACAGGGAGAAAGCAGCCAGTTTTCAGCTCACTGGACCACAAATAGTATAAATTGACAAAGTTACGTGTAGCTATAAATTACATAAGGCTGCACTCCTCAACAATCTGTTGAGGAACCTATCACCCTCTAGATCAGCCTTTCCTAACCTTGGTTCTTTCCAGATGTTAACTTCAACACCCACCCACCCACCCAATTCTCAACAATAGCCATGCTTGCTGAACTGTGAGTTGAAGTCTGCACTTGGTACTCCAGATGCTCCAGGGATTAAATTACAAGCCTTCTGTCAGGTTCAAGAAGTCAGAGGTCAGGATAGAGTTCAATGTATTCTCCAAAGCACCAGAGGGCAGGACAAGAAGCAATGGATGGAAACTAGTCAAGGAGAGAACCAACCTAGAACTAAGGAGAAATTTCCTGACTGTTGGAACAATTAATCAATGGGATGATTTGACGCCAGAAGTTGTGGATGTTCCAACACTGGAGGTTTTTAAGAAGAGATTGGACAACTATGTATCTGAAATGTATAGGGTTTCCTGCTTGAGCAGGGGGGTTGTAATAGAAGACCTCCAAGGTTCTTTCCAACTCTGTCACTCTGTTATTTTGTTACTACAACTTTATTTCATGCTCCCTGTACACAAGAATCTGAACTACTATGATCAAGGTGAATTGGTGCCAGATAAGAGTCAACAAACTTCAAGGGGGGGCGGGGCTGGACTTAGGTCTGTTAAGGGGATGTAGGGTCTCCAAACTGATTATGTATTTGACCTCTCGGGCTCAGCCTGGTCATCTCCTACACTTTCTTTAGCATGATTACAGTAGTGGGTTTGTCCTTGGCGGGCCGGGGTGGGGGTGGGGTGTGTGCCCGGGATGGTCATGGCTGACTGGCCTGGGGTCGTGGCCAGCTCGACATCGCTCGTGTGGGCTGGGTGGTGTTGGGGAGGGAATCCCGGGTCTCCGGTGGGTGGGGCGGTGGGAGGGAGCCTCGTCCCACAGGATGAGGTGAGGTGAGGCGACACAGGGTGGGGTGAGGGTGCTGTGTGCATGCTCAGGAGGTGGGGCCGAGGAAGCACTGCAGATCTAAGGCTGGCCCGGTTGGCCGCCACCAGATTGCAGATCAGCGCCCAGTCGGCCTGGGCCAGGCCGAGGCACCGCGGGCCAGTCCTTCGCTGTTTCCAGGATGGCCCCGCGGGCCGGATCTAACCACCTTGTGGGCTGGATCCAGCCCGCAGGCCTTGAATTTGACACCCCTGAGCTAAAGTACTCTGGGACTTTAGAATTCAAACAGACAAGCACCTGCAGATTTAAGAACTGTTGATTAGAAAGATAAAAACATATGGATAGTGGAGTGGCAGTACCTGGAGATAGCAAAATGGAAGAGAAAGAACTGGAGAAAAATCACAAAATACAAAGACTGCCAAAAAAAAAAAAAAAAGACTTTGGCAAAAGAAAGGAAAGACAATAGCAATAGTAATAGGCACTTTCCTTGGATGCAATCCCAAAACATCTGGAGCACCACCAGAACACCATCAGCATTGACAAAATCCTCATCAGTCAATTGCAAAAGGCAGCTTTACTTGGAACAGCCTAAATTCTGCAACACTATCAAACAACCTCTACCTATCCCAGGTCCTTGGGAAGAACTCAGTAGGTGGATAAAAATGTCAAATTCAGTCTAAACATCTGGCTGACTGTGCTACCATGCACATAATTCCACCATTTAATTTTGTAATAATACAAATATCAACTAAAGAACTGGCAGCAGCCATTTCCCATTTTTGGACATATCATTCATAACAATAAATTTATATGCCATCTGACTCCCAGCTATTCTGTGTGGAATACACTTTGCATTGCACCATAAATAAGTTATTTTGGCAGATTTGTCAAATGCAACAACCTAATCTCACAGAAATTAAAGCTAAAAGATAAAGAGGAACCAACTGCATGAACTGCTTATCAAGACATCCTACTACAGATCTAAACTCAGAATATGTTCATAATAACATTATACCAAAAGAAAATAATATGCCTTACATATTTCTTCCAAGCTTGTCAGCAGTATCTTCTGATCTGGGGTATTTAAGGCACCAAGGAAATACTACTCTATCAATATAAACATCTGATATTTTTTCCACTGCTAGAATGACATCATAAATCAATATGACAAGTACAGTCTCTGTGTTATGTCCAAGTTGGAAACTCAGCTGCGAAAAGTGATATAATTTGTCAAAGGTCAGAACAGTGTAAGACTAATCCTTCTAAATTCTTGAAAGGCTGGTAATTAGTCATCATGCAACAGCCAGAGAAAGGGCTCCAAAACTATGTGAAAGTAACAATGTGTTCTTAGTTTCTTCAGCATTTGAACCAGCCCATTATTCATTCTCTGGATTGGCTCCTATGTGCCAATCTTCTTCACTATATGTACCGGTAGTGTCATCCTGATGTTTGAGACCATAATCACTACCATGCCTTGAAATGATAAGGGTTGTGGGCCAATATTGCACCTGGTTGGAAAAACCTGCCCTAGCCTAAGGGACTGACTTCTCACTGTTTCTGTGTTACTCAACAGGAATTGGTACTGAAAATTGATATTGACTTTCTGTAGACTACTCATTTATTCCTGAGCCCTTGTGGAGAACAGAAGGTGATAGCTTTAATCTATCTGTCTGCTATGGGACAGCTTTGTATTCGCAGTCAAGCTCATTATACTAATTAATGGTCTAGTTTCAGTTGCAAAACATCATTGCCATGCATATATACTTATTAGGAAATGAATGTCCGGGAATCAAAATACATAAGGTTGGATGCAAACAGGACAAATGGGAGATTAGCAACACATTGGTGGGAGTGTAATCCAGGTTCTACACAGTCTGTATCAGACGTTTTATAGACCGTTAATCAGGATTAAGTCTATGGTTGAATTGGGAGGGATAAACAGTTTGGAGGAGTTTGATATGCCAAAAAAGGAAGACAAAACTTAAAATAAAATAAAAAACCGCTGGGCAAAGTCTTTTATTCATGAATAAATAATCTCCTTGCCATGCTTGGGGAACAAGTGGTGCACTGATTTAACACTTGCTACTTTGTTGTGAGAACTTTGCTGCTTTGCTGTGTTCTGTGTCCTTCTCTTGAACACTGGAGTTTCAGTTTCATAACATAGCTAAGTGGACTTCAATGAAAGCAACTGTTAATTTTCATGCACTATCCACTATCCTTGGGTGAAATTCTCAGTGATATTTTTAAAGAGATTAGTGACTGGCTGTTCAATGAACTGATAGTGCAAATGTGGAAAATGTAATACATGATCACTATTTGGAGTTTTACGACTGGGCAAATTGTGAGCTAATTCATTTCTGGAATTAAGATGGCCAGTTATTGAAACTTTGATAGCAAATGAATATTTGAGGTGCCAGTGAAAATGATAGGCGTTTTATATTTAAGAAGCTGTCCTGTAAAACTCTCACTTCGAATGAGAGGGAAGTGAAATTGTTGTGAAATTGATGTTATGATAAAAGTGGGGAGATTACTTCCCTTGACACACATATAACAACTGACAGAGAAGAGAACAGAGAATCAGCTGCAATTTATCCGTTTGGGATGATATTTTGGAGTATCTGTTCATGGGGGTGGAGATCTAGACCAACTATAGGAAAAAGCACATGATTACTAGGTACCTCTTTTCCCTTTTCCCCCCCTACATGGTGATAGTGCAATAGTAAAATTGGAACAATATGTAAGGAAGAAGTATTGATTAAAATTGACATCATGTGGTAATGGGGTGGAGGAGAATTTATAAATTGACTTGATTTGCCTTTATTCTTTAATGTCAATGTAAAATAATGTGAAGTTTTCTTTAACTTAATTCAAATGCAATATAAATGAGGAAGAGTTTATTTGTGCCCACATCCCAGGTATGAGCTCTTGCCGATATTATTTTACACACACAGTGTAAAATGCAATTTTGCGCAGTGCGATTTAAATAACCTACTAGGCAAATGCAACATCAGACAATAATTTTTGCCTAGCCTCCTTCCATTTTTAATTGGGCAATTACACATCTGCTTCACCTATGCCAATACTCCGTATGCTTACTGAACATGACTTTTTATAATTTAAGTTTAGATGCTGTTTTCCATCATTTCTTCCTGAGATTACTTAACCGATACAAATAAGTAATCTGCTTTTCTAATGACCCAATACATGTTTCATCAGAATTCTTACTTTTCCTGATCATTGTGAAAAGTGAACACAACTTCTTAAGAATTAACTCACAAGGTACAGCAAGGCATATTAACATTCTGGGTTTTTAATAGGGTTGCTCACAGCTCCCCCTCCAACCTTCACTGAAGTTGTGTGATTTCTCTTAATTTCCCATACAGATTGCCATGTCATGAGGATGTAGTTAGGGTATGATAGTTACAATTTCATTACATAGCTAAGTGGTCTTCAGTGAAGGCAACTGTTAATTTCCATGCAACATCCATTATCATGGGATGAAATTCTCAATGTTATTTTTAAAGAGTTTAGGGATTGGCTGATCAGTGAAATAATTTGATGTACAGCAATAGAAAAGAAAAACAAGTGCCCAAAATGAATAGCAAATAACAATGCAAGTATCCCTTGTCCTAAAAATTAATCCCAGTTGTTTATCTTCCCATGTCTTTTGGAGTTCTATCAGTGATTTAACTTCTTTAATTGATTAATTACCGTATGTCCCATCAAGTCAGTATTGACTTCTAGCAATCACATAGATTTCCTCCAGGAGGACCTTTTCCCAACCTGGTCCTTCAGCTCTTCTAATGGAGAACCCATCTCTGATTTCACGGAGTCCATCTGCCCTAATGCCAGTTGTCCTCTTCTCTTTAATTGTTTTTCATTAAATAAAGTGAATTGAAATGAATTCTTGTTTTCATGTTGAGATGAGGATTCATTCCATTTTGAAGAAATGGTGTTGGGAAATTTAGTGGTTTCTTACAACACATTTTGATTAAAGTAGGTCTTTGTCTTCAATAAGTAGATAAAAGAGAATGAAATAAAAACTGGTTCAAAAGTGAGTGACAAATGTTAGATAGTTTTCAACATATTTAAAACACTTCAGAGCAAGAAATATCTTTTTTTTCTTATGTGCATCTTAAAACCTGATTAAATTAAAGAAAAATGATCTTGCTGCAGGAAAAATATATTGTTTCTCAGCTAAAATTGCTGAAATTTAATAATTTAAAGTGCATCTATCTAGTTCAATTGCAGGTAACAAGAGATAAATTACTAGTAGTTCGGGGTGCTTGAATAGCTTTTAAAACTTCTCTACCTTGAGGCAATCTTAAATGATTATTTTTAAAGCAATTTAAAAGCACAGCAGCATTTTTATATTTATTTATGTTATTCCAGTTATACTTACAAAATATTAATGTAAGGGTCAAACATTTTAAAATAACTATTCATTAGAAATTGTTATTATTGTTCCAAATGCCTAAATGAAAATGCAACTTGTAGCTTAAGGACAATTCATTTAAATATTCATCTGGACTTGACTGATGAATTGTATTAACTGGGTTAGAAAGTTTTAAAATTAATAGTTTTAATAGCTCCATTCCTGCATGCCTTTAATGATACATTGTATAAATGATGATACATAAATATTTTAAATAAATAAAATAATGACTATACACAGCACTCAATTCCAACTCATATGCATAACTTCAGGACTGGCAAATCTGAGCAGTTTGGTTGCATTTTATCCTCAAGAGAGACATGAAAATATTTCTGTTACTCTCCATTTCTGAGTTTCCTAACTGCAAATTCTTGGTCATTTTTAAAAAAAAAAAAACCTTTTATCCACAGCAAATAAAATACTAAAGGAAAAAATATTATCACAGTATACTTAGACTTCAGTAAGGCATTCAACAAAGTAGACCACAATCTACTTCTTGGTAAACTAGAAAAATGTGGGATAGACAGCATCACCACCAGATGGATTTGTAACTGGCTGACAAACCGTACTCAACGAGTAGTCCTTAATGGTACTACATGCACATGGAGGGAAGTAAGCAGTGGGGTACTACAAGGTTCCATCTTAGGCCCAGTACTCTTCAATATCTTCATAAATGACTAAGATGAGGGAATAGAAGGGGAACTCATCAAATTTGCCGGTGACGCTAAGCTGGCAGGAATAGCCAATATCCCAGAAGACAAGCTTAGGATCCAAAAAGATCTTGACAGACTTGAACAATGGGCCCTATCCAACAACAAGGAATTTAATGTGCAGAAAACAAGGTTTTATACCTAGGCAGGAAAAACCAAAGGTACAACTACAGATTAGGTGAAACCTGGCTCAAAAACAGTAACTGTGAGAGGGACCTTGGAGTCCTAATGGATGATCACTTAAACATGAGCCAGCAGTGTGCAGCAGCAGCCAAAAAATCTAATACAATCCTTGATTGTATAAACAGAGGCATAGAATCAAAATTATGCGAAGTATTAGTTGTGCTTTATAAATCCTTAGTAAGACCACACCTGGAATATTGCATCCAGTTTTGGTCACCACATTACAAAAAAGATGTTGAGACTTTGGAAAAAGTGCAAAGAGCAACTAAGATGATTAAAGGTCTGGAGACGAAAACATATGAAGTATGGCTAGTCTAGAGAAAAAAAGGACTAGGGGTGACATGATAGCAGTATTCCAGTATTTGAAGGGCTGCCACAAAGAAGAGGGGGGGGGTCAATTTATTTTCCAAAGCACCAGAAGGCAAGACAAGAAACAATAGATGGGAACTAATCAAGGAGGGAAGCAACCTGGAATTAAGGAGAAATTCCTAACAGTGAGAACAATTAACCAGTGGAACAGCTTGCCTTCAGAAGTTGTAGGTGCTGCAAACTGGAGGTTTTTAAGAAAAGACTGAACAGCCACCTGTCTGAAATGGTATAGGTCTCCTGCTTGAGCAGGGGGTTGGACTAGAGCAGGGGATCTCAACCCCCACTTTGTGGACCGGCACCGGGCCATGGCATGCCAGCAACCGGGCTGCGCAAACAAGCAAAGCCTCATCCCTGAGATGCAGGCAGCATGTGAAACCACGCCCCCTCCGGTTCACGGAAAAAACCTCTCTCCACAGAACTGGTCCCTGGTGCCCAAAAGGTTAGGAGCTGCTGGACTAGAGGAACTCCAAGATCCCTTCCAGCTTTATTCTATTGAACATGCTATTGTTCACAGATAGGATGGATAACATTTTTGTAAGAAATTAATGGCATTAATGAAAGATGTTTGTATTTTTTCTGGTATAATATAAAATGATCTAAATTGGAATAACGCCTTTGGGATCCATTGCATTATTAAAATCACTTTCTTTGGGAAGTTTTGACAGTAAGGTCTTGGACTGAGACTGTCAAATGCCAGGAAAATCAGGAAATCCAGGCAATTCAAATGAGTATAAAAAATTATTTCATGTTTAACACTCACTTCAAGAATCTGAACTACTAATGGTGAAAGCAAATTGGTGGTAGATAAGAGTCAGTGGAATTCAAGGTGGGCTGGACTTAGACCTCTAGTGGGTGTGAAGGGACTCGAGACTTTCTCGGCCTCAGTCTGGTCATCTCCTACAGAGACTACCTAAAGATGTAGCTCAGGAATTAAATTGGATACTGTTGCTGGAATTATAAAAAAAATTGAAGGTTCATTGACCTATATAATAAGGTGATGTGATCATTTGGAATCTTTTTGGAAAGGTATTTTAATCTATATTATAGTCCTCAAATTACGACCATTCATTTAGTGACTGTTCAAAGTTACAACACCACTGGGAAAAAACTTGACTTACAGCCATTGCAGCATCCCCATGGTCATGTGATCAAAATTTGACTGCTTGGCAATGGTTCATATTTATGGTGGTTGCAGTGTCCTGGAGTCATGATTACATTTTGTGACCTTCTGACAAGCAAAGTCAATGGGGAAGCCAAGATTCACTTAACAACTATGTTACTAATTTAGCAACTTAGAATTATACTATAGTACTCTATATGGCATTTATAGTTTTGACCATGAACAGTATCGTAAAATGGTCATTCTTTTTTTGAAAGGATTAGGGTGGTAAGTTACAGAGAGTGCACATTTTAGACTGAACTGAAGATCTTCTCTCACATTAATAAGTTATTGGAAATCTTATTCAGGGCTATTTTAAGAGTTGGTATCATGAACAGAGAAACCACAATATAGAATTACATGGTCACTTCCTGTATGGTGCCATGTTTCGTGTAGCTGTTTGAATTATACAGACTAGGTTATCTTAATTTTGGAGCTATTCCATCTCAAAATGGAAATCCAGGCCACAGTTTACAGTTCTTATCCAGGCCATGGGAAAGGCAAATGGCTACTTATCAAATGGTTATCAGGGACCAATGATAAAAATGATCAATATTGGTACATAAGTTGCCATAATCCACCACAGAACACAACATTTTAATTTTACTTAGTTTATAGTCAGGGCAAACTATCTGGATAAATGCTTAATTGCATAAAAGCTACTTTTATTATGTTTTTCTTTAAATACTAATCTTTTCAGGAATAAAATGATGTTCAATAGTTTGAGCCTTGGGTGAAACTTTGCAATTAACTGGCTGTATCAGTGAAATAGCAAAAGAAGTGGGAATATCAGAGTGCTTGGGGGCTTTTCATATAGATGAAATGCAGAAATGTAAAGCAATTGACATTTTACAAGGTTGCAGATACTGAGTAGAAGGAGTGATGGAACCTACTCTTAGCAGAATTCCATAGAAACCAAGAAAATAACTTCCTAGTCATCATAAGAGCCGAGTTGGCGCAGTGGTTAGAGTGCAGCACTGCAGGCTACTTCAGCTGACTGCTAGCTGCAGTTCAGCGGTTCAAATCTCACTGGCTCAAGGTTGACTCAGCCTTCCATCCTTCTGAGGTGGGTAAAATGAGGACCCAGATTGTTGGGGGCAATATGCTGACTCTGTAAACCGCTTAGAGAGGGCTGTAAAGCACTATGAAGCGGTATATAAGTCTAACTGCTATTGCTATGAAAGCCAGGTGGATGTCTTTGCGCCAGCCACTCTCTCTCAGCCCAACTCAGGGTTGTTGTGAGGAAAATAAGAGAGGGAAGGAGTATTAGTCATGCTCTCCACCTTAAGTTATTTATACAAATAAAGGTGGGAAATAAATAATAATAAAAAAGTTACAATATTCAGTTTCAATAACATCTTTTCAGAGAAAAATCTTATTGTATTATTATACATAAGGTCACTATTCTATAATGTCCAGTGCTTTAAGAACTTGATTATCTATGTTAACATTTATTAGCTTTAGAGAAAAGATACTAGAAGCTTTCAGGGAATAATAATTAGAATTCCAATGCCGTGTCAATTACTGAATGCTTTAGTGCTCTCAATGTTAGTTGGACGGTGACCATATAGTGACCTTGACAGAACTATTTACCAGCATATTTAGAATGCAGAGCTTAACATGCACTGAATAAAAACACATTTATACAAGCATCCCTTTTAGCACGTCTTCTTTGTTGGTTCACATTCTCAGAAATGTATCATACTGTAAATGGCTTTTTAATTATTCCTATTTCAAAGTAGGACAGAAGGTTTCCTAATGTGATAATAAGGTATTGTATGCATGAATGTAAAGCTAATGCACAAGCGTTACAATCTTACACAGAGTTTTGTGCTGAAACAGGAAGTTTGTTTATCAGTAAGTTATTCAGCTCATTTCCCAGATAAAGTCTCCATCTGAATACCAACAAGATTTACATGCACCATCAGGATAAAGCAGTCTCCATGTGGCCCGTGGAATCCAGTCACAATCTGGATGTGGGGGTAATCAGAACAAGTGAACATCAGGAAAACAATATTTCCTGATAGAGAGTAATAAGTAAACCTATCATACTGAATTGCAAAAATGTAGAGATCGCTAGATGGAAATAAATAGATGGCATTTCTATTATTTTATTCTATTATATCTCTCTGCTGCCATCTAGTGATTGTCCGATTATTTACAGACTGAATATGAAAGCTCTATATCAGAGTTCCCCAATCAGCTTTGCGTTCCAGTGTTGGGGGGGGGGTGTTTCTATGCGTGCAGCAGGCAAGCGCATGCACGCAGCTCCATTTGCGCAACTAAGTGGGCCCATAAGCCACCACTTGTGAAAATAGAGCTAGCTTGCCCACTGCTCACATGAGTGGGGATGCGCACACACACGTTCATCCACCACTTCCACAGCCCAGTTCCAAAAGGCCCAAGGCCCAGTAGTGGGCCACAGCCTGGGAGTTGGGGACCCCTGCTCTATATGTATGAGCGCTGTGTATGTTCATGGGAGAGAAATAGAGAAATCTCCATTAGGAAATGAGTTTATGGGTTTGGAGCAATAGCTGATCTTTTTTCCTCTTTGTCCATTCCTTTGACAGTCTTTCATTTCTTCCCCTATTTTTCCCTCTGTTCTTTCCATACCACAGCCTGTAATTATAGGCACTCTTTTCTTTTTTCTCTCCTCTCCTCTCCTCTCCTCTCCTCTCCTCTCCTCTCCTCTCCTCTCCCCTCCCCTCCTCTCCTCTCCTCTCCCCTCCCCTCCCCTCTCCTCTCCTCTCCTCTCCTCTCCCCTCCCCTCCTCTTTTCTTTTTATTATTTTTTATTTATTTATTTGTTTGTCAAACATGTACAAGATAGCAGGTATAGGTATAAACATAAACATAATCAAAGTGAATACAGATAGATGAGGACAATAGGACAGTAGGACAGGGACGGTAGGCACGCTGGTGCGCTTATGCACGCCCCTTACAGACCTCTTAGGAATGGGGTGAGGTCGACAGTAGACAGTCTAAGGTCTCTTTTCTCTTTTCTCTCTCTCCCTCACCTGAGCAGGAGCAGAGGCATGGTGGTGATCTGAGACAGCTGGATGCAGACTGGATGTAACATCAGAGTTACAATATTGTCTTCTTAGGGGCTATTTGGAGGCTTAGCAGAAAATCTTTCTGACAGCCCATACAGATGATGTCAACTCAATTTTCAAAGCTGTTAAATGAGATGACTGACCTGATGCCAGCTCCATCAATATTGATGCCATTAAGAATCTGTAATCTTTGTAGTTTTACTTTAGAATAAGGACGTACACAGATGTCACTTTGTACCCTGCTGGGAGCAGGAGATTTGATATTTTTAGTCTGAGCAGATCCACAGCGAGATGAATTTAGCAGGACCAAAGTTGGAGTAGTGTTCGTTCTACTTTCTCCACCCCCAACACCCCCCCCTCAAATTTCTAACCAGTAATGAAAATGCCTACAGTTTGGGGAAAATATATAGAGGTTAAAGTTGTTGAGCTTTTGAGGTCATATAATATGGTCTCCTGGTCAGTTCAGATAAGGCAGGAAAAAAGCAGCCTCTGGAGGCAATCCTCTTCTGAGTGACAGAAAAAAAAGACCAGGAATCCTAGTCTTTTTATACTTTATATCTGAGTTTTTAATTAAAAATCCCCATAAAATTTTTTTGGAAGTGGATTTGTTACTGCAAAGTGAGCAGGAAAATGGATTGGTTTTACATTGATCCTCAAATCCCTACTTGACAAGAAAAGAGTTTTTTCTGTTCCATTTCACGTTTACTTTTACAAATTGCTTTGTGTCAAAGTCAAGCAAGACCATAACTGGGGTAATTTTACTGACAGTATTCCCATTTCTCTAGAGACTATAATTAATGATGGGGTGCAAACTTTCTGATGCATGTAATTTTGAAATTTAGCTCTATGTTCTTTAAAGATCTCTTGGATAAATATGATCTAGTCTTGAAGGTGTAACAGTGTCTATACTGTCAGTTATCATAACATTTCTTTCATGGATATGCTTCAGTCTATGACAGTTCTTGAGATCTAGCCTTTGAAATGAATCCACATCAGTGTCATTTAAAAATGAAGGACATTTAAATGACTGACCTGGAGATATTAACTTCCATTCTTATCAATGACAGTAGCAGGGGCTGCCTCTAAGAGCACTCAAAAACAACAGTTGGCACAAAATGCACTGGGCCTTGTGTTAACTGGGACTAGACCAGGGGTGGGTTCCTCCCGGTTCGGACCGGTTCGGCAAAACCAGTAGCGACCCGCTGGTGATGTCACGATGATGTCACCAATCCGGTTCGGTCGGTGCCGGTCCGTGGGCGCCACCATCTTTTTTTATTTTTATTTTTATTTTATTTTTTTGAATTTTTTTTTAATTTATTTTTTCTTCTGAGCATGCACAGAAGCCAAGTTCCGGCACTGTGCATGCAGTCGCCATCTTGTTTTTGGCTTTTTTTAATTTTTTCCAGATTTTTCATTACTGCACATGCGCGAGGCGCGCCCATGCGGCGCGGGAGGGAGCGAACCGGCAGTGAGGTAAGTTGGAACCCACCCCTGGACTAGACACTATGAACATGTAAACTAATGCTGTGGGCTTGCCAGTAATTTTCCAAGTGCAATTTAACAATTAATCAGTGGAAGAGTTTGCCTTCAGATATTGTGGGTCCTCCATCACTGGAGGTTTTAAAGAAGAGATTGGACAACCATTTGTCTAAAACGGTATAGGGTCTCCTGCTTCAGCAGGGGGTTGGACTAGAAGACCTCCAAGGTCCCATCCAACTCTATTATTCTGTTAATTCTGTCAAAAAGCTGGTTTTAACCTATGAAGCCCCATATGACTTGGCCCAAAGTATCCTTAGACCACACTCTTAAATCAGAATCAGCTCATCAGTTGAGAAAAATTGCTGATAGTTTCTAAGTACAGTGAAAATTGTGATATGTGTCTACCGGTATGTGTGGGGAAGTGTTGGTATGTAAGGCTAGGAGGAAATACTTCTTAGTTGTGGAACCAACTGCCCTGAGACTGCTGGATTTCTAGAAGTTGGTCAAAATGGAGCTATTCCAGAGCATTTTTAAAAAGAAGGATCAATTAACATGACATCAATGGAATTGCTATTGAGATACTGTCTTAATTTCAACTTAATTTAAATGTTTTCATGGTTTTACTATTTTAGTTATATTGTATTGTGGCTGTTTTATTTCTGGGAAACAATGAAATTATAAAGTTGTGGTGTCTAAAAGTCTAATAAATAATTATGCTTGTTCTGCTTTCCAGTAAATCTACTCCCAATTCTACTTCACAATTAAGCATAACACAATTTTTGTGTTATGCTTAATTGTGCGGTAACAATTGATTTCTTACAGCATCTGATTGACTTTCTGCAATAAATTCCGTATCTAAGGCACTGTTCCTTTTTAACTGATCTTTAACTTTAGCTCACTATTTCTTAAATTACTTTCTTAGAATGGAGATTAGTTGAAAGGGAGCTTTCTTATGGGAGAAGGAAGAACTGAAACTCCCTAGTTATGGACTTCTGTACTCATGTTGGTAAGTCTAGTATCAATGATAGTTTCATTCTTGTAACCTAGTATAAGCCTTGTGAAATAGCCCAGACAGAAAGTATGGCCAGATGAATTAATTCTACTTTATTGTAAAGTTACAGTAATAGAATCTTGCAAGTCTGAAAGTATATTTCTCCCCAGTCACCTTTACAGTCCAAGAAATTAGGGAGGGTCCTTTCTGAGATGTTTGCCATGATCACATTCCTTCTGCAGGCTAAGCTGTCTCTTATGTCTTAGCTGCGGTTCTTCCCCATTTCCCAAAGTCATTCCGACATAACATTACACAATCTGTAGAGATTTTTAGTCATCCAGGTCATGGTGTCCCAAAGGTGCTTTTTCTGGAAGCAACTGGACTTTTTTGTTTTTTCTTTGAAGACGTTTCGTTTCTCATCCAAGAACCTCCAAGTGCTTCAACGACCCTCTAAAAGGATGCAAATGACCAGCTGTCTGCAAGGAATATAAATCTTTCCATTCCCCACTATCCTGTCAGAGTTGAAGAAGCTTCTTGGATGAGAAGCGAAACATCTTCAAAGAAAAAACAAAATGTCCAGTTGCCTTTTGAAAAAGCACCTTTGGGATTACACGAAGTCTCTCTTTTGTTGTGTTTTCTCATTTTATTTTTTTCAGTATATATTTTTGTATCTTTCTCTCCTTGTTATCTATCAATGTGATAAGCTTATATATGTCATTACTTCACTTGTCTATGGAGATTTTCAATCATCCAGATCATGGTTGTTCCATGGTTTTTCAAAAGGCAACTGGACTTTGTTTTGCCTTGAAGACATTTCACTCCTCATCCAAGAACTGAAGAAGTTTCTTCCTGGGATTAAGCCATATATTATTAAACTTGTTAGAGGCAGAAAGGTGAATCATCATCATCATCATCATTAATACAAGGTAGTGAGGCACTACCTTGTTGTGGTTGTGGGGTTTGAGAGCTCCGAAGAGGATGAGAGCTTTGCTAGAGGTTCAACCATACTGGACAGGTCTCATCAGAGGAATCCCACAAAGAGTGTCTCTTCCATAAACAATATGGTCAGATGTAACTTACAGAAACCCATACTGGATCAGTCATTGCCCAGGCCAAAAGGCCCATGCTAGGTTTTGGAGTTTCTGAACATCTGGTGGCAAATGGGCTACAGGACTGAGAACTGTTGGCTGAGCCACAAGGGCTAGCAGCTGCAGAATTACTGGAAGAAAAGTTGCTTACCCATCACAAATATACAAAGAGTGAAAATAAAGAAATAAGAATCTGTTATTACAAATCAGATCTAATGACAAGAGGATATCTGAAAAGAATGAACCAGTTCAAAAAGATCAACATCCAGAATCAGAAATAATAGAATAGAGGCTGGCAGAGCAATGTTGATTTATAATATGGAATAAAATATGCATATTAGTAGAATTGGAAGAACTGCAAAGATCTAACTAGGGCAAAGAAATTGAAGCCTTGTCGGAAGCAGCTCAAGATGCAGAGGAAAATCAGGGGGGAGTACCTGCTTACCAACAACTTTCCAATTGCTAACAGGTATAGTAGTTGATGCAGTTGATGCAATCATTCTGCCACCTGAGCAGAAAGGAAACTGCCCAAAGAGCAGAGGAACAAAAGATCAACTCCTAATTGAAAGTACGATTTTGGAACACTGCAAGAGAAGGAACCAACCTGAATGTAGCTTGGACTAGTTACAAGAAGGCATTTGACCCCCTGCTAAGTGAGGGAATCAAGTGTCTAGAAATAACAGGAGTGAGCAGAAACATCAGAAGGTTTGTGCAAAGATCAATGGAACAATGGAAGACACAGTTGTTGGTCAACAGTGAAACAGTGAGACTGGGAAAGGTTAATATCAAAAGAGAATTTTTTCAAGGAGACTTACTATCACCACTACTGTTTGTTATTGCACTGATTCATCTGTTAACAATACTGAACAAGTCAGGCTAACAAACATCAAAAACATCTGCCAGGCTATCCTACCTCGTTGGACAATCTGAAGCTGTATGAAAAAGCACCATCTGAAATAACAAAAAAGAATCACTACTCCACACCATCTATATGTACAGCCAAAACATTGTGATGGAGTTTGGACTGGACAAATGTGCCACCTTCACTATCAGGGAAAAATAGTGAAAACTGAAGGAATCAAGATGCCCTATAGAAATAACATCAAGTGTTGGGATGAAGACAATCCCTACAAATACCTGGGCATCCTTCAAGCTGACTACATCAAGCCCAATGAAAACACTTGAAGTGGCATTTTCAATCTTGTATGACTGTCAGCTGTAATATTTTTATTTCACTTGCACATAACGTTGCAAATACCTTGACAACTCTCTGCAAGTTCATTATGTGAAATGCTCCTTGGGCTAGTTGCACAACAACAGTTGAACTTTCTAGCTTTTTCATAATCATTACACAGCCAGTAGCAAAATAACACTAGCATTACATCAAATATAACCTCAGGATATAGAGCCATGGCATTCTCATGAGACTAAAATGCTAGAAAAGTTGCTATTTTTTTCCCCTCCAACAACACAAAGGCTGTATACTTGTAAAATCTATTTCTCAAATATCCTTTTCAACATTTTATCTTCTTTGTTAAAGAAGGACATTACGACATAGAAATGTGCCATAGAGTAAATACCTCCTTGGTATAGGAGTAAAAGTTTCACCATTTTTGCTACACTGACTATAATTAAGGTATTAAAAAAGGCTGGGCAATCAGGATATTTTAGTTCAAGAAATAACATTAACAATGGAATGATTGGGCTTTTTTTTCAAGAGAAAGGAGAAGGGGACAACACGTTTCTGAAACTGGTGATGGACAGGTTTGCTTGGTCTAATTTTCTAACATTTCAGAATTAATAAATCAAATGTATAAATGTGATAGCTTGGAATAACTACTTCTGGATCCAGTTTGAAACCCACCCAGCACATTAGGGTCATTCTGTTTTATACTCACACCATTTCCAGGCAATTCTAGAAATATCAGCTTGACCAAGGCTATCAAGTGGATTTCAAAGCTCAGTAGAAACTTGAACACCAACCTCTAGTATGAATCATACATTTTATCCACCCTACCAAGGACTTTAGTAAATAATCAAATGTTACCCCTTGTAGAAATGTTGATAAATCAGTGACTGTTTTTATATTATTTGTTAGTGTTCGTTAATATTGTTAGTTAACATGCATGCAAATCTTAAGAATAGTACAATCAAAATAATAAAAATCAGAAACAGTTTAAACCACTATCAAGAGCATAATAATCCATTTTAAACTGGATTTTAATAATCCAATATTAATAATCCATTTTAAAATGTTATCTAAACCATTATAGATTTAATGGACTGGTAATAAAACTATCTAATTTTACATCTTGACTAGCGATGATGAACCCTGATGGTGCAGTGGTTAGAATGCAGTATTGCAGGCTAACTTTGCCCATTGCCAGCAGTTCGATCCTGACCAGCTCAAGGTTGACTCAGCCTTCCAAGGTCGGTAAAATGGGAACCCAGATTGTTGGAGGGCAATATGCTGACATTTGTAAACTGCTTAGAGAGTGTTGTAAAGCACCATGGAGTGGTATACAAGTCTAAGTGCTATTGTATTGCTAATTTGAGATTTTCTGGCTTAGAGGTTCTTATTCTCCAATGGGACAATAACATTATAGATCCATTGTCCATTATGGATCCAGTCTCATTTAGGTTATATAAGGATTTGGCCTGGCTTTGAACTGGAGGCAGAACAACTAAGACATTTTTTGAATTTGGAGGGAGAGTATTTCCGCTTGTGAAAACTACCACTAGTGAAGGTATTTTTAATTTTTTGTTGTCCCCTCCCTGATAAATGTTTGAAACACCATTTATGAAAAGGAGTCTTTTTCGTTATATTGTCATGTCTCCCAACTAAGAGAGTTCTATTGATTACAAAACGTTGTAATATAATAAAGTTGAAAATAGAAAGCTGCCTTTATGGATGGGTAAAAAAGCAGAGAGGGAGAACAGATGGCATTCAAACTATTGTGGAGCAAATAAACAAGACATAAGGCACAAAGTTGCGACAAATTCAAGAGCTGTCAAGCAAGCACCAACAGAATAAAAAGTATTATGTGCTCTGGCAGTTAGAGACTCCACAGGCACCTTATAGTACCACTAGGCATATTACTGAGAAACACACTATGTCAGGATGTCATTGTTGTATAATGACCCCAATAGCCTCTGCCAAGGATGGTGCTTTCCAACAGTACTTTCCTGTTGACAACCAGATTAATGGCAGTTGGTGCCCAATAGCTCAAGTTCTATGCGTTGTGAGCTCACAATTCTTCAAGGTTTGCACATGCATTGCCAAACCTACTTATGGGATTAGAATGTCACATCTGTTGGTTTGACATTATTTGCAATGAAATACACAATTTTACAGTCAAGAAACTATCTTTCAATCATGCCCTATATACAGTAGTACCATACAACCGTGCTTTTATCTTTGTTTCAAACATTTGTTTAAAGGAGACAATGTCAGGGTGGAAACTCCTGCATTTATCTAACTTTAAAGCACTTTGAGACGATGTGATTTGCTTTGTATTTTATACTGGAAAAGCTTTTCTTCAGAGTTTCTTCATCTTCCCTTTTTGGGGGGAGGGGATTGGCCTACAGGTTCCCTAGTGGTAAAATTGGCAGGCATTTTTTCATCTTATATTTGGAAAAATTGGAGGAAGGGCTAAATGTTCACAATGTCATCAAAGGTCTTTACTTCTGATTGCCAATCCTCAACTTTGTTGAAGAGCACACTTGGCTAAGACATCTAATTTCAAATGGTAGAAATCAAAGAATAGAAAAAACAGACGGCTGTGTTATACATTGTGGGAGTAGAAGCCCTGTCCCAGCTAGGTAGGGTCACAATAACACCCTCTAAATTAACTGCTGGTTTGTGGATCATTGTTACAGCCAACCTTTTGAAGTTTGGTGACTTTCAAACACTGTTATGACCCAGCATAACAGTGGGGGATGCGATGGCACAGGGGCTTAATGATGCTAGAACTGCTGTCCAGAAATGGTCTGCACTCCGGCGGTTCGAGCCTGGCTTTATGAGATGGAGTGAGCTCCCATTGCTCAATCCCCAGCTCCTGTCCACCTAGCAGTTCGAAAGCATACAATATTACCAGTAGATAAATGGATACAGTTTGGTGAGAAAAAAAAAGTTAGCTATGTTAGCTGTGGAGAGCAGAAGCCGGCGCTGGACCTGGATGGACACAAGGCATTGTGACATGAGGCGAGGCAAGGTAAGTACTGGCAGAGGAGCCTGGAAGAGCCACCAACCCGAGCACTGCTAGTTAGCTGGTATAAAGCTAGTTTGCCCCACCTGGTGCATCAAAAATAGGCACAGAAGCACCAAACAAAATAAACTAGCATTGTAGGCCGTCAGGACTACATTGTGTGTCTAGCATGTGTAGATTCCCCTGACATTGCCATACGCTAAATAGATAAATAAATAAATAACCCAGAATGAATAATATTTGAGTTCCCCCAATGATTTATTTCAGAAATCTTTTTTATACTGCCTTTATTTACTTTAGCTGTTAACTATCTGTGCCAAAACAACTTACGAACAGACAACATGCAACAATGTATATAACCTTCAGCTGCCCACCCACTTAAAAAAAATCTGTTCAGTTTTACACTGCCATCTGTGAATCTTCATTGTTCTATCACTTTTCTGTCTCAGTGCTGTCTCCCTTCAGTGTCGGTGGACATTTGTATATAGCAATAGCAATAGCAATAGCAATAGCAATAGCACTTAGACTTATATACCACTTTATAGTGCTTTACAACCCTCTCTAAGCGGTTCACAGAGTCAGCATATTGTCCCCAACAATCTGGGTCCTCATTTTACCCACTTCGGAAGGATGGAAGGCTGAGTCAACCTTGAGCCGGTGAGATTTGAACTGCCGAACTGCAGCTAGCAGTCAGCTGAAGTAGCCTGCAGTACTGCACTCTAACCACTGCACCACCTCGGCTCTTGTAAGTGTCATGGCCCCGTTGGAGCCTGAGTCAGGAAGGACAAGCCGGAACTGGAGCTGATGGAGGTCGAGGGGGCAGACTCGTTGGCTGCGGAGGAACACGGGGAGGAGCAGGACGAGGCAGCCCCAGGTCCCTTGGGTTTGGGACAGCTTGCCAGCAGGGAGGAATGGGGGCAGGACGACTGAGAGAGGGGGGAAGAGAGGGCAGGCAGTGGAGTTGAGGAGCAATGGAGCTCAGGCAATGAGCAAGGACCGCCCCTTCCTGATCCCCGAGCATGGAGAGTGGAGAGGAGGTGGGAACAGCACAGGCTGGCCCAATGACTCAGGAGGAGAGCGCCCCACCCCTCTTCACAAGGCACACCTGGGGACTTAAGGAGATGCTGTGGGGAGGGGCGCTGGTTGGGAACAAGCACTGAATTCGTGAAGTTTTGTGTGCCTTTGCCGACCTCTGGAGTTAGCTGGACTTCTTGCCTTATTGCTGCCTTGTTCCTTTGCTTCGTTGGACTCATTGCCTTGTTCCTTTGCTTCATGGACTCATTGCCTTGTTCCTTTGCCTCGCTGGACTTCTAGCCTTGAAGCCGTTGTGCTAACAGTGTTTTGCTGGACTACTCGCAGCCAGAGGCTGCTGGAGGTGTGTGTGAGCGCTTTGCTCCAGGACTTGCCATAAATGTGTTTGGGGGGAAAGTTGGAGCAATAAAGGGGAGTTTGAACTATCAGCTGGTTGTGTTGCCTCCGTGCCTTGTCCTGGGTCATCACAATAAGTAAATGGGCAGTGGAAATGTGACACTCGTGTATAATGAAACAGAAGGATTTCTATTTAGTTGCATGTTCACTTTTCTTAATACTTCATTATACTTCACTTACATCAGGAAGCATGATCTTGCTTATTGTGATAGTAAAGGTCCTTTACTGTTCAACTTTTTATGAGATTCTGGTTTTAAATTATTGGAAGCTCTCATCGGTACTCAGACCACTGTAATAGAAAAAAGCTTCTACAAATTCAGAAGCTACAGAGAAGATGATAATTCTTAGCATGACTCTAATAAGAATTTTTCAAGACCTATACGAAACTTCTTCCAGAGAACAATTAGCAATTTTTTTAGGGCTATGAATCTTTAGATGCAGAATGTTAAAATAATAATAACAATATAAAACAACAATGACAGTGATCTATTATACTTGTAAGTCACATAATCATTGAATTATTGTTGCCATCATCAAATCATAAAGAAATGATACTAACTCCCTGGAAGATTCATGAAGATGCATATCTGATTCAGCTGAAGAAATTATGTAGTTTGCATTGTATTTCATACCTTACATCTTTTTTTAAAAAATTATATAGCTTTGCTTCATGACTGACTTGGTAAATAACTACTTCTTATAATAATTTTGTTCCCATAATCAACTGTGTACATTATTTCCTTTGTCTCGAATGAGACCAGTGATTGGTCTCATTCAAGACAACGACGAATCTGCATACAGACAGGCTTGTGGTGCAACCGGAACAATCTTGAACTAAACACACTCAAAACAGTAGAAATGGTGGTAGATTTTAGGAGAAACCCTCCTATACTACCACCTCTTACAGTACTAGACAACACAGTATCAACAGCAGAGACCTTCAAGTTTCAAGGTTCTATCATATCTCAAGACTTAAAATGGACACCTAACATCAAAAACGTCATCAAAAAAGCATAACAAAGAATGTTCTTTCTGCACCAACTCAGAAAGCTCAAACTGCCCAAAGAGCTGCTGATTCAGTTCTACAGAGGAATTATTGAGTCTGTGATCTGCACCTCTATAACTGTCTGGTTTGGCTCTGCAACCAAACAAGACAGACACAGACTTCAATGGATAACTGCAGAAAAAACAATTGCTACCAACCTGCCTTCCATTGCGGACCTGTATACTGCACGAGCCAAAAAGAGGGCTGTGGAAATATCTACAGACCCCTCACATCCTGGACATAAATTGTTTCAACTTCTACCCTCAAAATGACGCTATAGGGCACTGCACACCAGAACAACTAGACACAAGGACAGTTTTTCCCCGAATGCCATCACTCTGCTAAACAACTAATTCCCACAACACAGTCAAACTATTTACTAAGTCTGTATTACTATTATTCTTTTCATCCTTCCCATTACCTATCTCCTCCCACTTATGACTATAACCATGTTGCTTGTATTTTTACAATTTATATTGTTCTTTTTGTTTTCTAGTATGATTTGATTGCTTATTAGTAACTTACGACTATCACTAAGAGTTGTATCTTATGATTCTTGATGAATATATTTTTTCCTTTTTTCCCTTTTATGTACACTGAGAGCATATGCACCAAAGACAAATTCCTTGTGTGTCCAATCACACTTGGCCAATTAAGAATTCTATTCTATTCTATTCTATTCTATTCTATTCTATTCTATTCTATTCTATTCTATTCTATTCTATTCTATTCTATTCTATTCTATTCTATTCTATTCTATTCTCTTCTATTCAAATTCCATGATAGGAATTAGTTGTATAATTTTCTGCATTGACTGCCAAAGTCTTTGTGGCTCCAAAGTAAGCTCATTAGAAAGTATGGAGGGTCAGGGAGCCATTGATTCTGCCAAGCCCGCCTGTTGCCTATTTCTGATTCCCTTTCAGACTTTCTAAAGTAAATCTGAAATATGAAAAAGTGTGAAAAATCTGAAGTGTGAAAAAGAAAGAAATTTGTAGATTGGTGAAACAATCTTTCCACAGTTGTGAAAGGAAAAACCCAATTAATGTCCCTGCTATTCTATATAAGGGGCACAAAATTGAAACCTAAATGACTTAACTCTTTGCTGCAGAACAATTTTAAACTTTTAGATCTATTGGTGTTTCTTTGTAAGAAATTAGAGATGATCCTCAAAATACTAGCTCACAGTTTCCCAATAAATCCCTTGAGTGAAATTACTAGACATACTGTACATGTTTTTTGTGCATATGATCCTACTTAATGTCTTTCCCATATTATCAAAGACCTTGAAATTTCAGCTATCTGGATTTTCTATCTGATTCATCATTAGCAAATAGATATGGAAAGATCACTTCCCACATATGGTGTGATAAAGGCATCCAATCTGAAAGACAAATGTATTTTTATACTGTATTGGGAATAAAGGCCAGTAATAACACAGATGCTGCTGCTGTTTTTCTGATTCTATGAAGCAAGGACAAATGTAAAGCTATAATTATTCAGGCTTGTGTTTAGGACAATTACAAATTATATAATGTGGAGAATTTTCTTAAACTCTTTTTGGGGAATTGTACGTTCATTGCATCTTGTAGAAGAGATTAACTTCCTGAATATTTCAGTGTTAACAGATGGTAGAATACCAGGTTTAGGGTTATAGCACCACTCTTCAACAAAGGGGCCTATATAATATGCAGATGATTATTGGTGAAAAATAATACTATAATTGTCATTGGATTTTTTTCAGCCTAGATATACAACAGGAAAAGTTGTTGCTACAGCTACATGTTCTAGGAACCCACCATTCATTTAGTGCTTTGCTATTTTCTTAAAATAAATCACTCTGAAGATAATGCTAGTTAGTCTTATGTTAGTTTCATTTGTAGTTTATACTCTAATATTCAATAAAATTATATTAGGGGGGGAAATGCACTAAGCAGAAAAGGGAACTATTTCTTTCCAGTATCTTTCAAAAAGCAAAGCTCATAATGAATTTACTTTAAAGATGACAATGTTTATGGAAGGCAATCACAAGACAATCGGATCATATACTACCCTCACCAAATGTTCAAACTTGAATTAAACATGTTTTTTTTAAAAGTTTTCTTCCATACTGCTTTATTCCAGCAAATGGACTTCAGAAGTAAGACACTTCTTTGGCACCCTTCAAGTCGTAATAAATCCTCTGATATTTAGCCCTTCAAAACTACAAGAAATTAATCCATCCTGGAACAGAGCAAAGGAATTAAGTGTTTGACATAACTCCTTCTCCCTCATATAATAACTACTGGCAACTGACGGGGGAAGGATAAGAGTTAGTTGCTGCAGAAGTTTACGTGGCAAGTATCAATGCAACACTTCTATTTTCTCTGCTGCAAAGAGAAAACTGTCAAAAAGCCATTGTTTAATTACATTTACTGGCTGAATCTCATTAGTTGTTGTTTCCAGGATCTTACTCAGTACTGTTGGCAGCACTTCAGTACCTTCAAAACAGAAATTACGAGTTAGAGTAATAGGAACTTGGCTGGGCTTTGCTACTTCAAGTGTTAGGAATCATCAGCATGGCTGCATCTGGGTGATGTAAGAATGATAAATTTTCACTTATATATCCTGCCACTATTTTCAGTGCTCGGGTTTTATCAGCTTTCAAATACACCTACATTCTTTACCACACCCCAAAGAAGAAATTTGAAAGATATGCACCACAAATTTCTTTTGAAGCATAATGTCAGCATTTGCCAAAAATGGAATTGCGCAGATCTGGACAGCACACAACTGTAATTCATGGGTTCTATTAGCATTCTAACCAGAATTGCATTAAAAATGCACCTGGGGAAGATGAGCACAAAAAACAATAGGTGTGGTACATGTGTAGTAACTTCCCTTGGGAAAGGCAAAAGATAGCATGAGTGAATACAAAAACTACATGGGGATTAGTTTGTTAGGTATGCCTAGATGTTTTGATTGAAAGTCTGCAAGGGGTACTAATGAACAAAACTAGGGAGGGATGGTGAAGGTAGGGGGTGTTCAGACCAGACTCTGGTCTTCAGAATATCACTGAATAATATATGAGTATAAGAAAGATATAAGGCAAATAGTGCTAATATATTATTGCCACTGCCTTATGTATGCAGTACAAAATGGTGATTTTTGCCATTGTCACTAAATAGATGGTCTTCCTCTAGTAGGATAGGTCAAAACCATTGGGGATAGGTTGTCCTGCAAGTAATGGCTGTGGGGAATGGGTAGGATGTCAGCTATGCTCTGAAGATCGCTGCAAAAGGAAGGAAACAGCCACAGAGGGTGGACAGGAAGTTGGCCATGCTGAGAAGGTCTCTGACATAGGAAAAGGAGCAGACAGAAAGTTTTTTCCAGCCGGAAAAAAGGGTTACATGGTAAATCACGTGGTTTGTTTGAGACTCATCCTTTTTATTACCCGTCGCACTCCCAGAACCAATTAGTGCAGAGTACTGAGGTAGCATGTATATGCTCTAGATCAGGAATGTCAAACTCACGGCCCGTGGGCCAGATGCATCACGTGCTGGCCATGCCCACGCCCAGTTTAGTGAAGGGGGAAAAAGTTGCAATACATCATGTGACGACGCCGTGATGACACGAGTTTGACACTCCTGCTCTAAATGCTACAGAGAAATGTTATCAAAGCACAGGTTTCTACAGATGATACGTCAGGCCTATGCAAGAAACATCAGCCTATGTTTAAAAAAAAACATTTCTGAAGCATAACTGCCACAATGGTCATTGGTATTAAGCAGACAAACTATCAGATTTTCCTCTGCTATTCGTCTGCTCATAAAAAAATAATAACTATCAGATTCTCAGTGAGCAATAATCTCCTTGTCAGGTTTATTTCTTCATGAATCTCTTGATACTATCAAGTTATAAATTAAAGATTTGGAAGTTAGAGAGCAATAATAAATAAAGATCACTGAAAAAGTAGTATTTTTGCCAGATCTCTCTTGGCGTGAACATGTAGCGAAAATTCTACACCAAAATATCTGCTAAGCTGCTTTCTACACACGTTCTAAAATGTGATTTGGAGTTTCTCATTGCCATCTGCTGAGATATTTCCCCTTTCCTATCAATATGGCATTGTGCCAAAAAAGGAAGCAGTTTTGTCTTATTCAAAATTGGAAAACTAATATTCTGATGCTAAGCCCAGCATTGGAATCTCCTGATAATTTAATAAAAATGTCCACATAGTGTCGATGTTTATGACTGCAAATGACCAAAACTTTAAGAACATGCAGGGGGTGGGGGAAGGAGAATGGTGCAGGATAAAAGGAGCTAGGAATGGAGAAATAAGTTCAATTATGCAAGCAGACGTCATTTATTTGAAGCAATTTTCAAGCAGCGGCCCTGGAGAAGATAGCCCAGAAGATCGAGGTGCAGTGAAACATCATCATTGTTTTAGCATGAAATTTTATTTTATGCTTTTAATATCTATGTACTACCTAAAGAACATAAATTATGGAACAGCCCTAAAGTATAAGTGTTTTAAATAACTGGAACAGGACAATTTGAAGATAGCACCCATGTGCTTTGCTGTCTAAAGAGTTTCCAACCCCCCTCAAGGTATTGGATTTAATCTTTAAGGCTTTTGACAAGTTTGAATGAAGGTATAGGTAGTCCTCATTCAATGACTACTGCCTTATTTAATGACCGTTTAATGAACTATGCAACCCATCCTTGCATTTATGATCTTGCAGGTCTAGAAAGCAAAGGAAAGCTGAAGTGAGATCACAAGCATAGCTACAGTTAATTTTTCTTTTATTCTGGGATGAAAATAAATTTACCTGGTGGTTTTGCAAAGTTGTTGTTTTGAACATCTCGAATAGCTTAAGGTAGATAAACAGTTAATTTCTGAAAATGATTAGAAAGTGAAGTTGGTGAACCCAGTGTCCTTAAAAAGGCTTTGCTGTGGTTGAAAAATGGATGGCTTCTTTTCATCTCCTGGTACTCAACCTTCAGAAAACCATTCTACTGTGGTCTTCTTGTGAGAAACAGCCATCTGGAGCACAAATGGGCAATCTCCCATCCTCTCCTTTTCCAGAGAGGGTCCTTTGGCTATGGCTGCAATAGCATCTCTGCTGATTTGGAGACATCTTAGCTTGCTGTTCCTCACCCAGAAATCTACCAGTGGTATATCTTTTTATTGAACTTTCCCCAGTTGCCAATGGTCCACCTTGCTTGCATGCTGTTGTAGTAGCAACTTGACTGACAGATAAATTGCAGAATATGGTTTTTGGTCACCCTATGACTATGTATATCTTTCACACATTGTATGCATTCTTTGAAAATGCATTTACATGTTTTTCCTCTCCTGAAGGGCTTTCTTTGCTACAAACTAATTATTCTAGCTACTTAAAATGGAACCCTGGTAAGTGCCCTCCCATAAATTTGACTTTCCTTCTGTCAGAATAATCCGAAAAGATCCCACATGAATGGCCACGTGATTGTGTACCACTAAATTCTCAGCTTTTGATTCCCAGGCTTGATCTCTCTGATACCCGCCTCAATTTAATTCTGATTTAATTATTTCCTCTGATGGCTCTTGTCACAGAGATCAAGCTGGGAAATTGTGTGCTGGTATTCAATGTGTTCTGTAGATGTTGCACTAGAATCTTTTTCTTTGCTTCAAATATGTGCTGCTCATGCTAAAGAACGTGTTGCCCTTGCTTCTACTTGCAAATTGGGGCTGGACCAAATTACAACTATTGACATGAAATATGCCCATTGGCATATTTGGTGTTCTTTTTAAGGAGTGATAGTTCTAACTTCTCCAGGCACTTCAATCTCCCACATACCTTGCTTTGCTTTGAGATATTGCATGGTGTAAAACACGCAGTTTAACAATTGCAAAGTTGCTAATAGAAACTAGCATGCAGCAGCCTGTACAATTGCCCTTAGAGGCCCACTAGTTGCAGTAATATCCCATAATTCAAAGTCATGCCTGAATCCCTACCTTCACATTTTTACAGAGATAAACCTGCCCATATGAAAAATGCTGCTACAGATATGCAGGCCAAGGTGTGCAATGGACTCTGAAGGAATCTGACATCATCCAGCAGGTGACTTGTAGCACCTCAACAACTTGCAAAAAACCTTGCGCCACACATGTGAACAACCTACTTTATCTGTCTGGTACACTCCTTTAATTCATTCTTAACAATTATGATTAACCTGTCCCCAGGGGTGAAATCCAGCAGGTTCTGACAGGTTCTGGAGAACCGGTAGCGGAAATTTTGAGTAGTTCGGAGAACCAGTAGCGGAAATTTTGAGTAGTTCAGAGAACCGGCAAATACCATCTCTGGCTGGCCCCAGAGTGGGGTGGGAATGGAGATTTTAAGTCACTTTTTTCAGTACCGTTGTAACTTCGAACAGTCACTAAACAAATGGTTGTTAAGTCAAGGGCTACCTGTACACAGTGTGAGTCCTGGGAAGCCCATCCTTCCCACAGCCTGGCTTTGGATTTGAGGACCTTCTGAAAGCTCACAGATGGACTTCACAGAGCTTTCTAAGAAAAGCATGTTCCTGTGCTATGTAGTTGTGGTTTGTACTTTTTCAGGGTGGATGAAGCTTCATCCCTGTGGTTGCACTGATGCTAGCATGATGGTTAAAATGTTGACTGATTGTGTTCGTAGATGGCGTTTTGCTGTCTCATTGGATTTTGAAGCAGGTACTCCTTGTGCTAGTCAGTTAATGAAAATTAACTGCAAAGCCCTGGGTATTAAGAGCCGAGGTGGCGCAGTGGTTAGAGTGCAGTACTGCAGGCTACTTCAGCTGACTGCTAGCTGCAGTTCGGCAGTTCAAATCTCACCGGCTCAAGGTTGACTCAGCCTCCCATCCTTCCGAGGTGGGTAAAATGAGGACCCAGATTGTTGGGGGCAATATGGTGACTCTGTGAACCGCTTAGAGAGGGCTGTAAAGCACTGTAAAGCGGTATATAAGTCTAAGTGCTATTGCTATCAAGTTACATTTTCGTACTCCTTAGTAGCCCAGAGTTCAGCATTTATGTAGAACAATACAACTAAGCAGGGGTGGTATTCACTTACTTTCTTTACCGGTTCGCAAATGTGAGCACGCGCATGCACGCTCGCTTCGGTCATGCATGTGCCTTCCACGCATGCGCGTGGCCTTGCACACATGCGCTTTGCTTGCGCGCATGGCTTGCATGCATGCGCACGGCTTCAAAATGTGCCTAAATAGGACGGCATAGCCCCGGGGCGGGGTGGGTGGGGTGGGCCCACCCACAGGTCACTACTACCGAACGAACCAGTCCGAACCGGCTGAATACCACCTCTGCAACTAAGGCATGGAAACTCAGTTGGCTAAAGTCACTACTGAAAGTTGCCTCTTAGAGCCAGAAATGCCCTCCACACATTCTTATGGGGACCAGAACACCTCCTGATAGGAAGCAGGAAGTGTTCTGCTTGAAACTGTATTTGACTGGCTGATGTTGGGACTCACTGATTATAATTGCTTGATGCCTCTGGATGGAAACATTGGAACAATCGCTCATTAAAAATTTCCAGCTTGGTTTCCCAAGGTGAGAGCTTCATTCCAGCCATCTGTTACAGCAGTTTGCCATTCTTGAAAGCCAGGAGACTATGTTCTGATCCAGAAATAGGGAAGCACAGCCAGGCTCCATGCCGAATCAGATCCTTTTAAGTGCTGCTGACAAGTCACACTGTATGTAAAATGCAAGGGTTGAACGACCTGGATATAAACATCACACTGTGTTAGCTTTACTAGATAGACCATATTAGGAAATCAACTCCTGAGGAAAGCTACAATAATTTTTATTGAGATTGGAAATCTTAACAGAATCTTGCAAGTGTGATTGTGTCTCTACCACCACCTCCTCCTCCTCTTCTTTTTCCTCTTCCTCCTCCTCCTCCTTATAGTTCACTGAACACAGAGATACTATCTGTGGAAAGTTTCATTTGGGGGGTAGAACTTGCTGATAATTGTATTTTGTAAAATCGTGAATCTATTGCGTGATATATTACCATTATTCTACGTGAAAACCAGCAACTGAACCATTACAGGGATGAAATAGCAAATGCAAACCGATATTTTCTGCTGGAAATTTCTCCCTTTCTTGTCTGTACTCATTCACTAGGTGAGCAAAATTATTTCGCGTGAATAGACCTTAAAACCTGACTGCTTACAGTGTAGTTACAGGGACTTTGGAAAACTTGCTTTTATCTGATAATTTTTTATTTTATTTCCAAAGTTAAAATATAAACTTCAAAAAAAAAAAAAAAGAGAGAGAGAGAGAGAGAGAAACAACAACAAACAAAAGCTAAACAAGATGAAAAAAAATGTGCTTTAAAAAAATAAAGCAAAGGAAACCTACACATATTTTGTGTCCCCCCCCCAACTGAAAATTGATTAATATATTTCAACAATAATATCCCACCCCTTGCAAAGTAGGTCTACAATTTATAAACTTCTACAGTTCCTTGGAAAACTTTAGGAAATCCTAAAGAAGTTCCCTCTTTAATTCCACTTAGGGAACAGAGTTTGCATAGATTGCAAAGGAGCCCCCTGCTAGTCCTCAACACTGCTGCTCCCTCAACCCCTCCTTAGCTTTTGCTCTGACCTGCCCTTGCTAAATATTCCCCAAATTAGCAGGTGATTAGCTCTTAGTTACCGAATAGAATACAGTAATAGCACACCTTCTGCTTTCCCTAACCTCAAATCACAGTGCTATCTCCTGAAACTGTTCATACCAGGGGTGAAATCCACTTACATTCCCTACCAGCTTGCAAATGTGTGCGTCGTCCACGTATGCGCAAAGCCTTCTGCGCATGCGTAGAACATGAAAACCGTCCCAAAAAAGGGACGTCATGACGTCGGCACGGGTGGGCGGGGCTTTGCGGTCGGCCCTACCAGCCCGTGCGAGCTGCTTAGAGCCGGCTGCATTTCACCCCTGGTTCACACCTTGGAAATATGTGAAATGCTGACCAGAGAACCACATAGATCATTTGACATTGAGCCGTAAAGACCCTTGATCTCTTGTACTTTCATAAAAATAAAGTCTATAAAGCACAGGTGTCAAACTTGATTGCATCATGTGACACATCGTGACGTATCGTGATTTTTTTGCCTTTGCAGAGCCAGGGTGGGTGCGGCCTGTATGTGATGCATCCGGCCTGTGGGCTGCCAGTTTGACACCCCTGCTATAAAGCCTTGGCCCCAGGAGGGAAGAGAACTTCCAGGGAACTTCTCTGCAGTTTTTTTTTAAAAACAGAATATGAAGGGAAATCCTAAGTCTCGGTCTTAAACACTTCATAAAGTTTTTGGGCTTCATAAATTTATTATTTAGTTAGTTTATTTATTAAGTTTGTACACCTCCAATTTTACTGTTACAGTGACTCTGGATGGCTTGCAGAATGATAAAAATGTGAAAAAGATCATACAAGTTAAAATTAAGAAGATTAAATAAGAAGCTAAAAACCAGGAGGACAGGTAATATGAAGGTGGGGATCTCTCTACCACATCAACCATTCCCAGCATGGACCGCCCCTATCAGGGCCTGGGCGAGGTGGCACAGCCAGATTTTCAGGCTCTTCCAGAAGGCCAGGAGGGTGGGGGGCATCTCACCTTCAGCGGTAGAATATTCAGAGGTGGGATTCAGCAGGTTCTGACCAGTTCTGGAGAACCGGTAGCAGAAATTTTGAGTAGTTCGGAGAACCGGTAAATACCACCTCTGACTGGCCCCGTCCCCATCTATTCTCTGCCTCCTGAGTCCCAGCTGATCGGGAGGAAATGGGGATTTTGCAGTAACCTTCCCCTGGAGTGGGGAGGGAATGGAGATTTTACAGTATCCTTCCCCTGGAGTGGGGAGGGAATGGAGATTTTACAGTATCCTTCCCCTGGAGTGGGGAGGGAATGGAGATTTTACAGTATCCTTCCCTTGCCACGCCCACCAAGCCATGCCCACCAAGCCACGCCATGGCCACCAAGCCACACCCACAGAACCGGTAGTAAAAAAAATTGAATCCCACCACTGATTGAATATTCCAAAGGGCAGGGACCCCACCAGCCAAAATTCTTTGGTAGATGCAATCTGGAGTAGGCCTCTTCTACTGGAGCAAGCAGGAAGGGCCAATCCCATTGGGGTGAGACAGCTCCTCAGACACTCATTTCTATTAATTGGAACTTGGAACTTGGAACTTTTTAATGCCATTCTTGATTCTGTAGAAAATCCAGAGGGAGAAGTTTCTTCTTTGTTTAAGGTGGCCTCATGAAATTGTAGAGCTCTGGATTTACTGATAGCAGCCAGCGGGGAGCATGGAAAGGACAAGAACTGTGTTGTTTCTACAACAGAAAAAAGAGGAAATATAGAGCAAAACATCTAAATCCTCAGAAGTGCTATTATATCTTTCGGGGAAGCTGCACACACCACCACAAAGTGGTTGAGAAATTTTCCTGGCTTACTTTGTTTTTCCCAAACTTAGGAACATAGGGAAATGCTATTTTAAAAACATTTTAACTGTTGCTTCCTTTCTGAGTTTCATAGACTTTCAATGAAACTGGAAAGAACAGGTTAGGGATAGACCGTCCTGGAAATCTATCTATGTGGTCACTAGAAGTTGAAAATAAATTGATAGCATATAATTCCCCACCACCAAGGATCAGGTCTTTGTTATGAGAAGCCTATATTAATCACACCCTGAACAGAAACAAGGTAAGAAAAAAAAAAAAGCTTTGTGTAATCAAACAAAGCAACAAAAATAGAATTAGAGCAATAACCATAGTCACCTAGGCACCACAAGGGTTAAACTAATAAATTTGCTTAGTTGCAGAGTTATAATTCTTGGCATGAAGTAGAGGGGTGGGCATGAAGTAGAAAACAGAGCCTCAAGTTAGGCAAGTAAATTACCCCAAATATACTTTCCCTAGAAAAACAGAAGTGTCAGCTCAGCTATAAAATGCTTAGATACCAAGGAATGTTCATTTAAACTCTAAAGAGAGAATAAAAACACTGGGACATAGATACCTTAAAAGAAAGTAAAATCTTAACAGAGACTTTCTTTGACCATTTTAATTAAGGAATTTTGCCTCTGTTGTCTCATCGTTCTCATCTTATGAATACATAAAGTATCTGCCATAACCCAATCAGTGAACAGCTGTACTGATTAAATGTAAATTGTAATTTGCATAAGTCTATGAAGGGAGGGTCTTGTAAACCCTCTCCTTGTAGGCTGATGTTTTTTGCCTCTAGTACGACAATGAACCAATTTGTGTTTTGTTCGTTTAGAACAGGGGTCCTCAAACTTTTTAAACAGGGGGCCAATTCACGGTCCCTCAGACTGTTGTGGGGTCGGACCGGCTGAGTGGGCATGGCTAGATGGTAATGTGACTGGGTGGACGTGGCTAGGTCATGTGATTATGTGGGTGTGGCCAATTTAACAGTCCATTAAACAACACACACAAATTAAACTTTTATTTGTTTTGCTCCTGGGGTGTTTTGTTTGCTTTTGTTTGCATGTTGCTCTTTTGGTTGACTTTTCTTTTTACTAGATCGTTTTTTCAGTTGTTTAGGAGTCTAGTGGTCCACTTCAGGAAACTCAGTTTTGCAGCAATTCTTCTCAGCCTCAAGGAGCTTACAATCAACAAGCCTCTCTCTCTCTCTCTCTCTCTCTCTCTCTTTGTCTCTCTGTGTGTCTTTTGTATCTGTCTGTCTGTCTGTCTGTCTGTCTGTCTATCTATCTATCTGTCTATCNTCTGTCTCTGTCTCTGTCTCTGTCTCTGTCTCTGTCTCTGTCTCTCTCTCTCTCTCTCTCTCTCTCTCTCTTCTCTCTCTCTCTCTCTCTCTCTCTCTCTGTGTGTGTGTGTGTGTGTGTGTGTATCTTCTGGAGGTGGGGGAGGTGAAAAACGGGCCCATTTTTAACCTCCCCCGCCTCTAGAAGCATTCTGCAGGCCAAAAATGTTGGCCTACCTTCCAGTTCCAGCCCGCGGGGCTCACGAAGGTAAGTCCTGCACTCAGCTGAAGGGTGGGGGCTGAAGGGTGGGTGGGGCGATATGGGTGGGGCAGCCTTGTGGTCCTACGCGGGCCAGATTAATGGCTTCAGTGGGCCATATGCGGCCCACGGGCCGTAGTTTGAGGACCCTTGGTTTAGAACCAGAGGTCCACACACAATTCCATTGAAACAATTGTTTTCTTGTGATACCTCAAGCAAAAGAACAAGTCTAAAAGGGATGGGGATGCAACATCCCTCTTTAAAGACTTATGCAAATTACAATTTAATCAGCATAGTATTTACCATATTTTTCAGACTATAAGACACACTTCCCCCCCCAAAAAAAGTGGATGGAAATGTCTGTGCGTCTTATAGACCGAATAGGCCCTGTTTTTGACCTCCTGACCCCCCCCCACATCCCGTTTTTGGCAAAAACGGGATGCACAGAGGGTTTGGGAGGCCTGCAGAGTGCTCCTGGGGGCTGGGGAGGGCAAAAACGGGATGCATGGGTGGTTCGGGAGGCCAAAAACGGGATGCACAGAGGGTTTGGGAGGCCTGTAGAGTGCTCCTGGGGGCTGGGGAGGGCAAAAATGGGATGCACAGAGGGTTTGGGAGGCCTGTAGAGTGTTCCTGGGGGCTGGAGAGGGCAAAAATGGGAAGCAGTGGGGGTTTGGGAGGCCTGCAGAGTGCTCCTGGGGAGGGCAAAAACGGGACGCATGGGGGGTTCGGGAGACCAAAAATTTTTTGCAAAAAAAGGGCCAGTTTTTTTTAAAAAAATGGGACATGCAGAGGGTTTGGGAGGCCTGCAAAGTGCTCCTGGTGGCCGGGGAGGGCAAAAACCGGACGCACGGAGGCCAAAATCTATTTTTTTTCTTGTTTTCCTCTTCGAAATCTAGGTGGGTGTTATACTCTAGTGCATCTTATAGTCTGAAAAATACGGTAATTGATTAGATTATAACAGGTGCATGTTAATGAGGTCAGAATGGTAAGGTGATGGGTTGAATACAAATGCCTTCTTGAGTTGAGGAAGGAAACAATCCAAGAATGTGATTTTTATTGTGTTGTGTTCCTCTAAGGAGAACAAGAAGTTACAATGGCACTGGAAAAAGTGACTTATGACCGTTTTTCACACTTACGACTGTTGCAGCATCCCCATGGTCACATGATCAAAATTTGGATGCTTGGCCACTGGTTCACATTTATCATGGTTGCAGTGTCATGCGATCACCTTTTGTGACCTCCTGACAAGCAAAGTCAATGGGAAAGCCAGATTCATTTAACGGCCATGTTTCTAACTGAACAATTGCAGAGATTCACTTAACAAATATGGCAAGAAAGGTCGTAAAATGGGGCAAAACTCACTTAACAACTATGTCACGTAACAATGGAAATTTTGGGCTCAATTGTGGTCGTAAGTTCAGGACTACCTGCAATACCGTCAGAAAGTGCCAGTTTCACCTAGTGGTTCAGGTACCACCTATAAACTGGGAGACTGTGAGTTCTAGTCCTGCCTTAGGTATTGAGCCAATTTGGTGACCTTGGACCAGTCTCTTTCTTCCAGCCCTAGAAGAAAGGCAAGGGCAAACCTCCTTTTAAAAACATTGCCAATAAATCTGCAGGGACTAGTCAGGCAGTCGCCAGGAGTCAAAACTGACTTTAACATACAAATAGCAATAGCAATAGCAATAGCACTTAGACTTATATACCACTTTACAGTGCTTTACAGCCCTCTCTAAGCGGTTCACAGAGTCAGCATATTGCCCCCAACAATCTGGGTCCTCATTTTACCCACCTCGGAAGGATGGAAGGCTGAGTCAACCTTAAGCCTGGTGAGATTCGAACGGCCAAATAAGGCTGAGTCAACCTTGAGCCGGTGAGATTTGAACTGCCGAACTGCAGCTAGCAGTCAGCTGAAGTAGCCTGCAGTACTGCACTCTAACCACTGCGCCACCTCGGCTCTTAATACATACATAATAACCTCAGAAAAAGAAACAACCTAGGTTGCTAAGTTTCATCCTAGCACCAACCCAAAAGAGAAGACGACTCGGGAAAACCTTGAGGCTGGGGAGCTAATGTGACAATCTTTCGACAGAAATAGCAGATATAGCAAGATAAAGGAGTAATTTCTCAAGAGATCTACAGTATTTTCCCCACCTTTTCTTTTTCCAGGTTATGAAACCCTCTTGCGTTCTCTGTTCAAAAGGAGTGTGTACATCTTGTAAAATATAGATAAATATAACTCCCCTTTCTCCAGTAAAAAGCTCTGTGATACTTCAAGTGTGTCTCCAAATCATGATTGGGTCAATGTAAAAACAATGCTACAGGCAAGACAATATTCCTTAATGGTATGAAAATCAGAAGAAACAAATCAGAACAAATAATTTTGGTTCATAAACCCTGAGTAGAGGCCCACCTATATTAATTTTAATGATGAAATGGGAGGATAGAGCTTTTGATTTTGTCAGTCTTCTGCACTAAATGTGCAGTAACGTTTTCTTTGCTGTTCAATAATACAAGATAAATACATTGCTGTGGGATGCTATTTTTTTTTTAACAAAAGCTCATTTGGCCATTTGATTGACTGGTGTATTTCAGTAAAGTACGGACTTATATTACATTTAACAAATAATACATGAACAATTTGGTGTGCAACTGGTTATATGCATTTCAATAACATAATTGGCTTAACCCATATAAGTCACTATGGAAAAGATTTTTCTTCTTTTTCAAAGCTTATTGTGAAGTGAAACCTTTGGATAAAAATGTACAGAAAGGAGGAGGAAAGATAGCAAGAGGTTTTTTTGTTTTTTTGTTTAGCAGATCTAACAAATAATGTCAAATAAGTTTGACTTAACCAGGATGTGATAAATTAGGAAATCCATTTAACATGGACATTTCCCAGGGAATAACATTAAGCCAAATGAGATTTAACTGACTAGGACTGATGCTTAATTGGGATGATAATTCCATTTAATTGGGATGCCTGGAGGCAATTAACTGATTTTCTGATATACAAACTAATATGTTTAGGACCATGTCATTCCTTTATAAAATAAACCACGTATCAATTCTAGATCAGAATCCAAAAGGTCTTTGAATCCAGCCTATAATTTGTTTAATCTTATAAGGTAGTGATTCTAAAACATGGCTCTGTATAAATAAAGTTACACAAACCAGAGTCCAGAGACAATGAATGAGTTTAAGGAATAACTTTAGTGACAGCTTGGAAACTTTTCCCAACAATAGCCTGCTTGACTGTTCAATTGTTTTCAGTGTTGCTTGTTGGGATAAGTATCTTTCAAACATTATTTCTCCCTTAAAATGGGTATCATTTCTCCAAATAAAAGAGGAAAATAATAATATTGACTAGTTTTGGTGAAGATAAAAGGATGTTTTTCCTTTGATGGGAAAAATCATGTATTACTTACTGGTTTTCCCTCCTACTTATCTGATATTTGATGCCATGTTTTTGATCTTGTGTACTAAAAGCATTCATACTTGACTTTTAACATGGTCTGCTATCTGCATATGCCTTACACCAGGGGTGTCAAACTTGCGGCCCGTGGGCCGGATGCATCACTGGCCATGCCCACCCCCGGTTTAGCGAAGGGGAAAAAAGTCACGATACGTCACATGATGCCAATGTTACGCCACGAGTGTGTACACCCTTACACTGTACGGAAATATAGTGTATTTGGCTTTTGTTTTAATTCTGAGTGGTTTAATGCCAGCGGTGTGTGCCTGCCACGGTGGGTTGCTCCTGGTTCGGCCCAGTTCGGCGAACTGGTAGCAGCGGGAGGCTCCGCCCATCCGCCCGGGACACTTCTGCGCATGCGTAGAAGTGTTGCGCGCATGCGCAAACGCGCAAACCAGTAGCAATGGGATTTAGAACCCACTACTGTTTAACACTCATCATGAATAAACACACACAAAAAGACAGCATTTTCACAAAGTAGGCCTTTCACAATGTGCTTATAGGATCAGAAACCTTCTGATTTTCTTCCTCTGGCATTCAAGAAAACATGCTAATGTTTAATTTGATTTAATCTACTGTTTGGTTTTATGAAAACTTCCATGTCAGACAATATTCAGTTAATTGCTTGCATAACTATGAATATATTTAAAGTAGATCTGGTTCTGCCAGTGGGCCTGGGGAACGCTGAGCAGGATAGAGCCCATTAAATGGTTCATGTGATGTGTTGTCGCCGGGACGGCAGGTTATTTTATTGTATAATTTTATTTATTATATGATTCTCTCTTTTATTAGTTTTATTGTTTTTATATGATGTTTTTACATTCTTGTAAGTCGCCTTGAGTCACCATGTGCGAATAGGCGGCAATATAAATCTCATAAATGAATGAATGAATGAATGAATGAATGAATGAATGAATGAATGAATGAATAAATAAATAAATAAATAAATAAATAAATAAATTGCCTTTGGCTATCCAAAAGTGTCAAATCCCTGTTTGATTTTCCTTTCTTTGTTGATGGATAATGCCAGTCACAATTCACATACTATATGCCCTTTTTAAGCATAACTCATGATAGAAGTGAATAATTGTTACAAATTTTAGGAGGTTGTATAGTGGGATCCTTGGTGCTCTTTGAGCTTGAATGTTTTCTTGCAGACTTTTCATTATCAAACTAGGTACAATCATCAGTATAGGTTTGTATAATGGATCTTGTGGTAATACCTTAAATTCCTTAGCTAACTACTATTATTTATGTAATTGAAATAACTTGAAGCATCCCCCACCTTGTTCTTAAATATACAAATGCCCTCTATATCAATTTGGCTGATAATATCTTGCTCTTGTGTTCCTATTTTCTGGACTCTATTTTATTCACAAACAGTAGATGAAAACAGGCAGGTTACAAAATATTCCAGTAAAACCTAGAAAAATATTAGTATAATTTGTTAGTTGCTATTTTCTCCTAACCATCAAGGTTGTATTATTATAGAAAATAATCTGTTTTCCCATGAATGTCAGTGCAGAAGCTAATTAACAATTAAATTATACCACTTCATTCTGGTTGTTTTTTTTTAAAAAAAACCAACTGCACAAAAGTTTGCATTTAAATAACTCTTTAAACCTGTATTTTGTACCTAGTCTCAAAATACATATCACTGGAATGCATTTCCCTTCCAAAGATGAATTAATATATGCATTTAATTTCCAAACAGACATTTCTTTTAAAAAAATGCATTTACTGTAGGCATGTGTCTTTTTAGCAGCGAACTGCATTATGACATTTAGAAAAGCATGGATTCTGATAGATGGGCTTCTTCCAACCCATACATCAGCCTCTGAGGTTCAGATCAGGTCACATGATGCCTATCACATTCTGCTTACATCGTCTACCATCCATTCCTACTGGCTGATTTACAAGGAAACCAGATAAATGAAACAAAATGGAAAAGGATCCTGATTCGTTTGGTAGTGAAAAATTGTTCCATTTCTAATCATAGCGAACAGGGAAAGAATTGCAATCACTCTTACAGGCAAGAACACCTTTTTCATTGCAAAAAAAAGAAAAAATAGAAAAAAGATTTCCCTCACTAAAGGAGAATGGAGATACTTCAAGCTATTACCGTATTTTTCAGAGTATAAGACGCACTTTTTTCCTCCCTAAAAGAGGCTGAAAATTTGGGTGCGTCTTATACTCCGAATGTAGCTTTTTCGAAGCTTTTTTTCAGCCCTAACGAGGCGCTAGCGAGTGAAGCGATCTTCCGCGCTTCGCCTGCTTTTCTCATTGCTTCTCTCTCCGACGATCAGCTGTGCTTTAGAAGCTGTTTTTTATCCCCAACCAGGGGTGTGCGAGCTAGCGAACGCATGTGCGCGCACTGAAAACCAGCGAACTAATGTGCTGAAGCTGACCAGACTAAGGAAGCTAGCCCGATGAATACCTGGTAGGCAGAATTTTTCCCCCTATTTTCCTCCCCAAAAACTAAGGTGCGTCTTATACTCCGGTGCGTCTTATACTCCGAAAAATACGGTAAGCTCTGCTTTCTCCCCTCCCCACCCTCCTTGGGATCAATATTTCTACTGAAAAAGTTCTCTCTTTGCAGGTTCTCTCATCTGTCTGTCCCAAGCAGCACCATAACAAATGACCTCACATCCCTCCTTCCTTCTGCGTATTTTCAAATAGAGAGCAGGGAAGAGGACGCAATAGTGATGCACAAAAAAGGAAGTCCTTGCTGTACTATTTCCTTACTTTTGTAGGGGAAAGAATTATCTTATCTTATCTTATCTTATCTTATCTTATCTTATCTTATCTTATCTTATCTCATATCTTATCTTATCATCTTATCTTATGTTACCTTACCTTACCTTACCTTACCTTACCTTACCTTACCTTACCTTACATGTTTGTTATGTTATGTTATGTTATGTTATGTTATGTTATGTTATGTTATGTTATGTTGTGTTGTGTTGTGTTGTGTTGTGTTGTATTGTGTTGTGTTGTGTTGTGTTGTGTTGTGTTGTGTTGTGTTGTGTTGTTATTATTTTTTCCACCTTTATTACTTTTACAACTAACTCAAAGTGGAGAACATATCCAACACCTCCCTCCTCCTGTTTTCCCCACAACGACAACCCTGTGAGGAGAGTTGGGCTGAGATATGGCCCAAGGTCATCCAACTGACTTTCATGACTAAGGCAGGACTAGAATACATAGTCTCCTGATGATTGGCCCAAAGTCACCAAGCCAGTTTTCATGGCTAAGGTGGGACTAGAACTCAGGATCTCTCAGTTTCTAGTCCGGTGCCTTAATCACTAGACCAATCTAGCAATTTGTGGGGAAAGAATAATTTTGCATTAAAAAAAAGCCAAGTCAAGGCAATTCAGACATTGGAAATCAATGAAATGGGTTCGAAACCTTTCGCTCCCCTTTCTAGCTCTTCTTTTCTTCCTCTTTTTCCAAAATCATAATTCTGAAGAGAGTCCCCAAAGATTTAGTTGTTATAAGTCATTCTAGTATCTTTGAATTTAGAGTAAAGAAATAGAAAAGCTGAAAAGAGGGTTCCAAGTGAAGCCTAATAGTAGCTTGGATGACCAATGTTATTCTTCAGGAAGAAAAAGAAGGGATAACAAGAGATGGGGAAAACACAGCACAGTTTTGATCAGTTCTTTCATCTCTTGGACTATATTTTTTCCAACCATATCTTTATTTCTATGAACATTATGTAATAGCTTTCCCTGAATGTGTTTTTGAAGTAATCAGTCTCTCATTTGCATTTTTCCCCTCCTCTACCACCTTTTTCACTTAATCGTTCCACTGAACAAAATCTTTCCTATTAACAGAACTCCAGACAATCCCGTGGCACTTAGTAGCCACACTCAGTCAGTACTTTTTGTTCCAAACAACTTCTGAAAGTTCTTTCCTTAAGTTTACTTTTCACTTGGGAAATTAACTGTTTTCCTAACATTTTCTTTTTCATATAAAAATTGAATTTGGGCTTTTTGGTGTTCTGTAGGACATGTGTAATTTATCCAATTTTTGAAAAGGTGATCCTTTCTATAAATAAAAAATGATGCAATATGTTTCCCTTTGGCATAGGCTTCGTAGCATTTTACAACAATAACATTTTTTGTTTTTAAAAAAATGAAATTTTCAAATCCTATTTAATACTTGATATGAGGATGATATGTTTGGACTGCTAATGCCAGAGCTGTCACTGGTTGGGCCCATAACTGTGGATCTCCACTGGCCCTCATGGACTTGGTTACTCAAGGCTCGCATGCAGCTCTTTTTAATAATTAAAGGAAGATACAGACTAGGTTGCCAGTCTTGGTCATATCAGCAGGGGTGGGTTTCAACTTACCTTGCTGCCGGTTTGCTCCCTCCTGCGCCGCGTGGGTGCACTGCGTGGGCGCGCATGCGCAGTAACGAAAAATCTGATTTTTTTTTTAAAAAAAGCCAAAAACAAGATGGTGACCACATGCACAGTGCCGGAACTCGACTTCTGCGCATGCTCAGAAGAAAAAAAAAATTAAAAAAAATTCAATTAAAAAAAAAATTAAAAAAAAAGATGGCGGCGCCCACGGACCGGCACCGACTGAACTGGATCAGTGACATCATCGTGACATCACCAGCGGGTCGCTAGCAGTTCGGGCGAACCAGTCCAAACCGGGAGGAACCCACCCCTGCATATCAGTGAAATATGCAGCAGATAAAGACAGTTGGTACACATTTGGGGCAGTATACCCACAAGGTCAACCAAAGCTTAATTTAATTGCAAGCACATTCATGCTATCCTATGTAAACTAAGCGGCCAGTTTGCAAATCAACACACTATTGCCTTTCTCCCTTCAACTTGCAAATACATGCAGCATGTTGATAAATTTAGAATGCAAACTAAAGCACAATGTGATTTATTTAATTTTTGGTTTAGGGTGTTACATGATATTAGTCAGTGTGGTTTATATTTATGGTTTACTTGTGCACTAATCATTGTCCTTATTTAAATAATTCATGGCATACTTAACCACACATAATTAGGGATTCTGTTTGCACATCATGCCAAGCACAGTGTTATTGTTACAGTGTTTTTCAAGATTACAGAGGTGAGCGAATCCAGCCCAGTTGATCAGCCATCAATTTGATGTATTGTGTAAATCCAGAAAATAGGCTAATTCGGTCAACTTAACATTTTGTGCAAACACAGCCCTATTTCGGGTATTTAGGCATGACATGGAGTTCTTTCAAGAAAAAAGGACAAAATTGTGCTAGCAATGGGCACCAGCATTGTTAAAGCTAGTATATTGAAATGAAAATAGCAAGGTTTCTAATCAGGAAAGAAATAAGCTTCTTGGGATAAGCAATTAGCTCTGTGAAACTCTGGCTGCCTTTAAACAAACTGATACAATCCTCAGAGATTCAAGAACAGATGGAACCCATTAAGTCTAAGTTCTTCTGCAGGTAGGAAACAACATTAGAGGCACCCAAACAGTTTTATAATCTGCACTGCAGCCACACATCCAAAAAGCTGCAGCAAAATGCTCTATCAGATTTGTGAGAGGAGAAAACAAAATTATGAGGCTCATATTATCACTGCTCTTAACCTGCCTTTGGTGATTTTCAGGCTATCACCTCGTTGCATATTGTTCTCCTAAACCTTTGAAATAAACGCCTTCCTCAAAAGCCAAAAACACTGAAGTACAGAGTCTGGAAGCAGTGCCATCAAAGATGCCTTCTGTAGTCAAGCTGTTAAATGTGAACGATTTCATTGAAATAATGTTTGGGCAATGGAAATTGCAAAAGCCAATATGTGGCCTATCTTAGTCTTAGACCTGCAGATGTGTAATGCATGGTTGTTTTTGTCTCTTCCAAGCTACATAAGACATCTGTAGGCTGTCTGGATATAAAGATCTCCTGAGATTCATCTTCTTCTGCCTTTTCACTCACATGTTTCCAGGCAGAACTTATGATCTATGATTCATCAGCATAATGAAAGGAAACCCGGACTATGAACTGTTCGATACTGGCCTGCCAGAAGTTCCAGAAAAAGACTCTCTTTCAGTGAGGGTTTTTTACATTATCTTCAGAGAGTGATCTGAAGATTCATAGAAATCTGGACTACCATTAATATCATAAATCTGAATAGGTCACACATGGATAGACACAATCCCAACATCCTACAATATTTGAAGTGGCATGTACAAGCCCTCTAAAGAGAGGTATAAACAAACATCCCTACAGAAATGATACAAATTCCCTCAAAAATTTCATTAGTGCTTTTTTGTTTGTTTGTTATCTTGATGAGGCTCATTTCTGATTTCAGCAGCAACATGTCCCAGTAAGAGCTTCTTTCATTTAGCTATCAGCCAGCTTGTCAATAAAACCCTTGTTTTGTCATGCATTGGTGGCATTTCCATAAAATCTAGGTGAGAGTAATGCAAAACAAGTGGATCTTGCAAACTCTGCAGGCTGAGAGAAACAATAATTCCTCTTCAGGTTGAAAGCTTTCAATATATAAATGCTTCGTATGGACAATTATATAGCATATCTGAAACACGTGCTACCTTTTAGCAATCTTATATGAACCATGCATAGTGCTATACATAACTTGTCTTCATGCATAATGCGTAGGAAGCCTTGATTACATTCCGCAGGTGAATGTCCCACCTATATGTCAGATTTTTTTACCTGAATATTTTTTATCCCTTCTTTATTATTTTTGCAAATAACACAAGTTGGTGAACATAGGCTCCTTCCTCCTCTTATTTTCCCCACCACAACAACCCTGTGAGGGGAAATGAACTGAGACAGAGTGACTGGCCCAAGGTCATTCAGTTGGCCAGTCATGCCTAAGGCAGGACTAGAACTCACGATCTCCTGGTTTGTGTTCTGGTATCTTAACTACTAGAGCAAGTTGGCTCTCTGATGACTGTATATGCCATTTTTGAGTCCTGGCAACTACATAGATAAATTTTATCCAAGATGATGTATCCCTAACTTGTTCTTTCAAGACTCTCAATGGTGTACTACATTACGGTGTAGACCATCCACAGGTCATCCTCATCTTACCTTTCCTTTTACATTTCCCAGCATTAGAGTCTTTTCAAGAGAGCTGGGTCTTCCCATAATGTGTCAGAAGTAGGATAATTTAAGTGTTGTCATTTATGCCTCAAGTGGGATTTGTTTGATGAGCCATCAGCTTTTATTTGTGTATTTACTTCTCAAGTTTATATAGCTGCCCATCTCCCAAACAAGAGACTCTGGCCAGCATCTTCTGGGCTGTCTATGGTATTCTCAGGAGTCTTATGAGAGCTCTCTTTTTAAATGTTCCTCTAAGCATGCAGGGAACATCTTAAAATACTAAATAGCAGATGGTCCTCCTCTTCCTTTTTCTACAGGATTTGTTATTGTTTGGGATGTTTCTGGTCTTCTCCTGAATAGGTTTCCCTTCCCTGCCAGATCCTTGTTCCAAATTGTAAAATTATTTAACTACACCAGTAGTGCTGTCCTTCTTGAGCAGTTTCTTAATCATCATCTGCAATATACAAGGTTGTAAATAAGCCTTCACTCCAAGTCCTACTATAGGAGGAGTATCTTGTTTATCTTGAACATAAAGAACCAAATACTTCCTGGGATGAAGGTAGCCAAAAATATAAAAACAGAAACAAAAGACCAGCTGTTCCAGGGAGCTTTTGTTGCTAAGCAGAAGGCAATGTCTTTGTACATGCTGCAACGGAGGCTTAGCAATACCTGCTTTAAGAAGTCATGAGCGTTACTATGGGACTCATACCAAAACACATTCTTTTCATCATCTGAATTCAATTGCGGTCTACATCTTATGATGGGCCAGGAATGAGATACGCCAATTTTTTTCCTTTCAACATCTTCTCATTTTCCCTAATGCTGAACTTCCAAACAACCTGGGAAACATTTCAGAAAACTCCAGTCATGCATTCATACAGTGCATACAAACCAAGTTGTTGTTTTTTGTTAAAGTAAACAGCATTATACAAAAAAGAGAGTAGTAATCTTCAGCCTAATAAATTAATGCATAAGTTAAAAAAGGAAATACACAGACAGTCTTCTCCATATCTTTCTCTCCTGGTGTCTACCACTTCCAGAGATTGATTTATCCTAAAACTTCTCACTTCACTTCTGGTCTTCCCCCTTCTCACAAACATCTATTCCTCCTTCATGTACTTATTTTGTGGTTTGTTCAATATCCATTCACTATCTCTCTATGAGTAAACCATCTAAACTAAACCATCTCAACACCAATCACTCTGTCACCTGGTTCTTAAGGTCAAGCCAGTCTCATCTCTTTAAATTATTGAAACATCATGCTAAAACACTATTTTTACAAGTCTTCAGAACACAAGTGATGAATATGCCCTGGTACCTTTTTACCTCCCCCTTATAGTAACTGCTTCGGTTTTTATAGATTAGCAGACAAATGGCATCTAAAAGCATCATGGAGGAAGCATTTTATAAATAGCAATTATCTTCTGAATAAAACCATCCTAGGAATAGAGGTATTGCTACAGTATTTTTAAACCAAGCAGTATTAAAGATCTGAGGTCTAATATCATGTAATCTGCAAAGAACTTTTCATAATACGTTGCAGCTCATTACACTTGAAATAACAGTCAAGGAAAAAAAAATATAAAATCTTTGACTTCAGCTCCTGCTCATGCTACAGATTTAGATTTATTATCTTGCTTTTCCTCAGGCAGCATACATGGTATATTTCCTCTTCCCATTTTCCTCCCCATAATCCTGTGAGGGGTAAAGTCACCCAATAACTTTTATACACACACCTTAAGTTTGCAACATACTGGCTCTTGCCTAATTTTGTATGAAATTTTCACTGCTATGCACATTTTGTATCGGAATGTAGACATATATAATTATTGTGTGCAGCAGTGCGTTGCAATATTTGGAGAAGTGGAACATCCAAAGGAGAGCTCTCTTTTGATCCACATATTAGTTTGGGAATTGCAAATTAAATCTCTTCACTTAAATATGTGGACAAAATTAATTTTTGCCCTTCCCTAAAGGCAGATCTCTGGGGGTTTTGTTGTCTGACATGTGCTTTTCAGAAGGTGTTGCACAGTAGTTTGCAGGAAAGTGACTCTCATCTATGTGGTACATAAAAGGTTAAGTGCATTCGCATTTGCAATAAATGCTACTTTTCTAAACAATAAAACCTCATAAAACAAATTAAAGTCATGTCGTAAAATGGGAAATAAAAGACAAATTCTCTACTACACATTTGTGCAGAATGAACCATTGGCATAGGTTTTTAACAAGCCAGTTAATAACAACTTTGTTGTTTATATTATAAATATGAAATGATTATAAATCTGAAACAAAGGAGTAAGGAATAAATCTACAAACTGTAAAACATAGCTGTTACTCCTGCAGTAAAGCAAAATCTTAAACCTCACACCAGCTGTTGAGAAATTTAATTATTATATTTTTTTAAAAAAATATATCCTATTTATTATTTTTTCAGTGCTCTATAAAGCGCATCATAATCATAACCAACAAAACACAAATCACAGGCTGTAAAAACCCTAAAGATTAAAACACAGTTTTAAAAGTTAGGAAAAAGGCATGGATCATTTTTGTCCAATAGTACAGACCATTGTTTAGAAATGAACCTTGCTATAAGCTCATGATTTAAAATAAAAAAAAATACTACAAGTAGATCTGGCCTTAGAATTAGATAGAAGGAGGAAATGGTCTCAAATGGCAGCAGCTGAGAGGCTTGATGCCTTCAGCTTTAGTAGAAGACAACCAAATTTTTGTCTATGTCAAAGATCTAGCAGCCAGTCCAATGCACTCTATCTGTAGGCTGTTGTAATCTAGTTGTTGCCTATGTAGTTTTTGACCGTGTGAGATACAATATGCAATTCGGTCGCCATTTGTGTACACTTTCAGCTGCTCTGTTAGGACAGAACATTGCCTGAGGTAAACCATCATGGAGGTAGTCTACACTTCATACCTCCGCAGTTAGATGGTTAACTTCCTTGGATATTGAACTATAACTTCTACCCTATTGTAACTCTATGGTACCACATTATGGCAATTTTATCCCAATTTCATATTTTACCTCATCTATTGCAGGGGTGAAATGCTCCCGGTTCGCTCTTACCTGTCGGTCGCCGTAGAGCCGGTTGCCAAGGTAGTGCGAGGCGCCGCCCACCCGCCCAGACGCCGCCATTTGGGTTCTTTTACCCTCTGTGAATGCACAGAACGCTTTGCACATTTGCAGAGGGTAAAAGAACCCAAATGGCGGCGTCCGGGCAGCGTCCGGGCGGGTGGGCGGTGCCTTGCACTACCTTGGCGACCGGCTCTACGGCGACCGACAGGTAAGAGCGAACCGGGAGCATTTCACCCCTGATCTATTGTATTTGTGTTTGTATGTATAATGTGTTTTATTAATGTTGTATATCAGTGATTGTGTGATCTCTGTAGATGACATACATTACATAAATAAATAAAATATGTAGACTCCTTCAACTTAAATTTAACTGACTTCATGGACATGTCCACAAATTTTCTTGGCAACACTATGGAAATGTTTTGCTGTAGTGGGGAGTAGCTGGCCCTTTTAGGAACAAGCCAGCCTGATTACAGCTGCTGTGGCCTAGAGGTGGAGCTCTTGCCTCACAATCAGGAGTTTGTGAGTTTGATCCTAGATAGAGGCAGATGTAGGGTCTCCTGCTTGGGCAGGGGGTTGGACTAGATGACCTGCAAGGTCCCTTCCAACTCTGTTAATCTGATGCATCTAATGAGAGTCATCTGAGCCCTGATATCCAATAGAAGAAAAGAAGGAGGTTCTGTTAGGATTTTGGTGGGAAGAGTTTTGGGTATCTTGTGGAGTCCTAGATGAGCAGAGGGTGGCCTTCAACCAGCTTGGACATTCAATCTTGCAGCAGGAGCTAGAATTGTACTATTTTTGGCTATTTTTATCTCTAACCATGGTTTGGTGTATGGAACCTTATTTTCTTTTTACATCTTTAATGAAGTCATTTTTGTTTCAGTCCTGGAGTCAACTAGTGGCCTTCTGGCTATCCCATCCCTCCCTCAGCTTGGCTCAGCTATCCAGTCCCTAAGTTTTGGTTGTTTGGTTTTTCCTCTTTTTTATTTAGCCAAAGTCAAGGTGAGGGTGAGGATTTCCTCTTCGATCCTCTCCTGGTTCTTCACAGGATGGTATGGAAGAGAGACTCTCTCTCTCTCTCTCTCTCTCTCTCTCTCTCTCTCTCTCTCTCTCTCTCTCTCTCTCTCTCTCTCTCTCTCTCTCGTGTGTGTGTGTGTGATCACAAGGGTGGTTATCACAGAACTGAAGGACCTCTGAGAAAGGGCTGGTTGGACCCTGAGTGCCTTTTCCCTTATTACATTTGGCAATATTTTTGCCTGGGATTTTTTAAAATTTATAGCAATAGCAATAGCACTTAGACTTATATACCGCTTTATAGTGCTTTACAGCCCTCTCTAAGTGGTTCACAGAGTCAGCATATTGCCCCCAACAATCTGGGTCCTCATTTTACCCACCTTGGAAGGATGGAAGGCTGAGTCAACCTTGAGCCGGTGAGATTTGAACTGCTGAACTGCAGCTAGCAGTCAGCTGAAGTAGCCTGCAGTACTGCACTCTAACCACTGCGCCACCTCGGCTCTTATCCCAGCCTTTATCCCAGCATTTTACATTGATAGGGTTTTCTGGTATTCAAGTACCACCCACTAGTTTTTCAAGTTCAGCCATGGTTGGTTAAGTGTCTATTGGGAGAATTTAAAATGCAGTTTAGCATTTGTTTTGTCTCTGAAGATAATGCCATTATTACCTGTCCAATGTCCAAAGTTCCAGGAAGGTCTGTTAAGAGTCCTCTTGCACCACTAAAGTGAGATGCCCACAATGAGACAACAGACTTTTTATGTGGGGGCTGCACATTTTAAAATCTTTTATCCCCAGAAGTCCATAAAGCTCCCTCCCTTATAGTTTTGTCTTAGTGTTAAAAAATTTTTAAAGACAGTTTTGTTTCCCTGAGCTTTCAACTGCAGCTAGGTTTTGTTGGTATTATCTTGTGGAAGAGTTGATTATTTATTGTTGATGTGTGGTTCCTGATGGGTTTTTTAAATAATAAAATAATAATTTTATTATTGCAGCTGCCATTTTAACTTCTTGTAACCTGCCTAAAGTCTTTTGAGATAGGCATGCTATAAACATTGCCAAACAAACTCTCATCTCTTTCCAGTAAATCTTTACTTGTTTGTCACATATTCATCCTCTTGTTAGTATTGTTTCATAGTTACATCCTTGAGAGAAAATGGCTGCCCACTGATTGACAGTTAAGTTTTCAGAAACATATTAAACCTAGGCATAAAAAACCTAGCCAGTGGACAGGCTATTGTAGAGTAAATGTTGATCGAACACAGCAAAGAGACAAACCATCAGAAACATTTAGTACGGTGTCTTTCTCAGTGTGAAGGTGATGGTTAGTAATTGGAGAATTACTCAGCCATAGAAAGTCAAACTGGATGGGTGAAGAAATTTGAGCAAGAAACAAAGCAAAATAAAATCATATAATGATTCGTTGAATATATACTTTTTTGGTTTGTTCCTGACAATGGATGGTCAGTCACAACAATACGACAGACACAAGTAAAAAAGTTATTGGTGTGCCAATCAGCATCCTCTCTGTGTGTTTAATAACTGTGTCTGTTTATGTATCTAATATCCATATACACTAAATATTAAGGCTTTTCCGGCTCTAATAAATGTCTACATTCTGAATTCAGAGATTTATTATGGAATTTTTACATCTTTCATTTCTTTTTTGTCACCTTTGATAATACCTTTTGCTCCCCCAACTCATTAATTTAACTTTCTGTATGCCCTGAGGATCTCTGCCATTTAGCTCCTGTTGGATATGCATGTTTTAGTAGCAGCATATGTTATACATGTTGCAGTATTTTGATTATACCAATAAGGACAATAAGGAATAAGGGCAGAGGAATGTATTAGGTATATCACTGGTTATACTATATAGTAATAGTATACCACAGGTAATCCCTGACTTACAACAGTTCATTTAGGGACTGTTCAAAGTTAGAACATCACTGAGAAAAGTGACCACAGTTACGACTGTTGCAGCATCCCCATGGTCACGTGATCAAAATTCAGATGCTTGGCAACTGGTTCATATTTATGATGGTTGCAGTGTCCTGGGGTCATGTTATCCCCTTTTGCGACCTTCTGACAAGCAAAGTCAATGGGGAAGCCAGATTCACCTAACAATCATGCTACTAATGTTCTTTCTGCGCCAACTCAGGAAGCTCAAACTGCCCAAGGAGCTGCTGACACAGTTCTACAGAGGAATTACTGAGTCTGTCATCTGCACCTCTATAACTGTCTGGTTTGGTTCTGCAACCCAACAAGACAGACACAGACTTCAGAGGATAATTAGAACTGCAGAAAAAACAATTGCTACCAACCTGCCTTCCATTGA
>QLTV01001698.1:13809828-13836477 GCA_003457575.1 Thermophis baileyi
CTTGTGTTTTGCATTTGGATCAGATTTCTATTCAGGTGGGGAGGGGGGAGTAGAACTCCTTAGCATCAGAGCTTGTTAATATTAATATAAGAAATACTCATGCTGCGATGGTCATTTCGAAAAATCCTTTCTTAGTGAGCACCTAAAAGCCAAGAGGAACATACGTGGCAAATTTCAAGTTTGTAGGCTTTACGGTTCTGGAGATTTTGTGATTAATGCGTGAGTGGTTTTCGCTTTTATATATATAGATATAAATTTCATATAGATATAATCTGTAATATTATTTAATGATTTCATTTATTATTTCATAATTTCATTTATCATTATTACACACACACACACACACACACACACACACACATCCCCATCTTTGATAACCATACCGTGTTTCCCCAAAAATAAGACCCTGTCTTAAATTTTTTTGAACCCTGAAATAAGCGCTTGGCCTTATTGCCATGCACTCAAATGCCCGATTGGACTTATTATCAGGGGATGTCTTATTTTGGGGAAAACAGGGTACTATTCTGCTTGATAAGCTCCATATGCTCCCAATATAATAATGTGTATCACATTAACATTATGAATGTTATTATGAATGGAAAAATCTTAGGATTTCTTTTTAAATCTTTCACTAAGAACATTTAAAAATATCAAGCAAAAATCCAACCTTAAGTATTTTGGCCGAAGATGTACTGAAGTAAGTATTGATAGTGCTGCAAATCGTTGTAGGATTTAGGAACAGTTTTGCTTAACCTGAGCTGTATTTCAGAAGGTGGAATGAACTCCATATGATGATTAGGAGACCTCAGAGGACAAATGGATTCTATTTTAGATACACTGCATTATCCTTGAAAGCTTAGGCAGATCCAATGATTTTCAGATTCCTGAAAAGAAGACAAGCTTTTTTCCTTAGCTAAGTAACTGTGAACGGAGGAAGCAGGAGTTCATCCTAAAGTTTCTGAGCGTAATAATACGCAAGGTAAGGTAACAAAGGAAGCTGGTATTAGAAATAAGGAAAGGCAAAAATCATGAAAACAAGTGGCTGAAACAGAGAGAAGAGCAACCATAATTGTCATTTCAAGATAGGAGGGAGATTTCTAGCTCTGCCCTTCCACAAGCAGAAAGTGAATGCCTGCAATGGATATACCAGAATAACAGAGTTGGAAGGGACCTTGCTCAAGCAGGAGACCCTATACCAATTTGGACAAATAGTTGTCCAGTCTTTTTATTTTAAGCCTCCAGTGATGGTGACCCCCAACATCTGGAGGGAAGTCCTTCCACTGATTAATTGTTCTAACTATCAGAAAATTTCTCCTTAGCTCTAGGTTGATTTTCTCCTTCGTTAGTTTCCATCCATTGCTTCTTGTCCTGCCTTTAGTTGCTTTGGAGAATAGGTTGACACTCTCTTTTTTTGTGGTAGCCCCTTAGATATTGGAAGACTGCTATTATGTCACCCTATCTATCTGCTATCATGTCACCCTATCACCCTGCTATCATGTCACCAAAAAAGACCTCCTTTTCATTAAACTAGACAATTCCTGCAACCGTTCTTCATATGTTTTATCCTCCAGTCCCCTAATCAATTTTGTTGTTTTTCTCTGTACTCTTTCTAGAGCCACAACATGTTTTTCATATTATTTTTATTTTATTTTATTTTTATTTTATTTTTTTATTTTTGTCAAGCATATATAAGATTACAGTAAAAGTATAAACATGTATACATGAGATGGTTATGAGTACATGGGAACATGAGGACAGGGACGGTAGGCATGTTGGTGCGCTTATGCTCGCCATATCATGGTGAGCAAAACTGGATTAAATATCTACTCCCACCTCTGGAAACTTTTCACATGAAGGAAAATTGGTTGGTAAATCAGGTCTACAGATACAGATGTTATAAATGCTCATCCGTAAACATGGAGAATGCCAGGAGGATGAGATTGAAAAGGACTAAAAATCCCATGGTTAAGAGCTCAATAGGATTTACCACAAATCATGCGTAGGGTTGTTAATGTTTGCTGCTCATCAGAAAACCTCTACTAATCCATTTAGTTTTTGCAAATAGGAAGAAAAAAATAGCTCAGTCACAAAAAGATCTCTTACCTAAAATAGACTGTGTTAAGCAAATCCATTTTCACCATAGTAGCAGCTTACATATTGAGCTCAGAGTAAGAGCCACTGAACTCAAAAGAAATTATGCTAGAGTAAGAACACAGAGGTTTATGCTTATTATGTTTACACGTTTCTATAATCTCTCTCTCTTGCAATATATTTTTGTGTGCACATACGTATGCAAGAGGTATGTTAGGTATGTATGTTTATGCACATGTTGCATGTATATCTATAAAATTAATTTTAATCAGTATTCATCACTTCAATTAAAATCATTCATTTAATTTTTCCCTAATATTTCTTTGTGGGGGGAAAATTGCCAGGGTTGGTTTCAGCGTGAGAGATCAATTTTAGCTGACAAGGAAAGGAAACTGTAGAAAATTCCATGTAAGATTTTTGTTCAGGTTTACAATTTTCTGTCGAATCATTCTTTTTGGGTGGCATTTGTATAAATTCAGAATTACCTTTCTTTGAATATCAGACGTCAGATATTCTAGTTGTGTTTAATACAACTATTATTCAAAAGGCAAAGGTCTTTAATACGTAGGCTCAGTGAAAACACAATACAAAGTTTCCTGTTCAGTCCCAATAGCCCTTCTAACTGACAGCTAGTGCTATGTTTCTTTCATTTCCATACACTAAATACATTTTCTTTCATTTTCTTTGAGGAGCCATGGTAGGAATCAGCAACCAAAATTGCAGAAACATGCAATTTTCTACTCATCTGCCAAAGTCAGCTCTCTATCTTGGGTATTCTGCAGTGTGACAGAGAGTAAGTTTCACAATGTTGAAAAGCACCACTGTTTAAATTCAGAGAATGTTCTATTCTATAATAATGTTGTGTGAATAAAAATTATACTACGAATAATAATGCTACTCTGAATATGTAAGAAGAACATGGAATATTACTGTTCTATTGTTGGCCCTTTCTCCTATAGGCCACTGCTTGGAAGGTTTTACATTATAGAAATCATAAAAGCACAAGGCTGGAAGGGTCCTTGGAGGTCTTTTAGTCCAACCCCCTACCCAAGATAATAGTCTTTATACCAGGGGTCCCCAAACATGGCAACTTTAAGACTTGTGGACTTCAACTCCCAGAATTCCCCAGTCAGCATTCTTATACCATCATGGACATGGAGTTAGGGGCGTAATGTACAATTCTCCATTGTCGATAATCAAGACAGTTTTTTACACAGGTACTTAATTATCTTTCTATGTTTATTTGGTAAATTTATATAGCTGCCCACTCCATGTACATGACTCTGAGTGGCATACAAAGTTTAAAATGACAAAAAAAACCCCAACAAAATAACCAAAAACATAACAACAAACCCATTAAAGAAACATTGAAAACAATAGCAATCATTAAAAGCCCTGCAAAGAATTCTATGATTCTTCCTGACTTGTTCTCCTCGGTATTTTGTAAATACCTCAATTGACTTGAACAATGGAAGTAAATATCTATGTTCCTTGTGAGGAACGTGGTATTTTATGTGAGACTTAAGCTTACAAGCCACGGTGGCACAGTGGTTAGAATGCAGTACTGCAGGCTACTTCTGCTGACTGCCAGCTGCCTGCAATTTTGCAGTTCCAATCTCACCAGGCTCAAGGTTGACTCAGCCTTCCATCCTCCCGAGGTCGGTAAAATGAGGACCCAAATTGTTGGGGGCAATATGCTAACTCTGTAAATCGCTTAGAGAGGGCTGTAAAAGCACTGTGAAGCGGTATATAAGTCTAAGTGCTATTGCTACAAGAAGAGACTGTGACTTGACAGTTATATAAACACTGACCAGGTCAGCATGAGAAATGAGATGTAAGATTGTTACAAAACGGGAAGAGAAAGAGACTCAGAAATTAAATGTGGGGCTATACATATATGTGTAGAACCAGATTTTCTTGCATTGTGGCCGAACTCATGTATCTTAACTACCTGAGCAGAGGTCTTAGCATCCTGTGAGAATGCAGCATACTGACCGGTTTCACAAGGAGACGCTCTCTTGCTTTACTGGGATCTTCCCAGGCCCAATCCAAGGGTTGGAGAGATGGAGGCTGCAACCTGTCTCCTCCCACCACTCCATGGATCAGCCACTTTCAGTGACCAACTCATGACTAAGGGCTTGGGAATCAAGGCAGATGGGAGACTCTGCCGTGCCTTACTGTGCCTCCTTCCCCTCATTCCATCATTTATTTTTATTTATTTATTTATTTATTTGTCAAACATGTACAAGATAGCAGGTATAGGTATAAACATAAACATAATCAAAGTGAATACAGATAGATGAGGACAATAGGACAGTAGGACAGGGACGGTAGGCACGCTGGTGCGCTTATGCACATATCATCATCATGTGTATGTGTATATATATATATATATATATATATATATACACATTTTTATATTTATATTCATACCTCTCTTTTGTTGCATTCAGAGAGTAATGAATCAACTGTGTTTTTCTTTTTCATTTTCTANNNATAAGCCCCTGTCTTATTTTCGGGGAAAAACGGTATATATATATATATATATATACATACACACACACATATATATATATATATATATATATACACACATATATATATCATCATGTCTGTTAGATGGTTATTTCCACTGCTCTAATCATACATCAGAAAGTACTTCCTAGGACCCCAGACAGATCCCATATAAGGGAGAGAAACTGGTGGATTTTTTAATCACTACTGGGGAAATTCACTAATTGCTAAACCTTAATGTGCCTGGCAATAAGCTATTAGGAGAACACTATTCAGTTGGCTTGTTAATAAGGTAGAATTGAGATTAGCTATATAACAGAAAAAACTATTCTACGGGTAGTCTTCAACTTATAATCACAACTGAGCCCAAAATTCCTATTTCTAAGTAAGACAGTTGTTAAATGAGTTTGGCTCTATTATACGACCTTTGTTGCCATAGTTGCTAAGCGACTCATTGCAGTTCTTAAGTGAATCTGGCTTCCCCTTTGACTTTGCTTGTCAGAAGGTCACAAAAGGTGATCACATGACCCCAAGACACTGCAACCATTGTAAATACATGCCAGTTGCCAAGCGTCCGAATTCTGATCACGTGACCACGGGGATGCTGCAATGGTCATGCGTGTGAAAAAAGGACCATAAGTCACTTTTTTCAGTGATGTTATAAACTTAGAACGGTCACTAAATGAATGATTGTAAGTCGAGGACTACCTATACTATATTTTTTAATGCCTCTTGGACTGGGGGACAGCATGTTAAGCAACTACTGGATGTGACTAAGAGAGAGGAGAAGGGGGTAAAAGATTTGAATCAAGGTGCTCTCAGCTTATGGGCTAGTTCTGTTGAGTAAAGTAAATTTGATTATTGAGTAAAAGGGTTCAAAATCAGGAAATATGAACGGGATCTTCTGGAATGCAATGACTGCATTTGAAAATAGCAATAGCAATAGCACTTAGACTTATATACCGCTTCACAGTGCTTTTCAGCCCTCTCTAAGCGGTTCACAGAGTCAGCATATTGCCCCCAACAATCTGGGTCCTCATTTTACCCACCTCGGAAGGATGGAAGGCTGAGTCAACCTTGAGCTGGTGAGATTTGAACCGCCGAACTGCAGCTAGCAGTCAGCTGAAGTAGCCTGCAGTACTGCACTCTAACCACTGCGCCACCTCGGCTCATAAGAAATAGACAATGGGTATGTTGTGAGGCCTTTGAACTATGGTGCGGGAGAAGACGCCTGCGAGTCCCTTGGACTGCAAGGTGAACAAACTGGTCAGTCCTAGAGGAGATCAACCCTGACTGAACTTTAGAAGGCCAGATCATGAAGATGAAACTCAAATACTTTGGCAACATAATGAGAAGGAAGGACTCACTGGAGAAGAGCCTAATGCTGGGAAAGATTGAGGGCAAAAGCGGTAGGCCTTGAATTAAATCTAACTACAGGTAGGCCTTGAATTAAATCTAACTACAGGTAGGCCTTGAATTACAACCATTCATTTAGTACGTGTCTGAAGTTACAAAGGCATTGAAAAAGTGACTTATGACTGGTTTTCACACTGTTGCAGTATTCTCATGGTCATTTGATCAAAATGTGGGTGTTTGGCAACTGGCATGTATTTATGACAGTTGAACGGTTCCAGGGTCATGTGATCACCATTTGTCACCCTCCCAGCTGGCTTCCGAAAAGCAAAGTCAATGGGGGAAGCCATATTTGCTTAATGACTGAATGATTCACTTAACAGCTGCAGTGATTCTTTTAACAACTATGGCAAAAAAGATAAAATGGGGTGCAACTCACTTAACAACTGTCCTGCTTAGCAATGTAAATTTTGGGCTTATTGTGATCATAAGTCGAGGACTACCTGTATGTGGTTGACATGACTTGAAGGCACATAATCAATTATTCAAAAAGTGGACAAGGGAATTAGCAATATTGCCCAGTTAGTGCTCATTGTATTGTTGATGAGAAATTAACCATAAATAGTACATTAAATTATGTTAATAGCTTTTAAAGATTGCATTAATGTGGCATACCTCAATTCTCCCTGTGTCTTCAGAAATGAAATGATAAGTCACACAAAGTTTTCCTGAGAAATACAGTCATATCTGAGAATATATACAATTAACTGCAAGGGAGTTAATTTCCCCCCCTTATTTATAAATGACTACAAGCTGAAGTAACCCGCTTTCTTTAAAACTGTTACTGAGGAATGAAAAATTACTGCTGATTGTACCATAACTGTGCCAAGATGAAGTTCTAACTGTAAAGATTTATTGATCCTGGTTAGATATATGAAGAAGGGATGTTACTGTACAATTGCACTCAATAAGAAAAATAATTTAGAGGCTAATCAATGTCTGTGAATAAGACAAGAGAACATTAATCCCTCATGGAGATATTACAAACACATATCTGGGTTACATATCTAAATTTCACCCACAGCTTCTCTATTATGTTGATCAAGAATCTGAATTGCAGAGGACTTGAAACTACTGTTGCTTGGAGTTTGAAGGTTTTTTTTTATATTACTATTCTATTTAATTGTCTGCACTGTAATTTAATGTAATGCAGTCTCTATAGTGGCAAGTGCAAAAATTTCTTGTAACACTAACCTATTAAGGCATATTAAAAGTATTTATCATGGTTCTCAGGAGTACAGATAAACACAGCAGCTTTAACATAATTGCTCCAAATAATTCGAAATGGCCTTTTCTCCATTCATCTATATGAAAAAGTTGGAAAACAACAGTAATAAGACAAAACACAGCAATATCAGAAATAAATGTTTGTGGAGTTCAGGGCAGATAAATGAGATATTCTGGACTATTAATTATGATTCTGCAGAAATGCAGAAGGGGATGGCAATCGAGGGAAGAAAGAGGTTTCTCAGCTCCTAGCTAACCAGCACTATAAAATGTCAACTGTTTATTCATATTTTTGTTTCTATTATTTCAGACTCCCTCCACTTGCATTACTTTACTTTATTTAAATTTCTGGTGTAGCTTTAATTAAGCCATTCTTCAGACATACAGAATTTGGCGAGTAAAAAAAAATATATAAGAGAAGACACAAATTCTGTCTTCCTATGTAGAATGATTTTTTTTTGCAACTATTAAAGGAACAAGAGTCTTCCAACTTCAAGTGAAAATGAAAGAATCTTTGTTATTGACAAATTTCTTTGAGGCTTGACTTACTTTATATCTTTAATTTAATTAACTGCAATGAAAACTGTGCCCACAATGTAACTGGGAACATTTTTTTTTCATATTGCCTTTCTATAATATTGTCTTCACTGAAGATGTGCTTTGGGTGCAACAATTTACATTTGTTAAGAAGGAAAAGGGCTAGACTGCGAAGTAGACTAACTCATACATAAATGCCAATATTTTGTGACTAATGTTGAAAATGATCATAGATAGGCTCACATTTGACTTCAAATATTGGATTTTAGTGTCATGGAAGTTAGTTGGTATGCTTGCCAAGATGTCACTGTACACTAATTAGCAACCTTTGTGATCAATTCATATGAAATCTGGGTAATATTCAAAAGCATTGTTTTATTTTATGTGACCATGACATTTACACACTTATATAGTTTAAGACTGTTCCCCTAGAAATATTTGTTATGAATATACTTAATTTTTAATAGTTGTGATCACCATGTGGCACTATCGGTAATTAGATGGTTCTCAGGTATATGCATTATCATCAACATGAATGTTACTCCAAGGCTGATATATATTTGTAGAAATGCTCCTATTATTAATAGGAAAATATTTTGTACAGGTTGATAACACATTAAGAAATGTGTGTCTTTTATGCGACAGTCAAACTGCTAGATTTCCATTATCAAAATTATGATGTTAATATGAATTTTAGGGTTTTAACCTATATTATTTGCTTTATCTTTTGAACTGTAATTCAAAAGATCTTGTTCCCTTAATATCTTCAGAGGGACCTACTTCCTGTTTTACTTGTCAGGTTTCTTCCCCCACATTAAAGCTGGAAGATTCATTTGGAACATATTCAGAAGGAAACTCAAGTTTGATTTGAATTCTTATGAGAAGCTGGCATTATTTATTTATTTGTATCCCACCTGTATTATTTTTTACAATTAACTTAAGGTGGACAGCATATCCAACATATCTTGTTCCCTCCTATTTTTCTCAAATCAACAGCCCTCTAGATGAGTTGGGCTATGAGAGAGTGACTGGCCCAAAGTCACCCAACCATCTTTCATGGCTAAAGAGGGACTTGAACTCACCATCTCCCACTTTCTAGCCCAGTGCTTTAACCACTAGAACAACCTGATTCTCAAAATTATCAAATTCTACAGCCTTACCACTATTTAACATTCTCACATAATTTATGACTTATTTTTCATCTATTTTTTTACATGGGCATTTGTAGTATTCATTTTAATTCCACTTATCAACAATTTTTTGGTGTCCATCTGCTAATAGCAATAGCACTTAGACTTATATACCGCTTCATAGTGCTTTTACAGCCCTCTCTAAGCGGTTTACAAAGTCAGCATATTGCCCCCAACAATCTGGGTCCTCATTTTACCCACCTCGGAAGGATGGAAGGCTGAGTCAACCTTGAGCCGGTGAGACTTGAACAGCCGAACTGCAGCTAGCAGTCAGCTGAAGTAGCCTGCAGTGCTGCACTCTAACCACTGTGCCACCTCGGCTAATACTTCTTATTGTACCACCTGTGCTTTTTCTTTCTATACTTCTCCTTTTACTCTAATTATTTTCAGTTCTTTTCTTCTCAAGATCTCCTCTTGGTACCAGCAAATCATGGCCAATCTCACATGAAAAATCTCTCATCACCATTTGGTAATTATTTCAATCTTTCATCAGAAACAAACAATCATATTTTGGGATTTGTAGTCATTCTTTGTCACGTGTATATATATGAATAGGCTTATGTTTCAGCCACATATTCAAAACAATTACTGATAGAATAGCACCCAGGTACTTACCAATTACCACTTTCATTCTATTTTGGGTCCAGAATGTTCCAATCATTTTTTCTATACTCTTTCATCTTCTTCATACCCACTGATCCATGTCACTTAACAGATAAATCTTTTTTTAATTTCCAGATCAGTTACCTATCAAAATGCTTCCTGTTTAAGCTCAAATATGTAGCAAACTATAGTGGAGTATAACTGTCAGTCACAGCTAGTATTTGATGGCAAGAATAATATCACTTATTTGAGTTGATTAAAACAATTATTTATTTGCATATACATGCATGCATTGAATGCCACATAATTACTAACCTAAGGTTTTACTTTGCAAAACACAGTTGCAAATATTATTGCAAGTGATTGCAACCTTGGAAAACACTATTCATCACACAAGTGTTTCCTAAGCAACGATGGCTATATATAATTCCAATTGTAATCAAATTTCACTTGTGTTTATGGTTTTAATTGCTTCCTTTCATCATGTTCTTCCAGACTGTTTGAAATCCTTTTGTGAAGAGATAAGGTGCAGGTAGAGAAGAAAGAAGAATGGGAAGAAGAGCTATTTAGTCACAGGACATTTAATTCCCAAAGAAGACGCTTGTGACAGCTTTGTAAGGCCATTCTGGTCTAAAAATGACAAGTGTCAGGCAGCGCAGGAGACGAGATGGAAGTGCCTACTAACAGAATATAACAGAATAACAGAGTTGGAAGGGACCTTGAAGGTCTTCTAGTTCAACCCCCCTGATCAAGCAGGCAACCCAATATCATTTAAGACAAATGATTGTCCATTCTCTTCTTAAAAACCTCCAGTGTTGGAGCACCCACAACTTCTGAAGGCAAGTCATTCCACTAATTGATTGTTCTCACTGTTAGGAAATTTCTCCTTAGTTATAGGTTGGTTCTCCCCTTGACTAGTTTCCATCCACTGCTTCTTGTTCTGCCTTCACTGCTTTGGTGCTTTGCTATTATTTCAGTCTGTCCAAGGACTAGTGTTGATACTGGCTGTGGTTTTTTTTTTTGTTTGTTTGTTTGTTTTTTTACAAAGGGTACAATTCTCTTCTGTTCCACCAGGCATGGTTCCATCATGTTAAACAAACTGCAGTGAGTTCATGAACAAACTCTGCAATTTAGTCCCTAAAATGTTTGAATTACATTATTTAGAAAGGCATCAACATTTATACGTAGATTCCCATGTTGCTCATTTAGGCTAAGGGAAAGAGACATTTTGCATTTCCCTTCAAATGTCCATCCTTTTTTTTTTCTTCTAAAGGCAATCCCTTTCTGTTCCACGCTGAACTGTCTGGATACCCTTTGCGGTAGCAGACAACAGGGTCAGTTCAAGGCCTTCTGTTGCTTGTGACAGAATAGCAAATGGGACACTCTTATCATTCAAGTCAAGCAGCTTAGCATCCAAGGTCGCCCATGTTACTGTGCTGCATGGAGAGAAAATCCCACAAACATCATCATCTTTATTAATTGTTTTAGTAAAACTACCGTATAAGAACGAAATAAAAAATAATTTGATGCTCCAATGTGGACAGAAAATATGTTGACTTCTCTTTACTGAATGGGAAGGCTGGCTCTTAAGATGAATCATCAGTTGACATTATCATCATGAATAAATCAGATGGTGAACGCAGGTGAATGGATCTGTTCTTTCTGATAAGGCTTCTCTCCAACTTCATTCATTTCAAAAGTCTCTAGAGTCAAATTTGGCGATCTGTGAACATTCTAAATTTGGAACGGCCTTTTTGTTTTCTTGTAAAGAACCAATGTGTGACTTGCACAAGTCAGGTGGAGACTGATCCTGACCTTTGTACAACACTATACAACACTATACAACACTATAACCCAGGTTTTTACTCATAACCTGCTATTAGCAAGAGAGAAGGGCATATCCATGCTTATAACGTAATTTTAGCTTTAAAAGTCCAAGAATTTTCCAATGCATTGTACTCAAACATCATCAACCCAGATAGAGATACTCCTTGACTTACAACAATTTGTTTAGTGACCATTTGAAGCTACAATGGCACTGAAAAAAGTGACTTATGATCGTTGCAGCATCCCCGTGGTCACATTATCAAAATTTGGATGCTTGGCAACTGGTTCATTTTTATGATAGTTTCCTGGGGTCTTGTGATCACTTTTTGCAACCTTCCAACAAGCAAAGTCAACAGAGAAGCCAGATTCACTTAACCACCATGTTACTAATTTAACAATTGCTGTGATTCACTTAACAACTGTGGCAAGCAAGCTGATCAAACGAAGCAAAATTCACTGGAAATGGAAATTTTGGGCTCAATTGTGGTCGTAAACTGAGGATTACCTGTACTTCATCTATCAATTATTCTTTACATTTGTATTTCCCATTTTATCAGGAACTTGGGGAAGTGTTTATGTCTCTTCCCTCTTCCAATTATATCCCTAGTAATTTGGAGAGCAACAATTGGGCCAAATTTACTATCAGATGTTGAATGAGAGTTGAATTTAGATCTCCCAAGTTCTAATTCCATGCTCTAACTTCTACACCACACTCCCTGTTTTTATCTTATTTGAAGTTGGTTGTTTTTCCTATGAATTGTTAAACAATCATCATCAGTCCTCCAGATGATTAACAAAACTACAAATTACTTGCTTGGACAATTTTTTCTCTTCCTTTTTTTCCTTGTATATGGTCCAGGAATTTGAGGACACAAAATCAAGCCAAAATAAGGAAAGAAATTACCAACAAATCATACATTTCTATAGCACATTTCAGGAAAAAGATGTATTTGACTTGAAGAGAAACCAGGGTATTGTAGCAAATTACAGTAAACCACAGTTGGATTTAGTAAACCAGCATTTACTAAAGATAAACTGTTTTATTCACTGCTTCCATGCAAATACCACACTAAACCAAAAACCATACACTTAATGTGGTATGTGAACCAGTCATCATGCTAAATGCTATGTATATATCTACTCACTATGAGTTATTCAACAACAATATTTCAAAAAGTCATAATTTAGCTTTGGATCTATGCTAGGACCAGTATTTACCTCACATTTTGAGGGCTGGCCCAAGATGTTTTCTTGCCTGTGCAGACAATAGGACAGTATTTTTTACTACACTAAATAGCAGCATTTCAGTCAGCGAATGGGAAAGCAAATGACACAAATCCATTTCTCATATAATTGGTCAGTATTTACTCACTACACCACCAAATTGCTAGCCGTTCCATAGCAGCTGGAGCTGGAGATGACCAGTCTACTTTATTTGCCTTTTTATAATGCAGTCCTCACTTTGTAAATGTTGATTGGGTGAATTTGCAAACACCTATCCACTTACAGTAACAGCGTGTCTCATTATGTTAATACATGTCTCAGTGTATACAAACACACACATAAACACATACACATATACTATATATCCACATAGGCTCAGACACACAGAGGCCTCTGTTTTTTTTAAAAAAAATGGCAATTCTGGATCATGCTGTAGCAGGAAGTAGACGTTAATGATTCACTTCTCTCCCTGTCTCTTAAGGCAATTGTTATATCTCTTATTATGATGTTTTAACTGCTGAGATAAATGACAAGGTTGACAGAAAGATAGAAAGGAACCACTACAATGTCAGTAATAACTGAGTGGAAGAGATAAACATGCCAGGCCTGATAAGTAACAATCCAAATGAGTGAATAGAATTAATAAACAAATATGAGTCCTGGTTCTGCATTAAGATACGTTGCCATCACCTTGTAGAAAAGCCACAATTGAGTAGCAATATAGGTGGGAAAGCCCAGGGGTTAAGTAACCGGGCTGAGGCAGAAAGACAGGAGTAAACAAAGAACAACATTCTTCTTCTTGAGAAGCTACTTCTATCACCTTTTCTCCTTCCATAAAAGGGGAAACTAAGATATTTGTATGAACTAAGATTCCTTTAATGAATGTATTTACTTTTCTTTCTTCCACATCATCATTTTCCCTTTTGCGTCATTGTCATGGCAGGACTAAGGAACTAATTTATTGATCTGAAAACTACATTGAGTAATATAGTGAAAGATAGATAGATAGATAGATAGATATATAGATAGATAGATAGATAGATAGATAGATAGATAGATAGATAGATAGATAGATAGATAGATAGATAGATAGATAGATAGATAGATAGATAGATAGATAGATAGATAGATAGATAGGCAGGCAGGCAGGCAGGCAGGCAGGCAGGCAGGCAGGCAGGCAGGCAGGCAGGCAGGCAGACAGACAGACAGACAGACAGACAGATATTGCATTGCTTTAAACTTGATTGAGAAGAGATCCTGTACAAATAGTTCTTGACTGAAAACCACAATTGGGACCAGAGCATCTGTCATTAAGCAACATGGTTGCTAAGTGAGTTGTGCCCAATTTTACGACCTTTTTTGCTGTATTGTTAAGGAAATCATGTGGTTGTTAAGCAAATCCAGCTTTCCCCATTGACTTTGTGTGTTGGAAACCCTCCCCACGAGAATGTTGCAAATGGCACTCACAAAACCCTGAGACACAGCAATTGTCATACATACCTTCCAGTTGCCAAGCTTTTTGATCAAGTGATTATGGGAACACCACTGTTAAATAAATGGCAATAAGTCAAGGATAACCTGTAATTCAGGCTTCTGACTATTCTGAAGTACCTTGATGCAACTGAACCTGAAGAAAATTTTCAGGCTGATACTATCTACTATAAATTTCAAGAAATTTTAATACAGTTCCAGTTTGAAAGCATACAAATGCGAGTAGATGAATAGTACCACTTCAGTGGGAAGGTACCTTGGCATATAGTCATTCTGGGCACATGGAAGTGTCTTCAGACAATGCTGGCTCCCTCAGCTAGGAAATGGAGATAGGTCCAGTCATGTCCGACTCTTAGAGTGCTGGACAGTGGAAAGTTTTACCCTTTGCCTATAATTTATTTCATCTAATAGGAATTCTAAAAGCATGCCTGCAAGCCCAGTAAGATCTTATACACCTTGCTGTTGTGCACTAATAATAATAGTACAGGTATGCAGCACAAAAACATCTTTTATTGGCAACTGCATATTTTGGGGTCACTTCCAATTTATCTTCACAGCAATCCATCCTGTAAGTTGGGTTAAAGTGAGTGTTGTGGCCTGTCGGCCGCTGGCCCCTCCAGCAGCCAAATCAGATGAGGAGGAGGCATGGGAGTCAGGATCAGCATCAAGGCAACCTGAGAGCTCCGAGTGGGGAGAGGGAATGGAGCTGTCAGAGAGAGAGAGAGAGAGAGAGAGAGGCGGAGCCTGGGCCGTCCATCAGCCCTCAGATGGAGAGTCAACAACCCCCAGGTTTGGAGGTGGCTGATGAGGAAGAGGAGGAATAGCTGGATCCAGTGCCTGAAGGCAGAGGAGAGGAGAACAATGGAAATCTGTGGGCCGATCCTTGGGAAGGAAGAGCCACCGCTACTAGTGAAGCCCCACCCTAGCTCTGGGGATAAAAGGTAGGGGGCGGAGATGAATAGACGTGGCAGACAACTATTCATCTCCCTGCCGGACAGACTTCTTAGCCTGCTGTGAGAGAGAGACTTTTTGCCAGGGCTGCTGGTGCTCCTAATAAAGGAATTGTTGATTAATTACAGAGGGTTTGTCGTGTTTGGGGAGCTGGGTCAGAACAGTGAGGCATAATGAAGGCACCATGGCATCTAATGAGTGTCAAGGGCAGATGAGCACACAATCCTTCATTTCCCTGGTCTCTGTGTAGCCCACTAACCACAATACTGGCCATAATTTCTATACCGATTTCATTTTAAAAGATAATCTTCCAAGAATAATATTTTGAACTGTTTTCATCTTCGTTTGGTAAGATTGGAAATTAAGACTTGGGTACAATACCTTGGCTTTGTCTCTCATCGAACCTTTACCAAGGATAGACATTTTTGCACCTGTTTCCTCTTGTAATCTTTTTAAGGAATTTCCTCTTGGACCAAGGAGTTTGCCCACAAAATTAAACTAGAAAATAAAGAGAAAAGAAGGCATAAATATTAGAAAATATTTCCTTTTTGAAGTGCAGTAGCAGAGAAATCCTGACCAAGAAGAGAGGATCCAGAAATATCATTTCTCTGCAATCCCAAATCAACTGTATTTTATTTATTCATCTCATAGCTATCCTACCTCATTGTAATGACTCTTGACTGTCTACACAATATAAAAAAATAATTAAAGCATTCGCTGTAAATCGCAAAATCTGTGCACAATATAATGATACAATAAAACAAAATAAGGGAAAGTATAAATGAAAGATGGCACAGTCCATCAACTCAATAGAATGCTCTCTAAAATAGCTCATTTTTGAACATCCTGCTGAATAATGTTAGGGAGGGGACTAATTTGATCTCTGCTTGGAGACTGCTGCCTCCTCATTTCCCAGAACTATGGGTAATCCAAGGAGTTTCTCTCTAGAACAGCGGTTCTCAACCTGTGGGTCGCGACCCCTTTGGGGGTCGAACGATCCTTTCACGGGGGTCGCCTAAGCTCGCACTAGCCCTCCATCTTGTTGCCACGCTCCCTTTATCAATTCATCGCGCGGGGGAGTGGGTGGGGCGGGGGTCCCGCAGGGGAGGCGGAGGGGGGGGGGGGGGGGGGGGGGTGCGGGGGGCGGGGCGGGGGCCGCGGCATTAGGAAGGTTGAGAATCACTGCTCTAGAACATCTAGTTCAGGGCTGTCAAACTCTGGGCCCATGGGCCGGATGCGTCACGCACTGGCCACGGTTTAGTGAAGGGGAAAAAAGTCCCGATACGTTACGTGATGCTGCCGTGACAACGTGAGTTTGACACCCCTGTTCTAGTTGGCCGATTCTATAGATATGCAAAGTGGCAAGGGAGAGCTTAATCTTTCCTTAATAATATCTGGACATGTATATCACTTTCCAAATTATTTTCAAAGCCACTCACAAGTAAATTAAAAGCATATCATCATATACCACTTATATTTATATTACCAACTAATAGATATATGTACAAATTGCTTAATATATAAAAACACCTTTCTCTTATAAATGTTTGTTACCCCCAACATATTTACAGTTAGTTGATGAAACATGAATGTGGTGATCATATCCAACAATATATCAATAGCACGTCTGTCTGTCTGTCTGTCTGTCTGTCTGTCTATCTATCTATCTATCTATCTATCTATCTATCTATCTATCTATCTATCTATCTATCTATCTATCGTCTGTCATCTATCTGTCAATCTATCTGTCAATCTATCTATCATCTATCTGTCTGTCTGTCTGTCTGTCTGTCTGCTTGTCATCTATCTGTCAATCTATCTATCATCTATCTATCTGTCATCTATCTGTCAATCTATCTATCATCTACACAGGGGGAGCTCAACCATCCACATTGCGCACATCAGCTTTGGCCTTGAACGTCTCTGCAGCAGAGTGCAGGTAGTCCTCGGCTTACAACAGTTCATTTAGTGACCATTCAAAGTTAACAGCACTGAAAAAAGTGACTTATGACTCTTTTTCACAGTTACAACCTTTGCAGTGTCACCATGATCATGTGATCAAAATTCAGATGCTTGGCAACTGATTCATACTTATGACCGTTGCTGTGTCACAAGGTTATGTGATCCCCTTTTGCGACCTTCTGACCAGCAAAGTCAATGGGGAAGCCAGATTCACTTAACAACTCGATTATTAACTTATCAACTGCAGTGATTCACTTAACAACTGAGGCAAGAAAGGTCATAAAATAGGGCAAAATTCATTTAGCAAAGGTCTCACTTAACAACAGAAATTTGGGGCTCAACTGTGGTCGTAAGTCGAGGACAACCTGTATGCTGCTCCAGTATAGGGTGCATCTGCACACGTGAAACAAGTTGATATCATCATCAATGAAGCAGTATGCTTAGTGACAGATTGCCTCAAATCTACACCAATTGAGAAATAGCAATAGCACTTAGACTTATATACCGCTTTACAGTGCTTTACAGCACTCTCTAAGCGGTTCACAGAGTCAGCATATTGCCCCCAACAATCTGGGTCCTCATTTTACCCACCTCGGAAGGATGGAAGGCTGAGTCAACCTTGAGCCGGTGAGATTTGAACTGCTGAACTGCTGAACAGTCAGCTGAAGTAGCCTGCAGTACTGCACTCTAACCACTGCGCCACCTCGGCTCTATATATCCTCTATATATATCCTCTCACTGGCATTGCCCCTCCTAAGGTCAGGAAAGAAGTAGCAGCAGATGCCGAAAGAACTTAAGCAAGAGAATGTTCCTTGACATCCTCTGAATGGACATATACCCCAAGCCCACCGACTCAGATCTAGGAACAGCTTTGTGGCAAGAACAAACATTCTTGAGGGTACATACGAACAAAATAGAATGAAAAGATGGAGGAAGGAAACCACTGAGCAGGGAATAACATTAAAGGAGGATATGGCTGAAGGATCTGACCTCCCTTATTCTACTTAGAGATCTCTGAATAGGTTGAGAGTTGGAATGCCTAAATAGAGGCTCTTAGCGGATAACAACACACTATGTGAATGTGGTGAGACACAGAGCCTGGCCCATCTGCTGGTATGTTGGCTACTACCAAAAATATATACCGATAATTATTTATTTTTGGTCAACGACAAAGCCAAGAAGATGGCTTCATTCTGGCAGTTTAAAGTTTGATCCAGACACGGAAGAAGAAGCATCTTTTACAGGGGTGGGTTCTGACTTACCTCGCTGCTGGTTCGCTTCCTCCCGCGCCACGCAGGTGCGAGCATGCACAGTGCTGAAAATCCAGCTTCTGCGCATGCGCAGAAGCAAAAAACAGCTTCTGCGCGTGCTTAGAAGCAAAAAACAAAATGGCGGCGCCTATGGTGCTACTGAGAGACCCAGTTCGGGGGCGTGTCCAGCCGGCCATTGCTGCCGGTTCGGTGAGCGGGGGGAAATTCCCGCTACCGATTCTATAGAGCCAGTCCGAACCGGCAGGAACCCACCTCTGATCTATTATCTCTCTATGAGATCAATTTATTTTCAAAAATATTAACAGTGCACTGCAGTAATTATACCAGTCTTTCATGAGTCATTCACTGGAAATAACCAATGAAATAATCAAAATCCAGACTTCCTTTAAACAGCAGTTTTAAAGTGGCCAAAGAAGGAGGGAATATCAAACATCATTTCTGTAAATTGATTTGCCAGTCTCTATTTACTGAGACAGCTTGAGCTGAACCATCTTCATTTCTGTGCTGAAGTCACCATTTCCAATCATTCCCAGCCAGCAGGTCCAATCAGAGAGGGATAGAATATCAACATTAGCAAATCACCAAGTCCCACTACTGCCCACTGCAGGAAATTTCTACAGTGCCTTCCGTTCAAAAGAGATGGCTATGCAGGCCACAGAAATCCAACATTTCCTGAAGTGATTTGTGGCACAGTTGAACAATTATTACCATTAGTTAGTTTTGCTTGATATTCAACCAAAACCTACTTCCCATTTAAGCCCATTCTTTTCGTCGTGATTTATAGCAACTTCAGGAGGGTCATCAATTCCCCCATTCCTAGCATAAATAAAACCGGAAATATCTATATGACAGATCATGAATTACTGCTCCACAACTAACGGTTCTTTCTCTTCTGCTCACCTGCCAAAAGCTGGCAGGAAATTCTTACTGACTGACTTTTCGACTTGCAGTGCTAACTCCCATACTGTGCTAGAAGAAATTCAAATTCTCCACAAGAAGAAGGAATCAATAGCCCCCTCTTGTCTTCTCTTAGATAGCTGAGAATTTCAATCTGTCTGTTTTTGGTATGAATGTCACCTAAATTCAAATATTTCCTCATAAACTACAGGTAATCCTTGACTTACAGCAATTCACTTAGTGACCATTTGAAGTTACAACGGCACTGAAAAAAGTGACCTATGACCATTTTTTCATACTTATGACCATTGCAGCATCCCCATGGTCATGTGATCAAAATTTGACTGCTTGGCAACTGGCATGTATTTATGACGCTTAAAGTGTCCCACTGTCATGTGATTCCTTTTGCGACCTTCTGACAAGCAAACTCAGTGGGGAAGCCAGGTTCGCTTAACAGCCATGTTACTAACTTCACAACTGCAGTGATTCACTTAACAAGTTTGGCAAGAAAGGTTGTAATATGGGGCGAAAATCATTTAACAACTGTCTCGCTTAGCAACAGGGCTCAATTGTGGTTGTAAGTCGAGGACTACTTATAGTTTGAAAAAATACATTTTTTTAAAGAATCAGTTGCAGGAGAAAGTAAAAAAAACAATGTTCAACCTCATTTCAATGCTCAACAGCTAATTTAAAAAAAAAATCATTGAAAAGAAAATTCAGCAAAGTTCCATGAGCAGTTTCAGTTCATTCACATCTTTCGGAGATCTTTCTCCGATGTAAATTCTACTTTCATAGAAGCTTTCTTCAAAAGATTTGTTCTACCAAAATTTATGGGGTGTTTATGATTTTTATAATGCAGGCACACTGTAGTGATGTAGAATTAAGAAAGAAAGAAACGAGCACCATTTAATTTTAAGCCAATGTGGAGATTGTTATAATGCAAAGTCTATCAATGGTTTTATGAAACATTTTTAATTACCTGATCAGCCTGTATTATGTATTATATATAACCTGGATGACACTCAAATTGGAAGAAACTTAATTATTTCAAAAATTGTATATCAAAATCTAATTATGGGATGCACTATAACTCATTGGAATTTTGTTATCATTAATAGCAATTATAATTAAGGCAGTACTTACATAGTGATTTGCATGTTCATAACGCAAAGCAAACATTAATTTTCTTATTCAAGTCAGACCTATATTCAAAAGAAACTACTTATTTTAATTTTACTGATGTGCTCTTGCTCATTAGCATATCTTTAAAGAGGCCATATTCATTTGCAAGCAGCTCTGTTTCAACAGAGACAGCTTAAAAACTTACAATTTCCCCAAAGCTGTGAGGAAATGGGTTGAAAGTGCTGGTGTTTCTTTGCAACATTACAGTTATTGGAAGTGGGAATAAGTCTTGCGTCTCAGAAGGCTTTCAGTCTTACAACACATCAGCTATCTCAATTAATCAAGTATTCCTGGAAGAAGCATGTTCCCCTTTGATATTCAGGGTTCACATGATCCACAGTAATTATTTTCTTCAAGGGCCATTGCCTGATCTGCAACTATAGATCCTGCAGAATACAATGATAAGGATAATAACAGGAATATAATAATAATAATACGAAAGCAAAGATAGTACTAATAGTGATAGGCATCTTGGGTGCAATGCCAAAATCACTGGGGCACCAGTTGAACACCATCGGTATTGACAAAATCAGTATCGATCAATCGCAAAAGACAGCTTTACTTTACAGCTTACAACCTTTCACCTTCAAACACCAACATCTGCCCACCCCACCTTCTTGGGAAGGATTCGATAGGTGGGTAAAAATGCCAACTCCAGTCTAAACATCTGTCTGACTGTGACCAACCCTAATACCGTAATAATAAATGATAAAGATTGTGTTGACCGATTATGTTTAGCTTTAAATTCAGTATGGACAGTTGAGTTTTGCTCCACAGTGTTATCAATTCACTGGAATATATTATTTTTATGATATGTTAGATCCATATCTTCAAACCTGCTGTTCAAAAGAATGATTTACCAGATGAGGTTTTTCTGCCTCTCTGGAAGAGAGAGAGAAATGGAGACCATGACACCATAGAAATGATCCATGATAGGATCAAAATACAACTTCCACATTAACTCATATCATGGTAAGTTCACACAATGTGCTGGTTCATGCAATTTCTTCTTGTTTGTTGGTTGTTAGTTGAATATATTTGATGATTCTATGAAAGTCGTAGCATATGACTTATCCTTATATCTGTAGAGTTGTAAAAGGCCAATTCTGATGTGGGCCAGTCAGGGTTATTGTAGTATGTACCATGTTGAGCTTTCTTGATCAAAAATGGAAATTAAATATAATAAGTGTGTGTGTGTGTGTGTGTGTGTGTGTGTGTGTGTGTGTGTGTGTGTGTGTGTGTGTGTGTGTGATGAATTCCTGGTGTCTTTTTGGCAGCAATTCAGAAATGGTTTACCATTGTCTTCTTCCAAAACAATGTTTTTTGACTTCCTAGTCCAGTCTGCACCTTTGGCATTTCTTAATATTGTCCTATTTGAATATTAGCTACGTCTTATTTGATTTTTTGAGATCTGCCAAAGTAGCCAAGTATAATATCACCTAGTTGTGTGTGCATATGTGTACATATACACATACTAGACCAAAATTGTGTTCCTATGTCTCTCCCTATTTACATTTTTGCATTGCAAGTAGAAAAATGTAAGTGGTTCCTTGATTGAACATTTGTTCCTTTTTGAGTGGTTGTGTTGAGGGTAATGCATATTTTATATCACAAAAGATTTCCCTAGTGAAAAGGTACTAGAACATGTCTTCTTGCAATAAAGGGAAACAAATTGTTTTGTGTATTTTATATAGATTCACTGCACTGAACACAACAAAACTTCATGTAAAATATCTTTATTTTGGAGTCAGCTTCACACCAGTTTAAACAAAGCTTATACCAAAGCTTATATCAAAATATGCTTAGAATTGCTTTTGGTGAAATATGTGTATTTTAGTGGGCCTATCTGAAAGGTGAGACAAATAAATTCTGATTTATAAGAGTAAGGTTAGACTCTTTGGTAGAGTCTACTGTAGAAGCAATTATTCAGTTGCCTGCTTTATCATTTCCAAATATCTTCCATAGTGAAAAAAATACATATGGGCACTTTAAAGGCTTTACTTTCAAACAACAACAACGACTGCATACTTTCGGACTAAGATCCTCATAATCTGTAGAAATAATGACATAAACACTTGATCTTAGGTACTTTTGTCTTTCTCAGCAAAGTTTGCTTTGTTTTTTTTCTCGTAATCATCAGCCCTTTAATCTACCATCTGGTTCAATATTTCTTCCCCCAGAAATGGACTGTCTTTAGAGTTCCATATGGAGCCTTTCAAAGATGAAACTTGTGATTCTCTATTGTCAGCAAAGGCAGCCAGGCTTTGAAATGATACGTTACATTTGTCTGTCTTCTGGGACACATTATTTGCAACGATCATCAGACAAGGATTGCCTTTGTCAAAAACTTTGATGGACTTGTGTGGTTTCCTTTTTTTTTTTTTTGAAACAAACTGGAATTCAAAGAAGAAATTACCCTTAAAGAACCATTACTTTTTACTTTATTGCTCTAGTTTCAAAGACCAAACTTGGCGTTTTTTTTTTTTCAATTTACCTTTAAGCCCCCCTTAGCGTACTTCTTGAATGCGGCAGCTCTCTAGGTGAGCTGGATGTTTATTCCCAGAATCTCAAGGCAGCATATCCAAATAAAAATGTGTTGACTGGCAACTGTGAGAATTGTAGTCCAACACATCTCAAGGGCAACAGGTTGGAGAAAGCTGCTGTGTGGCAAAAGTTTATTTATAAGCAGCTTCTTCGAGATGCAATCCCATAGCAGCATGGGAATGGTGAATTATGCAAAGCTATGAGTGGTGCCAAGGAGATCAAGTAAGAGGGGTTTTCACATTCTGCCAGCCACGTCTTCTACCTCCTTCTACTCTCCTTCTAGGGTGTTTTTAAAGTCAGAAAGGCTCATGCAACTCGCACTATTTGCCTCACTGTAAAAACATCAGAGTTCCCGACTGCTTGAGAATGCAACATGCACACAGCATCCAGGCAACTGTAGCTGTCTGTGAAGAGACTCAGAAAAAATGATTAGCACTTGGCCACTTTGGAGTAGTTCAGTGTTTCAGGCTTAGGAACCAGGAAATTGGGTGTTCAAGGCCTCCCTTAGGCATGAAAGGTGGCTGTTGTTCAGGGGTGAAATCCAGCAGGTTCTGACAGGTTCTGGAGAATCGGTAGCGGAAATTTTGAATAGTTCGGAGAACTGGTAGCGGAAATTTTGAGTAGTTCAGAGAACCGGCAAATACCACCTCTGGCTGGCCCCAGAGTTGGGTGGGAATAGAGATTTTGCAATATCCTTCTCCCAGGAGTGGGGAGGGAATGGAGATTTTGCAGTATCCTTCCCCTGGAGTGGGGTGGGAATGGGGGTTTTGCAGTATCCTTCCCCTGCCATGCCCACCAAGCCACGCCCACCAAGCCACACCAAGCCCACCAAGCCACGCCCACAGAACCGGTAGTAAAAACATTTGGATTTCACCACTGCTGTTGTTGTGAAAAATAATAGCAGGTAGGAGCGTTAGGTATATTGATGCCTTGAGCTGACAAACAAGCAAACAAACAAATAAATAAATAAACAAATAAATCTTTAATGTATTGAGTACATGCCCCTTATTGACATTGTTATAACCGCTAAAGCATTAAATAAAATTTAAAAATCTCCATAATATATCATTCCACTTCCAAATTATAGCCCTCCACACAGTAGAACAGGGGAAAAAATATTCAGGGTTATCACATGGGATCAGAAGACCTTAGAAAACAGGTTGTTTTATTTAAATGTCACACAACATAAATTTCTTTCAACTTTCATTTGAAGTATTTAAACAAATAGATATTTATCTGAGATAAAAAAAGACAAGAAAATAAAGATTATGAAAATTATTCTGAAGCATAATTACATCCTTTATTTGTGTGACGTGAAAGAAGAAGCTTCAAAGAAATTTTTGCTGCCCAGCTCTAGAATTAAAAATCTAATGATTTCCTGTTGAATTACTCATCTCTATTTCTGATTCAAGTTCTTGCATGTTTCTGCTAATGTAGTTGAAATGACCTTGCCCACTGGCAATCCTGAGTACTAGAGAAGTACTGTATATGAAGAATATAGAGAAGTATATGTAGAAGGGATGTAAGAAACATTAGTGAAACAGAGGGGGAGGGGTGGAGGTGAGAAAGAAACTCAAGATCATCATTTCTTGATTATTTTTAGTATAACAGGGGAGAGAGGGAAATTTGGTCAGGGTTTCAAAATTATGTTAGTGTACCATACAATAATAGAGTTCCAGTGGTGGTGCCTGTTTTCTGACCTGGCCTACCTGAAAGGCAGATAATATAATACTCTTGTCAGTGTGTGTACGTGGCTTTGAGTCTATGTTGACTCTTGGCAATTGTTTGCAGTTTTCTTCACAATGTTTTTGGAAGTGGATTGCCTTTGCTTTCTTCCTAGGGCTAAGAGAGAATGACTGGCCCAGGGACATATACCTGGCTTCATATCTAGGGCGGAACTAGAACTCACAGACACAGAAGAGCAACAAAGATGATTAGGGGACTGGAGGCTAAAACACATAAAGAACGGTTGCTGGAATTGGGTATGTCTAGTTCAATGAAAAGAAGGAGTAGGAGTGACATGATAGCAGTGTTCTGATATCTCAGGGGTTGCCACAAAGAAGAGGGAGTCAAACTATTCTCCAGAGCACCTGAGAGTAGGACAAGAGGCAATGGGTGGAAACTAATCAAGGAGAGAAACAACCTAGAACTAAGGAGAAATTTCCTGACAGATAGAACAATTAATCAGTGGAACAACTTGCCTCCAAAAGTTGTAAATGTTCCAAAACTGTAAGTATTAAAGAAAAGATTGGATAAGCATTTGTATGAACTGGTGTAGGGTTTCCTGCCTAAGCATGGGTTTGGACTAGACGACCTCCAAGGTCCCTTCCAACTCTGTTATTCTATTCTATTCTATTCTATATTCTATCCTATTCTATTCCTATTCCTATTCCTATTCCTATTCCTATTCCTATTCCTATTCCTATTCCTATTCCTATTCCTATTCCAGACGAGACTAGGACTAGGACTAGGACTAGGACTAGGACTAGGACTAGGACTAGGACTAGGACTAGGACTGGAGACTAGACTAGGACTCCCAGTTTCTAGCCTCATGTCTTACCCACTTCACCAAACTGCCTCTGCAATGTTCTTTAGGGGAAACAAATCCTAAGAGATGACCTGCCCACTTAGTGAATAAAAGAAATAAAAATTGGGGCTGTGGGACAAAAACCATGGAAAAGTGAGTGAAATGGAGTAGCTGGAAAAAGAGGAGAGAGATATATAAAATATATTAAAATGATATCTAGAACTCTTTTTGTCTTTGAAAAGTTTTTCAGAAATTGAAGCAAAGGTTGTTCTTATAGTCCTCAATTTACAATCTTTCGCTTAGTGATCATTTGAAGTTACAACAGCACTGAAAAAAGTGACTTATAAACCATTTTTCACACTTATGACTATTGCAGCATCCCTATAGTCACATGATCAAAATTCCGACGCTTGGCAATTGGCATGTATTTATGATGGTTGCAGTGTCCCGGGGTCATGTGATCCCCTTTTGCGACCTTCTGACAAGCAAAGTCAATGGGGAAACCAGCTTCATTTTATAGCCATGTTACTAATTTAACAACTGCAATGATTCACTTAATAACTGTGGCAAGAAAGGTTGTAAAATGGGGCAAACCTCACTTAACAATGCTTCTTGCTTAAGAACAGAAATGTTGGGCTCAGCTGTGGTCATAAGTCAAGGACTACCTGTACGTTATTAGAAAAACTAGACTGTAAGTAGCTGAATCTGAATTTGAATGGAATTAGATACCATAAAAATATGGTGAGGAAGTTCACTGAGCATAGAATCATAGGACTGGCCACTCCCTGGCCAAGGCAGGAGTCCTTATACCATTTATTTATTAATAATTTATTAATAAAATTTGTATGCCGCCCAACTCCCAAAGGACTCTAGGCGGCTCACAACACATGAATAAAAACACCAATAAAAACATAATAAGTACAATTTAAAAATATCAATAAAACATTTACACCTACATTCATGGGCCAATCCATAGGTTATTGGCCCCAGGCCTGCCGGAAAAGCCAGGTCTTAACAGCTTTACGGAAAGCCAGTAAGGTGGGGGTAGTACGGATCTCGGGGGGAAGTTGGTTCCAACATGTCGGTGCGGCTACAGAGAAGGCCCTCCCCCGCGGACCCGCCAGCCGACACTGTCTGGCTGATGGGACCTGAAGAAGGCCGACCCTGAGCGACCTCACTGGTCGTTCGGAGGAGTGTG
>QLTV01001698.1:13854801-13885880 GCA_003457575.1 Thermophis baileyi
TCTCTCTCTGTGTGTGTGTGTTCCTTTGGTATCTTCCAATCAGTCCTAACTTTGCAAGCATTCCGTTCTTCCTGTCATTGTCATAATTAAATTTCATTCCCTGCTGTTTGTCAAGCTCTCTGTGTTGTTTTTTTTAAACTGGATAGCATTCACATTCAAATTTTGATCTGCCAATATGGTTGCTACATATCTGGCTATAATTATTCCCTGATTTTTGTAGCATACACAGTGCCTTGTAAGGGACAACCCTTGAGTTATCTTTCCAGTGGGAAGGTATTAGAGTTATTTGCTATTACGAGGCAACAGTAGCTCGTCCTGCTAGGGCAGAGAAGTCAGGTAGTCAGATCAATATTAGTCTAAAGTAAGTTTTTTTGGTAGTATAACCATCAGAAGAAAAAACTTAGGCAAGCTTCTACTAAAAACAAGATGAAGTGGGAATTTCATACATCTCTTTTTATCTCTTAATTGCAAACAGCTTGAAAAGAAACCTACAAAGAACAATATAATTATACTTACAGAGAGGGAAGAACCAGCAATTCTCATCAGGCCAAAAAAGCAGACAGTTACCTTGCATTCAATCCAAAGTTTAACATGGATGTGTCACGATTTCAGTGAGAATTACTTCTGAATAGCTTTATTTTCTTCTCCATTTATTTTTTTAAACTCCAATTCTTTCTATCTCATGTATTGAAAAGGATATGTGGTTCTTGGCAGGTTCTTAAAAAAAAAAAAAAGCTGAACATCATCTGCATGGGCCATCCTTACAGTTACAATCACCAGTTTTTACTAACTTGGAGAAGGTACACTTTGGCTTTGCTGTTAAAAGTTTATAAAATTCTTGTATCATAAAAGTCGAAGGAGCAAATTAAGCCATTGAGCCCAGGGGTGTGTTCCGGATTCTTCTACTGTCGGTTCGCTCAGGGATGCGCCGCGTGGGCGCGCGGGAGCTGGAACTGGCAGCGACCCAAACCTGCCATGCCGCCGAGAGAACCGGCTCGGGGACGTGGCAGGCCTGGGTCGCTGCCGGTTCCAGTGACCCAGGCCTCCAAGTTACTAACGGCTCTATAGAACCGGTCCGAACCGGTAGGAACCCACCTCTGATTGAGCCTGACTCTGTCTCATGCCGGTTTTTAAAATAAAGCATCCATAACAGATGCCTGAATGGCCTTTGATTGAACACAGTTTAGCAGAAGGGGCACACCAGCTCCCTAGTTAATTGGTTCCAGTGCGGCACTGTTCTTTCTGCTAAGACATGTCTTCTAATAAATGGAATGTTGCTTCAATCTATTTATATCTACTATCTGAGATAACAGATACCGGCATTTGAAAAGTGGTACCATAACTCCACTACGTCTTTTTTGCTTCTTGAACACCGAATATTCCCACTTTCTCTTTATAGGACTTCACTTTTGTGCCCTAGTAATCCTTGAACCTGTTTCCAGTTTCTTAAAGTGAGATGCTTAGAACTGGAAATAGTATTGAAGTGAGGTGAGATAATGCAGAATAAAGTTGGAACTACTAATGATTTGGAAATTAGATCTGTGGTTTAAAATTGCACTTGTCTTCACTTTACTATCTCACAACTAATCCATTTCATGTCCCAGAGGTGGCGCAGTGGTTAGAGTGCAGCACTGCAGGCTACTTCAGCTGACTGCTAGCTGCAGTTCGGCGGTTCAAATCTCACCGGCTCAAGGTTGACTCAGCCTTCCATCCTTCCGAGGTGGGTAAAATGAGGACCCAGATTGTTGGGGGCAATATGCTGACTCTGTAAACCGCTTAGAGAGGGCTGTAAAGCACTATGAAGCGGTATATAAGTCTAAGGGCTATAAGGGCTATTTTCCAAAAGGCAACTGGACTTTCTTTCTTTTTTTTCTTTGAAAACATTTTGCTTCTCATCCAAGAAGCTTCTTCAGTTCTTCTTCAGAACTGAATTTTAGCCCTTCAAAGGCTTAAATCTTCACCTTTTTTTCTACATGCATTCAACAATTCCATCCCTAAAGACTTAACCTTCTTTCATATCTATTACATTCAGTTTTTCTGAGTTGTATGGATATACAACCTACCTATTTTTCTTTATTTCATCTGTCAATTTGTATTTTTTTTTAATCATTTATATTTCTTATATTCCATTTGTCATGATTGCCAGCAGATGGTGCCACTACCTATCATGGCTTTGGTTGAGCAAGACTTTCAAATAACAATTTTAGTAATACAAAAAAAGGTGTCTAGATTACCAGCCTTAATCATACAAGTGCCACATATGACACTCCTAATAGTAAGAGGTTTTGGCACATTTTGACCAGTATGTTGCAAGGATAATCAAAGCGCAGGTTCCCCTCGCACATATGTGCTAGTCGTTCCCGACTCTAGGGGGCGGTGTTCATCTCCATTTCAAAGCCGAAGAGCCAGTGCTGTCCGAAGACATCTCTGTGGTCATGTGACCGGCATGACTAAACGCCAAAGGCACACGGAACAGTGTTACCTTCCCACCAAAGGTGGTCCCTATTTTTCTACTTGCATTTTTTATGTGCTTTCAAACTGCTAGGTTGGCAGAAGCTGGGACAAGTAACGGGAGCTCACCCTGTTACGCGGCACTAGGGATTTGAACTGCTGAACTGCCGACCTTTCGATCAACAAGCTCAGCATCTTAGCCACTGAGCCACCGCGTCCCTATAGCTACTGCGTCCCTATGACATTACCTTACAAACCAAAATACTATTACTTGTATCACATAAAGCAGAAGTCATATATAGGATAATGACATGTTCAAGTAACATTGTCATGCATATGGATTTAATTTGTCAGAACTGTTACTCAAATAGGAAATAGTGGATTGTAAAGGTTCAGAGAAAACCACTGATGGTAAGTCAATAAGCAATGCAGAAATAAATCCATACACAACATTGTTTGAGACATTCTTGCATTTCAGCCTAGCTCCATCCCATTCCCTCTGTAAATTCAAACTGTCATCTATAATCACCACACTAACCTTCCAGAGTCTTAGCATCTCCAGCTTCTACAAAAATATTCAGTAGACTTGAAAATGGAGCTTGGTAGTTTTTGATTTTTTTTCCCTTGATAAATTATTTTTCTCATGAAGCTAAACTTCTTTATCATTAAGAAAAGTTAATAATTTGCCAGTTTTCTTTGTGGTAATGCTGATGCAGATGTTGGAAGTGTTCAGTTCTACTCTACTCCATACAATCTTGTGCGGAACATATTATCACCATATAGAAAAGCAGAACATGGAGTCACTGAAGAGATGGGTGGCCTTATATGCTAATATATAAAGAGCAAGTTTTCAATAAAGTTAGGATATATAGAGAAAGCTGTTTCTCCTTAATGAGATATGACATTTGATTAATTACTGTCAAGTTGGGGTCAAGTTAGTGACCAGATGAGCAATTTCTCTCCAGAATCATCTGTCTTCAATGTGACCTTTTAAATGTATGACAGGGGTGAAACCTAATATAAGATAATATTGTGCAAATAATTACCCTATAAAAATTACTTAATTAAATTATGCATATTTACTCTATGGAATAAAGGAAAATATATAAGTCTGCTTAGGAATTTTTCACTGAAATAAAAAATTACCAGGATATTTGTGCTTTTTAGTATGTATTTCAGTACACTGATCAATTTTATAGCTTAAAAATAAATTGTAGTATTATTTTTGTAAGTAAGTTTGTTCTTACTACTTTTTTCCTAATGTGTTTTCTCTTGTTCCAGTCCCCTTTGTCTTTCAGTATATTTCAACAGGATCTCCCATTGGAAGAGAAGGAATTATATGATTATTTAGTTTTTTAAAATGTCTTCAAGCAATGCATGTAGATTATCCAAAGGGTGTTCTATTATTTATTATAAACAGCAGAAAGACAACTTTTAATTAGCCATGCTTATATTTTTATTAAAAAGGATATATTTCCCTGTATTGTGTTAATGTGCTCATTAACTCTGACACAGCCTTATTATGTTCATTAAAAATGAGACCATCGTAAGAACTGTGTTGCCTTTATTATATCTCAAAATGTTTTCTGCTTGCATTTCAAGACCTTTATATAGTGCACATATTATCCGTAATTCAGCAAAGGGTTAATTATGCTTACTCCTCTGATTTCAGTAAGATTTAAATATTCATCCTGCCTTGCCAATAAATATGCCCATGTTTATTTCCTTAATTACTTAATTAGAATGTAACTATATTACAGTACATAAATAAGAAACTAGAAAAATTTCAGGCGCAAACAACCAGATCCACACGTGTAGCGTTCAAACTAGCTACTTTATTGTTCTATGCCTATAGTATAGGGATCGCCCCAAATTGGCAGATCTCACCTGGAAAATAGCAGATAAGAAATGGGGTGGGGGAGAGAGAATCAAACCTTGCCCTCTTGTGTTTATGTAGGGACTAATTACCCTCCTCCTGACTGGATGGTTGCTCTCCCAAAAAATTGAGTATTTGTTAGTGTTCTTCCATTTAGAATAGAATAGAATAGAATAGAATAGAATAGAATAGAATAGAATAGAATAGAATAGAATAGAATAGAATAGAATAGAATAGAATAGAATAGAATAGAATTCTTTTATTGGCCAAGTGTGATTGGACACACAAGGAATTTGTCTTTGGTGCATATGCTCTCAGTGTACATAAAAAGACAAGGTACATTCATCAAGAATCATAAGGTACACCACTTAATGATAGTCCTGGTACAAATAAGCAATCAAATCACATTAGGAAACAGTCAATATAAATCATAAGGATACAAGCAACAAAGTTACAGTTATGCAGTCATAAGTGGGAGGAGATGGGTGATAGGAATGATGAGAATATTAATAGTAGTGCAGACTTAGTGAATAATTTGACAGTTTTGTGGGGATTAGTTGTTTAGCAGAGTGATGGCATTGGGGAAAAAAACTGTTCTTGTGTCTAGTTGTTCTGGTGTGCAGTGCTCTATAGCGTCGTTTTGAGGGTAGGAGTTGAAACAGTTTGTGTCCAGGATGTGAGGGGTCTGTAAATATTTTCACCACCCTCTTTTTGACTCGTGCAGTATACAGGTCCTCAATGGAAGGATGGAATCTATATGAATAGATTTTTCCCCAGCTCATTTTTTAACTTGATCTTTCTTTTGCGACCTTTGTTTGCCATACTAAATTTGATCCTATTCTATTCAGTTTCAAGAGAATTATCCTACGGACAGACAGACCAAATGCTGATCCCCTTTGCATAATTTCTTTCCAACATCACATTGATTTGGAAAGAATAAAATTCCTGACTTGATCAATTTCACTACTTGGGAAGAAGATTCTGTCTGTGATTTGTTTTTTTAAGGCAGTCTTTCTGTCAAGTTTTCTTCAAGCTGTGGGTAGAAATCTTCACCGTCTTCATTTTGCCTTATTCAGCTAGTCATAACAGTGTTACTTTTAACTTAGCCTCATATGGTTTAATGCTTGTTTTATAACATTTTATTTGTGCTTTAAATTATGTTAATGTTATTAAAATTATGTTTTATTCATAATTTGTAGAAAAGGAAGGTAAGGAAGGAAGAAGGAAGGAAGGAAGGAAGGAAGGAAGGAAGGAAGGAAGGAAGGAAGGAAGGAAGGAAGGAAGGAATTTTTATTGAGAATTTTGAGGGTTTTAGGCCTTAAGAAAATCAAGGGAAATAGTATTTTAAATTAAACACAGTAATAAAAAATAAATATTGTAACTACAAACAAGCTTAATTTAAATGTGCTTTTTTTAATATTCAAGATAAACCATATTACGTACAGTATTTGATCCACAATCTAGTTAAAATGAAATGCTTGCTTCAACTGAAGGTATTTTTCCCTTTGTAATTAAAGAATGCTCTTAAATAATTGTATTATTACAACCTGTTACAGAATCATCTGGTGCATGGAACATACATATTCAATTTTCAAATACATTTACAACAGTGAATGACCACAATTCTGCAAATAAATTACATGCACTTTATTATTATTGCTCCATCTGTGCAAAGACATATTATTGAGGCTAATCTATTTTCATTGCCGTTGCTATTATCTCACTATCAAAGTACACCGAGTCCTTTTGGGCTGTTATCTGTGATGCACAGTTGGGGATTGTTAAAGGTCCAGTATAGACACAACATTATTCTGAGTTAGGGGATTGTCCCTCGGCTATTGAATTGTACAATTCTGTTAGCTGTTCTACTATTACTAGAACCAGAAAATACCAGTTCACACCCAATCCTTTAAAAGACCTTTAAGGCAATTCAAGAGCTTCTCTTGATTCATTTTCAGTAGACACCAACAGATCATGTCACATTATCATTCAGACAGAAGCCAGGATGAGTTGGCATTCAAAAGCATGATCTTAAGATTTCAATCCATGATGTTTTCCCATGATTTCATGAAAATCTGCCATCCTGAGGTCCAAAGTGCACAACTAACCTCTTGCCTTTTCTTCCCCAGCTACCTTGACATTCTAGTATGAAGACCACATTTTTTCCTGTTCCCTTTCTCTGCACTGGGCATGCTTTAATAAGCCTCTTTCCAAGAAAAAGACAGTTTAAAAAAGCAGCAAGATTCTTATCTTTGACAGGCAGGGAGAAAGGAGTTTGATGCTGAAGAGCTGCTACTCCTGCTGCTGTTTTGGCTGCTGGATCCTAGACTGGCAGAGTCATTTATCATGCTCCACATGCTGGGCTGGCTGACTCATTGTCTGGGTTAATTGATTCATCCAGGCTGCCACTTGACTCTGGTACTGAATCATGAAGTTGCAAGAGAATTGGTAACCATCATTATCCTGGAGCATGTGGTCTCCTCCAGGAGTGTTTAAGAGTAGGGTGGGCTTCATGCAGGCATGGCTTGATTCATACCTCTTCAGATTCTTGACACACACACACACACACACACACATAGAGAGAGACACACACACACACACACACACACACGCCTGCACTTCTTAATTAGCAAAGAACAGAACCTTCGAAAACTCTGCCACATTGGATAAATAAAGTTGATTTCAAAGTTGAAGTTCTTACCGCTATTGAAATCAGATCAAGCATTATGGAACTCACAAATATACTGTATATATATATATTAAAAAATACCTTCTCATCTTTATGGGTGGTCTGTATCTTCCTCAAACTTGGGTCCTCTACAAAAGGCCCAGAGTGTGAGGGTTCTGTGTAGGATCTTAGGTGTTCATACAACTGTATTCTTCTGGACAGAGAGCTTTGATGTCGTTCTTGGGATCCGTTGGAGCCACTCTCCCAGCTTAGGAGTCACAAGTGTTCCTATCACCACTGGGACCACTTTGGCCTTTACTTTGCACATCCTCTCCAGTTCCTCTTTCAAGCCCTGGTACTTCTCCAGCTTCTCATACTCCTTCCTGATGTTGCTGTCACTTGGCACTGCTACATCTATGTTAAGATATTTAATGTAATAGCTGGAACAGTAAAGTGAATAATGGGCCAGTTGTAGTTGATTGGTTGGAGAGAGCTGGCTCCTGCCAGAGGCAATCTACATTATGATTGGTTGCTGGGTGCAAAGGGGGAGTTTCCCTTTTTCCCCGCCTTTTTCTTCTGTGTGTTCTGTATGCTGTTCTGTGATTTACCTGACGATTTATCTCATGATGTAGTGATGTGCCTGACTATCTTGTTTGATGTAAATGTAGAATATATTTATTTATATAAAACTACAAGTTTGTGTTAGCGACTCTGACTCCAACTGCACAATTTCCTGACAATCTATCACCATCACTATCTTCTGGTCCTTGTGTACACACACACACACACACACACACACACACAGGAACATCAGCTCCCAAGTCTAAATTCTAGGTTTCTTTCATAGACTTTTGGTTGCTCTGGAGCATGAAGGACAGTTGCACATGCTTATATAACAGTCTTATCTGATCAAAGTCACCTTGCTTTTCATGCTTTGCCAGCTTCAGCCCTGACATTTTGGAAAAGGAAAATGGGGGTCAAATGGCTAGGGACAATAGACATAAGCCCTGACAGACTGGCAATCAGACACCAGATCAAATACAAGCCAAGGGCAAGAGGTGAATATATAGTCAAAAGACTATATATTTTTAAGGAACAAGTTTGACAGAAAATATTCAAACTTCAGAGGAAAAGAGATCCATAGATTTTATAGAGAACATTAATGATCTTTGTTGGAACTGTTCTTTTAAAAAAAAATATGTTTTAAAATTCTAACCATACAGTAAGATTTAATTTAACAAGCCTTAGTTTTGTGGACTGTGGAAGAACTGAACAAGGTCTGTCCATACATGGTATGTTTCTGCACATTTGTCAAATTCCATTCATCATTTTATACATGGAAAATATGTATTTGCCATTTTGCACATGCATAAGATGTGTAAAAAAGGTAAAATGAACAAGGGTAAAATCCCATTTGGGTTTAATATTCATTTTTCTTCCTCTTCTCCCATTAGTCCATTACATCGAGCCTTTATTGCATTTTTCTTCAGTTTCTTACCTTTAGAGTATTCTTTCTAAGTACTTGTACTTCCGCTTATTTTAGCTAGATCTTGCCGTATTAAACAATTTATTGCCTAAAAGTTAAGTTTGAATTATGCAGAGCCTTAGAGGTACTTATGTTTACTCAATTCAGGTTTGTTTAATACACCATGAAAGAGAGCTTCTTATCACTATGTTGGTAGCAGGAAATGGATAGCAGAGAGACCTAAAAATGCAACCGTACTTTATTGTTACAAAATACGAACTACAGAACTTTGACCAAGCAAAATGAACTGCAATGAACAAAAGAAATATAAACTAACAGGACAACATCCCCTAGCAACCAAAACTCCTCTCCTTACTTTTTACACAGCAGCCCTCTAAATTCAACCTGAAAAATCTAAGAGATTGTGTTTTGTCAATGGCTATAGATCAAGTTCCACAATCAATGTTTGATCTACAGCCAATGTGACTCAATTTTGTCTCTGATATTTCCACAGGGACACATTAGCCATAAGGAATGGCATTACCACATTGAAAAGTAAAAACTGTTCTTCTTAGACTGGACAGGCACCAACAGATTCATGAGAGGACACTTTCGAGAGCCGATGTCCAGAGGTGGGTTCCTGCCGGTTCGGACCGGTTCTTTAGAACCGGTAGCGGGAATTTCCCCCCGCTCACTGAACCGGCAGCGATGGCCGACTGGACACGCCCCCAAACCGGGTCTCTCGGCAGCACCATAGGCACCGCCATCTTGTTTTTTGCTTCTGCGCATGCGCAGAAGCTGGATTTTGCTTCTGCGCATGCACAGAAGCTGGATTTTCAGCACTGTGCATGCTCGCACCCGCGCGGCGCGGGAGGAAGTGAACCGGCAGGGAGGTAAGTCAGAATCCACCCCTGCCGATGTCCACTACATTAACTAACAATACAGCACCCCGGCATACATAACAGTGATCTATGGTTTCCAACAATACAATGAGACCTAAGATCATCTCTTATCCCTGTTACTCCTTGCAATGCCCTTCTATTTTGCTTGCTTTTTTCCAGTTTATGCAAACATCATGTTCCCCTTTTCCCGCCCTCTTGGGACGCTTATAATGTCTAATGTTAACCTTAAAGCTCAGATGAGAATTGACTATAGCAGCAGTCTCCAATCTTTGTGGCTTGGCAGCCTGGCTGGGGGGGGGGAAGTGGAACTGGGCTGCATGAGCAGTGGGCCAGTGCACACACACAGCCCTCGTGCAAGCATGTGTAGGCACATAGCCTTTCCATGTGCAGTGGGCCAGCACGCATGCGTATGTGTGCCCGCCGCTTGTGGAAGTTGAGTTGCACGCAGGTGCACGCTCTGGCCAGTCACTCATGTGGCCCAATTCTGAATAGGCCACATCCTTGTAGTGAGCCATGACCCGGTGGTTGTGGACCCATGGTCTATAGGCTCTCTGCTCCAAACTAGCCTAAATCTGTATCCAATGAGTTGAAGAACTGTTCTCCTTCAATAACCTACAGAAGCTGTAACTGATTTTGCCTTCAGTTAATCAGACTACAGTTTAAAGCTGTGAATTATTACAAATGCATGGTTTTGATTGAATCATCAAAGCCACACTCCATGACACTGTACTGATAACTTGACATGTGTTCATTGTGCTTGTGGTGATACAGAATCAGCATTAAACAGATATTAAGTCCTGAATAACTAGCAAAGCCTATAGCCTCTCTGAAAGATAAGTATCAAGAGATTACTTGACATGTGACCTCATTTGCTCTGATTGCATCCACAATCAGCAAACCTAGCTAAACTTTGCACTGTAATAAACAAAATTTATTTTTAAGTGCTTTTTATCTGATAGCTCAGCGGGATATGATTTTTAAACAGATTTCTCTTCCTTTTGGAAATTGTTTTTGATAGCCCGGGTTGCACAGTAAATATTAAATGTTTAAATGCCATTCCAGAAAAGGAAACTATGGTAGAGAAACGGGCCATAGTTAGCCATCTCAGTACTTTTCTTTTTGTACTGACAGCAATATCCTTAGGGATCAGAAAAATTGACAAAAAGCAATGTTGTCCTTGAAACACAATATCTCTGTTCAAAAAAAAAAAATAAGTGAAAAGTGAAAACTCCTTTTCTCCATCTGTGCGTTTAGAATAATTGGCTCAGAATTGTTCAAATATATGTGAAGGTTATCCCTGTTATGTTTCCCAGGTCTATGTCAGTCTGGATTACCAGGCGCAGGTAATAGTATGAGATTGTATAAATGAAAGCAGCAGACCATAGACATTGCGTGGACTTACATGTTCTATTATTCTTGCTGTTATTTCCGGATAGAGGATCACTTGAGTCCCTTTCTTCTTTATCTGACGAAATCTCTCAAAGGTAAATGCTAATCTATATTTAAAATGTCAGAATCTTTCCCAATTTTCTGAAAGAAAAGGCCCTTCTTCTTGGTTCTACTAGATAGACCTAATTAAGAGGCAACATACCTTCCCTCCTTGTTCTGTTGGGTTCAGTAAATGCAACTGGGAAAAGAAGGTCCTTCAAAGAACCTGGACCCAAGCAACGTAGAGCTTTAAAGCTGACAAACAGCACCTTGAAATTTGACCTGGACGCATATGGCGGCAAATGCAGCTTCTGCAAGAACAAATCCATACTTGCACAAAACCATGTGGGCTGCCACATTTTGAATCAATTGAAGCTTCAAATACTTTTCAAGGGCAGCCCCATGTAGAGTGCTTTGTAATATTTAAGACGAGAGGTGACTAGGGCCTGGCTGACTGCAAGCTGGGATTGTTGGTCCAAGAAAGGGCATAACTGAAACACAACCCACTGTTGCACAAAGGCCCTCCTTGCCATGACTGCCACCTGATCCTCAAACAGGAGTAGCCGAGTCCACGAAAACCTCCAGATTACATACCAGGTCCACCTGGGCAGTGCAACTTCCCAAACCAAAGGTGGTAATTCTCCATGAATGAAAGAACCCATAACAACACTTTCTCACACATCAATGCTCCACCTTGCTGGTTTCCAGCCTCATTCTACCCATTCCCTCATTTGTGGGAATGGCCACCTTTTCAAGGCCTTCTGAAAGGCCAGGAGGGTAGGGAGCCTGTTGGATCTCAGTGGGAAGGGTGTTCCACAAGGCGTACTTCCTTTATCTTAAATGACCACACTTAAGGGAATAGATCTTTTTCTCCCTATCACATATCTCTCTGCATTCTTCCTGAACTGACAATGGCCCATAGGAGGAATTTCTCCCAATACCTACACTAGAGATTTCACTGGAGTACTGGAACCAAGGGAAGCTGCAGACCAGTGGCAATGATTGCATCATGAAAGCTGGAACACTGATACTGTATATTTCTCAATCATATCATAACAAACCCACCATTCCTACCCTTGAGAATTTTGAATTTTTAAACCACAATTCACTCCCTATCAAAATGTTAGAGTGGGGTTGGATAAAAAAAAAAGAGAAAAGGAATTTGCAGCATAGCATATGTTCTGCCCTATCACGAGTCTTTCAAAATGCAATTTCACATAAACCTTGCCGGGACAAGAAAGGTCCTGAAACATACACACGTACACACATCCAAGGACACTCATTCCCCTAAACACAAACACAAATACTCCTACCTGCTGCAGAGAGAGTGTGTGTGAGAGTTAACAGCAAATGGGAACAAACTGACAAGATGAAGAATATACCTACTGCCAGGGAATTTACATATTCCCAGCTCATGCGTTGGCCACAGCTTACCCCAGTTTAATGACACTTTTGAACTGACAAGATGATGATGCTCCCACTCGATGGGACTAATCAGACCCAGTAAAATGCTTCAGTGACCAAAATTGGAGGGAAACTTGCACAAGCGGCTATCTTGCCTTAAAGATAAATGGGATCGTAGGGGCTCATTTAGCTTCCTTCAATTACAATCCAAGTGTGGGAGGGAGGTACAATTCAAATGTAATTGGAGGAAGAGAAACTAATTTAAGTTTACAACACAGAAGGAAAAAGACAGAGAGAGAGAGAAAGACCCTGAAATTAAAAGAGGTTGACAATCTGCCTAAAAGGATCCCTACCCCATCACCAGAACTATACCTCCTTCCATTCCTTTTGTTTATTTCCATGAACAAATTATGCATAAAGTGGAGAAAGAATTGCAACAATGTGGCTAGCAAATTACACACTGGTTGCAATATAGCCAACTCTTAATGAGTAAGGATTTGCATTCCGAGTAAAGAATCCTCGTCCTTGGAAACAATAGAATGTGTATAGTTTAAGGCAGCATCTTCCAATGAATATCAGTGAAATCAGACAAAATGTGGAAAAATATCCTTTCCTGTAGACATCATTGCAGTTTGTAAAACAATACAATACAAGCCACTAGCTGAAGTGAAGAGGAAAGGTCCTTCATGTGGGAAGCTTCCTAAGTTAATCAGAACCTTGATGAAACTATAGCCAGGATCCAGACCAAAAAACAAAATTAAGGTATTTTAGCAAGCTGTTTACAATCTGCTTGCTTTATCATTGACCTGAATGTGATGGAGGTATCACGTTAGATAACCTAACATCTACAATATTACTCTGTTTTACAGAAAAAGCTAAGGAAACCACATTGACTCACAAGGAGGAATATATCCAAAATCCATGGTCAGACAATAGCTACAATTAGTTCTAATAAAGATTCTGCCTGCTGGCAATTTTTGCTGTTTCCTGGCACTGCTGTCGGGCATTTTGAGGAACCATATTGACTCTAGAGGTGTGAGAAGAGATGTAGAGGATACCCAAACAGCAAAACAAAGCACAGGAAACAATTCTCTACATGCCTTTTTTTTTTCTACTGACAGCTGTAAGGGAATGTAGTATTGCTGCTTAGGCTGCAGAAAAGTCCAACCCTATGGTAGACAGCATTCGTTCGTCTGATATATACAATAAAGTTTTATCAGAGTCAGAGACAAATGATATTTGTAACTTTCTGTGGATTTAAAAAGTGTTGGCAAAGAGTCATACCAAGTTGCTGATTAGAAGGAATTCATTTTCTACAAGCAGATGATACAATTTTGTAAGGTGGAGTCAACAATCCAAGTGGGCTCCTCTATAACTTTCTAACTTTTCTTCTCTTGTTATTCACGTCACTTGCACACACTATTCATACTCTTTCACAATGAGTTAAGGCAGGGGTGTCAAACTTGCGGCCCGTGGGCTGGATATGTCATGCACTGGCCACACCTACCCCTGGTTTAGCAAAGGGGGATAAAAGTTGTGATACGTCACATGACGACGTGTCATTGCAGGTTCGACACCCCTGAGTTAAGGAAACAGAGGAAAAGGGATAACATGTTGGTGTCCATGATACTGAAAAGACTTTGATGGGTTATAAATGTTCTTTCATGACACTTGTTAGCATTTACAGGGCCAAAGTGACAGGTTTAGACACCTACTCTGAGATGGCCCTATGATAAACCATGGAGCAGTTGCCAGAGGTTTTTTTTTTTAATATTTTGAAAATCTGAATGACCTCACTAACAGTCACATGTTAATGATGGGGGAGAAATTCTGAGAATTAGTCATTGGTAGGAGTATATCTGGGTTGCAGAAAATTGACTGACCACTAGATGGAAGCAAAGTGTTATTTTCAGCTTGCCATCCAGTGGTCATGCAGAGTTTTGTAACCCAAATCGGATAGCCCTAATAGAGATTGCAGAGGGGTCCTTGAAGGTTACATGATGCAAATATCCAGATTCATTAACAAAACAGATATAGAAATCTGCATAAAAAGCTGGAACAATTGATCAGAGGAGTTTATCATTTAATACTGTAATACCCTGATATACTTGTATAATGAGTACATAGTAACAACTGTGCTGTTTAAACTGCAAGAGTCCAGAAAAAGATTTCTAATGGATTTCTCAGCATGACTGAATTATAAATTCACACCCACTTCATTTCTAACAGATGGGACCAGCTATCTTGAAGAGCAAGACTGTTTATTATTGGATAATAACAGTGCCCTTGTTTAATAATGGCCATCAAGAGATGTGCTGATGTACTGTTTCCATGGAGATGTAGAAGTGTCATTGCATAGAGTGTCTGTTAAGCTAGGCATATCTCCTCCTATGTAGACTATCAATAAAGGAAGAAGCCCTCACTTGTCAACAAGGAATGTTGCAGTAGAAATGAGTGTAACCTGTCATTTGTTCACACTGTCACTGATGGATAGCAGTTAAAATCGTAAAGGAGAAAATAGAGAATCTTAATGAACAATTCAACTATATTCAGAAAAAAATATATGCACAAAAACATATTATATAAAATAAAACCCACAATCTACATGGTGATCTATATTATGTATCTTCTCATAAGCTTCAGAAATGTGATGGCATATTCCTTTGCCACAATATTGTGAATTGCTCTCAATAAAGAGACTGATTTTGAGATGTACACAATAAATGTTTCAACACAGAATGAATTGTCCAGCAGATCATGGAGTCAGCTTATCTTCTTTTAGGATCGTCTAATCTATTTTGCTGTCTTTCAATGTTCTAGTTATTCTGAGGAATCAAGATTTCATTGATGCTGGGTATCTTCAGACCTCACGGAATAGTTCTGGAGAATCCCTGATCTTCATGGCTGGGTTCTAACTTACCTCGCTGCCGGTTCGCTTCCTCCCGCGCCGCGTGGTCGCGCCTCGCGCCCGCGTGCATGCGCAGTGCCAAAAAATAAAAAAATTCCAAAAAAAAGCCAAAAACAAGAGGGCAATGCATGCGCAGTGCCGGAAACTCGGCTTCTGCGCATATGCAGAAGAAATAAAAAATAAAAAAAAATCCCCCCAAAATTTTTTTTTTCAAAAAAAAAAAAATCACCAAAAAAAGATGGCGGCGCCAACGGACCGGCACCGACCGAACTGGATCCGTGATGTCACCGTGACATCACCAGCGGGTTGCTACCGGTTCTGGGGAACCGGTCTGAACTGGGAGGAACCCACCTCTGCTGATCTTGCAGGGTAGGGAGGGAGAAAAGATTCTATTGTATTCTAGAAGGCTTTGGCTTTGGCTTTGGATTCCTATCAACTTGTATGGAACAGAGTGGAGTTTTGGTCACATATTAACATGTTCTGATTTCTTCCCAATTCCCTCACACTATGACCTAATTTGCTTTCCTGATTGGCCCTACTTCTACTATCAGCTGTTAATTATCCTTACACTCATTTATATGAATATGCAAAGTATTCAGAGTGATGCTTAGAAACCCATTCTATATTTTTCCCTCAACTATCCTATGATGCACTGAAAGGCTGCTAGGAACATCTAACACCATAGCAGGCTGTTTCTGCTTATTTTGGTTTAAAAGGTCAGGGCTCCATGCTACATAGAAGCATCAGTAATGCCTTTATATCAGTACTGCAATTCTGGCATCAGATTATGGAAATATATACAATATTTCTTGCTATATGAAAGCAAGAAAATCATGTGCATAGACCCTGATCTTAGAACAGCAGACTTTTTGGAATATAATTCCCCACTTTTTCTGGGGAATTATTTTTTACTCCAATTTTAAACTATCCCCCTCAAAACAAGAAGTTTAGCTATTGAAAACAACAGATAATCATCCCATGCCTTTCTTAAAAGGAAAAAAAATGGTAGTTAAAAGATTCCTGAAGACAGTTCTCGAAAACCTAGACAACAGTAGCAGTAATTTCATTAGCCCAAACTAAGGTACAGCTAATATCTCTAGATACTTATTTGAATTCTATAGATTACATGCTCACATAAGGATGAAACATAGAAACATAGAAAACTGATGACAGAAAAAGACCTAGTGGTCCATAGAGTTTTGGCCCTTTGAGTTTATTCTTTTTAATTTATGTATTTATTCTTTTTATTTATTTTTATGTTTTAGTTCTTGCTGGCAAGATTATTTTATTCCAGGTCAAACCCAATAAGCGCATACACCAAACCTAGAGAATTATGGAATGTTCCTCAGAAGCAAAATTGGCACTACACACACAAAATATTGTGTCATCTGTCCTATGTTCTTGTCAGTATAATTTGTAAAAAGTAAAAAAAAAAGGTTTATATCTGTGGAACAATATGCCTGGAACACAAAAATCCAAGGTTAAATTAAAGTTAAGTTTTGGGTTCCAGAGGAAAAGAAAGATGACGAAATCTCCTAGATATGGAGTTCTACTTTGCTTATCCTTTAAAACTGTTCCAGGATTGTCTTGATGGAAATCTTATTTTCATCCTAAGTAGAACTCTACCCTTATGTTTCAGAAATGCCTATGAGGAGGAAAGGCGGAGTTTAATTAAATGTTCATGCTTTGATTATTCTTTACAGGGAAATTGTCTTTTGTGTTTACAATTGCAATGGCATTTTATATCCAAAAGAAGTAAATAATTTTCTCAAATGATCACAGTTGCCATGATTATTTATAGTAAATAATAAGATAAATAAAGATACTTATTAAGGAGTGAGCTCATAAAGTACGGAATATATTTCTGTGGCAATATATCATATGCATTAGGAAATAAGCAAAAATATGGGATATGTAAGTGGACGCTACTGGCACTTTCTTTAATATTCATCAAGTTATAATGTGATATTCCATAGTACTTCACCACCGGATGAAAATAACCTATAAAAGGAGAATCAAACTTTAATGAAAATATAAATTGAAAAGGGGATAATATTGAATGCTCTTCACAATCCCTGGATATGGGAGCTCCTCCAATGTGCCTGTTCTTAGACGAGATCTTGAACTGAAGAATTTATTTTTTTATTTTTTTAAAAAGCAGATTGAAGCCAGTGAACTGAATCAACCCAGGGAAACGTGGGAAGAGAGACAGCATACTAGCTGCTCTTCTTGATACAATTTCCAACATAAGTCTGTTTACCAGCCTCTATTTCATCTTCACCCATGGGGTTTTTAAGAGATGCTTCAATTTCTTTTCCGCTGCAGTTCATAGAGTGCTATGCTGATATCCTCGACTTAACGTTTATTTCCCAGTTCTGCCAAATCATAAAATTGTTTCCAGTTTGGCAGGCAAACTATGTGTCTTTGATGTGCCCTTTGTCCGGAAGACGTTAAAAGTGAATGCAGTGAATGCGTTATAAAAGGATCGCAGCTTACTATGAATATTCCGTTAGAATACAGGTAGTCCTCGACTTACAAAAAGGGGCGTTGGACTTACCTGATACGCCTCTTCTCCGAAATGTGGATATAGCATCCAGGAATGGGTTAAATTCATCTGCTCTCTGATTGGACTGAGTCTGTCAAAGCTGTTTAGGTGCTGCCCTTGTTGCTATGCTTGTCAGCTTGAAATGAAGAAGCGAAGCGACAGACCCCGTTGTGCCATAGTCAAGTAAAGACATTCCTCCAGCCTGACCGAAGCAAACAGTCAACACTGACCCTGCAGGGCGGGGCTGGATGCTATATCCACATTTCGGAGAAGAGGCGTATCAGGAAAGACCAACGCCCCTTCTCCCTCATAGTGGATGTAGCATCCAGGAATGGGACATACCAAAGCTGACTGTCCACATGGGCGGGTGACAATGAATGCAAGACTGTTGCACCCTGTCCGTGCCTCACGAGTTCCAGCTACCCCTTGGCTACCCCAGTGGGGGTGACAGGAGGAATGGGAGGGGCACATTTTTATTGGGATGAACATCTGTGGCCTAGAGGTGGAGCTCTTACCTCACAATCAGGAGGTTGTGAGTTCGATCCTAGGTAGAGGCAGATGTAGGGTCTCCTGCTTGGGCAGGGGCTGGGGCTAGATGACCTGCAAGGTCCCTTCCAACTCTATTAATATGTATATGTATCAGCTGAGGTGCTAGTCCTGAACGACCTGTTGTAACACCCTCCTGCCAAACAAAGCTTCGGCCAAAGCAAAAACATCTATCTTATAGTGCCTCACAAATGGACATGGGGACGACCAAGTCGCCGCATGGCACACTTCTTCGAGGGATGCCTGAGTCACCCACGCTGCGGAAGTGGCGGCGCTCCTCGTAGAATGGGCGGTGATGTGAGATGGCGCCTGGCTCAACTGAAGCTCGTATGCTTTAGCTATTGTAGCACGTATCCAGCGTCCCACCGTGGACGGAGTCACTTTGCGACCTAATGAAGCCAGTTGAAAAGATAGAAACAACGATTCCGACTTGCGAAATCCCGCTGTCCGTTTGATATAAATACACAGAGCATGCCGCACATCAAGCATATGCCAGCGTCGTTCCGAAAAGTGAACAGGTTAGGTTAGTGACAAAAGTTAGGGAGAATAATCTCCTGCGTGTTGTGGCCCACCGGCGACCCGTGCAGCTGGTTACGGACTCCGACAGTGAAGAGGCTGTGGTGGTGATGTGCCGGCGGCCTGTGCAGCTGGTACCCGAGTCGGACAGTGAGGAGGTTAGTGTGGACTCGGTGCCAGAGGCAGAGATGCAGCCAGGGCCTTCAGAACCTCCAGAGGCTCCCATCACTGACGAGGAAGAAGAGGAGGAGTCTATTCTGAATGCACGGGCATGCAGAGCTGTCAAGAGGCAAGAATGGTTACTCAGGAGGAGGTCTCCTCTGGAGTAAGGCTTTGGGCTAATTGGCCACCCCCTTCGCCTACGCAATCACATTGCAGGAAACAACATTCGTTCTTACTTCTTGTGTTTTGAATCCAGTCAAGTCTGATCGGCCTTAGTTTTATCTCGTGACTTTTTCCTGCACATTTATTTCTGGGAGTTTTGCCAACTACCGTAAGAACTGCTCTTATCTGCAAGCTTGTTTATTCAGAAGTGAGACAATTATCTCTTGAACTCTTGCTGGCTGTTAATGAAGTTGAATTAACAGCCAGTGTTCGAAAAAAGACTGCTTTAAACATATTTTTGTTTAAAACGGCTACTAAGACATTCATTAGTAGACCTTCAGCAGTAAACCAAAAGTGTGTTCGGAGTTTGTGTGTGTTGCATTCTTGGTGGTTTGTAGCTGGGGCAGAACACTGTGCCCAATGGAACCACGTGTTCACTTTCGGCAGGAAGGCCGGATCCAACCGAAGGACCACCTTGTCCGTATGGAATATACACAAATCGGACCTGGCCGACAATGCTGCCAACTCGGACACTCTCCTAGCCGACGTGATGGCCACCAAAAACACCACCTTACACGTGAGGTGACGCAAACTGGCCTCCCGAAGTGGTTCATAGGGCGAACCCATCAGGGACTGCAATACCTTGGGAAGGTCCCAAGTAGGGTAGCAGTGTATGGCAGGAGGAGCGATGTTAGTTGCACCTCGCAGGAAACGTCAGATATGCGGATGAAGTGTCAATGAATCAGTGCGGCCGCAAGACAAAACGGACGCCAGAGCCACTACTTGTCTACGTAAGGTGTTCGGGCTAAGTCCTCTATCCAGGCCATCTTGGAGGAACTCCAGGACATTGTCTTGTCGGTTTTTTAAAAAGCCGGGCAGATTGCCGCTGTTGCAGCCAAAATGGCCGCCACAACCTCCGATCCCCAGCTGGCCAAGATCAAAGGAGCCGACTGTCCGGGCAACTGACAGGTCGGACCGGATCCCCCCGGTCCCCAAACAATTAGCAAGCCAGTTACTTCACGTGTACTCTGGTTAAAACCCCCGAGTTGAAATCGGCTTGCCTTTTCACAATCAAGTCTCTACTACCAGGCAGAGATGACAGCTGCCTGAGGCAACTCGAGCTGCAGCTCGGCTGCTAAAAGAGTCCCAAAGCCACAGAATCAGGTTCAGATGTTAATAAGAAAGGATACACTCATGGTAATAGAAGAATTAATAAAGCCTCACAGTGGATATAGCAATCAAATTTCACAAAGTGCATAGGAGGAATGAATGGCACAACCGTCCTCGCTGAGCGACTGAGTGAAAAAGCTGACAAGCATAGCAACAAGGGTGGCACCTAAACAGCTTTGACAGACTCAGTCCAATCAGAGAGCAGACGGATTTAACCCATTCCTGGATGCTATATCCACTATGAGGGAGAACATTGAGCCCCACATTTCTGCTGCTAAGCAAGAGTTGTTAAGTGAGCTTTGTTCCATTTTATGACCTTTCTTGCCATAGTTGTTAAGCGAATCACTGCAATTGTTAAGTTAGTAGCATGGTTAAGTGAACCTGGCTTCCTATTGATTTTGCTTGTCAAAAGGTTGCAAAAGGTGATCACATGACCCTGGGACACTGCAACCATCATAAATATGAACCAGTTGCCAAGCATCCAAATTTTGATCATGTGATGCTTCAATGGTCATAAGTGTGAAAAAAAATGGTCATAGGTCACTTTTATTCAGTGCCATTCTAACTTCGAACGGTCACTAAATGAATGAATGGCTGTAAGTTGAGGACTACCGGTGTATATTCAGAGACTGCAAATAATTTTTGACTGATGTTTGGAACTTTTTTTTCACATATACACATTTGTGCTCATTGTTGAGTTTTAATCCATGTCACAAAAGTCTGAAAATGGCAGTCTGCACATAGTCTATGACATGTATATAATCAAGAATTGAGGAACGTAATTTAATACATGGACCAAAACTTCATTTCTCCATTTCTCCTCTTAACATGACACAGTCTGGCTACAACTGTATAGTTTTAAAGCGACTTAGCTTCTTCTGGTTACCTTAATGGCAACTACATTTATTTTTAAATCACCTTTTGGAACGGCCTTAACCATGTTGTAACTATTTTGTATTCCCAGCAAATTATATGAGGTTTTGTTTCCTCTAAACAATATGCTGCACTAAAATATATTTTAGGAAACTGGCTTATTTCTACTGTATAATTACTACATGGCAGCTCAAAACATTATTTAGAGAAGACAACTCACTCGCTCCCAAGAATGATAAATACAATGGAGGTGACTATCAATTCATGATTAATGGGATCTTTTTTATTCATGAAGTTAGATGTCAGACTTGACTGAAAAATGTACATAATCTCAAATGTATTTATTCTAAAACAGTTAAATTGCACTTTTGCTATAGCGGGGTACAATAACAACTACATTTCACTGTTCTACAGATTAAAACAGAATGCATGTGAACTGATGACCTTATATGTTCGCTGGTTGAAAAATTCATTTTAAGTTGCCAAATATAAGGAAAAGCTTCCTTTCACCAGAGTATGGCATTAAACGTAAAATAATATACAGACCCTAGTCTATTTCAGTCCTTAAATTTGCTTTAAAGAATACTGGGTTTGCAAAGCATCTGATTTATAGATTATTCCTACAAAATAAACCCATCTGGAAAAAAATACATAAAATCTTTTCTGTTATTAGGTAGTTCGCATGATATAGTTTTAAAATAAGAAGCCTATCTAGAAAGCCACAAAATAAAAGAAAATAATTAATAGAACAGAGCAAAATAGAAGGAAGAACACTTGTAATATTACCCTGTTTTCCCCAAAATAAGACATCCCCTGATAATAAGCCCAATCGGACTTTTGAGTGCATGGCAATAAGGCCAAGCACTTATTTCAGGGTTCAAAAAAATATAAGACAGGGTCTTATTTTCAGGGAAACACGGGTATGAATCTGGTTATGTTGATAGGATGTATAAAAGGCCCTTTCCGAATAGAATAACTCTCTAGTTGTTATTGCAAACAGAGAGGAAAGAAAACTAACGATAAACCTATGTGTTACTTACTTTAAGAACCTTCACTTCTTTAATAACTGAGGGCTGTGATTTTTTTTTAATTGGCACGTCAAGAGTCTAATTTACCCTTCCTAGCTATGGCTTTTACCAATTATAACTCCCTAATGCACAGCTGAGTTTTTTCTAAGCTCAGAGCTTGGGAAAGCATTATTGATAAAACTGCAGATGAAGGGTGGGGAAAGGATGCGCCCTAAAGAATAGACCACTTCAAATCCAAAGAAAGCCAGAAAGCACTTCCAGCTTTCTTGAAATTATTTCTCTACATGCGCATACATGTGTAGCAAATTGAAGACAGCTTTTAAAGCTGCAAATGTACAATTTTCAAATGATGTGGCTGCTTTAGTGCTTTAAGAGGCAAGTTTTGCTTTCAGTGAAGTATCTTGCAAGGCCCCTTTCTGAACTCTTTGCAGAGTCCTGTTAATTATCCCTTCCATTCTCTCACTCCACCATTGCTGAATCCTAATATTATAAATATTAGCATTTTTGGATAAATGTCTTTCTCACTTTGTAAAATATAATCTGCTAGTGCTGCCCAAATGTAAATCCTTCACAGATGGAAGCATGCCCTCTCTTCCAGATATAATGGGATGGGCAGATGTAATCAGGGAGAGACTGTCCCTCAGATAGCCCAGTCCCATGCCATGAAGGGCTTTAAAGGTCAAAACCAGAGCCTTGAATTGGACTCAGAAGCAAACCAGCAACCCATGCAGCTCACAGAACTAGGGTGTGACATGTGCTGTTTTGGAAGGACACATAATTGCCCATGCCACTGCATTCTGCACCAGCTGAAGCTTTCTGCAGCCCATGTACACCACATTACAGTAATCTAACCTGGAGGTGACTAGGGCAAGAGTAACTGTGAGCCGAGTCTCCTCCTAATTAGGTAGTTTGCATGATATAGTTTTAAAATAAAATAAAAACCAGGAGGAACAACTGGTGCACAAGCCAAAGCAGTCCAAAGGCCCTCCTAGCCATGACTGCCACTTGCTCCTGGAGCAGGAGTTGTGAGTCCAGGAGGACCCCAAGTTGTGCACTGGGTCTGTTTTGGATAGTATGATACCACTGAGCACCAAACATGGCATAGATTCAGCAGGTCCCAGAACCTAAAGCAACTCAGTTTTACCAGGATTCGACTATTGTTCTCTGTTGACTGAAAGGGATCCAGATAATCCACTTCTTCCAAGATCTTCTGAAGCTGCTACACAGCCACCTACTGAATCACCCTCTCAGCTAAGGGGGTGATTCAGTAGGTGGTTGATTCAGTAGGCATACTAGAGGAAAATTGTCCAATATGATGGGCAGTGATGGCTTCTTGAGGAGCAGGCAAACGATAGCCTCTTTAAAAGGTAGAGGAACAACCTGCCCCACCCACCCCCATTCAAAGAAGAATTATCCACCGTTAGAATCCACTCATATCATACGTGCTTTAACAATCCAGGAAGGATATGGATCGGAAGAGCTGGTGGTTAAGCTCACAGTTCTAAGGATCTTGTCCACTTCCTCAGGTCCAACAGATTCAGATTGTTCCCAGATAACCAGACAAGAGTTCTCCCCAGATATATCCTTCAGACCTGTATCAAGGCTGATAGCCTACCAGAGGTGAATCGGAGCAACTTTGTCCAACAGATGCTGAAAAATTTCCTCTGAACACCCCTGCAAGACATTCTCCAAGTTTTCTTTACCCAAGAAGGCTTGTATCACCCATAACAAGGTAGCTATCTACAGGGCAAAGAAGTACTGATATACTTGATCACCATTACCTCCACAAGGTAGGCCTTATTAGCATCTCTAATCGATGTTCAGATGTATTCGTCCTTCGTTTGAGCTCCAGCAATGCTCAGACATCTCTTGTTTCATCTCCCTGAACAATATCCCCAAGAGGGGAAAGTTACACTGGTGCAATCTCATCCAAATCCCCCCACCCCTTATTCCATGTGGTGACCAAGGCTTCAAATGGATGGTGCAGCAGGAAATGGTCTTTCCCTCTGAGCCCTTTCCTGCAGTGGTTAGTGGCATTAGAGAATCCCATAAATATCAAGGCACAATTTAACCACGACAAGGGAGACATCAGAAGCTCAATTTCAGATCACATAGCCACTGCTCTAACAGGGCTATGGATGATCTGTGATAGTCTTATTGCCATTATGATGGCCAATGAACTCCCAAACACACCCCAGACCAAACGTCTAGAGAAGGCAGATTGAAGTGGCCCAGAATCATGAGTCCCAAGTGTTTGTATTTCATAGGAACAGAGCTACATCTTCTACTGAGTTCATTTTCAAATGTGGGGAATGGTGGATTGTTTAAATTATGCTTAGGTGAAAAATCTGGTTAATCTCTTTTACATTTCCAATTCATGAAACAAAAGGGTGGGGATGAAGCTTATTTCTATAGATAAAAGCCACATCTGAACAATGCTTGAGGTACAGCAACAATGAGAAAAGAACGTGTCTGTCAGTGTGTTCAGAGCAGGGGTGAAATGCTCCCGGTTCGGGCGTGCCTACCAGTCGTCGGAGAGCCAGTAGTGACGGCAGCGCTAGGCTTCGCCCACCCGCCCGGACGCTGCCATTTGGGTTCTTGTACCCTCTGTGCATGCGCAAAGCGTTCTGTGCATGCGCAGAGGGTAAAAGAACCCAAATGGCGGCATCCGGGCAGGTGGGCGAAGCCTAGCGCTGCCATTGCTAACTGGCTCTCCGACGACCGGCAGGCATGCCCGAACCGGGAGCATTTTACCCCTGGTTCAGAGGAATGAAAAAAAAATAAGAATTAAAAAATTTTCATGTGAAGCTTTCACCTGATGTGGAAACACTGCTCATTTCACTACAGTCTCATGGGTACTTCACACATACTCATATATCCTGGAAACTATTAAACTGTCTGATAAATTCATCCAATTTAACTTCCATTTCAATGGGTCATTGTGACACTATCACGTCTAAAAGAGAGTATCATTAGAATCCATGGGCCATGAAATCAAGAGGATTAAATGAGGGAAAATTTAAAGTAATATAGTAGTAAATCAGGCAGCTTACTTATGCATGACAAGCAAAGACTGAAGCAAGATCTGAAGGTTCCTACATCAAACCTGGATGAAAACTCTGCTAAAGTCAAGACTGAAATTATACACACCTGGATGAGGTGGGAGTATCACTGCAACTCCTTATTCCCACTTCAGGCAAAGAGAGAAATGCAAATGAATATGATGAAATAACATTCAACTGGGAACATAGTTTCCACATGAGAAGTTTAAAAATACCACCAAAAGAAAGCTGGCGGAGAAAAATTTAGAATAACATGAAATGAGAAGAAAAAAAAACACTAAGCTATGAAAATAATTCTAAAATATTTTTTTAAGTATAAGAAACCAGAATGGACTTTGACATCAAAAGATTGAAGAAGACATACAAATGGATCACCAAATTCATGTTTTGGGAGTTTGAATTCTACAATCTGAGTTCCACAGGAATCTCTATATTAGCCACCCATCTATGCAGAGAAAACATCTGAGACTGATCTGAAATGCTGGGCATGGACCCAATTGTGTGACAAGTGGAATTAGCTATGTTGGTTGAAGTGATTATAGGATTGATAAGGATTTTTGTGGTTTTTGTTGTAACTCCAGATCCTCTAGTTCATGGGTGTCAAACCCGCGGCGTCACGTTGCTGTCATGTGACGTATTGCGATTTCCCCCCCCTTCGTGGAGCTGGGGTGGGTGTGGCTTGCACATGACGCATCTGGCCCGCAGGCTGCAAGTTTCACACCCCTCCTTTGCAAGAGACGAACATCTAAAGTCAGGCCCAGAAAATTATAACATCTGTCAATTGCAATTCTATGGCTCCATATTAAGGTGATTTTATTATGCTTTTTATCTTAATTTAATACATTATACCCATTACTGTATCGTCCACATTATATACTGTGTGTGTGTGTGTGTGTGTGTGTGTGTGTGTGTGTGTGTGCTTCATTTAAACTAAATTTGTATATCAGTGATTGCATGACCTCTGTAAATGCCATATTCTATAAATACAATAAGGCGTAGAAAAGAGTATTTGAGCTACAACTTCGGTATATGTCCTTCCAAAGAACAGTCAGGGTTGATCCTAAAGGAAATCAACCCTGAATGTTCTTTAGAAGGACAGATACTGAAGGTAAAGCTCAAATACTTCAGCCATCTAATGAAAAGAAAGGATTTATTGGAAAAGACCCAGATGTTGGGAAAGATTGAAGGCAAAATAGAAGAGGATGGCAGAGGATGAGGTAGAATAGAATAGAATAGAATAGAATAGAATAGAATAGAATAGAATAGAATAGAATAGAATAGAATAGAATAGAATAGAATAGAATAGAATAGAATAGAATTTTTTATTGGCTAAGTGTGATTGGACACACAAGGAATTTGTCTTGGTGCATATGCTCTCAGTGTACATAAAAGAAAAGATAAGTTTGTCAAGAATCATAAGGTGGTTAGATAGTGTCAATGATGCAATTAACATGAATTTGGGCAGCCTCCAGGAAACAGTGGAGGACAAGGGGGCCTGGCATGCTGTGATCCATGGGGACATGAAGAGTCGGACATGACCTAGCAACTGAACAACAACTAGAAAAGAGTAAGAATTCTACATGGAGTTATACTAAGTTATTCTACTCAGAAGAGATATATCTCAGAGACTTTGCATGCAGAGTTCTATTCCCAGTTACCCCAATCTTTCCTCATGTTAACGGAATCATTTAGAATACTGGGGCAGGGGGACAACTAATGTGTTGCTGAATTTCTGTTTAAAGGGTGAAGCACAATGACAACACTGAGCTCCAGAACGTCTCCTATGAAATTTGGCATATTCCTGTGGGAAAGAACGTTCCCCGTTTTCACTGGAAGCACTCTATTCACTCAGCATTTTCCATACAGAAGGAAATCTAGATACCCCCAAAGGTTTGCTAACTTCAGAATTGTTAACAAACATCTCCATGGTTATATCTCCTGAATTGTCCTTAAAATGCGACCACCTCTCCAAAAGTCATGAATATAAAATAGTTATAGACTTCTGTATCATGAATATGGAACCAGAGTATTTGATCTTGGCTCTTATACAATGTAAAACACTATAATGTCTAATGATGAATTTCTCCTCAGAGAATGAGTAATTGCAGCCAAGGTGAAACTAGGCAACTATCTATGTTCTCGTGGAAAGAAAAGATACCCTATTTAGGTGATGCAAAGAAACAGAAATCTGAGATAACAGTATTGCTGATTATAACTCTACTGTATCTGGTACACACATAGCAGCTGTTGCCATTTTGTGGGCTTAATGGGTAGTGTGGTATGTTGCAAAGCAGGAATAGGCTCTCAGTCTTTCATCACAGTCAAGATAAACCTGGTAAAATACAAAAGATTATCTCCTCTCATTCAGAGGAGCTCTTTGTTATTTAAGGAAGATGGGAGAGCAGACTACAATTACCTTTGCTTTCCCCCACCCCTGCTTAATTTTTAAAATGGATGCTCCCAAACCATGCCATAATTGAAGTACATCTATGTGAATTCTGAGCCAAATTTGTCCTTGTGGAGATATTTGCAAGGAAAGGCTCATTTGCCAATCTGCATGGCAATATTTTTATGGCAATTCAGGCCAAAATCCTGTTTACTTTTGTAAATCAAACCTACTAGAGAACCAGCATTTACCTTAATAGCCATTTACAATTATTATTGATCAACTCTCTAGTAGGGCTTCAGGTACGAAGTATTTTGCCTACCTTCTCTCATTAGTGTTAGCAATCTGCTGCAACATATTATAATCCTCTGATATTTGGAAAAGTGTGGCTGAGCAGAAAACAGAAAAAAATTGAGGGGCAGCCTAGCAAACGGGATGCCAATCAAACCAAGGCTAACTTGACACTCATTAGATACCTCTAGCTTTAGTCTGCTCTAAGGAGTACAACATGGAAGAGCTTCATCCACAAAGTAGATACAAAGCTACAGCTAGTAGTTTTGTTTTGTTTTTAAATATGTGTAGGGGACTGTAGAGAAAGCATTGTGTGACTTTGGATCAATCATTTCATACCCCCAGCCACCAGCCAATTTCCCATGTTATTCCTCTTGGAGATAAAAAGGAGGGAATTCCCATGTAAACTGTCTTGAGGAGGAAAAGCAGAAAATCAGGCAAATTAATAAATGTCATGTTTTTAATCAATTCCTTTATACCCTTTTATATTGCAAACGTTTCCATAGGATAGGTCTGAATAACTCAAAAGCACCTAAGGAGCTTCATCGTCCTCAGCTATGTATTCAATTATCTACAGGGCATCCACAAGGCATCGCAGGGCCAGATAAAGCTTTAACTGAGTCATGCTATAAGACTTAGGACAAGGAGGCATACAACTCCAAAGCTAAGGATAGTTATAATGAATGGTGTAGATGTAGACTAGTTCTAACTAGTCCTTTTTTCCCCCTTATCTCATAGCTTTAATTTCTTCAGCTTCCTCTTCCGTACTCGTGCGCTTTGGGTAACATTGCCCACTCCTAAAACAAATACAGGTAGTCTTGATTTATAACCACAATTGGGCCTGGAATTTCAGTTGCTAAGTGATGTGCTCATTAAGCAGGTCCTCATGTGACCGGATCCAATTCCACAACCATTTTTTCTGTTGTTAAGACAATCTAGCTTCCCCAATTGACTTTGCTTGTCAGAAGTCAGCTGGGAAGACCACAAATTGCAATCTCGTGACTGCAATATGCTGCAGCTTTTGTAAATGTGAGCCAGTTGTCAAGCACCTGAATTGCAATCCTGCGACCATGGGATGTTGTGACAGTCATAATTTAAAGAATGGGTCCTAAGATACTTTTTTTGAGGCTGTCTAACTTTGAAGCATTGTTAAATGAACAGTTTTAAGTTGAAATGTCATGTATATTAAAAACTAGCTGATGACCCAACGCTGCCTGGGTATTTTTTCATCCTAATCACCCCTGCCTCCCGCGCATGTGTGCACAACCCCCTGATGGTCATTTTGAAAAATCCTTTCTTAGTGAGCACCTAGAAGCCAGGAGGAACATATGTGGCAAATTTCAAGTTTGTAGGCTTTACGGTTCTGGAGATTTCGTGATTACGGCGTGAGTGGTTTTCACTTTTATATATATATATATATAGATGTAGCCAATTAGGACTTCTGGTTTATGTCACGGCGAGAACAGCTGGAAAATAATGGGCTCCGCCGAGCCCCACAAAATCCAGCCAGTAACCGTTGTTGGGAGACCCTACGGGGTCGTAGCTGCCTTGTAGGGCCGGTGAAGGAAGGAGAGGTGCTTCGCTGACCACGAGGAACTCACAATTTCCTCGTTAGGTCCGAAGCAAGTTCTCCCGAACGACAGCAGGGACGACAGCCATTTTTGGCATTCACAAGCTGGGACAACCGGGACCAGAAGATTTGTGCTGGAGCGGATCGTGGACAGAGGATTGAAACTGGATGAGATAACTACCAACTTTTACTCTAAAGAACTGATTTAAGTACAAGAATTTTAAAAGATAACTCCCAAGCCTAAGAAAGCGGCGACTAAATACACGGAGGGGAAAAAAACTGAAAATCAAGAGGCGAAAGAAGCCCAAGGGAGGCTTTAAAACACAGAAAGCTTGAAAGAAGCTTAAACAATTTTAAAGGTGATTTTTGGGAGAAACTGTCTTGTTTATTTGTATTTTTAAACCCCCTGGATTTATTGGATAATCAGCTGTTTTTGACACTGTTTAACGTTGGATTTGGGAATAAGAGAGCCATCTACTGGAAGAAGAGAAGTACTACAGCACTATAGCCGCAGCATACTCAGTGAAAGTTAATCCAATACACACAAAGTCTAATACACAGAATAGAAGTAATAACATCTGGAGGACAGCCTGACCTTGACTCTACTGTTAGAAGACGACTTGGATAATTTGAAAATATTCAATGAGTATTTTTTTCCCTTCTGAAGATTTTTAAAAGGAACTAATTTGCAAATAACTAAATTTTATTAAAATTGGCTATTGGATTATGGATCTGAAAGATTGGAAGAATCTAGTGGATTAACTCGGATTTTGATTATTTGGATTATTAATGTTATTCAACAGAACATTCTACAAGACAAAAGAAAAAAGGTGTCAGAAGAAAAGAAATCAGAAGGAAAGTTAAATAAGACTTTAAAATTTGGACAACTGGGAAGATATATAATTGGAAAACTATAAGGCTGTAAATTATTAAGAATTTTAAAGATCATAAATTTAGGGATTTTGGAGGTATAATTATGGGATTGATGAAATTTTATTAAGCAGGAGTTTTTAAATATTGAGATGGAACTATAGAAATATACTTTTCATGATTTTTATCAAATTGTTATAAAATGGATTTACAGGGGACAATAGAGATATATGAAGAAATATTTTTTATGCTAAAAAGTGTGCGTGAATCTATAAAGAACAATAAGGAGACAAGGGGATTGTTTAAAGACATAGAAATGAATGTAGAAGTCACTCAACAATTGGGGGGAAAAGAGGAACACGAAACTCAAGAAATAGATGAGAAATTAGAAAAAACAGTGGAAGGGAAAAATCGAAATGAGACGCAAGAAGTTAAAAATAAAGAAGAGAAAGGATTAATAAGTAGGAATCAATCAGATAACCCCTCAAAAGCTTATAATAGAACAGAAAGAAAAGAGAAAAATATCTTCAAAAAAAAGAGGAAGTTTTGTTGATGGTTGTTCAAATAATACAGCAGAAAGAGACAAAGGGTACCCAGAAGGGAAAGTTCAGTAGGCACAAAAACATCAAAAAGAGATACAAGATTCCAAGAGAGAGAGACAAAAGGCTGACTAAAAAGTCAATAAATGACGGAACTTTAAAAAGGTTAAGAGATGATGGATAATGAGAAAATATATTAATAAAATGGGAAAATACACATAGGGAAAATAGTAGGATATATATATATATATATTAAT
>QLTV01001698.1:13887540-13897540 GCA_003457575.1 Thermophis baileyi
GTTGTTTGCTGCAAGGAGGTAAGTCAATAACTATAAATGCCTATAGAATGTTCAAATTATTAGACTTATTTTTTAAAGACTGCTTTATTATGGTTCTAGACAACTTAACAAAATGAAGAAGCTTTTTAATATAAATGCTTGATCTGAGGAGGCCCAGTGCTATTGTATCTTATTTTAAATAGCAGAAAATATGTAGACTTCAAGACAGCCACATCAATTTTAACAGCATCTGTACAAGTAATAATCTAAAATGTAACAGTGTCCTGTTTTAGTATTAAAATAAGGCAGCTGAGTTAAACCCTGACTTAGTCATGTTTGGAGTAGATCTATTTAAATAATTGGGAGGATTTAGTGTGACTACATTTAAGAAAACTTTCTGGCATTAATATACTGCCATAATGTACATTTCTCCAATTCTTTGCTATTTCTATGGGTCAGGCACAATGCACAGAAATACACAGCAAACAGTGTATATCAGCGGTTCTCAACCTGTGGGTCGCGACCCCTTTGGGGTCGAAGGACCCTTTCACAGGGGTCGCCTAAGCGCGCACTAGCCCGCCATCTTGGTGCCATGCCCCCTTTGTCACCTCATCGCGTGTGGGGAAGGGACGGGGAGGGGATTGCGGCGGTGGGGTGGGGGTCGCGGCATTAGGAAGGTTGAGAACCACTGGTGTATATCATCTGTACTGTTTGCTGGGAGGCAAATTGCTGGGAGGCAGAGGCAGATTTTTTTTCTTGTTTTCCTCCCCAAAAGCTAGGTGCGTCTTATACTTTGGAGCGTCTTATACTCCGAAAAATACGGTAATCAAGTAAAAATAGGGAAATATTGGGCAAAAATACGTATGTGGTTAGAGAAGATGATACAACAACATATTGATTTGAAACCTGAAATATTCTTATTGGGGATTTTACCAGAAACTTATAGTAAAGAAAATGTATATTTGATTATTCATGTAATAACTGCAGCGAGAATTGTATTTGCACAAAATTGGAAAAGTGAAGAGATTCCTATAGAGGAGAATGCGATTAGGAAAATATTAGAATGTGCAGAAATGAATAGGTTAACACTGGCAATTAAAGAGAAAGAACAAACCAAATATTATATTACATGGGAGTTATTTTACCAATGGTTAGAGAATAAATATGAAAATTAGAAATAAAAGAGGAGTAAAATATAGAAAAATGTATTAATTTATCTTGTCCTTTTATGTACACTGAGAGCATATGCACCAAGACAAATTCCTTGTGTGTCCAATTACACTTGGCCAATAAAGAATTCTATATCTATTCTATCTATAATAGAGTTAAATAAGTCAAGAAGAAGATTGTTATAATATTAGATATGTTATGTACTGGTATTAAGTTAAGAATAGATAATATAATGAATATGGCTGTAAATCTTAACTGTTATTGCACAAAATATTTGTACCCAGACGACACACTGTTTAATGGAAGATGGATTGTTTGTATTAAAATAAAATTAAAAATTGGGGGGGGGAAGTAAAAATAGGGAAAATATTTTATTCAAATTTCCTCAAACCCCCAAATAAGTTACCCAGACCTAATCCACATATCAAAGTCTGTAAACACAAATAGAGTTAATTTTAATTAGATCTCCCAGCGGAACTGCATATTCACAATACACACCTACACACACACACACACACACACACACACACATACACCCCTCAAGTGTCATCCTAGAATCAGTACATGGACACTTCCACACCAGCGGTGGGTTGCTCCCGGTTCGGCAAACCGGTAGCGGCGGCGGGAGGCTCCGCCCACCCACCTGGGACACTTCTGTGCATGCGCAGAAACGTTGCGCACACGAGCGCACACACGAACCGGTAGTGACGGGATTTAGAACACACTACTGTTCCACACCCAGGACAAGCTCTCCTATATAACTGTTCCTATACCCCATTTCTCTGCAGATGCTCTTAAAGGCAAACTCTTTGCTTTTAGGAATAAATATTTATTCTTTCCTCATAGCTGCCTGAACCTCATTTTTATTTATTCTTGCACAACCCCAACTTGAGTTGGAACCTCAAATTATTCCTCTTTTTCTTTCTTCTTTTTCTTTCTTTCTTTCTTTCTTTCTTTCTTTCTTTCTTTCTTTTTGTCTTTCTCTCTCTCTTTCTTTCTTTCTTCTTTCTTTCTTTCCAAGTCAATAGATAAGCTTACTTTATCTATCATTACACTGGGTAAATTCAGAAACAGTTTAATTTTTTAAAAAAACCTTTTTACGACCCTATAATCCCTTATATCTATCTATCTATCTATCTATCTATCTATCTATCTATCTATCTATCTATCTATCTATCTATCTATCTATCTATCTATCTATCTATCTATCTATCTATCTATCTATCTAATGATTTTCAAAGTCTAATGGAATGCCCACCATTAATGAGATCAAGAATTTCTTCTAATTTTCAGTGTCTCTCTGCTGACTTGTATTTCTCTACATCAGTGAAAGTAAACACATTTTCTGTTATGCGGTATACGGTTGAATGTTTGTGACCTTCATAAGCATCATGAGAGAGAGAGGAAATACATTTGGGGAGAACTGTTATACTTATTTGGTTTTCTGTCTGAAAATGAGATCAGTAGCTCTTTCTTCCACAGCCAATGCTCTGACAGCTCTAGCCATATGAGTGGTATGCATTCAGCCATACGGGCAAAGATAAGTGCAATGGTCTGGTTGATTGCATACCATGTGCTGCACATTTGATCAATTTTCTTAGCCAGTCTCAGTGGACTGTTGCATAGCAGGATTTTTTTTTTTTTTTAAGAATTCTTCGGGAATTGTGTGGGCTTTTTCTTCAGTAGTAATTGTCTGATTGTTTAAAATTTTCTAAGAAATGAATGCTTTAATGTTCAAATCCATTTCGGAAGTAAATTGAAGTAATGGGTCAGTAAAACAGTGGCCTAGATAGAATTAAGACCAATGAAGAAAAAAGCAACAGAAAAAAACTGCAAAGGATTCAAGTGATTCAATAGAGACTGGGTTGTTGTTTTTTTATTTGTTGTTCTGAATGATGTACTTCAGCTATGCAAGAAATGCAAAGGAAGTTTGACAAGTGCTCCAGTTGACCTTTTTATGGTTGTAAATCTACTGAGGCATCTTGGAACTGTTCTTCAACAAATTCAGGGCAATTATTATGACTACAGAACTAGGCATGGGTGAATCTGTCAGTTACACTTTGCCTAACACGTTTTTAAAGCACAAGTTTGTTCTGAATCAATTCATTAGTCTGCAATTTCTTTAAAAATCTGTCATATAAACCTTCCAAAAGACAGCAGAAATGATGGAGAAATTGTTAGATATGTAACATTGCAGTGGACTCCAGAATGTCTATGTAATACATTTTATACATTTTTCACTACAGATATCACTAGATATCTGTGTGAGGAGGAAATATGTAATGAATTTTTATAGACATTTTTGTTGAAACTTACATCCCAAAATGTAGAGATGTGTAACATTTCCCGGTTCCCCACTGTTACTTGCTTTGTTATTCATGGTCATTACTTAGTGGAGAATATAATTTATTTCTCCTGAAAAAAAAATCCTGAAAGTCCCTAATTTGCCACTATAATTTAGTGGCTCTTGAATGCTTTGTTCCCCTTGAGCATTTTTATTATAAGAAACCCAAAGAAAATCATACTGAGTTATTGGGGGGGGGGGAGAATCTAAACTCTATATTTGGTTTATCAAACAAAATGAAATAATAATTATTATTCAACAAAAAACAAAAAACATTACTTTTTCCATGAAAAACACTTTCAAGAGCTACACTTCTTAAACTTTTATAATGTTTGATGTTATGACCACTTCTCTAATTTCAGAACAATTACCTTCTGTAGGACTAGGACGAGGACAGAGTAGAATAGAATAGAATAGAATAGAATAGAATAGAATAGAATAGAATAGAATAGAATAGAATAGAATAGAATAGAATAGAATAGAATAGAATAGAATAGAATAGAATAGAATAGAATAGAATAGAACAGAACAGAACAGAACAGAACAGAATAGTATAGAATTCTTTATTGGCCAAGCGTGATTGGACACACAAGAATTTGTGTGAGTGCATAAGCTCTCAGTGCATATACAAACAACAAAGTGATAACTCATAAATCATAAGATGCAATCATAAATCATAAGATACAAACAACAAAGTGATAAATCATAAGATACCAATAGGAGAAGGTAATAGGAATGATGAGAAGGATAATAGTAAGACAGCCCTATTACATGGATAAATATCCTTAGATAGGCATACTTAAGACAGTGCTCTGGAAATTAAGTGTTCAGCAGAGTGATGGCACAGGGGCAAAAATTATCTTTGTGTCTAGTTGTTTTGGCATGCAATATTCTATAGCACTGTGCTGAGGGGAGGAGTTGAAACAGTTTATTTCCAGGATGTGAGGGGTCTGTAGATATGATGGGTAATTTTCTATGTTCTACCTGTAAATGCTGTTTGTACCAAAACCCTTGAACCTGCTTTATTAAAAATGTTGCAGATTACATCTTTTTCAAATAGGACAGTTTCTTGATCATTTTTATCCTAGTCTGCCAACAAGTTTGACCCTACTCAATGTTGCCTCACTTATCACAGGCAGGTCAAATGATATGAAGTACCTCTTTGGGTATTTTTAGAGTTTTGTTTCTCCAAAATGTCATGAATCACTGGAAGGCTTTTAATAGAATTTCTTCACACTATCTAATTTAAGGAGATATATTCCTGGCATTCCATCTTCAACTAATTCTACCAGGTGTTGCCAACATGAAACAGCATAAAATATGCTATTAAATTATCATCTACAGACTAGAATAATTTAATGAACTGTAGAATAATTTACTTTAGCACAAATAGTATTTTTGGAAATATATCTAATTAATCAATTTTACTTATTTGATTTATACTCTGCTTTTCTGATCTGGCAAACATTCAAGATAATAAATAATAATAATTTCAATTTAAAATTAGTGATGCAATAAGTAGTAAAATCATTTAACATTTAATTTTATCTTATGGAGCTGATAATTCTATTTGAGCTTCAAATTACTGCAGAAAAGAATCTGAAGAACAGATTCCTAGATTATTTTTTAGTATATCAGCTCTTTGCACAATTCTTACCTATTCAAAATTGTCATATTGAAATATAATAAAAACAGGTGGACATCCTAAAGCCATAAACCATATTTAGTTTTCAAACGTCCTAATATTTCCAAAGGTACTGTATATATTTAGTATACACCCCAAATATCCTACCATTCTAGTCTATTATTTTGCAATGTTTACAAGAGGATTGAGAGGATTTTAAATGATTTTTAATTATTGTTTGAATTGTGTTTATATATATACATACAATACATACATACATACATACATACATACATACATACATACATACATACATACATACATACATACAATTTCTTGACTTAGTCCCACTCACAGTTTGAAAAATCGGTCATCTTACCTAATATTATTTTTAGCTCAGAACAAAGCCCTATTTTACTTATATTCACTGGAATAATTTTAGTCTCACACATAATTTGAAGTTGTATCTAGATTACTTTTTGGTCAATGGGAAAATTTTGGTATAAAATTGAGCAAGAGGCCCACTAATAGAGTTCTACCAAGAAAATCCAATGTTTACAGTAAATAGTCTTATCCAACAGCCTCAGAAACAACTCTGCATATGGACATCACTAGATGGACAACAGCAAAATCAATGGCCTACATGCTTTGCAAGCCAAGAGATCGGAGTGATCACTTTTTCTTGAAACATTACAACTGAAACTAAAGAGAATATGATGTGTTCTCAACAATATCCCATAAGATCAGAACCACCTTAATACCCTTGTAGGGCCTAGGCACATTTATCTTAAATCCTACAAAGAAGTAATAAGATGGATGCTTAAGGTTGTGAAGATATTCCCAGTACTTACAGGTAAGACCACTGACTTGTACTTATCCTAACACATACACACATACACTTTGTGTAGATAACAAAGATTCTGACCTAAGTCAGCTGGGATACAGTACATCTTGCTATACATGTGTTTTTAAGCAACTGCAGTTATGCACTACTATGGTATATCGTTACATTGTTTTAGAGCCTTGTTTTAGAGCCTTGTTTTAACTAAATGATTCCAGGATTGCTGATTATTTTTTTCTAGTTTCTATTTAAAAGCAACAAATTGTATTTAATTTATCTGAACCCTTAGGGGGAAAATCATTTCAGAGGGAAATTAGTTAATGTATATAATCTTCAGTCTGGCTGTAAAGACTGTGAACAGACACCACTTTTGCCTAACTCTTGTTAATGTTTCAGTGTGAGTTTCAATGCTACAATGCTAATTTTTTAAAAGCCATGCAACGCATTGGCAACTGTTTTAGGTCTTTTCCATTTCACATGTTTGCTCCAAATTAATCCTAAATTAATATATCCCCTCTTACCCTATTTGTGATAATAAGCCTAAAATAGATTCTACATGTTAGTGGCATGAATTTCCTTAGCTGACTAAATAGGCATTTTGAGGTTACACATCTCAGGCTGGAACAGCATTATAAATAAATAAATGCAACAAAAACAACAACAAAAGGTTATGCATTATTAAAGCAGGTATCCTTGTTAGTTTGTTGCAAAAGGCTATGTGTAGCAAAAGGTGATTTGTTTGGAATGAGTTGTTTGTTTCCTGTTTATTTCTTGCTTCCAGTTTGTTTTCTGCCAGAGGTGATTTGTTCGTTTCCTGCTAGCTGGAATGTGGAAGTGACCAACTTTCTGCAAATATATGAAGTCAGTCTCATAGCAGTAATAGAGTAATAACTGTCTGAAGATGCTAGTTGTGGTGAAAATAAACAGCTGACAATGTGATAGGTTAGAAATTGTTCCTCACTATGCTCTCCACTATGTCATAACTATCAATGAAGACCCAAGAGCAAGGAGTTAATTAGAAGGAAAGCCACTGTTTTTGCTTTGTTTCACTCTTAAAAACAAGGAAGCCATTTCACTTTTCCAAAGAGCTTCAGGAGAATATCGACTCCGACCTCTCTCTGTTGAAAGAAGGAAGACATCGTTTCAAAGATGTAACCAGCCCGGATGCTGATCACAAGGCTTAAATGGTAGCCTATGTTTGGTACATTTCTTATTTGAAAATGACTGTGCTATGTATTTTTTTTTATAATCAGATTTCAATGCAACCCACACTGGATGGTTTTTTTTTAAAGTTTTTGGGATTTTTATTTTTAGAATATACATCAACATCAATACATGAACAGTGCGGCGTCTGGGTATCGTTCATTTTGGGACAAATATCAATAATAATATTATAATATATCAAATAGTATTTGTTACATTAATCAAACTTATGAAATCCTAGTATTAATATACGTATTTGTTTCAAAGTAGTTATTCAATATTTCAATGTTCCATTTTAATGCCAATCACAATATTATCTGAGTTTACATAGTACTGCCCTCTTTCAACCTCTAATCTTTCCTTCTAGGTATTGCTTTTATTCTATTGTATGAAAAATATATGTGCTAATATTCCCCCTATTTCTTATTTCTGCCTGTATTCTGGCTTCTAGTCAGGCCACCATTACTAATCCTAGTGTTAATACACTTGTTTATATTAAGATATAGTCCTTTATTATTTAATTAATTGTTTAAATATTTACCGTATTTTTCGCTCCATAAGTGGGTGGAAATGTCTGTGCGTCTTATGGAGCGAATATTGCGTCAGCACCGCCTGGAACAGTTGATCGGCAGTATTCTGGTAGGCCGATCCAACTACCGATCAGCTGCTCAGCTGTGAAGGCTCCAGCGTTCCCCGGCAGAGGCAGCAGACATGGAGGAGGCAACAATGGCAGTGTTTCCGGTCGCTCAGCCCGCTGGATCTCCGGGCTACCGGAGGCCGGGATCCAGCCTTCGCTCAGCTGTCTGGTGGTGGGTGCGTCTTATGGTCAGGTGCGTCTTATGGAGCGAAAAATATTATTTTATGTATTTATTCATTTAGTAGACTTATATGCCACCCATCTTGCGGAAGGCGACCCTAGGCGGCTTACAATCATTCAATAAAAATGCCGTATAAACCAATAAATAGAGAGCTTACATTTAAAATTCAGTTAGAATTAAATTGACCAAGATGAAGAGGAAGGGATCAAAGTACACATGGAGAGGAGATGGGGTCTTCTTATCTAAACCATTAACTACCTCCAGAATGCCATCCCCCCATTGGGACCCCAGGCCAGTTGATAGCGCCAAATCTTCAAACCCATTCAGAAAGCCAAGAGGGTGGTTGCAGGTCTCACCTCGGGAGGCACAATGTTCCAGAAGATGGGAGCCATAGCCAAGAAGGCTCTTCTTCAGGACCCTGCCAACTGGAATTTCTTGTTTTGTTCTTTTATTTCAAAAAATGGTTTACAAAGCAGTGTAAACTATTGTAAGCAGTGGTTTCAGACAGTACTAAATAAACTTTTATACTTTAGGGGAACTAAAGGTCTCCGCAAAAACATTGCGATTGGAGGACCCCTGGCAAACCACTTCCAGTAATTGGAAGTCAATCACTTTCTCTTCCCTCTTCTCATGCTGGTGTGAGAAATGAAATCTAAATATAGCATGGTGTTTTTTTTTCCAGGCACAGTGACTGTCTTTTTATGGCAAGCACAAGCACTAAAATGTGTGTGAAACTGTGCTATGGCCCCTACTCAATTCTAGTCACTTTGCAATTATCTCACATCATCGCATAAGGCCACAGGACAGTCTGAAAGCGTTGTGTTTTATTTGACTAGATCTCATGTGCCCGCTGCATAATGATTTCTATAGCCCTGGATACTTTAATCAAATAAAATGAAGTGACATTCCAAAACATAATCTCCAACACAATGTCAATCTTTGAAACAATCATGCTAGGTATGATTATTTCTGACAAAAATCAATATGGAGTAAAGGTATGAGACTGCTTTTGAATTACAGACCCAAACCTTGGAAATTATCACTATATGAAGAATTATGGATTTACCAAGCATGGGGACAGGGATGAGGATTCTTTCTGAAAGCTGGAGACAGAATGTCTGCCCAGATTTACAGTTTTGAATTGCCAGGATGTGTTTATTTTCTGTTTATGAAATAGGTTTCTAATCAACAGAATGGAGGCTGGTCAATCTTATTCCTTGTGGCAAACTTTAAATTATTTTTTTTAAATAGGCTGAATGATTTTATTCTTTTATTCTTTCCTTTGTTCTTTCCCTTTTTCTCCTATGTTTGTTTCTATTTTTCCCTTCTCTAATAATTCAAATCAGTTTGGTGTAGTGGTTCAGGGAGATCGTGAGTTCTAGTCCTGTCTTAGGCATGAAACCAGCTAGGTGAACTTGGGCCATTCACTCTTTCTGAGCCCTAGGAAGGAATCAATGGCAATCCACTTCTGAAAAACCTTTCCAAGAAAACTGTAAGGATTAGTCCAGCCAATGAAACCAGGAGTAAAAAAAAAGTGAGGGGACTCAAAGACAATAACAACAAAATCTAGCTGAGTTGAAGAAAACAAATCGTGAGTACTAGATAACAAAAAATGTTAATAAAATCTCATATTTGCTTCATATGGTTGATCTGAAACTTTATGGAAAATCAGAAATCAAAATCCAGTCATTGACAAATACTGTAAGAACCTTTAGCACAGCTACAGTAATCAAATTTGGCCTAGAGAAAGTCTTGGCTCATAACACGTCTGATTGGGAAAAAAAGGGAGTGTGGATAATTCAAGATAATAGAAGACAAAAAACTGGAGAAGTTCATGAAAATCAAACTTGAAAGATTATGGCAGAAACTGACTATGGTGGTCCCAGTGGTTATCACACTGGATGCAATGCCAAAAAAAAACTTGGATAGCACTTAGAAAATCTGTGCATTGACAAAATTTCCATTTGACAATTGCAAAAGGCCACACTACTTAGATCAACACATATACTATGCCAGTTCAT